>CM040403.1:11745853-12070853 GCA_022702515.1 Ilyophis sp. 1 JC-2022 | reverse complement strand
GTGGCAATAAAATATCGAAAACACACAATTAGTTGTTTATTTTACTTCATTTTGTCTGACTGTGTCCGTAAATTCCTCATAAATTCACCAAAAGTTTGCATTCTTACACTACATGCACCAATGCGGCTGTTCTCTGCACTATATCAACCTTGGTATCGTTGGAAAGCTGTTGTTGTGGAGCTCAATGTTATCACAACCAAACATGACAACATCATTTGTATCAGCAACCAATCACTAAAATAGAAAGGGAACAAGTGTGTTCTGGCATTTTACAATACAGAACTTTGAGGGCGTTTTCCCAAAAATGAGTTTTTATGCGTTTTTCTTACACGCCAAGAGATGAAATATCAATTTCCCTAGCACCTACACACACCATACTTTCCAGATTTCTTCCTATCTATACCCTGCTTCTTTGTTCAGAGGGGTTTGTTGATATATCATTCATAGCCTGATTTATAGTACATTTTATACCAAAAAAACCTGGCGAAAATTGATTTTTTATGACTGTAGACAGTATTTCCTGATGTATGGGATGATAAAAAGACATAGCCACAATCCCTTCTGAACAAAGTTCATTGTGTTATGTGTCAACATAATGAAACAAAAATTTTGAATCTGGGCATCATCCAATGTTCTGATTCTGTTCCTGCCGATATAGGCAAATTAGCGCATATTTAATTAGGTAACGCCTATTTTGCATATATAAACATAAAATCTCAGAAAACTTGCAATACATTTTTTCTTAGTTGTTATGTACATAACAAACTGGGAAAGTTTCATAGTGATATCTATTAAAATAATTTTTTTGCCTATTCACCTAGGCTGTCTCCCCTTAAATCCCACAAAAATTGGGGGACCCCCTGCAGTACCTCCGCGGACCCCCTAGGGGTCGCGGACCCCCTGTTGAAGATCCCTGTTCTACGGCACAGAAATGATTCCATTTGATTCATGGTTCCTTTAGAATCTGGGACCTTTCTGAGGATGAAATCTGGGATGAAAATCTCTTCCTCTCTCCATATACATCTCAACTCTGGACAGGACGGGCCAAAAAAATAACCCAAACATTCTGTTTAACCCTTTAAGGCGCAGGATCAAGGTGTAGGATTACACGTAATTAGGATTCTAATATGGTAATTGAAAGCGACTACTTCTAGAACACTAGACTTAGAATTTAGAAATAACTTACAATTCTGAAAAATAAGTTTTGCTAACATGTTTCAGTACTGACTAACACCACTGAATAAGAACCGCCATCCTTCTCTGCCAGAAACACAGAGGAAAACCTAAGCGTGTGTGTGTGAGTGTGGGTTCATGAGTGTGTGTGTGTGTGTGTCTCCCATTAGTTTCCTGTCATTACATTATCTGCTCTAAAAACATATAAATATGTATTTTGGCAGTCATTTCTGACAGTCATATCTTGCGTCTCATTCTCAAATGAATGACCTCCTAATTCTAAGGTTAAAGTTCTGAATCTTCTTTTCATAGATTTTTACAAATTTTGTATCAACGTCCATAAAAGGACTTCATAACAAACAGAGGAGAGCGCTTTTCATGAGGCATGCAGATACACGTCACCCTGCCTGGTCACTAAATATTTGGGAGTACAGCGCTATGAGGGTAGATCCCCAACGCATTCGTCTAAACGGGCCGATCTGCGTGTGCTGGACCCGGCTCGTTAGAGTGACAGGTTTCAAAAATAAACGTTAAAATCCTCCAAGCCCTATATATATAAAGCTGTGAGCCTACAGGAGCTGAGACTGGCCCGTTCCCTGGGGGGTGGTGGTGATCAGCCAGTTAGAGGAGCTGAGACTGGCCCGTTCCCTGGGGGGTGGTGGTGATCAGCCAGTTAGAGGAGCTGAGACTGGCCCGTTCCCTGGGGGGTGGTGGTGATCAGCCAGTTAGAGGAGCTCTTGGTCTGTGACGGAGAGACATTCACCAGGCAGACAATGGCCTAATAACCGTCTCCTCTGTGAAGGGAAGCAGGTCGAGTGACAGTCCCTGCGGGTGAGAGACAAAGCAGAGCTGCCTCTCCTCATCACCGTACCCCCCCCCCCCCGGTTTGAGGGTGCTGCCGCTACCGTGTGATGGGGGGGGGGGGGGTGCCACCGCTAACACTGCCGCTGATGCCCACGCCACGGGTGACCGCAATCCCTGGCCCCTGGTACACCCTGGCTGGCGTTAGCCTGTCCAAACGTGTGTGTGTGTGTGTGTGTGTAATCAAAAATCTGAATAGATTGAATAAAACCATCTATGGGTATTGATTTTTTGTTTCAATCGTTAATGGTCTGAAAATCATTGCTGCATCAAGAATAAAGCCGTTTTCCAGTCACATGTGTAATAATCATAATTACTCTGCGCTATCCTACTGTAAGCTCTTTACTTTCTGAGTGCCGTAATTAGCCATAACAACACACCTCAACACCCACTCAACACACTGCTACAGCCCTTATATACATTTAATTACGAGCAGAAATTCTTTTCGAAATTCAAATAATGGCTGCCGCCGTCTTGTCAGCAGTGAGAGGGAGGACACCGGTTCAGATTCTTCGATGACGGACATACGGGGCGGGGCGGGGCGGGTTGACGAAAGGACTCTGCTTCCTGTGTGACCTCAAAATGGGCCCAAACAGAAGTGAACCACAACGGGGAGTCTCAAAGATCAGGTAACGGGCCAAAGCCGTGACCAGCCGCCATTCTCCACGGGTACGGAGACCACAATCGCGTATACCGTCTGTCTGTCACCTTCCACATCACGCATGCGGACTCCGAGATGTCGGCTGAAAGTGTGCCATTCGCTAGTCCGACTAAATCACAACATGTCTGTGCTAATTCCGAAGCCCTGTCCAACAGATAAAAAAGAAAAACAACCCCCAAACATCGTGGGAATTTCAGCGCAGGCCCCTTACGCGTCATGGCCGGCGTGCTGAAGTGACCTGCCGTTCAGTCAGCACCGTCCGCGGTCCTGGAACCTCGGTGTGCCGGTCAGGAACACTGCCCACGCCCTGAGCCCAGGAATCCCACAGGAAATGACCCGACATTACATGTCATTTACAGGCGCGCCTTCCTCTCCTGGCATAATGTACAGTTACTATGACATAAGATGCAGGGGTACGAGTTACAAGCCCTGTTCCCTGATCGTTACATAAGAATAATAATAATAATAATAATGGCTTGCATTTATATTGCGCCTTTGTCACACTCAAAGCGCTTTACAATGATGAGGAGAAACCACCTCAACCTCCACCAGTGTGTAGCACCACCTGGGTGATGCAACGGCAGCCATTTTGCACCAGAATGCTCACCACACATCAGTTGAGGTGGAGAGGGTGATAACAATACTTAGCAATTACATGGCAGTTCTATGACATGCCGATTAAACCCGCTGAATTTAAAAAGGAGAGAGAGGAAGGAAGGTCCGTTCATCGCAGCTTCCTCTTCCTCTGTTGGTCTGAGGTGATGGGCTCCCTCTCTGAGCATAAACCGGGGTGCCAGTGAGACAGAGCTGTGAGCGCCCCACTAAAGGGCTCCGTGACCCAGTGTGATTCTGCTCCGTGGTGAACTCCGCGCTGAGGGGCTGGGGGGAGAGGGCTCTTCACCTGTCAGATCTGGCCTTTATTGATGTTCTCATTTCCACAGAAACCGGCCGAGAATCCTTCCCTACCAATGCCCGGGCATCTGCACATACTGCTGGGGTCGCCATGGCTGCGCTTTATGGGATGGCATTGTGAGCAGCGCAGAGGCCGGGGGGGGTGGAGGGGGGGCGGGGGGGGTTTCTCAGCGATTAGGAAACCTCTGAACAAACACGCCCGAAGCCCCTGAGAAACTGCTAAAAAAGAGGGACGTCCCGTCCGGCCTTAGCGCTAGGCCTTGGGAGCGGTGACACGCAGTCCTGACCGCACCTGTCACCTGTCCGTCTGCCTGCCTTTGAGAAATCCAGCTCAGTATGGAGCGTGCTGCTCCAGCATAAGCGTTTTCTCTTCCACCAGTCGCCCCCTAAAAGACCTACCACCTTCAGTGCATACCTTCACCTCCGCACCAGTCAGGTAGGTGCAGCCAGCCAATGAGAATGGCAAATTGAAATACGGGGCGTTCTTTGTGGTCAGGGGTCCGAAGCGCCTAAAACACGATCTCGGAGTGAGACCTCTTGACCCCATTATCGCTCAGCGTCAGAACAAGACCACACTGACCCGCTCTGTTTGAGGAATCTCCAGGTGGGGACGGACAGCTGAATAAACGAGGAAAGTGTTGGATTTCCTCTGGATTAGAGCGCTGGCATTCACGCAAATACAAAACAAACAGGAAACACTTAAAGCAAAAAATAAATAAATAAAGAATCCAAGCAAACAGCATTCGGGAGAAAACTAACCAATGGCAGATATTGTCTCTGCAGAAACCGATGTATGAAACATTAAGTGAAAGGAAAAGTACGTACCTCAGGTGTACTTTAAAAAGGAGACCCTAACCATACAACACAAACCGCACGTCCATGACACAAATCTTCAATGGCCCAACAACATGATCCCTAACAGTAACAGTAACATCGAACGTAGCGTAAATGACATCAAGCAGCGTGTTAACTCCAGATGTAATGAAGTGAAAAACAGAGGGAGGGGAGGCGTGGCTACGCCCCCCCCCCAAACCCCAACCCCCACCTCCACCCGAATCCCCCAACCCAACACCCACAAAACCTCACACCTTCCCCAAATCCATTTCCTGCGGATTAATTGAGAGCTTGCCGGCAGCGGGGGAGGGGCGTGAGCTGCAGTTAAAGAGGCCCGGGCGCTCACTCACCTTCACACTGCTTCCCATCTCCCTTGTAGCCGGGCTTGCAGATGCATTTGAAGGACTTGGGAGTGTTCTGGCAGAGGGCGTCGATGTTACAGTCGTCCGTGGCCTCAGAGCACTCGTCTGCATCTGCGGAAGAGGTGCGCGGAAAACACTTAGAGGGGACTGACCTTTCACCGCTAACATACATACATACAGAAAGACAGACAGAGACAGACATATAGACAGCCCACGATTCTGCAGCGCAATGCCATGCCTCATTGCACGGCAACTGCATTAAAAAAATTTTTTTTTAAAACATTTAAACTCAAGTCGCAGTCAAACGCATTAGCTGCCTTTACAAAAACTCTGGGATTACGATACTTTCCGCTTTTAGAACGGATTAAAAAAAGAAAAAAGAACTCTTTAAGTAACAAAGTTAATTGGGCCCTCAGCTGCTGTGCTGAACACAACACTGCTCTCCTGGAAGGCTGCATCTGTCCAAAACGGCAGTTAGGTCTTAGCTCTACATTTTATTAATTAAAAAATTATAATAATTGCATTGACATAACGACACAGAAATGCCAAAACCCTCCTCGTTCAATTCAATCTTCCACAATCAACTCTCCGCCACAGAAAAAAACCCTTTTCTCTCTCAGCAATGAACTGGTCATGGAGGGAATGATCATGTTCAGGACAATGGCCAGGAGCCTCAGAGACGTACAGAAAATACAGCCAGCTCAGCTCTGCAGAACACCCAAGTGATCCTTTGTACATCTTCATGGCTTTTCAAATCAACCTAAAATACCCGCCAAGTTTAAATTTATTCACTTACTGTCTCATAACAACGTAGTTTCCATTGGCCATAAATTGACTGACATGGCAGTATTAGCTGTTATTTCACTTTTCACTGATAGATTGGATATTTAATACTCCATGTGGACAGTATTGGACCGATTTACTAAGACCTTTCGCGTGTGCAAAACCATTTAGCACACGCAAAACCAATAGCACGACAAATGATTGGTCATGGTATTTGTTTTGCACCAATCACTGGTCGTGTTATTCGTTTTGCGTGTGCTAAACGTTGTTGCACCCGCTAAAGGTCTTAGTAAACCAGGCCTTACGTGTGCAGTCTGACTGCAGACGGATTATAAAGACTGACACAGCAAACACATTTCTTATCAGTTCACCTGCGACAAATAGTGCAGCAAATTACCACGCCTGTGAAATTCACAATGTAATTCCGCAGCAGAGCCGTGATTACGGGCTGGGTCCATGGGTTTACCTGCTGCCGACATTCCCATACCGGCAGGGAATGAATCGCCATGTGAGCAAACAAAAACTGCCTCAAGTGAATGGACAGAAGGCGCAAGTCCAGTGGCAGTGGTCTGCCGAAGAACTGTGGGCCTATGAATGACCACCGCCTGCGTCATTATAATAAAATATGCAGAGGCAGTGGTCTGCCGAAGGACTGCGGGCCTATGAATGACCACCGCCTGTATCATTATAATAAAATATGCAGATGCAGTGGTCTGTGGGCCTATGAATGACCACCGCCTGCATCATTATAATAAAATATGCAGAGGCAGTGGTCTGCCGAAGGACTGTGGGCCTATGAATGACCACCGCCTGCATCATTATAATAAAATATGCAGAGGCAGTGGTCTGCCGAAGGACTGCGGGCCTATGAATGACCACCGCCTGCGTCATTATAATAAAATATGCAGAGGCAGTGGTCTGCCGAAGGACTGCGGGCCTATGAATGACCACCGCCTGCGTCATTATAATAAAATATGCAGAGGCAGTGGTCTGCCGAAGGACTGCGGGCCTATGAATGACCACCGCCTGTATCATTATAATAAAATATGCAGATGCAGTGGTCTGTGGGCCTATGAATGACCACCGCCTGCATCATTATAATAAAATATGCAGAGGCAGTGGTCTGCCGAAAGACTGTGGGCCTATAAATGACCACCGCCTGCATCATTATAATAAAATATGCAGAGGCAGTGGTCTGCCGAAGGACTGTGGGCCTATGAATGACCACCGCCTACATCATTATAATAAAATATGCAGAGGCAGTGGTCTGCCGAAGGACTGCGGGCCTATGAATGACCACCGCCTACATCATTATAATAAAATATGCAGAGGCAGTGGTCTGCCGAAGGACTGTGGGCCTATGAATGACCACCGCCTGCATCATTATAATAAAATATGCAGAGGCAGTGGTCTGCCGAAGGACTGCTGGCCTATGAATGACCACCGCCTGCGTCATTATAATAAAATATACAGAGGCAGTGGTCTGCCGAAGGACTGCGGGCCTATGAATGACCACCGCCTGTATCATTATAATAAAATATGCAGATGCAGTGGTCTGTGGGCCTATGAATGACCACCGCCTGCATCATTATAATAAAATATGCAGAGGCAGTGGTCTGCCGAAGGACTGTGGGCCTATGAATGACCACCGCCTGCATCATTATAATAAAATATGCAGAGGCAGTGGTCTGCCGAAGGACTGCGGGCCTATGAATGACCACCGCCTGCGTCATTATAATAAAATATGCAGAGGCAGTGGTCTGCCGAAGGACTGCGGGCCTATGAATGACCACCGCCTGCATCATTATAATAAAATATGCAGAGGCAGTGGTCTGCCGAAGGACTGCGGGCCTATGAATGACCACCGCCTGCATCATTATAATAAAATATGCAGAGGCAGTGGTCTGCCGAAGGACTGCGGGCCTATGAATGACCACCGCCTGCGTCATTATAATAAAATATGCAGAGGCAGTGGTCTACCGAAGGACTGCGGGCCTATGAATGACCACCGCCTACATCATTATAATAAAATATGCAGAGGCAGTGGTCTGCCGAAGGACTGTGGGCCTATGAATGACCACCGCCTGCGTCATTATAATAAAATATGCAGAGGCAGTGGTCTGCCGAAGGACTGTGGGCCTATGAATGACCACCGCCTGCGTCATTATAATAAAATATGCAGAGGCAGTGGTCTACCGAAGGACTGTGGGCCTATGAATGACCACCGCCCGTATCATTATAATAAAATATGCAGAGGCAGTGGTCTACCGAAGGACTGTGGGCCTATGAATGACCACCGCCCGTATCATTATAATAAAATATGCAGAGGCAGTGGTCTGCCCAAGGACTGCGGGCCTATGAATGACCACCGCCTGCGTCATTATAATAAAATATGCAGAGGCAGTGGTCTACCGAAGGACTGTGGGCCTATGAATGACCACCGCCCGTATCATTATAATAAAATATGCAGAGGCAGTGGTCTACCGAAGGACTGTGGGCCTATGAATGACCACCGCCTGCGTCATTATAATAAAATATGCAGAGGCAGTGGTCTGCCGAAGGACTGTGGGCCTATGAATGACCACCGCCTGCGTCATTATAATAAAATATGCAGAGGCAGTGGTCTGCCGAAGGACTGTGGGCCTATGAATGACCACCGCCTGCATCATTATAATAAAATATGCAGAGGCAGTGGTCTGCCGAAGGACTGCGGGCCTATGAATGACCACCTCCTGCATCATTATAATAAAATATGCAGAGGCAGTGGTCTGTGGGCCTATGAATGACCACCGCCTGCATCATTATAATAAAATATGCAGAGGCAGTGGTCTGCCGAAGGACTGCTGGCCTATGAATGACCACCGCCTGCATCATTATAATAAAATATGCAGAGGCAGTGGTCTGCCGAAGGACTGTGGGCCTATGAATGACCACCGTCCGTATCATTATAATAAAATATGCAGAGGCAGTGGGCTGCCGAAGGACTGCGGGCCTATGAATGACCACCGCCTGTATCATTATAATAAAATATGCAGAGGCAGTGGTCTGCCGAAGGACTGTGGGCCTATGAATGACCACCGCCTGCGTCATTATAATAAAATATGCAGAGGCAGTGGTCTGCCGAAGGACTGTGGGCCTATGAATGACCACCGCCCGTATAATTATAATAAAATATGCAGAGGCAGTGGTCTACCGAAGGACTGTGGGCCTATGAATGACCACCGCCCGTATCATTATAATAAAATATGCAGAAACAGTGGTCTGCCGAAGGACTGTGGGCCTATGAATGACCACCGCCTGCGTCATTATAATAAAATATGCAGAGGCAGTGGTCTGCCGAAGGACTGTGGGCCTATGAATGACCACCGCCTGCGTCATTATAATAAAATATGCAGAGGCAGTGGTCTGCCGAAGGACTGTGGGCCTATGAATGACCACCGCCCGTATCATTATAATAAAATATGCAGAGGCAGTGGTCTGCCGAAGGACTATGGGCCTATGAATGACCACCGCCTGCGTCATTATAATAAAATATGCAGAGGCAGTGGTCTGCCGAAGGACTGTGGGCCTATGAATGACCACCGCCTGCATCATTATAATAAAATATGCAGAGGCAGTGGTCTGCGGGCCTATGAATGACCACCGCCTGCATCATTATAATAAAATATGCAGAGGCAGTGGTCTGCCGAAGGACTGCTGGCCTATGAATGACCACCGCCTGCATCATTATAATAAAATATGCAGAGGCAGTGGTCTGCCGAAGGACTGTGGGCCTATGAATGACCACCGCCCGTATCATTATAATAAAATATGCAGAGGCAGTGGTCTACCGAAGGACTGCGGGCCTATGAATGACCACCTCCTGCATCATTATAATAAAATATGCAGAGGCAGTGGTCTGTGGGCCTATGAATGACCACCGCCCGCATCATTATAATAAAATATGCAGAGGCAGTGGTCTGCCGAAGGACTGCGGGCCTATGAATGACCACCGCCCGCATCATTATAATAAAATATGCAGAGGCAGTGGTCTGCCGAAGGACTGTGGGCCTATGAATGACCACCGCCCGCATCATTATAATAAAATATGCAGAGGCAGTGGTCTGCCGAAGGACTGTGGGCCTATGAATGACCACCGCCTGCGTCATTATAATAAAATATGCAGAGAGCTACAGTGTTGTGACCCAGACCGCCAAACACCGCCGTCTACAGCGGAAGGACTTAGACTAGAGAAGGAGAGAGAATAACAGGCTGATCTTCAGACTGGAAGCATTATGAGAACATTATGAGAACATTATGAGAACATTCAACTCGGTTTGCGTGTCCCTGTAGCACTGGGGAAGGTCGTCTCCAAACCGGCCTGCTCACCGTTAGCGCAGCCGGGCACGTCCGAGGCAACGGCCGCTTAATCGCATCTCACAGGCACATTTCATTGGTGAGAGAGGGTGGGCTTCTTATTTTGGGGTGTGGAGTGGAGAGAAAGCACACATTTGCATGCCGAAACTCCAGCGCCCCACGATTTCTGTCGGAGCGCAATTCCAACGACCTGAGCACATTCTCTATCGTGCCCCTCATCAATGTAAAAACAGAATGTCTCAAATAAGCATTAAGTAGCAAACCCTGAGTTTATTTCTCAGAAGGTGAGGAGAGGGGCTGTGAGCTTCACAGCAACCAATCGCATGCAGTTTAGTCCTTATGTTCACTGGCAAATGACCCAGTTCAGCAAAGGAAACAAACTGAAATTAAACAATCAATGTATTTTTTATTATAATTTTTTTATTTCTTTTTACAGACTGGAGGAGAGATTTTGAACATATGTACAATGCCACCAGTTTGAAAATGCTGGCATAAGAATCTCATCCACAATTCCAGAATAAGCTTCCACTGTCTCTGTGGGGTGCAGGCAATGTGAACCTTGCACTCCCCAACATTAATTGGATGCATGGGTTTCAATACCAACGATTAATTTCAGTCACTTAATGCAATTCGTTATATTTATTGTCAGTGATCGGGTCTGTGGTGCCATTATCGTGTTTTCAAACAACACTATTCCATTACAATTACAGCACTGGAAACTATGAATGAAGTGTTGCATTTCAGAAACTAATTAGGCACAACTTAAACAGAGACGAGGTTTGGGGAAATCCTCAAAGCAGAATACAATAAGCGTTCTTTCAAATGCGAGACACCTAAATGCAAAAAATGATATACGCACTCAGATAAACCACATCCCCCATCACCCCACGGTAAATCGTTAACCAAAGCGCACTTCGTCGGTTTTTAGCAACTGACTACTGACATCTGACTGAGAACACATCAGGGAGACAATGCGTGACGCGGCTGGCGGTCGATAACCCAGCCAAATCGACACCTTCAAAGACCTTCGCAGTGCCTCATCCATATGGACCTTCAGAGCAACACAAGCCCGAAGAGATGCGCTTTTATGCATGGGCGGGGCGCGTTCAAGCAGAAGAGAGAAAGTGCCTTGTCATATTTTGACTCATTAACTAGCACCTATCTCATAGATTCAGCAGTGTGACAGCTCCGGATGCGCGCCGAACATTCAGTACTAACTGGGTTTTCTCCGCTCGTGAATGCGAAGTGCGAATGTGAAATAATAACCCTTAAATTCACCAGCCCAGGAAAGTTCACCATTAAAAAAATTTTTTTAATAGGGGAATGCAATAAGAAAAGACAAGTCGCAATTTGCTGATATATAAATGTTCAAAAAGTTACGAGAAGGAAATAAAGCAAATAATTCCACGTGCACTCACGCAATACAAAATTGTAGCCTAATTAAACTTTGTATTATTCGAGGAAAAACTATATCGTTTACCAAGCATTGTTGTAGGTTTTATTTTTTTATCTCGATGCATTTCGTGACAATACGTGACAATGAGATTATCCTCTTACCATGTCATATTGTGGTCTCGCAATATCCCCAGTGATTGCAAAAGTTAATTCGATCTTCCCAATTAATTACATCTCAATTAAAGCGTGGGGGAAACCAGACGTGGCTGGCAGTAGGCCAGTGGGGTGATACTTTTTGTAAACGGACGACAACAAGCTAATTGTCAACGAAATGCTTCAATTAAAATGTTGACAATAAATACAGTGAAATTGTTTTATAAAAGATAGAGACCTGGGTAAAAAAAGAGAGAAGTCATTACCTGCAAGTCCAGCGTTTCCCGTCACACCACAAGTATTTATGAGTACGAAAAACAAACAGAAGTCCCAGGAAAAACAAGCACTCTCCATGTTAAAAGCGGTGACTGAATGCAGTTTTAGGTTGTGTGTTTCTTTGATAAGAGAACCGATTCGGTACTGGCAGCGACACTGAATGGCGAGGCTGACGAGCCGCTGGACGTGTGCTGATTGGCTCGCGCACATTTAAGGAGGAGATAGGAGGTGTTGAGGAGAGAGGGGGGGAGAAAGGGAGAGGTAGAGAAAATAGATCACTCTTATTGATTAGCCAAGGGTGGGGCTATGGCTTTCGCCGATTCGCCAAAGTCCCGAGCTGACAATGGCTCACCATTGCGCTCATATTCGGTAGTGCGTAACGATGGTTGATGGTGATATCTGCCACAAGAAATGTGACGCTTAGCTATACATTCATAATTCAGAAAAAAACGTTTATCGGTCTTCCAATGCCTGCTGTAATCTATGGTTTAAAATGTTTTGTCTTAATTACACATGGCATACGTTACATATTAAGTTTATGGTATATAAGGCAGTGCCGTTTATTGTTAGTATTCACCCTCAAACGCAACTCCAGCGGACATACATTTTTCTACAATGAAACAATGGCGTTAGCTTTTTATTATAGTGTGGTGACGTTTACCTTCATAGGCTATCGATAGGTTTTTATTATTATTATTATAACCTATTTCTTGCAGGCGTAATGCATATTGCATTCCTAATACCGCATTATCGTGTCACAAGAAATAGCATATGTATTCCATGAAAGTGACGTTTTTCAGATACTCGTTCAGTGTAAGTTGATCCTTAAAATGAAATTAAAATATTTTGTCGATACCTTTCTGAACGTCTCTTCTCATAATTAATAAAGCTCGTGTAGTTACTGTGCCCTCTCCTGGCTGAAGAGCGTAAACATCTGGGACAGACAGACCACCTCATTCAAACCGCATATAATATAAGGCTACTGTAACCATGACATGACTAAGGCTAGACATCCAAAAACTCAGCTTAGCTATAGCTATCCATGAATGAAGTTGAGGTCTTTCATGTTCAGAAGCGACAAAAACAAACTTTAAAAAAATGTATTTTGAATTTAGAGAACAGACAAACATGTAGGTCATGACAGGCCGATTATAAAATTAAGCATGTATACGCTCATTTAAAATCAGAATATAAAGTTATAAATCGTAAACCTCAGTTTTATGCAAACCACATATGAACCTCCTATGCCTAAGTAAGAATGGCAGGGGTCTATATATTGACCGAATCAAACGAATATTCGGCCAATATTCAGAGTACAGTCTACATATAAAACTATATAGCCTACATAGTTTTTTTTGTGGTGTCAAAAAGCAATAACATACTTTTAAAAATAACCCAAAAAAGCAGTTTGTACACTGACGTTTTGAGGTTGTACCGACATAAGAACAAACTAGGCTACGCTATCAGTAGCCTGTGCGCATTCTCGTAATTATGCCACCCTTTGTGTTTGTATGCTGCATCTGTACCTCAGGGCCTCTGGTTTTTGTTTCCTGTTTGTGTGTAGCTCTAAGGGCCGTTTCAGCTTTTGTTTTTCTTTTGTATGTTTGCGTTTTACACTCCAAGACTGTTTTGTAATTAAAGGCCGGAAGTTTTTTTGTTTATCCATGATTCATCTGCACTTCAGAGCCGCACGTTCTTGTTTTTCCGTTTTGTTTTTTGCTCTTCGGAGCCACTGTAAGAAAGCAACCTATGACTTTTAGTCAGGAAAAAGACACGTACCGTTAGGCCTTACCAGATATTGTATAGTATATCTCTCTATGGGCTTTAGCCTTACCAGAGATTGTATAATATATCCCTCTCTATGGGCTTCGGCCTTACCAGATATTGTATAGTACATCTCTCTATGGGCTTTAGCCTTACCAGAGATTGTATAATATATCCCTCTCTATGGGCTTCGGCCTTACCAGATATTGTATAGTACATCTCTCTATGGGCTTTGGCCTTACCAGAGATTGTATAATATATCCCTCTCTATGGGCTTTAACCTTACCAGAGATTGTATAATATATCCCTCTCTATGGGCTTCGGCCTTACCAGATATTGTATAGTATATCTCTCTCTATGGGCTAATTTAGCTTTACCAGAGATTGTACAGTACATCTCTCTATGGGCTTCGGCCTTACCAGATATTGTATAGTACATCTCTCTATGGGCTTTAGCCTTACCAGAGATTGTATAGTACATCTCTCTATGGGCTTTAGCCTTACCAGAGATTGTATAATATATCCCTCTCTATGGGCTAATTTAGCTTTACCAGATATTGTATAGTATATCTCTCTATGGGCTAATTTAGCTTTACCAGAGATTGTACAGTACATCTCTCTATGGGCTTCGGCCTTACCAGAGATTGTATAGTACATCTCTCTATGGGCTTTGGCCTTACCAGATATTGTATAGTACATCTCTCTATGGGCTAATTTAGCTTTACCAGAGATTGTACAGTACATCTCTCTATGGGCTTCGGCCTTACCAGATATTGTATAGTATATCTCTCTATGGGCTTTGGCCTTACCAGAGATTGTATAGTACATCTCTCTATGGGCTTTGGCCTTACCTTGTGCTTCAGCGCCATCTTGTGTCGAAGGTGCTAGAACACAAACCTGTTCACACAGTCAAGCGGGTGAACAAAGTTTTGTGTTTATTGATGCAGGAACTTCAAGTTGTGTCGCCGTTGCTGGTATCCATCTCTCGCAAATAAACTTGGGAATGTGTGTGACTTTGGGATGCCAGTACGTAGGCTAATCCTCCAGTTTGCTCAAATTACTTTAGCACTGGTCGGCGTTATCAACAAAACATTCCCATCATGAATAACTTACTCGTATACTTATTTAGATACAGTTGCTAAAATCGGTTTGCCTACCTAATACGCTGAGAAAGTCAAACTGGGTTGTGATGGGAATTTCCGGGACGAAACGTTGCTTTACTTATTTTCATTTGAGGAAGAAAAGTTCTTATCAAATTTAAAAACAAATGGCTTCGACTTTGAGTTCGAACCTCTTCGAACGGACATTCATCTCGGAAGTTGTTCAAATTCAATTTCCGGTTTATAAAATAGATAGTTCTGTGATGAAAACAGAGATAACGTTAGTTTATCTTTGATGAAAATGTTGACAAACACATTTACCCACGTTTAACAGGAAACACGAAACAACGCCATACTTATAAACACTAACAGCAACACAAACAAGCACTGTCAACAGAAAGTATGTGCGATGATTCATTTTAAAGTGTAAAATTAAAAATGGTGGCTAAGGTAGGCTATTCTTTATTTACTATGCCTGCACAGATTTGTGTACCATATATTGCAATGTTGATTATTGTGATGTAGCGATAAGCTGAGTTTGAATAAATTCCAATATAGATACCATGAAGAGGTAATTGGCCACTAATTTCAATTACCAGAATCTCTGAGCAATATCATTGGAATTGTTAGCAAATCTTTGGAAATGGGAATGTAGTCATTTGGAATTTGAATTAGAATGTAGACATTTGGAATTTGAATTAGAATGTAGACATTTGGAATTTGAACTGAATGAATGGAACTGAGCACAACCCCAAACCCTGGACTTGTTTGCTAAATTAAAAACAAACTATGGTCCTAGCACTTAAGAACTGTTTAATTTTATATCCACATGCTGCACTGAAAGAGAGGTGGGGTGCTGTTGTATAGTCTGCGTGTGTGTGTGTGCGTGCATGTCTGTATATATGTATGTATTTGTGTTGAAAAGCTTGGAGATCAATAGATACAATATGAGGAGACATATTTGCTTTGGTGCTCTACAGTATTTTGCCATCTAGTTTATTATATTACAATATTTCAAGTCCAAGGGAATAGTGTGTTGTCAAAATAAGTATAATTGTATTGATTATAGTGTGCCGTTTCAAAGCAGCACAGAGTCACTTAGCGCCCACGTGGTTAATTGTGTATTTATACTATTTATTTTCTCATTCAAGTGAGATTATTATCATTTTTTTAAAGCATCTTTATATGATATACTTCTGAAATAATTAATTTGAAAACTGAATATTAATATAATTTTGCCAAAAAAAAAAAGGCAGGGAAGACCTTTCAAATTGCAGTTCATTTTCAAAGAGTTTGCTTGAAACAAGAAAAACAAGGAACTGTAGGCCTACACATAAAAAAAGTATGCCTGTATTCATTATGAATAGTACACACTCAACAAACCCTCTTTATTTTTCCAGAAGCTGTTGTGTACATTTCTTCATGTTTTACCAAAACCGTTTTTATGAGCAGAAGGGATTGCAGCCATTTTGTGAAACCACATTAGCTTATACAGAAGACTATAGGAGTAGCTGCTGTGCTTACAGACAAGAACCAAAACAGAATAATCTAGTGTGTGTGTCATGTGTGTTAGTTTACCAAGTTCACCTGCATTTCAAATATTCCAGGACAAAGGTTCCCCTCCAGCAGTATTGTACAGTTATGCCACCAGATAGCCTTCCGCTGAAGGTCATACCTCTTTTGACTGTGAAACTAGCAACATTAAATGGTTATTATTCCAAACTCACAACAGATATAATAATTATGAAAACAAATTAACACATTCTTTTTAAAAATTCATGTAGACACAGTATTGCCAAGTAATTTGAAGCTTTTTTATTAAAAATATGTTTTTTTTTTGTGAAAGAACATTCTGGGAACCCAGAAGGCAGTTTTGAATCGCACATTAGGAGTCATTGTAATGACATTAAAACTCATTACAATCTTGCATTAGCACCAAGGACTCAAATCTGTCAGAGGGATTATGCATAATTCAGTGTGGGAGGTGAGATGGTGGAATTTTTGCCATCTATCACAAGCATTTATCACCATGCTGAATTAAAAACAGTCTACACCAGAGAGAGCCCCTGTGCTAATATGCACCTTATCGCTGCCTATAAGTGTTTGGACTGTTTAACCCCGAAAGCTTCTGGTGTCTGCTACTGCTACTGATAGTGTGGTCTTGCAACCGTGACTCTGAGCTTTCTTCACAACCACAATTTTTAAACAATTTTCCATCACAAATACATTTGGGGCAACTTGCTAAACTGTGTTTGTGAAGAAAAAAATGAAAAACATTTAACTGGTTCTCAAAGTTAAGGGAAAAGTATTGACTCAACCCAGGTCACTTACATCCCAGTTTTGAAGCGCTCATCACCTGGGTGGAGAAAGGGGGGGTTGGGGGTGGGCAGAGTGGAGTTGGTCGTTTAATGCGCTCCTACTCTTCCACTCCGCATGGCTCTCCCTTCTTCTCCTCGGCCTCCTCCTCCTCCTCCTCCTCCTCCACCACCACCATCTTCCTTTTTTTCGCCTTCTCCTCTTCTTCCTCCTCCTCATCGGGGCAGTCGGCCCAGCGGCCCACGCGCCTGACCCCCGGCGCCACGGCGGGCGCGTTGACGCAGGGGTTGTGGTCATAGATGACCAGCTTGAGCCCGCGCAGGTGGGTCAGGCCCGGGAAGCGGCGGATGTGGTTGCGGTCCACGTCGATCACGTCCAGCTGGTGCATCTCCAGCAACACCGGCGGGAAGTCCGCCAGCTGGTTCCCCGCCAGCCAGACGCTGTGCAGCTCACCCAACTCCGCCAGCTCGGGCGGCAGTACCCGCAGCTGGTTGTACCCCATGTGGAGGGTGCGGAGAGCAGGCAGCTGGCAGAGCACCTCGGGAAACTCCCCGAAGCAGTTGGTCTCCAGCCACAGCGTGCGCAGCTCGGTGAGCAGAGCCAGCTCGGGCGGCAGGCTGTACAGGTGGTTGTTGCTGAGGTACAGGGTGTTGAGTTGCGGCAGGCCGCACACGGCCAGCGGAAGTTCCTCCAGGCAGTTGAAGTCGAGCGCCAGCAGCTGCAGGCTGCAGAGGCTACGCAGCTCGCACGGCAGGCCGCCCAGGCGGTTGTTGCTCAGGTAGAGCTTGACCAGCTGGTCGAAGGCGCAGGAGGCCAGCGGGAGGCGGCGCAGATGGCAGCCGCTCAGGTCCAGCGTGCGGTCCAGCGGCATCTCCTTCAGGTCGCCCACCAGGAAGCGCTGGCAGCGCTCGGAGGGGATGAAGGCCACCACGTTGCGCAGCACGTTACCCATCCTCGCACTCCTCCCTCTCCTGTCCACTGTCCTACAGCCCAGCTAATGAGCCAGCCAAAATCATGTAACTGCTACTAAAGCACCCAGTCTCTCAGGGCATAGCCACACCCCCTCAGTCTGTAAGTCACTTAGTCACTTTGCAACTCAGTCACTCCACAACTGTCACACTGTAACTCTGTACCTCAGTTACTCCGTCACACAGTCTCTAAGTCACTCCACAACTCAGTCATTCTGTAACTCTGTCACTCTGTAACTCAGTCACACGACCCTTCACTGCTGGCCTGACCTGGATGATGCTGGACAGATACGAAAGTCCTCCTTTGAGAAGAATGAACACGCATCAGTTTGAGCTGAGTCTTCCAGCATTCCGGCCGTGAGACTCAGGCTCTAATCCAGAGGACCATAGAGGTATCCCAAGCGGCCAGGAGTGGTCACTCCGGTGTCACAGAGAGGAGCTGGGCCCACACACAGTCTCGCAACGGCTCTTTTATCCTTTATCCTTCACATTTATCCTCTTCACCAAAAAAACCCAAAACCTGCTGTCTCGGAATCCGGTGAGAAAGAAAAGGGGTGGAAGAGAGAAGGCAAGGCGACCGCTCTCTTATTCACGCCCTCCAAAAAACACTCTCCCGGAGCTGGAACCTTTCTATAACTCATAACTCACCAGCAACAAAGATGATGAACTAGCCCCCGCCCCTAGCCCTCCCGCCCTCCTCCCTCTTCTTCCGCCCCTGTGACATTACTCTTCCCCTCTCGGGCGGAGGCGTGGAATGCTGCTGATAGCTGCCGAAGTGTCTGGCGATGGAGGACCAGGGGGTTCAGCCGCGATACCGCCGTTTCCGAGCCCCCCCCTGCCTGACTTTATCAGGGCTGCTGGAGTGGCCCTCATCTCTAAAATAATTCCCAGAAGCCTCGATGGCTGCCAGGCGCTGTCACCATTCCAGTGGTGCTGCAAGAACCTGCAGGATGCAAGCCACCCCAACCCCTCCTCGCGGGACAGGCCCGGGCTGCTGCAGGAGAGAACTGTGCTAAGTGTAGACTTGGTGCTGGGGGTGAGGACAGGTTTTCGGTGGGGGGAAGAGGGCCCGGGAGGGCCGGGATACCAGAGAGCGTCTGGGAATCTTCAGTCCCACTCTGAGGGGCCCTCCTCTTCCCCAACAGGCTGATTCCACCTTGGAACTCTCTGGCAGATACCTGTTCAACAAGCTCACCTGCTCTCTCTCAACCCGGGGTCCCCAGGTCCCACAAAATCAGTGACCCAAATTTAGCCAAACATACGTTTAAATATGCAATTTAAATGATTTAACACAAATGTAAGTTATTTACAGGTGGAACATAACAATGTATACTCTGTTACTTGTACTTAAGTACGTTTTTTTCACGTATATGTATTTTACTTGAGTATTTATTTTGTCTGGGAATTTTCACTTTTACCCATTACATTTTAAATCAAAGATCGGTACTTTCTACTTACTACATTTTTAAAACAGTGTCGTTACTTTTTGCTTACAGTGTTTTTGAAATTAAACATTTTCGTCCATTCGTTTTAAATTTATTTAAAACAGAGCAAAGTCGACCAATGGAAGAAGCAGGGGAAATTTAATGTGGTTCTATTTATGCAGAGGTGGAAATCCAGGGGACATAAAGTAAAAGTCCTACCAAGTGTTTCTTCCACCCATAGACTCCAGCCAGCTGATTTCACTAATTAGTTCTACCTCCTCACTGAAGAATTATGTTAATTAGCAAATCCAGGTGATTGGAGCAAAATACTGGGGAGGATCTTTACTTTATGCCCCCTGGATTTCCACCTCTGTATTTATGACAGTTGTACTGTTCACTATTTACTCAGACACTGCCCCCTCCCTCCATGAACAGGGTTGAAGCAATCCAAGAGGTTTCTCAACTCAACTTTAAATAATCGCGTTGTTCATATTGCGGTCCATATTCGATAAGTAAAAAAAGAAAACAAACACAGGACACTTTGACAAAAATGAAGAAAAAAATTATACCAGTGCACAAAAATTTATATATATATTTTTTTGGATTAATATATACATTTTTAGTTTATTAATTTTCCCATCATTGTGTTTCTACTTGTCACATATCGCCTAGAACTCGTAGTGTCCATGCACAGGTTATATTGCATCAATAATGTAAATATAAATGATCAATAATAATTTGATTTATTTGTTCCATGATTTGATCAGAACCTTTTCTAAAATGCTTTCAATAAGATGAGTATATTTGAAATGGCTCACAAGCTGAAAACCTGTTGATTATTAATGTTAACTAAAGAGAATCTGTGGGTCATGTTGACCTCACCAGGTTCTTTTACAGGGCAGGTCAGTGTTTCATCAGATAACACAACAGGAGCACATTTAGCAAAAATATATATTCAGATAGGGCTTCATATAATACAATAAAAATATAAAAGGGCTTATTACATGCACCAGTAAATATCCATTCTGGGATTAAGTCAGCTTTTGAACTGTCTCTAAATACACAGGTCACCTGTGGTGACAGTGTCAATAAATGTTAATTATTCCTAGCTTCTCCACTTTTGTTGTCGTATAAACACCCGAGGATGTTAAATGTACACCACCATTTTTGCTGTGCGGAAGCTTATGCAGTAAATAATGCGAAGCACGCACGCACGCACGGTTGTACCACCTGGACACTCTACTGTCTCTGTGGAGATTAAACTCTGCCCTCAAATACTGGGCCAAGCCACGCCCCCTTTGGTGGCTGTCAAGACACTCGATGGTGGGACTGACCGACTGACAGACAGAGGTGGACAGACAGACCAGCATGAGGTGGACAGTCGTGGTCCTGCTGTGCTTTGCCTTGCCTGCCCAGGGCCTGTTAAGGTAAGCAGAGCTTTTCTTAGATCATTCTTACACAGTACAGGGCTTTGCCTCATTGCCATCTACCAGCAAACATTCATATTTTTTGATATTGTACAGAGGGTTACATTTTTAAAACTTTTTTTATCCAGGTACTGTTGGTCAAGTGTGAATTCAATGTTTTGCATAGATTTCAAGAGCCTCTATATTCCATGGATCTTCAGCTCTGGGGGGTATACTACGAGGCAGGGTTACTGAATTAGCTGGATCACTGCACTGAGTAAAATCCGGAACAGCTCTTTTTACTTCAGTCCATGTTCCAGATTTGGAAAGGTTCTGGGTTTTACTCAGAGCAGTTATCCAGCTAACTCAGTAATCCTGCTTCGTAGTATACCTCCTTGGTCTGCTGGTTTATGTTTTCACCTTGAAATCAGCAATCAAATTTAGACCCAAAATAACCCAGGCGAGGTGAGTTAACTGCGGAATCATCTGCTTTAATTGATTTATTAAGTTACAAAGAAAACCAGGGAGGACTCATAATGTCCAGGACCTGGCTTGCAGACTCCTGATGCAGTGAATCAGCTGTAGTGTGAATGATTACGTGGCCAGATGTAAGAGAGAGCCAGTTTTGCGCTTGACGTGGAAAGTCCAGGTTCAGAAAGAAAAAGTCCTCCCAGTATTTTGTTCCAATCACCTGGATTTGCTAATTAGCACAATTCTTCAACTGGGAGGAATAATAAGTTAAATCAGCTGGATGAGTTTATGGGTGGAAGAAACTTTCTTACTTTCTGAACCAAGGGGTGGATTAAAATAGCTTATTTTATCCGTCCTCTTCTCCCCGGTCCTCACCTGACCCGGAAATTGATAGAGGTTCGCCATTTTTAAGGACATTCCAAACCGGTAAATGCTCCTCAGAGGAGTGAGGAGTGGGGGACGAGGAGTTTTTTTTAAGGAGCAGCCTAGTCTTAAGAAGTTTTTTTTAAGGAGTCCACTCTTTCTAGCCTTATATCTATTGCGACTTCCGCACATGCAAATAATCAGCATAAAACGGACAGAGTAAGGTGCAGCAACATACCTCACACATCTAAATAGACTGCACATGGCACCATGTACCCCCCCCCCCCCCCCCTCCTTTAACATGTGTCTCAGTGAGTCTTCTGTGATATTTCAGCATGCTTTGTAGGGTGCCGGCAGATCTATGCCACAACTTGGCCACAAATGCAGAAATGTCCTCCACATTATCTTATTAGGGTTATTTTAAACCTTTCAAAAGGGCTTTGGAGTGGTTTGTATTCAGTTAGGGATATGCAGTGCTTGGACTGGGTGTACCCTGTTGTACCCTGTGGAATGTCACCACCCTCACCACGGCAACGGGAAACACTGAGCAGCCCACCACCACCAGCAGCACAGATTCTACACACTAACCAGATGGTCAGGTCTGGCTTTCAGTTCAGTTCAACTTTATTCACCATTTGTATCCATTCGGTAAAATACAAACATTAGAATTTATTTTCAGAGCTGAATAAAAGAACAAAAGAGGATTAAAGTGCATTATGGACAGAGACAACAATTCATCCAATGACACGTCACAACTTATCCACACATTAAACAACAGTAAAACGATAAAACAAACAATAATACAGTCTTCAAGTGCAAAGTGTACAGCCAGGATGGTAAAGTGCAGAGTACCTACATGAATATTCATAAACTGTGACCTAGCATGAGGACCTCTTACGACCAATCAGTGGTTTCAAGATTCTCCTGACCTCCCTACTTCCTTTTTGTAGAGCCTCTGATTGGTTGCAGGAGGTTCCTGTGCAACGTTAAAGTTTATGAATATTCATGAAGAGTGCTGGCCTAAGACAAAAATATCCATTGCCATGGTGTTGCCATTTTTCACACCCCTTCATGAATAATTTACAAGCTGCACCATATTTAAAGATTTCAGCTTCAACAGTAGAGACAGAAGCATCAGTGCGTGGGCTCGTTTTGCAATGTGGGAGGTCTCCCGACTATGTCCGAATGGGCGTATTCTGCACTCGTTTTGCAGAAAAAGCAGACTCCGGGTGCCGCTTTGCTCGCTAAAAGGCGAAAGTCGGGGGAAAGCCATTGTGAATGATGTCAAAACACCAATGAGTGGTTCCAAATGAGCTATGCTGGTTTTTTGGATATTTTGATTTGCTTAAGATGCAACCAGCCAATTAGGCCTGTGTTTATACTCAATTCCAGCAGCGAGCTCCTCCCTCACCCGCCATGTGATGCGGGATAGCCCGACATGGTTAACACGAGCGGCGCGCGGTACAAGCGGTAAGAGAGGTTTGACTTTCGAGGATCGGGGTTCGCGCCCCGGTCATGCCATATCCCAGCCGTGAGCGGTGCGAGTCGCGGTCGCAGTCAGGAGCAGGAGTCGAGGCGTCCACGACGTGACGACCTCCTTCCCCCTACTCTAGGGACCGATAAGACGGGATTGTGTACAGTGGTTTCTCTAGCTCTAGCGGGGGGGGGGGGGGAATGAATTTAAATAGGGGGTTCAAATGGCTACTAAAATTGGGAAAAAAAAAAAAAAAAAATAATAAATTAAAAAAAAAAAAAAAAAAAAAAACGAGTCCACCCACGGTATAGAAAATGGAGCGGGATCATCCAATTGTTTTATGGAATGAGTGCACCCCTAACCCCCTTCCCATCTCCCCATCTTCTATCTCCTCATTTCCCACCTCTCCCAGAATTCCCCTGCGGCGTTTCTCCCCCCTCCGCTCCGAGCTGCGCACCGCCCAGAGGCTGGAGGCCTTCCTGCAGGAACGGCAGCCTGATGTCTTCAGCCGGAGGTACTCCCAGTGCCTCCCGTCGAGCGCCGCCGTGCGGCTCGGCGCCAGCGCCGAGAGGCTCTACAACTTTATGGACGTGAGTGTGGGCGTGTCCTGTGATGCAGACTGCTGCGTTTCCCAGCAACACCTACGCTAACCGCTAACAGAGCACACATCTATACCCCGGGGCTCTGCCTTGTGTAATGTGTAGGCCAATATCACTCAACAGCAGTGTGATCCACAGTAGGTTATGGGTGCAGTATACCCAGTATGGCAGACCTATCCAAGGCCAGATGTGGAAAACTGGGTATATATTAATGAACAAATATGAATCGTACATAATGCATTAGTACAGGTCAGGACTGTGAGGTAGAATCTTTGTGTTAGCTTCATTGAGGGTTTGGGGGGTGTGTGACTTTCATGCAGATGCTGCCACCACCTGTCCACAACACACACAAAATGGAGGGACGTTCAGGGACTACAGTTGAATGAAGGAATACAAGCACATTTAAAATGGCGGCCTTTACAGTTCTGTATTTGATAAAAATCATTTATCAAACACTTATTGTGATCCAAACCGTCATTATGGAATCCTCATTTGCACATAGTGTATAGAATTAAACCAGTGGAAAGCTGGGAGAGGGAAGTTTTTGAGTAGGAAGAATATGCCTATTATAATGTGTTATGAAGAGAAGCCTACGAAGTTGTATGTGTAAATGCTCCCACCTACTGTTCAAACTGCAAACTACACCACTTTTGTCAAACTGTTGTGCTCTGCGTTGTTGTGGACTATTTAAAAATTATTCACAGGCCATAATGAGCACCATAGTCAACATCACTGGCTATGGTGGTGAATGCACATGATAAATACAGTACATTCACATTGTTCCTGTAATTGTTTGCTTGAAGCCTCAGAAAGATCAACACTCACATCCCAGTGAGCAAAAGCCAGAATCTAGACATCTAGAGGGGTGGAAATTTTGGTTGAGAGACATTTTGACATAAACGGGCTAGGTTTACCCCAATATATCTCAGATTTTACCCTGATATAGCCTGGCTGGTCAGCTAGAAAACTTTCACTTTTAAACCAAATGTAGCCTGGTTTTCAGCTGAACGCCTCACTGACTTTTCAACACAAAAAATGTTCACTGGAATAACAGCTGTAAACCCGCATAAGTGTTCACTGGAATAACGGCTGTAAACCCGCATAAGTGTTCACTGGAATAACAGCTGTAAACCCGCATAAATGTTCACTGGAATAACAGCTGTAAACCCGCATAAGTGTTCACTGGAATAACAGCTGTAAACCCGCATAAATGTTCACTGGAATAACAGCTGTAAACCCGCATAAGTGTTCACTGGAATAACAGCTGTAAACCCACATAAGTGTTCACTGGAATAACGGCTGTAAACCCGCATAAATGTTCACTGGAATAACAGCTGTAAACCCGTATAAATGTTCACTGGAATAACAGCTGTAAACCCGCATGAGTGTTCACTGGAATAACGGCTGTAAACCCGCATAAATGTTCACTGGAATAACAGCTGTAAACCCGCATAAGTGCTCACTGGAATAACAGCTGTAAACTTGCATAAATGTTCACTGGAATAACAGCTGTAAACCCGCATAAATGTTCACTGGAATAACAGCTGTAAACCCACATAAGTGTTCACTGGAATAACAGCTGTAAACCTGCATAAATGTTCACTGGAATAACAGCTGTAAACCCACATAAGTGTTCACTGGAATAACAGCTGTAAACCCACATAAATGTTCACTGGAATAACAGCTGTAAACCCATATAAGTGTTCACTGGAATAACAGCTGTAAACCCGCATAAGTGTTCACTGGAATAACAGCTGTAAACCCGCATAAGTGTTCACTGGAATAACAGCTGTAAACCCGCATAAGTGTTCACTGGAATAACAGCTGTAAACCCGCATAAGTGTTCACTGGAATAACAGCTGTAAACCCGCATAAACCCGTTTGATAACAGGGGGAAGAGCGGGATCCCGAATGGGACAGTTGTGTTGATCCGTTTGTATCCGGTTGATCCAGGCGCAGTATTATGGCGAGGTAAGCCTGGGAACGCCACCGCAGAACTTCACCGTCGTGTTCGATACGGGATCGGCGGACCTGTGGATTCCCTCCTCATACTGCATCAGTGAGGCCTGTGGTGAGCTCAAAGCCTCAGGAATCACGAGCCTAACATCACTGCATCACTATGCTCTTACACACCATCATCATCACATGCCAGCACTGCATATTACTGCATATTATCCCTATACTGTATATCAGTATTACAGCACTGCACTACTAAACAAACGCACTGTGTTACTGCATATTATCCCTATACTGTATATCAGTATTACAGCACTGCATTACCAAACAAAAGCACTGTGTTACTGCATATTATCCCTATACTGTATATCAGTATTACAGCACTGCACTACCAAACAAAAGCACTGTGTTACTGCATATTATCCCTATACTGTATATCAGTATTACAGCACTGCACTACTAAACAAAAGCACTGTGTTACTGCATATTATCCCTATACTGTATATCAGTATTACAGCACTGCACTACCAAACAAAAGCACTGTGTTACTGCATATTATCCCTATACTGTATATCAGTATTACAGCACTGCACTACCAAACAAAAGCACTGTGTTACTGCATATTATCCCTATACTGTATATCAGTATTACAGCACTGCACTACCAAACAAAAGCACTGTGTTACTGCATATTATCCCTATACTGTATATCAGTATTACAGCACTGCACTACCAAACAAAAGCACTGTGTTACTGCATATTATCCCTATACTGTATATCAGTATTACAGCACTGTGTTACTGCATATTATCCCTATACTGTATATCAGTATTACAGCACTGCACTACCAAACAAAAGCACTGTGTTACTGCATATTATCCCTATACTGTATATCAGTATTACAGCACTGCACTACCAAACAAACGCACTGTGTTACTGCATATTATCCCTATACTGTATATCAGTATTACAGCACTGCATTACCAAACAAAAGCACTGTGTTACTGCATATTATCCCTATACTGTATATCAGTATTACAGCACTGCACTACCAAACAAAAGCACTGTGTTACTGCATATTATCCCTATACTGTATATCAGTATTACAGCACTGCACTACCAAACAAAAGCACTGTGTTACTGCATATTATCCCTATACTGTATATCAGTATTACAGCACTGCACTACCAAACAAAAGCACTGTGTTACTGCATATTATCCCTATACTGTATATCAGTATTACAGCACTGCACTACTAAACAAACGCACTGTGTTACTGCATATTATCCCTATACTGTATATCAGTATTACAGCACTGCACTACCAAACAAAAGCACTGTGTTACTGCATATTATCCCTATACTGTATATCAGTATTACAGCACTGCATTACCAAACAAAAGCACTGTGTTACTGCATATTATCCCTATACTGTATATCAGTATTACAGCACTGCATTACCAAACAAAAGCACTGTGTTACTGCATATTATCCCTAGACTGTATATCAGTATTACAGCACTGCACTACCAAACAAAAGCACTGTGTTACTGCATATTATCCCAATTCTGTATATCAGTATTACAGCACTGCATCACTGCACACCAGCACTGCATCAATAAATAACAGCTCATAAAAGGGAAGCTTACTTTTAGGGCTCAATCCTGTGTTGGGACCAGGGTGTAAACATTTTTTTCAAACAAGTCAGTGATAGGATCTAAAATCTTGATGTTGATTTCAATCAGGCTAAGAATATCACAATGTAATTAAGTAACATAAATAAATGAATAGCTATTCCATCTTCAGTCACACTGTGGTCTCTCTTTGTGTACAGTCATGCACCACCGATTCAAGGCCTTTGAGTCCAGCACATACTCCCATGATGGCAGGATCTTCTCTATCCACTATGGTTCTGGCCATCTGCTGGGCGTGATGGCCAAGGATATCCTAAAGGTAACCTGGCTTTACCAGCACCTGCATCAGTTCTCTGCTGCATCACTCATAAGCTTTATTTATACAGGGAAATCACATTGAGACACTGCGGGTCTCTTTTTCAATGGAGCCCTGGTTACAAAACCAATCAACAATCAAAAGCTAAGGTTACGAGAGATAAAAAAAATTAATATAAAAATGAATTTAAATAGTAAATAAAATAATACAATTAAACAGAACAATTAAATTCAGTCAAAACATTTACTGTACATTCAAAGGTAATGAGGTTCTTAATCAGGGTCCTGAATGGTCCCATAGTAACCAAGGAGTTGAGTTTGAATGTGCACTGTAACTCATTCTAGGTATGAGCACTGTATCTAAATGCAGTTTTACACAATTCAGAGTATGCCCGTGGCACTTGGAGAGCGTGTGGTATAATGGTTAAGGAACTGGGTTTGTAACCGAAAGGTTGCAGGTTCGATTCCCGGGTCGGACACTGCCGTTGTACCCTTTAGCAAGGTACTTCACCTGCATTGCTTCAGTATATATCCAGCTGTATTAATGGATACTATGTATAAATGCAAAAGAAATGCTGTGTAATTCGCACTGGATAAGAGCGTCTGCTAAATGCCTATAATGTAATCTAAATGTGTAATGTAAAGGTTCCACGGTAACACACAGTAACACAGCTTCCACAAGTGGCCTAGTGAGAACCACAACCACCAAATAGGATCTGTGTCTCCCTCAGCGATTGAATGTGTTGAATTACATATTAATACTGACATGGTCTCAAGAGTTAACCCATTATAATGATCCTCATTAGTCTTGAACAGAAACTAACTGAAAACCTATTTTATTTGTATTTATTTCATTCGATTATTATTTTTGTATTATTTATTTTATATACTTCCAGGGCAACATAGTTTGTGTTATGCATGTACTTAATTTGCACTTGCTTTCCAAGTTCACATACAATACTTTGCAAAATGTTGCAATGGAAATACCCAACCTGTGAATCAAAAAGTGCCCATAACCTGGTTGAAATGAGGCTCGTAAACCAGTTCACAATAGATCTCACATTTTGAGCATGTTTGTAATGTTATATGTCGAGCACACCTATTCACTAACAGTAACTCAATGTAAAGATGACAGAAGACTGATGGATATCTATGGTTTCCCTCCCTTGTTGAGGTTGGAAATGTATCAGTGGCGGCTCAGGAGTTTGGGGAGTCGGTGTACGAGCCGGGCTTTGTCTTCGTCATAGTGCGGTTTGATGGGGTCTTGGGCCTGTCGTACCCCTCCCTGACCGAGGAGGCGGGAACCCCCGTTTTCGACAACCTGATGGCCCAGAAGCTGGTGGAGCAGCCAGTATTCTCCTTCTACCTCAGCAGGTGGGCGGGGCCAGGGAGGTGCAGGCCGTGATTGGGTATCACTCTTGCATGGGCACTAACGGGATCATGTACTCATCCTGCCTGGCATATCATTCAGTGCCAGCTGCAGTCATACCTATATGTTCATTATCCACAAATTAGCCAATCAGAATGGGCCAGGGGTTAACTGTATCACAGGGCTGTGATACTCTGTAGATTTCACTCTTTACATACGCATTGAAGTATTAATAGGTGTAGTAAGCAATACTGTATTATTTGTGGTGGAAGGGTGTCACATGTCCCCCTCACCATTTGAGGCAGTATTATTCTTCCTTGGTACTTGGATGCCATTGAATGCCAGTCCTACCCTAGCCACCAAGCTCCTCAAGTGTTGAACTAAGTACAACACCAACACTCACATAGTATTTTACAGAACAAGAGGTGAACTGTGTGAGTCACCCATAAGCGTGTGTTAATTAGATGGTTGTGCGCAATGAGAAGTGATGATTGGCTGGTTCTCCCCAGGAAGAAGAGTACTGCCGAGCCTGAGGGAGAGCTGTTACTGGGGGGGTTGGATGACTCCCTTTACAGTGGCCCCCTCACCTGGGTACCTGTCACTCAGAAGGGCTACTGGCAGATCCCGGTGGACAAGTAAGACTGTAAACATTGCTACAGTGTCACAGTGTCACAACCTAACCTCATGTCCTGTCTGTAGCTGCAGTGCTAAACTCATGTCCTGTCTGTAGCCACAGTGCTAAACTCATATCCTGTCTGTAGCTGCAGTGCTAAACTCATGTCCTGTCTGTAGATGCAGTGCTAAACTCATGTCCTGTCTGTAACTGCAGTGCAAAACTCATGTCCTGTCTGTAACTGCAGTGCTAAACTCATGTACTGTCTGTAACTGCAGTGCTAAACTCATGTCCTGTCTGTAGATGCAGTGCTAAACTCATGTACTGTCTGTAACTGCAGTGCTAAACTCATGTCCTGTCTGTAGCTGCAGTGCTAAACTCATGTCCTGTCTGCAGCTGCAGTGCTAAACTCATGTACTGTCTGTAACTGCAGTGCTAAACTAATGTCCTGTCTGTAACTGCAGTACTAAACTCATATCCTGTCTGTAGCTGCAGTGCTAAACTCATGTCCTGTCTGTAACTGCAGTGCAAAACTCATGTCCTGTCTGTAACTGCAGTGCTAAACTCATGTACTGTCTGTAACTGCAGTGCTAAACTCATGTCCTGTCTGTAGATGCAGTGCTAAACTCATGTACTGTCTGTAACTGCAGTGCTAAACTCATGTACTGTCTGTAACTGCAGTGCTAAACTCATGTCCTGTCTGTAGATGCAGTGCTAAACTCATGTACTGTCTGTAACTGCAGTGCTAAACTCATGTCCTGTCTGTAGCTGCAGTGCTAAACTCATGTCCTGTCTGCAGCTGCAGTGCTAAACTCATGTACTGTCTGTAACTGCAGTGCTAAACTCATGTCCTGTCTGTAACTGCAGTACTAAACTCATATCCTGTCTGTAGCTGCAGTGCTAAACTCATGTCCTGTCTGTAGCTGCAGTGCTAAACTCATGTCCTGTCTGTAACTGCAGTGCAAAACTCATGTCCTGTCTGTAACTGCAGTGCTAAACTCATGTACTGTCTGTAACTGCAGTGCTAAACTCATGTCCTGTCTGTAGCTGCAGTGCTAAACTCATGTCCTGTCTGCAGCTGCAGTGCTAAACTCATGTTCTGTCTGTAGCTGCAGTGCTAAACTCATGTCCTGTCTGTAACTGCAGTGCAAAACTCATGTCCTGTCTGTAACTGCAGTGCTAAACTCATGTACTGTCTGTAACTGCAGTGCTAAACTCATGTCCTGTCTGTAGCTGCAGTGCTAAACTCATGTCCTGTCTGCAGCTGCAGTGCTAAACTCATGTCTTGTCTGTAGCTGCAGTGCTAAACTCATGTCCTGTCTGTAACTGCAGTGCAAAACTCATGTCCTGTCTGTAACTGCAGTGCTAAACTCATGTACTGTCTGTAACTGCAGTGCTAAACTCATGTCCTGTCTGTAGCTGCAGTGCTAAACTAATGTCCTGTCTGCAGCTGCAGTGCTAAACTCATGTCCTGTCTGTAGCTGCAGTGCGAAACTCATGTCCTGTCTGTAACTGCAGTGCTAAACTCATATCCTGTCTCTAGCTGCAGTGCTAAACTCATGTCCTGTCTGTAACTGCAGTATTAAGATCCAGGGCGCAGTGGCCTTCTGTCGCCAGGGCTGCCAGGCTATTGTGGACACGGGCACATCAGTCATCAGTGGCCCGTCCAGCGACATCCTGGTCCTGCAGCAGCTCATTGGAGCCACGCCCACCTCCATTGGAGAAGTGAGAATGCCTGCACGGCTGCGCTCAGCCATCTGCGCAGATCTGGTCTTCTCTTCTACCTGTGCTAAACTTACTGTCTGTGCAGATCTGCTCTTCTGTTCTACCTGCGTTTAATATCTTTGCAGCGGTTGTTATCTTCAGTTCTGCCAGTGCTTAATAGCTTTGCAGCGGTTGTTATCTTCAGTTCTACCAGTGCTTAATAGCTTAGCAGCGGTTGTTATCTTCAGTTTTACCAGTGCTTAATATCTTTGCAGCGGTTGTTATCTTCAGTTCTGCCAGTGCTTAATAGCTTTGCAGCGGTTGTTATCTTCAGTTCTACCAGTGCTTAATAGCTTTGCAGCGGTTGTTATCTTCAGTTCTACCAGTGCTTAATAGCTTTGCAGCGATTGTTATCTTCAGTTCTACCAGTGCTTAATAGCTTTGCAGCGGTTGTTATCTTCAGTTTTACCAGTGCTTAATAGCTTTGCAGCGGTTGTTGACTCTTTCTCCTCCTTCAGTACCTGATTGACTGTGCCAGGCTCTCCAGCCTGCCCCAAGTGGCGTTTACGCTTGGCGGAGTAGAGTTTGCACTCTCTGCTGAGTCCTACATCAGGAAGGTTGGTTCTCTAAGCACCCCTGCTCTCAGCCACCTAACATGGATTGGACTGAACACATTTTATAAAATACATAAGCTTTTTATACACACATTTTATAATAATACATATTCTTACTTGCTGCAACTTTTAAAAAACTGAATCAGCTGTGCCAGGCGAGTCCACACTACAATACAAAAACCAATTAGAGCCCTGTGATGCAAACTGCACGAAATTATTTATTTCTTTTTTTCAAATTGGCAATGTAGTGCAGTTTTGTGTTTTGAACTGAAGGTGGAAATATTTACCAATAAATCTTTTAATAACCTACCACCACAAGGCTTTCGTGTTATAGCCTAAGACCCTAAAGGGAAAAGGTTTGGAGATGCCTGAGCTATGTGACTGACAGTTAAACATATTTGAATGAAAAAAAACAACTGATTCTGTATAATAATTGGCTGGGGGCCTGGGAACAAAATCCAAGCAACGTTCAATTAATGCTGGTGAGCGCAATTCATTGGTTTCACCAAAGGAAAACTAAAGTAGATAATCTTGCAGAAACAGAAAGTAACTCCAGTGTAAGACTTTTAGTTTAGGACAGTCAATGGCAAGTATGATAACAGTGATAAGGACCTACAAACTGCAAACAAACACTTTCCCTGAGTTTGTTGTTTTGTGTTTTCAAGGCTGATTTGTCATATGAGTGCATGTGTGGACCGATTGGCTGAGTGTGGCATGAGTCATATGTGTTATGGCCGACATGTCACTCAGTTTTATTGACTGATTAATTGACACAAGAAGTGAACGCGCTGTCCTTCCTTGGCAGGAGACTGTGGGAAGCCGAGAGGTGTGCTTCAGCGGCTTCCAGGCGGTGGACATCCCCACCCCTGTCGGGCCCTTCTGGATCCTGGGGGACGTCTTCATCGCTGAGTTCTACACCGTCTTCGACCGCGGGCATGACCGGGTGGGGTTTGCGCGGGCCCGACAGGCACCCCCCCAGAATGCCTTTTAACCCAAAGTGTTTCCTGTCGCAGGGGGAAACTGAGGCAGCTGAATCGTTTAGCGAGTGAACCGATGCACATTGTCAATGTTCACTGACATGTTGCTTAGACAACCGCTACTGTTTTTTTTAGAACAGGTCTCTCCTAAATTTAAAATGAATGTGCTGTTTTTTGGCCATTGATGGTATATTTTGAAACATGTGACAAGTTTCCCCCCCTATAATCAAGAAAAGACTAATAAAACAGACCCTCCAAAGTGGTGTAGTTGCTGAACTGTGTATTCTTTTCTTGTTCAGCATGATTTTATTGATGATTATTTAAAAAAACTGTTTGATTTTAACACTAATCTAATTTGACCTAATAATCACTTTTGTGTCAGAGCTATTTTGTTCCTGACTGTTTTTTTAAATTATCTTCCAGTATTATTGCAGTGCGTTTTTCCGAAAAGTGACTGGGATGGGATGAAACTGTATTGCATATATTAAAAGCCAGACACCCAAAAGGTGTGCATATCCAAAAAAGATAGCAGCAGGAATGAAGGTAAGATTAGGTCTGAGAGCTACAGTAATGCTGGAACAGTAAGTGAAAAATAGAACAGTGAAAAAATATAATAATAACAAAAAAATTATACGTAGTTTTTTCTTAAATGGTTTAAAATGGGTCTGTTTTTACATAGTCAGGGCTGGCGGTGTTGGCGATAAGGCTAGGAGGTGCAGGAGGGCTCCTCTTTGGCCTGGTGGTTGCTGCGCGACTCCAGGACGTCGGGCTCTGGGACTCCCGCCTCTTGGGCCTCAGTGTCGGGCGCTCCGTCAGGAAAGTGGGAGGCTTCGGTGAGGCCTATCTTCCTCACCAGGCCCTTGGGGCTGGGAAGACTGTGCAGGGAGTCACTGGATGGTTGCCAGGAGAACTGCCGGCTCGGCTGTTTGCTCCGGTTGCCGGGAACGGTCCAGCGGAACTTGCGAGGGCCGGTCTGAGTCGAACTGAGGCTCGGGGAGGCGTCCGGCTCACAGATCTCCCCCTGAGGGCCGTTCTCTGCCCGCTCAGGGGATGCGTCTCTGCTGTGGTCTCGGGAGGGCTCTGGGGTGTTTGCGGGTTTGCCGGCGCTGGGGTCGAGCTCGCGGCTGTTGGGGTCCAGTCGGGGCGGGGTGACCACAACCTCGGGCACCTCGTTGAATGAGGGCGGCTCGGGCTGGGTGTCGGGGGAGGAGGGGGCGATGCTCACCTCCCTCACAGGGGCCAGGGTGTCCAGAGGGGAGTGCGCGGGGTGGAGGTGGGGCCTGGCATGGGCGTGGTCATCGGGGCAGAAGGGGAAGAAGACGCTGGAGACGTCGCTGCTGTGGCGATTGAAGGTGGGCCGGGAGGAGCGGGCCAGGTCCGGCACTTCCTGTACGCTCAGCAGACGCCGCACCCGGCCCAGAACCGACTCCTGCCGCCGGTGCTGGAAGTCATGTGAGTCCACGTCCTCATACTGCAGGACCTCTGACAGCCTGGGGCAGCACAGGGCACAATAGGGCAGTACAGTTATAGAACAGCTGCTTTGGTGACCAGTACCGTGCGTGTGTGTGTGTGTGTGTGTGTGTGTCTGTCAGTGTGGGTATGTGTCTGGCTGTGTGTGCGTGTGTCTGTCTGTGTGTGTGTGTGTGTTTTTTTTTGTGTGCACGTGTGTGTGTGTGCGTGTGCGTGCATGTCTGTGTCTGTGTGTGTGTGTCTGTCAGTGTGGGTATGTGTCTGGCTGTGTGTGCGTGTGTCTGTCTGTGCGTGTGTGTGTGTGTGTCTGTCAGTGTGGGTATGTGTCTGGCTGTGTGTGCGTGTTTTTTTGTGTGCACGTGTGTGTGTGTGCGTGTGCGTGCATGTCTGTGTCTGTGTGTGTATGTCAGTATGTCTGTGTGTTTTTGTGTGTGTGTGCGTGCACGTACGTGTACCTCCTTACCCCATATCGGTGGTAGAGCCCAGGAAAGAGGGGATGCAGTAGTCGGCTGCTGCCAGGGTGTATGGAGGCCGCAGGTCAGAGTCGTTCCAGTAGATGTCCTTCGTCATGCGCGGAATGTTCATGTGCATCTCATCCACCGCCATCAGGGACACCTGACGCATAGAGGGCGGGTTTACCGCTATGCACCAATCAAATGCAACTCTGTGTTCTGTAACTGATGGGCACAGAAGAGACCTACAACTGCCATGCTAACATGCTAATTCGCCCAACTGGGCAGGGCCAGGATCAGCCTTGACACACAGGACAGCAGCACTCTATTTAAGTTTACAAACCTGCAGATTTCTGTCAATGCACCAGTTGACCTCAAGATCATCATCATCCTCCCCGAAAGGGTTAATTAGCTGCTCTGCCACCTGAGAGAAGCACAGATGCAAGGAATTATGGGAGTTGTGTTTCTGTGCGACAAACTCACAGCGGTTCAAACATAATTGTCCCGTTATCATGTCATTCTATGACTTGTGTCATGTGCCCTTTTGACCTGCAGGTCAAGGCAATGTGCTTAATGGACCGCTTGGCTGGTTGGTGAATAGGTATCTATAAATATATCCACTGATATTGTGAGGCTACACCCTGAAATCGTATTTTTATTGTAAAGTGTTTAATTTGTGCTGTTATTTGACATACTATTACCACTGTATTTATTGAATGGAAATTATATATTTATGTAAATATCTATTTACAGTGCCCTCCACTGTTTGATGAATTAGCTTAATCTCACACTGAAAAAATTTGAAAAATCAAACCTTTAATTGAAGTAAATTTATTATGAGAGAAAAAAACAAGATCCCTCATCAAGAAAATTATTATTTTTAACAAAACCATGTGTGGCACAATTATTGGCACCCCTGCATTTATATAGAATAAAGTAATACATTTTAATATTTGGTCGCATATCGTTTGCACGCCATGACTTCCTGATGTCTGTGACCCAACAACATCAAAAGACTCTTGATATCTTATTTTCTCTAGGACTCTTACAAGCGATACTATAACAGCTCTGCATTTCAATGGAACTCTATGGGAATTGGGGGGTGGGACTAGATTTAGCTATAAATTACACTGGAACAGTATAGAACACATGGTTGGCTAAATGGCTCTAAGTCATCAAGGGTCTGACGTATCAAACAAGCCTTAAACCATCACTCTGCTGCCAGAAATACAGTAGATATGGATGGATAACTTGAAGGGTTTCTTCTCCTGAATTATTTTTCCATAGAGTTCAATAGGAAAATTTGTCAGGAGAAACAACCCTGAAAGTGATCCATCCATATCACGTTATAAAAGTTTAGTTTTTGTTTGGATGGGCTCGCAATGTGCCTGGTTGTTGTTAAACGCACACCTACTTACTGGAGTGAGCCTGGTTATTTGGTGTGTGTGTGTATAATTTGTGCGGGTGGTTGTTTCTGAGTCTGTTTGTGTGACTCTGGGTGGTGTTTCTGTCTGGTTCTCCACAGAGGCCGTTCTTCAGTCTCTGTGCAGCAGAGTGTCTCATTATCCTGTTGCACATCATGTTTATGTTCTGTACTTCAGCTTGGGTTTGCAGCTGTTTGTGTCTGATTCCATGTTGGGTGTGTCTAAGTTGTTATTGTGTACACGCATACCTATGTGTGTGTGTGTGTGTGTGTGTGTGTGTGTGTGTGTGTGGTACATGTGGTTATATTTAAACGTATAAAGCTCTTGCCAATGTCGGTGGTTGTTAAGGTCACTCATTGGTCGCAGGACAGTGTGGGACTGTCAGTGGGCCGGTGCTAATGCTAAATGCTAAATGTATTATCAAGGTATTGCAACACTTTACAACAAGACCTGTTCTCATACTGCCCATGCTGTAGTACATTTAAATTAAATTAAATTAACTGAACATGCTGTAGTACATTTACATTTAATTAACTGACCATGCTGTAGTACATTTAAATTAAATTAATTGAACTGCCCATGCTGTAGTACATTTAAATTAAATTAACTGACCATGCTGTAGTACATTTAAATTTAATTAACTGACCATGCTGTAGTACATTTACATTAAATTAACTGACCATGCTGTAGTACATTTAAATTTAATTAACTGACCATGCTGTAGTACATTTAAATGTAATTTTATTTAATTAACTGACCATGCTATAGTACATTTACATTAAATTAACTGACCATGCTGTAGTACATTTAAATTAAATTTAATTGAAAAGAACCTTCAGCCAGCCAGAGTAGAAGAAGAATTGGAGCAAGGTGAAGATGGGCACGTACAGGTCCAGGTCGTGACCCTGGTAACCCAGCTTGGGGTCCAGAAATTGGCGCCCAATTATGCAGGCGATGAAGAAGGTGTAGACAGCCAGAGTCACCACCTGAGGACACAGATGCAGTGAGCGAGTAAGTGAGTTAAATCAGTTGTTTTCAAACTCAGTCCTGGTGGACCCCTGTGCATGCTGGTTTTCCTTCCAACCGCAGTGGTAATCCCAGAAGTTTAACAAGCTGTTATCTTTTCTCAATTATGCTTTTCTTATTTTCAGGAATTATTTACCCTCTTAAGCCACATTATGCCAAGAATAGCTATACATGCCATTAAGAATATGCACCATGTTCACATTGTACTATATTGCATTACATAAAAATAGGTTTAAAAAAAGAGATATGAATCAATGAAAGAGGCTAAAGGCTGGATTGTTACCTGCGTGTAGACCAGCGGGATCCCCACCCAGTCGTAGCCAAACAGAGTGGAGCACCACGTCCTGAAATGGTTCATTTCCTGAATCATCATAAAACAAAATGTCAGGTGCATAAAACAATCCGTCCTGTCCTAACACTCAATTCTAATGTGTTCTGTCTTCATTTAAATAAGTAAGAAATTAGGGACGATTGTATTTTGAAAACCATACCCTACTGTCTGTTTTTCTGTCTCTCTTTTTTTCTAACTTACTCTGCCCCTCCGTTCATCCTGTGACTACTAATATGCTTACAGGCCTTGAATGTGTTCTCATTTTAAATGATTACCGGCAGCAAAGATTCTCAACATGATGATGACTGTCAGAGCAATACAAGTACAATACAAGTGCATGCCACTAACTTTAGCTCTCTGGGTCAATTTCAGCATGCTTAGCTGGAGTTTAGGTTTACACCAACAGACCACAGGACTGTATTACAACTGAAACAGCTATCAAATCTGTGAAATAAGGATGAGCTGTTCCAGTTGTAACACAGTTCTGTGGTCTAGTTGTGTGAACATGAGGTTTAAACTCCAGCTAAGCGCACTGCAGTTGACCCTCAATGTTTAACACTGACCAGGGTCGTACAGTAGCGTTTCCAGTCTAAAATGGTGAGAGAGCTGTATCCCCAGTGTGATTGGCTGTGGTGAAGACTCACGTTGAGAATGGTCTGCAGATCCACACTGTCCTGGATACGGCCCTCCTTCCTGGCTTTGGAGGCCAGGTTTGTGAACCACACCACAGGCACCCAGTACTTGAGGTGTGGGGACTTGAGGTTTTCGAAGATCTTCCTCTCCTCTGCAGTCATGAAGCCTGCAAGGACACGAGAGCGAAACATGTTTCTATGGGGCCTGCCAATCACAGAGCTGTTTCTATGGGGCCTGCCCATCACAAAGCTGTTTCTATGGGGCCTGCCAATCACAGAGCTGTTTTTATGGGCCTGTAAATCACATAAATGTCAATCATGGAGAATATTCTATTGTTCTCCACATCAAGATATCTGCTTCGCTCTTAGGTCTCGGAAAGGTTTGAGATCTAGCACCGCCACCATGTTGGTGGAAAAGCCCTAAGTGGGATGGTTTTATTTCCAAAATTCCCAATTTGAATGTATTGATAGGGCTGTCCTATCAACCCAGCATCCTCTGTCAGTTTGCAAGAGCCTCCGGAAAAGTGTATGTTTCCAGCCACCTTTGATCAGCCATTTCCGATGGACAGAAGCTGGTGTCCACTGCATTTACCATGCAAGGGAAGAATTGGCCAAGAATAAAAACAATTATATATAGATAAATAGATAAATCTGACTATTTAGCTACACGGCTGGATTTTTCTACACATACCATACACACAAATCAGGTTGCATTGATTCAATAGGTGTAAACTGGTTACTGCTTCCCATTTAAGTAAACTAAAGAAAACAAATAATATCAAACAACATTGTTTGTGGAGGAGTACAAGTGCCTTTAGTTTCCATTGCTATGCTTGATATTGGTTTCCATGGAGAACTGGATACACATTAAACACTGGTGAGTTGGAAATTATGATGCCACCTGCATGTTATGGGCGCTGATGGATTAGCATGCGCTCGGTCATTTATCCAAGATGTTATTTATAGTTAATCCTGCTTTATGGTAGGCGAGCGTGACACGCAACTGTAACAGTGCAACTGAGACGATCCAGCGTAGCCTGCCAGCCTAATGCCCCCACATGAGGACTAAAAAGGAATTGGGTAACGACTGATTAATAACAGAATAATCATTAGACTGTAATTGACTCATGGCCCAACGAGCTTGACAGGAAGTGAACCCAGTTTAGCTTTTACATTTGTTTCCTCTCTGTCAATACTTCTCCTGGCTGTATCATGTTAAAATGGGACAATTTGTATAACCCAACATAGACCCAAAGTCCACCCACAGGCCACCATTCCAACCCCTCACTCTTCAGACAAAAACTCTCCTTCACCCCCCGTCCCTATCGCCTCTCTAGTCCACGCCCGTCCCCCCCGCCCTCTGCCCTCTCCCCTCTCCCCTCTGCCCTCTGGCCCTACCTGCCTCCACCACATGGTCCATGGTGGGGAAGCGCTTGCAAACGGCAGTGCTGACTGAGCGGAAGATGAGCAGGGAGGTGAGGTTGACGTAGCGCATTAGCGTGCGCCGCAGTAGCCGGCCTTGCTCGTCCCGCCCCTGCACAAGGCTGGAGATGAGCAGCATCAGCCGGTCCGGCCACGGCAGGTTCACAAACTGGTTCCACCAGCGGTTCACCACCAGCGTCACATAGAAGCCTGCGGAAAAAGGGAGGAGACGGAGCGGGCTCAGCTTTTTTCGTTCGCCACACAGTGTAGTTCAGATTGAGATTAGGGCTGCAGGGTCAATACGGTGGGACACTACCACCCTGGATCAATACGGTGGGACACTACCACCCTGGACCAGCAGGGAAGAAGAAAAGGTAGCAGGCCTGACAGGTTAGATCAGCGGTGTCCAATCCAAAATCCACAAAATGGCCGGTGTGGGTGCAGGTTTTTGTTTTAGCCCAGCACCGCAACACACTGCTTCAGCTAATCATGGTCTTCAATCAAGACCTTGAAAAGTAGAATCCGGTGTCTTAGTGCTGGGCCTGCACTCACACTGGCACTTCTCAGGTAACATTGGACACGCAGCTGTGGGTTAGACGCACAGTACAGTGGATTGTGCAGGGTTAAATGTGTGTGTGGTGAGGGGTGGGAGGTGTACAGGTTGCTCCAGCAGGGTGAAACAAACCTAAAGCAGCATAGAGCACTCCAATCGCATAGAGTAACATGCAAAACCCAACACAGAGCCTAGCCAACTGCAAAGCAAATTTTCCTTTAAACAAAATTTAAAGGAGCCTGATGCATCATCTTCCATTTGGCAGCATCGATACCTTCTTTTACCCTCTTTTTAAAGCTATGCTATACTTGCCCCCGATGGCTTCTGGGTTGGCTTTAGTCTTTACACCAGGGGTGCGTCCCAAAACTCGACAAATGCATCCTCCTTTCTTCCACTACAACCTCCTCTACTCCGTGCCCTGGAAACCGATCGTGTTTTAATCTAATATTGCTGATTAGATATTAATTACACATTAATGGTTACATATTAATTAATATCTCAACACAAACCACAATGTCAGATACATTGTATAGTATACATGCAAACACTTACGGGCTGTTTCGCATACTTCTGGGTAGGAGGCGAGTGGCGGAAAGGAGGTGAGAAGCGAAGAATATTGAGACGCACCCCAGCGCTGGGCACAAGTAGGGCCTTGATCAGGTAACCCAGGTTCCCAGCCAAAGGGAGCCATTGCCTGAGTTGCCCTGTTCCTACTGGATGTCAGCGAGGATGAAGCAGGAGCTCTCCCACGTGCTGAGCTCTTATTTCTCCTGCTTAATGATTTTCTTTAGTTTTAATAGATTAAAGTGAGCTGCACACGGGAGCAGACTGTCTCATTCAGTTTTTTGCTCTCTGGTGACTGTGTCTGTTAAACTAATATGACCCCCCAAATCCAAGAAAGAAATCATAATAAAATTTCTTTATTAACACTGTGCTGAACACAGGAGCCCATTTCTGACTCTGGGCAGAGTAGCCCCGGAAATGAAACACTGAGGTGAACCAATAGGCTCCTAATTGGTGAAAGTGTACACCCGCGGCCAATAAAACGAACCATTCGATAGATAATTAAGAATGCAAAGACAATGCAAATGATAGCGAGCCAAACCGGCTCGTGTTAAAACAAATTTAACATGTGTTTTAACAAATTTAACATGTGTTTTAACAAATTTAACATGTGTTTTAACAAATTTATGTGTTCACAAACCTCAATTGAGCAAGATTGGTTGTAGCAAAAACCAGCATACACAGGGGGTCCCAATGATCGAAAAATGCACCCTCCCTTCCTCCACTACCACCTCCTCTACTCTGTGCCCCGGAAATGGATCTTTGTGTTTTAATCTAATGTTGCTGATTACATCTTAATTACGTATTAATGGTTACATATTAATTAATGTCTCGACGCAAACCGCAATGTCAGGTACATTGTATACTGTACATGCAAATACTTGTACTCAAAACGTTCAGGCAGTTTTGCATACTTCCGAGTAGGAGAGGAGTGGTAGTAGGGGAGTGGAGGAAGGGAGGTGGGGAGTGAAGAATATTGGGACGTAGGACCTAGATTGAGAACCACTGCCTTAGCCGAATGAGCCACCCAGCAGCCCTGCTGGGGACTATTTGTGTGCTTTCTGAACGCCTACTACTGTACTACTACCCACGAGCATTGAACAGCAAAGGAACGTTTCAGACTAGAAGGGAAAAAAAGAGTGAACAGCTGTGGAAAATCCCGTTTGGACAGACACCAAAGCAATCTTATGCACCCAGCGCAGCTGCATTCACAGACTCGCCCAGTGTCATCGAGCTTGGTCGGCACAGCTCTCAAAAGAAGCCAGCAGGCGGAAGTTTCGGCATGCCTCGGTCTCCGAAACGGTAAACTTACCCAGCACGAACGTCACCGGGATTTGTTCTGCATATTTGTCGCAATATAGCGACAACTTTTCAAAGTATCGTTTTTGTACGTCTGAAAGAAAAAGCCTTTGGAGAAGAGAAGTAGAGGAATATGGTTAATTTATTTTCTCATGTGTGCATAATCATGTATGTAGGCCTACTGCTAATTATTATTTTTTAAAACAGACAAACACAATGTGAAGTTAAAAAAAAAGGTTTGCCCAATTTCATTAAATTTTACACCAAACTGCTAAAACTTGGACATGAAGGTTTTGCATTATTTTTACATAACAGAAAGTACTGCAACTGGTGAATTTCAAACCCAGACTGGCACGTAGGCTGTACCATTAATTAGTGTATGCTGAGGCCCTTGTAATATATGATTTTACTGCAAGTTAATACCCCATAATTACATTTACCAGTCACTCCACCTGGAAATCTACCATTACCTACAGCTGACCCCACAGAGGTAGGGTACACATGGAAACAAAATACTGTTCTGCTTTGTATTTAATAACAAAACCAATGATGGAAATAAGTGAATCCCTTCTATCTGAACTCAAGCTATTAACTATTTAGAACTTAGCCAATACATTAGGTGATGTTATGCTGAAAATAAAGTAGGTCTGAATGCCAAATATTGTTTTGCTTATCACCGAGAAGTCAAATAAATTGGTTTAAACTTGGTAGACTATAACAAATAAAATTAGTGTTTGTACATTATAGTATTAGAACCAAAGTCTTGAGTTTTTATGGGTCATTGTAATGAACAGTTGTATTTGTAAAATATGCTCATTCCCAAACCGAGATCAGACTTGTGTTATGAAACTCATGACAGCACAAATGCAAAATCCAGTGATATAGGTAAGATAAATTGTCCGCTACCTGTATACGACGCTTAGCAGACTGTATAATAGAGCGAAAACGATAAACTCGCGGTAGAGAAGTTTGTAGATACTGCCTCTCCAACGGAGCAATAATCTATGGAAACCGAAGAAGGTAGCATTGGCAACCTTACTGGAGTAAGTCACCGTCATCTTCAGTTCCTGTAAAAAAAATAAGCCATTCAGTTTGAAACACTTTAACACAGCCATCAGGAGCTAAATATCATAATATATTATAGAGATATTAACTCAACTTTTATAATGCAACTCGTTGTGTAATGTCTGTTCTGGCTGAGGATCAGTACACGGAATAGCCTATTTGACAAATTTTTATCAGACAAAAAATTCGCGTACATAATTTGTATATATATACAAATTATGTCTCCCCTTACCTTGAACACTCTACATCACAAAGCGCGTGCTGCTGTATTTCCAAGGTGATGAGTCAAGTGTGAAACCTCAGGAGTGACGGCTTTCCGGATTTAGAGTTCTGTTTTTGCCAACATTACGAGCATGAATAGATGTGTGCCCATACCATGAAACAAACACACACAAATTTGCTGAGATAGCTCCTGCTATATTTACTTGCAACTACTACTTGTTGACCTTGGGCACACGGCTGCATATAACAAGGTCCTTCTGTGGACTCACCGCACCATATTGTACATATGGGCGCAACGCAGCTGAAAATCAGCAAAAGTGAAACCCCATATTTAGAACAGCTTTAAACCAATGATCACACACACAAAAACACACACACACACACACACACACACATACACACACACACACACACACACACACACACACACACACACAAAAATTTAGTTCAAATGTCAACATTATATTAAACATTGAAAACATCTTGTACATGCCAAGAAATCAACAAAAATTACTTAATTAAATGTAATGTTTAATACGTTGTATTTTATCAATAATGTAACTAATCACACCCACATTTGAAATCACGCAAAGAAAAGTCCAAGTAATGATCAGAAGCAGCAAGTTGTAACTTCATTGTTAGAGTCATGATTTTTAAAGGCTTACTTGCATGACACCAATTATATGTTTTAAATAGCCTACTCAGAAATATCCGAGATGGCATCTGCCCAGGTATAGCTCAGGGTAACATGGTTTTCTTGCGACAGCATCATACGATGTATATTAGCCTACATTGTCGAATAATATTTTAGAATTCATAAACAAAAAAATGTATGCCTCATAGCTACTGTTACACATTGATTGAAAGTAAGTAAGCATGACAAAAGTCACATTTATAACAATTAATGTGGGATATGTTTCGATTTATTTTAATAAGTTTACGCACCAGAACAGTCGCTCTCAAAAGGAAAAAGTACGGTCATACTTCTATTGTCCTGTAGTCGGTGCTGTAGCCTAATGCAAACATTGTGTATGAATTCTAAAATAATTTATGTTGGAAAAGCAACTGCTCGTCTCTTAATCGCGTTTTCTGTCGGGAACTATATATAATCAGTGCGTAATTTCAGCATCCCTCATACATTTTTGTAAGAACTGTTTTGGCAGTATGAGTAATATTCGTGTTATAGGCCTAAACTACGACTAATTCCGAGAACTGTGACTAATACAACTAAATTAACTAAATTCTTAGTGCTGTATAATTGCAGGGTGCCGTAACTTTGGGGAAACTACCAATAGCTACTACATAAGCTATGCGCTTTTACGCGCCTGACATCGCCATAAAGATTCTTCTTGGCGTCTGGTTGGCGTTGACGTGAAGGTAAAGAGAAGTGTGTGCGCATGCGTGAGTAGTAAGCCGGTGTTGCTCTGTAGCTGCTTAGCTTAGCTAGCGGCTCGGTCTATCTATGGGGAAAGCGCAGGTGTAACAGTGGGGCAGACAGACGCTTCTTTCATTCTGAAGCGGGGAGACGAGCTCGCTACAAGCCGCAGCTATATGCCCTTCCATTCACGACTTGCCAGGAAGAACAACCGGCGGTACCACCGAATATCAGCTGGGACCTTTTTGCTTGTGATTTGTCATACTTCCAGGAGGCTGTGGTGTGATTTTATACGTCCTGGGCCGTAGCAGGCAGGTGAGTTTACATGATTATTTCTTTAGCTACAGTTCGCTAGCTAGCTATAGCAAAACAACTAGCAAGCTAGTTCGCAACATAACATGATCCAGGATGGGATTAAGGATAGGGAGATAAAATTAATGTTTAGTTTTTTGGCAGGCATTAAATTAACTAACGTTAGCTATATGTTGCAGTTTGTCAGCTGGTGGTCTTTTCATATCTGTAGATTGATAATATTAGCCGAATGTGATATTGCGTTATATTGGAATATTAAAGACCCAATAACTCAAGTTATTGGAATAGTGTGTAATATTTGGCTAGTGCTACTTCTGATTTTGACATTTCCCACCTTGCTAGCTTGCTAAGTGGAGCTCATCCAGATAGCACATTCACATTTAGATCCTAGTGTAGCTAACGAGCTAGCTAGCTTTACATGGCTCAAGTCTGAGACAAGTTAGCTAACGTTAGCTCGCTAACGTTGGGAAGCTAGTTATATATTTGTGCGATCGCATTGTTTTACCAGTACAACCAAAAGTGATCCCTTTCTGCTTTTGAGGTGGCTACAAAATGTTTGTCTTTCTAAAAGCGGGCTCCAACGAGATATCAGAGGACGTCTCCCCATGTTCATTAATTATACTGGACTAGTAAAAGGATTAGCTAGCTGCCTAATTCTTTAATGTGACATTGAATAGTCTGATCGAGGTGACCGGTTATCTTTGTGTCAGGCTTGTGTTACCAGACTAGGTTCTAGTACCACATCATCACTAAACGTAAGTCCAAATTTAGGCCATACCACTGAACTAGAACATGTCCATGGGATACAAATGCAAGGTAAATAAAGCTCAGTGTGACATTCGAAGGCGTGGCAGCTTTTTAAAACCCCAGCGAGTCGCGCTATTGAATGGGAACGCTGAGACCGCAGGCGGTGGAGTGGGGCCAACGATAGTCTTGTTGAACTGCAGCAAACGCATATGGCTAAACATTTATCCTTAATTATGCTCTTAAATTCACCATATTTATGATCTGTTTTGATTTGAGATACATTTTCAGGTATGAATCCAATTAACGGAACACTTAAAAAATATTGAGAGTACAGGTATAAGTAGCACGTTTTCTTGGGTATCGGTGTCAATTCATTTGTATTGTCACCGTAATCCATTTTATGCACAATATTGAATCTTTTGTGCATATATTTTGCATGCAGCAAAGCGCACATTGACTACTTCTGCTGAAATGGTTTACACTATGTCATACTTCATGTTTAATTTGCTGGTTAATTTTGAATTTGACCCGAGCGAATGCGTGGACGGAGTGCATTTAATCTTGTAGGGTGGTGAACAATGCAGTGGTCTGTGTGGTCAAAAAAAAAAAGGGGGATGGGGGGGAAACAAAACTCAAATATGTCACCATCATCAGGCTAGACCTGGCCAATATTTAACCGAATCAGGTCCAGTTCTTGTGCATGAAAGATTTAGTGTTGTTCCAGTGAACTGCTAAATTTAATGAATGGCTTGTTCCATGCAAACCGCCACTGCCACCACATGAGTGGATCAGAATCATGGGGTTGACCAATAAAACCGCTAATCACGTCTGCATCCGAAGATGTGTGGTTTTCGGGCCTTGGGTGTTCCACTGCCTGTACCCCCGTCCTCTTAAATGAAATGCAGGTAATCGTCCCGGGGACAGCGCTGAAATGTGAGAACGGCCTTATTATGACTGAGACTGGAGTGAGATGGCAGAGGGAGGCCCTGTATTCTCCTCACATGGCTGCCTATTGCATCATCAGCTTCATGATGGAGGGTGCGTGAGGGTAGGGGGGAGGTGTTGGAGGAGAAGCAGGGTTGGAGGTGGAGGGGGGAGGAGTTGGAGGGGGAAGGTGTTGGAGGAGAAGGGGAGGTGGAGTTGAAGGGGAGGGTAGAGTTGAAGGGGAATGGAGGGGGCAGGTGTTGCGGGCTTACAATATTATTTGAATTTCATAGCAGATCGATTGTTTTAAAAATGTCTCTGTTTCTGTCTCTGTGTCTTTGTCTCTATGTCTCTGTTTCTGTTTCTGTCTCTGTGTCTCTGTTTCTCTGTGTTCCTGTGTCTCTGTCTCTCTGTCTTCATCTCTGTCTCTGTCTCTGTCTCAGTTTCTGTCTTTGTCTCTGTGTCTCTTTCTCAGCCCTGGCCTGCAGTTAGCTGGTGTCATAATTCTGTATGTTCTGTCTGACTGGCAGTTGTATGCAGAGGGATGTGGTCTGTGAGAGCTGATTGGCAGTTGTATGCAGAGGGATGTGCTCTGTGAGAGCTGACTGGCAGTTGTATGCAGAGGGATGTGGTCTGTGAGAGCTGATTGGCAGTTGTATGCAGAGGGATGTGGTCTGTGAGAGCTGACTGGCAGTTGTATGCAGAGGGATGTGGTCTGTGAGAGCTGATTGGCAGTTGTATGCAGAGGGATGTGGTCTGTGAGAGCTGACTGGCAGTTGTATGCAGAGGGATGTGCTCTGTGAGAGCTGACTGGCAGTTGTATGCAGAGGGATGTGATCTGTGAGAGCTGACTGGCAGTTGGATGCAGAGGGATGTGGTCTGTGAGAGCTGACTGGCAGTTGTATGCAGATGGATGTGGTCTGTGAGAGCTGACTGGCAGTTGTATGCAGAGGGATGTGCTCTGTGAGAGCTGACTGGCAGTTGTATGCAGAGGGATGTGCTCTGTGAGAGCTGACTGGCAGTTGTATGCAGATGGATGTGGTCTGTGAGAGCTGACTGGCAGTTGTATGCAGAGGGATGTGCTCTGTGAGAGCTGACTGGCAGTTGTATGCAGATGGATGTGGTCTGTGAGAGCTGACTGGCAGTTGTATGCAGAGGGATGTGGTCTGTGAGAGCTGACTGGCAGTTGTATGCAGAGGGATGTGGTCTGTGAGAGCTGACTGGCAGTTGTATGCAGAGGGATGTGCTCTGTGAGAGCTGACTGGCAGTTGTATGCAGAGGGATGTGCTCTGTGAGAGCTGACTGGCAGTTGTATGCAGAGGGATGTGCTCTGTGAGAGCTGACTGGCAGTTGTATGCAGAGGGATGTGCTCTGTGAGAGCTGACTGGCAGTTGTATGCAGAGGGATGTGCTCTGTGAGAGCTGACTGGCAGTTGTATGCAGAGGGATGTGCTCTGTGAGAGCTGACTGGCAGTTGTATGCAGAGGGATGTGCTCTGTGAGAGCTGACTGGCAGTTGTATGCAGAGGGATGTGCTCTGTGAGAGCTGACTGGCAGTTGGATGCAGAGGGATGTGATCTGTGAGAGCTGATTGGCAGTTGTATGCAGAGGGATGTGCTCTGTGAGAGCTGACTGGCAGTTGTATGCAGAGGGATGTGCTCTGTGAGAGCTGACTGGCAGTTGTATGCAGAGGGATGTGCTCTGTGAGAGCTGACTGGCAGTTGTATGCAGAGGGATGTGCTCTGTGAGAGCTGACTGGCAGTTGTATGCAGAGGGATGTGCTCTGTGAGAGCTGACTGGCAGTTGTATGCAGAGGGATGTGCTCTGTGAGAGCTGACTGGCAGTTGGATGCAGAGGGATGTGATCTGTGAGAGCTGATTGGCAGTTGTATGCAGAGGGATGTGCTCTGTGAGAGCTGATTGGCAGTTGTATTCAGAGGGATGTGCTCTGTGAGAGCTGACTGGCAGTTGGATGCAGAGGGATGTGATCTGTGAGAGCTGATTGGCAGTTGTATGCAGAGGGATGTGCTCTGTGAGAGCTGACTGGCAGTTGTATGCAGAGGGATGTGCTCTGTGAGAGCTGACTGGCAGTTGTATGCAGAGGGATGTGCTCTGTGAGAGCTGACTGGCAGTTGTATGCAGAGGGATGTGCTCTGTGAGAGCTGACTGGCAGTTGTATGCAGAGGGATGTGCTCTGTGAGAGCTGATTGGCAGTTGTATGCAGAGGGATGTTCTCTGTGAGAGCTGACTGGCGAGATCAGCCTTCATCACATCGTTCTCGTGATTGCTGCTCAATTGCATTATCCAAATTCACTTTCAGAAAGAATGCTTGGCATCCAGTCCGACCAACTGAGTGGAAATGATCCAGGCTTCGGGCCCATTGTGAGCTCTGTTTTTAAAAATGTGAGCCGACTCTACCATTGCAGTCAGTGACTAATAACAGGCTTCTCGGTTTAAAACAATGTTACACAATCTATCCAAGACTTGGGCGTGCTTCTAGCCGGAGCACAGAATGAACTCCTCATTGTTGGTAGCTGGCATTTTTAACATTCTTTCGCTCTGCCGTTTTGTAAAATTGCAAGTTCATGTAAGTCCGCTGTCCTCTATAATGCTGTATTTTATAAGCGCACTGTAACCTGTTCTCTGACCAGTTGTCCATAGTTTGCCCTGCATGTGTAACGTGAACATGGTGGGAGCTTGAGATTAATTTAAATTTATCAGGGGGGAAAAAAGAGACAAAAGTCAACAAGGGAAGGTGTTTGTTTGAGAGTAAACCATCAAGCCTGTATGCATTGAAAATAGCAGCACCTCCAATGCTAACTCAGTGCTTACAATGACAGCAGTTTGCTTCACCTGGTTTAATCGTTAACTCACCTCACCTGTTTAAAATCATAAATCTGTTCAAGTGACACAGGAAGAAAAAAAAACAGCAGAACTGTAAGCAGAGGGTGTACTATGAAGCATGATTACTGAGTTAGCTGGATAACTGCACTGAGTAAGAGAAGCAGGATTACTGAGTTAGCTGGATAACTGCACTGAGTAAGAAAAGCATGATTACTGAGTTAGCTGGATAACTGCACTGAGTAAGAGAAGCAGGATTACTGAGTTAGCTGGATAACTGCAATGAGTAAGAGAAGCAGGATTACTGAGTTAGCTGGATAACTGCACTGAGTAAAACCCAGAACCCTTCAAAATCTAGGAGGCTGCAGCCAAAATACACCTTCTGCTCATTGCACAAACGTGCTCTTTTCAGCACCTGGAATGCCTCAAACTGCTATGGAGTGGGAGTTACATCCCTGCAGTAGTACATCATATTTTTCCCAGGGTTTCCCAGAAAAAATCTTTCTTTGTAACAAATTATTAATATCAAAATTCAGTCACCACTAAACTTCCACCAATTCTTCAGAGAAACTAAACAATTTCCTAAAGCAATGCAAAAAAATCCATATCCTACCTGTTTTCTGACATTCTTCAAGTAAATTTTTCACGTATACGGTCTACATGCTATAAGCAAAGGCACCACGATCGTACAAATTCCAGCCAGCTGTTGGCATAAATTTTTGGAGCTGCACCATCAGCATATAACACACCTGTGTCAACGTGAATAACGGCTTCTCTTTGTGTTCTTTTTTCCACCTTCTATTTTTAATTCACATGATTGAGCTTTGTTGGCACAATGGCAGGAACAGCTCCCTTTATATAGAGGTCTCATTGCCCCGGGGACCCTAAGGCTGGTTTTGCGGTGGAGGGGAGCAGCTCAACAGCAGGCTGGTAGCGGGCCTGAGTGGAGGGTGGATCGTCATTTTAACCGTAACACTGTAACACTCGTGCCAGTGTCCAGCGTTTTTTACTGTCCCAAAAGCGAGATTAAAGCTCTTTAAAAATAAAATAATAATATTGTAAAAAGGGGCTGATCGAATGCACTAATTCCTGTCACGTACCCCGTTTTTCATTTTTAGATGGACATCCCCCCCCCCCCCCCCAGTGTTTCCCAGTGTTTTTGTCAAGGTTCTCTTTAAGGCTCGGGCCAAACGTTCTCTCTCTTGGGCCTTATCGTCCCTAAGCCGTGCTGCCTGATACGACTGTGCTGTTATTTCCTCCTCACGCTGACAGGCATGCTGGGGCCGGCTGCTTACACACTGGGCTCGCACGCGCACGGCAGGCAGAACGGGCCTCCTCTCTGCCTCAGCCATTTTCATCATGTTAGCTGGATAACTGCACTGAGTAAAACCCGGAATAGCTCTAGTTCATGTTCCAGATTTGGGATGGTTCCGGGTTTTACTCAGTGCAGTTATCCAGCTAACTCAGTAATCCTGCTTTGTGGAATACCCCCCTGGAATGCCATCCATTATCTAACACGCTTATTCCTGGTCAGGGTTGCAGGGGGGGAGGGTTCGAACGAGAGGCAGGAATACACCCAGGACAGGTCGCCAATCTATCACAGGGCACACACACCCCATTCACTCACACACTCATACCTATGGGTAATTTAGAGTCTTCAATTCACCTAACCTGCATGTCTTTGGACTGTGGGCGGAAAACGGAGTACCCGGAGGAAACCCACGCTGACACTGGGAGAACATGCAAACTCCACACAGAAAGGCTCTCGACCGGGATTTGAACTCGGTACCTTCTTGCTGTGAGGCGACAGTGCTAACCGCTGCACCACAGTGCTGCCCGCCTGGAATGCCTTTTTTCGAAAAAGACAAAAATAGACAGAAAACAAGACTAGACACCACTGAGAGTGTGAAAATAACATTAGCTACTAATCAATGGTAGAAATAAGTTTACCAAGCAATCTACAAATATGCCATCGGTGCACTTGGCACAATAGAAATATTACAAGAGAAGGTATCAAAAGTGTAGCTTTAGGCTAATTTGCATTCACATTTAGTTGGTGCGTATTGTTACCTGATCATCGTAATGAATTATAGATGTGCAGCGTCCCTGACGTCACTGTAAGCTAAGACCATACGGACAGGACTACCCCAGTTGTCCCCAGCAGAGTGGCTGTGTCGTGCATAAACAGGGTTTAATAATGGGCTGTGTGTAACCGTGAGTCATGTGACACACCCGGAACAGTCCACCACTGCATGGCTCATAATCTTCTTGCCCTTGCATGAAGGCTAGCCAAACACTTTTAAGTGCCTTTTGAGATATTATCTTTGGGCTGGCTTACTTGCACCGTTCTCCAGGCTCCGTTCCGTTGTGTTCACGTATCACTCATTTGAGTTTACGGAATACAGCCGTTTTTTTTAACAACAGAAAGATGGAACTGGTTTAGTAACTCTGAACTTGTGCAGAGGTCCTCCTCAATTGGGCAGTGTCTCGGCTAGGGGTGGGCAGTATATCTGAACTTAGTGTAGAGTGCAGAGATCCTCTTCAATTGGGCAGTGTCTCGGCTAGGGGTGGGCAGTATATCTGAACTTAGTGTAGAGTGCAGAGGTCCTCTTCAATTGGGCAGTGTCTCGGCTAGGGGTGGGCAGTATATCTGAACTTAGTGTAGAGTGCAGAGATCCTCTTCAATTGGGCAGTGTCTCGGCTAGGGGTGGGCAGTATATCTGAACTTAGTGTAGAGTGCAGAGATCCTCTTCAATTGGGCAGTGTCTCGGCTAGGGGTGGGCAGTATATGCTCTGTCTCCGATTGGCCGGTGTAATTTTAACGTGCGGTAGGATTTTCAGAATCTTGACTTGTTCATGTTTTGTTATGCTCTGATCAGGCATCACAAGTGTAGGCTCCATTAGAATGCATGTGTAGGAGCCGTTCTTCACACACCGCTCTAAACACGTCCGCAATAGCCCGCTATCTGCTGGTCTGCTGTGTGATCAGTTTTTCTCAGTTGGGGTATTTTTGCATGGAGCACACATACACGCAATTCAAACGAGCAAACCTTTTATTTAAAAAATAAAAAAACATTACATGTTGCGATGATCCCAAGAGGATCAGCTTGTTTTGCTGATTAAACCAAATTGACCATTGTGGACGAGGCATATGCCAATATAAAAATTTCATAGTACGATTACCTTGGCCAACATTTTCACGATATACAATATTATCTTGATAATTATTGAAATAAGTTGAAATTCTTAAAACAGCATTAAAACATACTTCAATTACTAAAAAATACTAATTGTTTGATTTATTAATTTAACAGAAAATGTTTTATTGTTAAGCATTATGCAAAAACATTTTGGCCATGCCAATAACTAGTTTTCACAAAATAATGGAAGTAAATACGGAAAAAAAAATTCGACAAAATAACGTGCAACTTATTGAAGTAAAAGTAAACATTTTGACGAGGACAAAGCTCCGTTGTTTCTGGTAACGTTATCTCCTGCTGCGGCGACGTATGACCTCTGCCATGGTGCAGTGAAAACTTCCTCTATGTCGCTTCCTTTATGTGTCTACTGAGTGTCAGAGAATGAGGAGTGCTCCCGCCGTGTCTGTAGCCAGTTATGCTCTTCTTCTTCAGTTTCATATGACCCATGCTAAAGTGTAACAGACGGTTATTTCCATATTCCAGTATCATAAATATATGACGATTAAATCATCTTTAATGTTTTTTATGGCGATATATAGTTATATCGATTATTGTCCCATTGCTATTGTGGGCATTACTCTACTGATTTTGGTGTGAAGCTTTAAACTGCCCTCTGTTCCAAAACGGTCATCTGCTTCTGCTCAGAAGATCACGTTGATATCTCAGGAATGCTGTGCTGTGGGTTGGCCGCTGTTTGCCCTTCGTAAGACCTCTTCAGTAGATTTATCGTCGTCTCCGTGCTCGCTGTGAACAGCCGTTGGATTAAATCATGTTCATTAACTCTTCAAATGAAGTGAAAGAACCAGGGTTTGGGCTGGACCTGTGCATAAGGACTGTAATAGTCTAATAAAATATAGTGAATCAATAGCGTATAACTTCCTATTGATTTCCCATTGATCCATTATCAGCCCCACCCTCCATGCTGGAAAGCCTTTAATCTGGAGTATAGGCCTTGTTTCTGTGATAGTGGAGGTCAGTAACCCATTATCATCAATCATCATATAGAGGGATCTTTCATCTTCAGGTCTGTTTTTATGGTAAAAGAAATGCAAAAAAATGTGTAATTGAATACATAGACACATACTCATTCGTACTTTGTTTGAGGAGGATGAGGAGGAGGAGGAGGATGAGGAGGAGGAGGAGGAAGATGATGATGATGATGATGGTTAAGGGCTTTTGGGCACAGTTCTGCTGGGAGGCTGTGATTGGCCACAGCGCCTCCTCTGGTGGATTGGGGCCCTGCAGTCTGTCTGCAGCTGTGCATGAAGAGCAGTGACTGTGCAGCTGAGAAGAAGAAGCAGTGGCTGGATGAGCGTGCTGCAGCGCGCTGGCCTGCTCCCCTCCTGCATGGAGAGAGGACACTGCACCCATTGGACTGCGGTGCAGATCATGCAGACAACAAACACACAACAGGAATAGAGTCGGCAGTGTGGTATAATGGTTAAGGAACTGGGTTTGTAATCGAAAGGTTGCCGGTTCGATTCCCAGGTCGGACACTGCCGTTGTACCCTTGAGCAAGGTACTTCACCTGCATTGCTTCAGTATATATCCAGCTGTATCAATGGATACTATGTATAAATGCAAAAAAATGCTGTGTAAGTCGCTCTGGATAAGAGCGTCTGCTAAATGCCTATAATGTAATGTAATGTAATGAGTCATTAAAAAGATTAGACTTTAACCTGAGGGAGCGTGATGGACCATAGCACTATGAGACTGCTCTGTGCTTTCGTTTTTTAAGGATAGGGTGATCTGGTGATGCACAGATAAGACGGCAAGCTGGTGTCATATGACCTATTTGAGCAGCTGGTGTTGTATCAGTGACTAAGAGGACTGGAGTGACCAACACTGAAGGAGACATGGGTTAGCCTGTTAGCCTGTTAGCCTGGCTCTATGCTGCAGAGTGAGTGTAGAGTGTACCGTTAGCCTGTTAGCCTGGCTCTATGCTGCAGAGTGAGTGTAGAGTGTACCGTTAGCCTGTTAGCCTGGCTCTATGCTGCAGAGTGAGTGTAGAGTGTACCGTTAGCCTGTTAGCCTGGCTCTATGCTGTGGAGTGAGTGTAGAGTGTACCGTTAGCCTGTTAGCCTGGCTCTATGCTGCAGAGTGAGTGTCGAGTGTACCGTTAGCCTGTTAGCCTGGCTCTATGCTGCAGAGTGAGTGTAGAATATACCGTTAGCCTGTTAGCCTGGCTCTATGCTGCAGAGTGAGTGTAGAGTGTACCGTTAGCCTGTTAGCCTGGCTCTATGCTGCAGAGTGAGTGTAGAGTGTACCGTTAGCCTGTTAGCCTGGCTCTATGCTGCAGAGTGAGTGTAGAATATACCGTTAGCCTGTTAGCCTGGCTCTATGCTTCAGAGTGAGTGTAGAGAGTACCGTTAGCCTGTTAGCCTGGCTCTATGCTGCAGAGTGAGTGTAGAGTGTACCGTTAGCCTGATAGCCTGGCTCTATGCTGCAGAGTGAGTGTAGGATATACCGTTAGCCTGTTAGCCTGGCTTTATGCTGCAGAGTGAGTGTAGAGTGTACCGTTAGCCTGTTAGCCTGGCTCTATGCTGCAGAGTGAGTGTAGAGTGTACCGTTAGCCTGATAGCCTGGCTTTATGCTGCGGATTGAGTGTGGCGTGTAGGCTGCATGCTGGGGCCTCTGACTTAGCATTGCTGTATCCTCAAAGCCAGTTGACTATGCTAGAAAGATTTGCATTGCCCGGCACACAGTGCTTGTCCCTGTGGTTGAGAAGATTGAAACGGTTCTTGAGCTGGCAGTTAAACTGGTGTCCAGAGAAGAATTATAACTATATATAAATGGATATAGAAAAACAGTAAATTAACTTTGTTATAGCCTACATGAACAGGGACCTGTCACCATTTATCATTGTGTTGCGCCTGAATGACTTTCCGTTACCGCCGAAAGAAATTACAAATAGATGGATGGCATGGCTTGGACTACTGTGTAAATGGATATCCTCCTTTAGAGAGATACATGAGCCCCATTCCATGGCTGTACATGTATCCAGTTTTCAAGATTAGCTTTGGAAGGCCATTTACAAGGTAATAGCACGTCGGTAATGTGAACACAACAGCATCCTTGGCAGAAATCGCCTCTTCGAAAGGCCATCCTGTGACAAAATGGTGAATTTATTTGAAAAGCCTCTCTTGCGTAGTTTCTCCAGGGAGCGTTTTGAGAGAGCAGAGACGCGGGCGGAAGCTCTGCGCAGTACTGTCTCTGGCACACCGCGGCGGTGCCCTTCGCGGTCAGAGAGCGTAATTCACCATGTCGTGTTGTGGGATGTGAGGTGACGTGGTGGCGAGGCCGTTCGCCCAGAGGCTCAGATTAATACGCCCGTCGGTGGCCTTCACGTCCAGATGGAAAGCGCTGTTGATGCTCTCCCGGCTAGCGGTCCGTTTTAATCAGCTCCTCCTGACGGGGGCGAGGAGAGAAGCTCCGACACTCGCGCGCGGTAGCCGGGTCCACCTGAGTCGTTTGAGAGGAGAGTGTAGTATAATAAATAGAATAATCCTTTCACCGCCCCGTCGGGAGGAGTCGGGATCATTCCACTACAAATTATTCAAACTTTCTCTCAATTAGACACTACATTCCAGAGTCTGGCATAACGTAATTTATTGCATATAAATTCGCATGAATATACATACCCAGGCTGATCGGCTAGACATACATATATTAAACAATATTACAACACTCAATCACACAGTCCAGTCTTAGTCCGTCAATATCATGCTCACCCACAAGACGTAAACACCGTTCCGTTGATGACAGACAAACCAACACTAGCCCTGGGCCAACTCCGATGACCCCATTATATGCGTCTTTCAAACCACACCCAACGTGACATAAAGTTTGAAAGCGCCTCCCCCCTGGGGAATATATTCCACGGTCTCCAGCGGTCTCTGCTGGTCTTATTTAGTATTACAATTGGCCTTTGTTTTATATTATACTTTAACTGAAATACCATGATTTAATTATATCAAAGACCGTCTGGCCATGGTCTGACCATAGTTGTTATTGACATAATAATACCCTGCTATGATGGGTTATATAATACTAGCTATAAACCTTTTATTATTATTCATCACAGGTATGTACAATCATAAACCAAGCATAACACCTTCCTTTGTGATTTGAAACATTATCTGTACTAACATATTCTTTTATACTAACGGGTTATGGATGAAGAAAGATAACTTATTTGTCAAATGTATTTCATACCAAATGTTCGTTGCCGAACAAAGGAAATGTTTTTCCTTAAGTTGGCCAAACTCTATTAGCTTGGCTGAACCTGCACACACACACATTTCCAAGCCTAGGGGCCAGATGTCTTTTTAATGACCGAGCCTCAAGGCATTCCTTGAGAAGATCCCCTCACTATCCCTTGGCCGATCTAGGACCATAAATGTGTCCCCTGTGAGTGTGTGTATGCAGGTGTGGATGGGTCCTTTTACCTCCTTATCAAGATACGTATATCACTCTGATGTTTAAATATACAAATGTAACTGAAATAGTCTCTGATTGTTCTACCATATGGCGTTTACCTAAGGATAAGCTTTTCCCATCAATTCACTAACGTGGGGATGCGCACGCATGTCCTTGATTTACCAGTGTTAAAGATGAGCTCATTCTGTGTGCCTGGCTCCGGACCATGCCCCACCCGATCACACAGATACAAATCACCGAGTTTGTTTTTTCCTTCCTTGGCATGAATGTGTGCTCGTGAGTGCACGGTCATAAATTTGAAGTGTGCTGGTTGGGCCTCTTAGGGTGTCATGGAATAGACACACTTCCAACACAGAAAAGCATCTCCCTCCTTTGACACCATTGTTTCATATATAAAGTCCTACACATGATACATAATTATGTATAAATAATGAATAACCTATATTTTGACACAACAAGAGTCACGCTTTAGCCGCCGTTCTCCGCTTAACTGTCAGCACTGTCAGCAGTCCCTGGTTGGAGGAAAGAACCCCTGGTATTTCAGGCATTAGCCTTTTTTTGGTCTGATTGAATACATCCAGCGAAACGTAAGTGCGCTCATGCCTCTTCCAGAGCCGGCCCATTCCCCTCACATCACTGGCACTTAAATCACTTGAGAAGATTATCAAAACCCACATCATCAACTCATGTAAGCAAGTCCTGGACCCACTACAATTTGCTTATCGCTCTGCACTGCAAGAGGGACAGACGACATTGTACGACTGTAATGCTTTTAAACTTTTTGTATATGCATCTGGAGGCTTGTAAAACGCATGCACAAGTCCTCTCTGCAGATTTTTCCTCTGCATTTAATACAATCCTATACACCCTATACACCCTAATGCTATACACCCATTAATCCTGCTGACAGTCTGAAAGAGCAGCTTGGATTGGACTCAAAATTAATCATGGATTTTGGATTTTCTTATGGGCAGATCTCAAAGGGTTAGGGTAGGCAACACCATGTCAGAGGTGCATTTTGCCTCTATTGGCAGAATTCACTACAGGGCAGTGTGCTGACACCTTTGCTATACATTTTATACACGGACTGCTGTCGCAGCAGATACCCTGGACACCATGTAGTTACGTTTGCGGATCACACCGCATTGGTCAGCCTATTGGAGCAGGATGAAGTCCAACATGGTCCAGTTCTAAATGACTTTGTCGACTGGTGTGAGGCCTCACATTTGAATCTGAACACGTCCAAGAACCAAATAACTGATTTTAGATGTTAGACGTGATGCTCCACCGCCTTCTCTACTATCTAGGATCAGAGGAGAGGAGATTCAGGATCTAGGATCAGAGGAGAGGAGATTCAGGTGGTGAAGGAGTATGAGTATCTTGGTCTTATTATAGATCACAAACTCTCCTGGGACCAATGTGCTCAAGCTATTTTTAAGAAGGGCCAACAGCGTATTTACTTTCTTAGAAAACTGAACTTTTTTAACGTCTCACTCTATTTTACAAATCTTTTATTGAGAGCATCCTCTGTTATTGTATTGCATGCTGGCACGGACATTCCAAAGTCACTCACAAGAACTAATTTATGAAAGATTGTGAAGACCTGTGGGAAAATCATGGGGGAGCAGCAGGCTGACCTGTACCACCTGTACCTGACCAGGCTGACCTGTACCACCTGTACCTGACCAGGCTGACCTGTACCACCTGTACCTGACCAGGGTGACCTATACCACCTGTACCTGACCAGGCTGACCTGTACCACCTGTACCTGACCAGGGTGACCTATACCACCTGTACCTGACCAGGCTGACCTGTACCACCTGTACCTGACCAGGCTGACCTGTACCACCTGTACCTGACCAGGCTGACCTGTACCACCTGTACCTGACCAGGGTGACCTATACCACCTGTACCTGACCAGGCTGACCTGTACCACCTGTACCTGACCAGGGTGACCTATACCACCTGTACCTGACCAGGGTGACCTATACCACCTGTACCTGACCAGGCTGACCTGTACCACCTGTACCTGACCAGGCTGACCTGTACCACCTGTACCTGACCAGGCTGACCTGTACCACCTGTACCTGACCAGGCTGACCTGTACCACCTGTACCTGACCAGGCTGACCTGTACCACCTGTACCTGACCAGGCTGACCTGTACCACCTGTACCTGACCAGGCTGACCTGTACCACCGGTACCTGACCAGGCTGACTGAGATACATCTCATCCACTGAAAGTGGAGTTTCAGCCACTCCCTTCTAGTCGGAGGTATAGATACCCCAAAGATTAAAACCAACCGAGCAAAAAAACTAATTTATTCCCATGGCAATAACTCAATTAAACAAGATGTGGTATCCATGGGGAGTCTGGGGAAAGACATGGACTAGGGGATGTGGAACATATGGTCTAGGGCAGGGGTTCCCTAACCGGTCCTGGGGCCCCCCTGTGTATGCTGGTTTTCATTGCAACCACAGTTGCAATCCCAGAATTTTAACAAGCTGCTAATTCCTTAATTAGGTGCTTTTCATGTTTATAGGAATGATTTACTCTCTTAAGCCACATTATGTCAGAAATAGCTATGGATGTCATGTAGAATAAACACCCCATGTTCACATTTGTGCTATATTATTTAAGAAAATTATTTATCAGATCCATTTAAAGACTGATTTGAATCAATAGGTTCCTAATTGGTGAAAGTGTGGACACATGGCCACTAAAACTAACCATTTGGTAGATTCAAACACAAAGCAAATGATAATGAGCCAAACCTGCATTATGTTAATAAGCGTAAAGAAAAAATTATGATTTAAACACATGTGTTCAACAACCTAATTAGGAGCCAATTGATTCACTTCACTCTTTAATTTGATCAGTTATTATATAAATGGTAAATGGACTGCACTTATATAGCGCTTTTATCACCCGTTCACACACACATTCACACACCAACGGCGGCAGCTACCATGCAAGGTGCTAGCCTGCTCATTGGGAGCAATTTGGGGTTCAGTATCTTGCCCAAGGACACTTCGACATGTGGACAGGAGGAGCCGGGGATTAAACCGCCAACCCTGCGATCAGCGGACGCCCCGCTCTACCTCCTGAGCCACAGCCGCCCCACAATTATGTTTTATGTAATAGTTGCAATATAGCACAATAAGCACAATGTGAACATGGGGAGTTTATTCTATATGGCATGCATCGCTATTTCTGACATAATGTGGCTTAAGAGGGTGAATAATTATTTTAAACATAAAAGGCACCCAATTATGAAAAATTAACAGCTTGTTAAAATTCTGGGATTGCAACTGTGGTTGGGACAAAAACCAGCATACACAGGGGGGCCCCAGGACCGGTTTGGGAACCCCTGGTCTAGGGGATGTGAAATACATGGACTAAGGGATGTGGAATACATGGACTAGGGGATGTGATATACATGGACTAGGGGATGTGATATACATGGATACATAGGGGATGGACAGTATACTTACCATCTATTTTTATTATTTGTATTACAATTGTTGGTATACAGTTATTGACATGCACTTTAAATGTCTGCCTGGACTGTGATGTTATTTATGATGGCTGCTATAGATGATCTTGGACTATTGTTGTTCTTGTGTACCTGATCTCTTGTGTAGACTTTTCACATGTCTATATGTTCTGTACCACAAATTGCCTCTCGGAGGACATTAAAGTTTTCTAAGACTAAGTGTACAACAGCGAGCGCCGGTGTAGAGAAGGAGGGATGAGAAAGAGGAAGACTGAGGATGAAGGTGTGGAGGACATTTGAAAGGTGTGTAGGCCTTGAGCCTGTGTCACTGTGCACAAACGGAAAAGACCCGCATCAATAACACACACATTTCCTGGAATCTCTCAGGTAATTAGTAAAAGTGACTCTGCTAGATTCAGAAGCAGAGACACACTGTTAAGACTGGCAGAATTATAGCAGGGCTTGTGTCCCCAGTTAGCAGGAGGCGTTCCAAGTAGGTGCAAATTCTGTGGATATGAAATCTTTAGGAATCTCTGGAAAGGCCTTTCACCAGCTGACAGAAGTGTGTGTGTAGTGCTTCTGATTGTATGGCTGGGATAATCCCCAGATTATTGAAAGTGGTGGCGGTTATGACTGTGAGCTCTGTTCTTGAGCATGTGACGGAGCGCTAATCCAGGCCGGCTCTGCGGTCAATAGCAGCCGTGGCCCGGAGGACGGCTCACGTTTCCAATCTCCTGGACTTTCTTCTTTCTGCATTGACGTTGACTTCTCTTTCGAGCTTCTGCAATTGGGCTTTTTTTTTTTTTTTTTTTTTGAAACAGCTAGCTGTCAGCTCTAGATGAAGAATACTGGGCTGATATCCCAAGATGCATTTCTATTGCCTAGGCCAGCCAGCATAGTGTGTCATTAATATGAATTGCTTGGAATCGTTGGACACTGAAATGCAAGGATCATTTGCTTTTCTTTACATCAGTATAGCGATAGTTGATTAAATTGCATGGGAGGTATGAGGAATTGTGGAGCTGCAATCATTTATAGTGGAGTGATGGAGAGAGAGGCTTGTGTGCGAAGCTGAATAACGTCACGATCATAGAACTGCAGGGCCAGCTGTTTATTGTGGAGAAGTCAATATTTTATGAGAAACGAGACTCCCGTGTATCAAGTGTCCAGTGAAATGACCAAAGCTAAAGGACAGGGTATACTGTGTAGTGACAGAGGGGCTGTTATTACTGTCCTGGCCATGTGAAAGTGTAGCACACAAGTGTGTATGCATGTAATGTGTCCGAATGTCACCAGAGAACAGTGGCTATTGTAAGAAGTTGAAAGGTCAGCCAAACTTGGGGGGAATTTCTCATAGAATTTACTCACTGAAGCATCAAACATGGGGTTCATTCTAATCGCTTATTTTCACTTCTTGCATTCTATCCTCGGGTTCTTTTTTAGTTTCTTAGCTCCGCCCAACGGAGGACGCGAGGAAAGGATGCAAGGATCAGATACGAGGATGGAGGAATCGAGGCAACATGCATTAGGCAAATGAAACCTCTTTGCTCAATCAAGCGTCAGCATCATATTATGCTTACATGCTTAACTATAATGCTTATTAGCTTATTTTTTGATGAATAAACGGTGCTTTTGTTAGTTATAAGGAATGAGTGTCATTATGGATTAGCGCTTTATAATAGACCGAAACGGTAAAATTGCATTCTTGTAGGGGTGTGCCTGCGACGAGTTAGATGTGGAGAGTGGTGGATAATTTATACACGTCTCACGTTCCGAGAAAAGGCTTACGCAAAGGCTACACTTGTGTTTCCTCACTGAAACACCCTCCGGGAGCCTCCTCGTCGCCCACTCCTCGCTCCTCCGAGGAGCATTTAGCGGTTTGGAATGTCCTTAAAGATGGCGAACCTCGATCGATTTCCGGGTCAGACGAGGACAGAGGAAAAGAGGACGGATAAAATAAGCGATTGGAATCCACCCCTAGTGTTTAGGCACTGGGGCTTGTTTCCAAGGGAACGGACGGCCTTGCATCACAGTAAACCAGGCTTGCGCGGCTGGAAGCGTGGCTCACGGCGGCGATCGTTAGTATGAGGGGTGCCTGTGCGAGCACGGACATACGAGACGGCCCTAGCAGCGCTAAGGCGGCTAAAGCTCTGGTAACAGACCCCTCTACCTGTGTAAAGATATCTGGTCACTGTGCGTGTGTGGAGGAGGGAACAGCGTTGCCATGGACACTGGGACTTGTTCCCATGGGAACTGAGGGCCAGGTTTCATCAAAGGCTCAGCAGGTGCTCTGTACAGGTGTACCTTTCAGCCTGCCTGTTATCGTTAGCTGATAGCCTGCAACTGGGAGCTGACACGTATGCAAGAAGCCCCTTTTGCCACAAAATCCCTCTCAGACTCTTGTTAGACTTAGCCCATCAGTCGAGGTTTTTATCACAAGATTGCAGACGGCTACAAAAAGCTGAGTGTGGATGAGTATTTTAAATGTTTAGGGCAAAGAAAACTGGACCCTTTGTATGATGCCCTAGATTAGCGTGTGTGGCAAGTGAGTGCAGTCTGTAGAAAATATGGTTTATAATATTTACTTTGACTCACACTTCCTCAGCTCTATACTCTTACAGTCTTTTACACCACAGTGGTCTGAGGGTCAGTTCCGTTAGCATTCCGCTACCGCCCCCTCCCCTAACCCCCCCCTGGGGAGTGTGTAGAACAAGCCGCCGTTCCTCAGAGCAGGTGGCTCCAGCAGAGCACAGTGTGTGGAGGAGAGCTCAAATCCGCCTTCTTCTGACAGCTCGCTCTGCGTTTATTCCTGCTGGCCACCCGCCTAGCTCGGCATTCTGGGACTGAGGAGGCTAGCTGCCCTGAAACACATTACTCACCCCCCCCACCCACCCACACGGTCAGAAATGCCTGCGCAGATTAAAAAGTAACTGTACCCACGGCCTCCTACCCCCGTGACGCTGGTTCGGTGGCCGTCTCTGTACCCGAGTTCGCAGCCTGCTGCGTCCAGGGACTGTTTCCGTGGTATTTTGGCGGACGGTCACGGAGCAGAGCGCTGGAATGCGCTGAACCCATCTATACCGGACACTTTCTCTTCATTCTTCCCTTCACCCCTCTTTATTTCTGGGGATGCGTGGCGTGGCATGACTTGGCACGGCACGGCACGGCATGGCCGTGCAAGGGCGGTGTGAGTAGGGCGAGGATGTCCTTCTATCGCCCTGTGACATTGGGAAGGGCGTGAGGAATCTCACGCCCCCCTGTGTACTGGAGGACTGACTGTGTATATGCTGACAGTGCAGAAAGCTGGGGTTTGTGCTCACGGACTGCTGACTCATGCTGGACACTCTGGCAACTTTTAAAATATTACAATAACCTGTCATACCATGATGTATGGCTTTCATACCATGATGTATGGCTTTCATACCATAATTAAGGTATGGCTTCACTCATTGCATTATTCTGGGAAAGCAGTGTGTGCAACATCGTAGATTATGTTGAAGCTTTATTCAGTCACATGCGGCAGTGCTGTGTCTGTTACAGGTCAGGTTTAGCCGTGTTTAATTCGGCTTGTTTTCTGTGCAGGGAAGTCGTGTGTAGAATATCTACAGTGCTCTCAGTTAGGAAACGCAGCCTCCTCCTCCTTCGCCTCCTCCTCCTTCTCCTCCTCCTGCTGTAAACCCTGATAAGCCCGGTTGCCAGGTTGGTAGACGTATCGGGGCGACGCGGTGCGTTTCAGGCGAGGGCTGAACTACGGCGCCTCCTGCTGGGCTGTTGTCATCTGCGGCGGTTTGGGAACGACGTACCATCACCTTTCTGGCCATTGCCATGGCGTCTGGTCTGATGGGCTCTGCCAACAGGGTTTTTTTCAGTTCGCACCTGGCAGTGTAAAGTTGGTGGGCAGTCTTCTTCTGCTCTGCGTCTGCTCAACCTTTGGAATGTGAGAGAGGGTGTGTTCTTTTATGAGTGGCGGAACTGGAACGCAGGTGCGTCTCCATGGCCACCGAGGCCTATTGGTCTATTATAAGTTGTCATAGGTATGAAGGGCATGACCCTTACAGTAGAACGTTGAACCTTGTTTTTGTGAGAGATTTTATTTAACCAGTCCTCAGATTGGTGATGAGTTGTGAACATCTAACAGCCCTGTGAGTCTTACTTTCTCTGCCTGATCTACCCCAGTGTTTCACATTCCTGCGTTTCTGTGCTTTTATTTAGAACAGTATTCAGCAGACATGTGTTTTCTCTCGCTCTCTCTCTCTCTCTCTCTCTCTCTCTCTCTCTCTCTCTTTCTCCCTCCCTCCCTCCCTCCCTCCCTCTCACTCTCTCTCTCACTCTCACTGCAGCCTCCTTTTGTTGATGTTGAAATTGACGTGATTCTGTTGTTTGCAGTCCCAGAATACCTCTCTCATGATGCAGGGCTAGGCCATTCCTTTGGAGATCACAAGCTGAAGGAAAGGCATACCGCGAGTCGTTCCCTGCTGAGTTAACACTGTCAGAGACACGCCCTGCAAGTGTCTATTATCTAATCATTCTGCCGAAGTGGGGGTGTGGCAGCCTTTAGGATTCTCTCACTCTGAATATGGGTGGTGGGCTGTTGCCTTGTCTTTTCCAGTGGCGGCAAAGTACGTTCCCTGCTCTTCGGTAGACGGGTGGCTCGTCCTGTTCAGACACAGTTGAAGTGTGTGGATGGGTCCCGCAGTGCAGACGTGTATTCCTCCAGCACAGGGACGGTGCAGCTCAGCTGTTAGGCTGGGCTTAGCTGTTAGGCAGGGTTTAGATGGTAGGTGGGGAATAGCTGGTAGGTGGGGCTCAGCTGGTAGGTGGGGGTTAGCTTGTAGGTGGGTTTTAGTTGGTGGGCGTGGCTCAGCTGGTAGGTGGGGCTTAGATCGTAGACGGGGCTCAGCTGGTAAACTCATCTATGATGAGAACAGCCGCAAGTGTTTTTGGGAGGAGAGCTAGTGCTTGTCTGCGCTCTCCCGATCTGGTTTCAGCACAACTGGATGTTCTAAAGTGGGAGAGGAGAGGGAAACCCGGGTTTTAACCGGCTTCATGAAAATGAGCAAATTCAGATTCTAAGGAACGCTCCCTTTTTGTTGATCTTTTCTGCAGGATAGACGAGAAGGCCGCACAAAAACCGTCTTCTGGGCGGAAGAGGCCACCTCTCCCGGTGTTAAAGTTTCGACTTTACGCAGACACGTCGATCAGAATGGTACGTCCGCAAAAAGTTTGAATCTGTGGTAACACTCAACGGGTTGCTTGTTGTGCAGAATAATCCGCGTATAAGCACTGTCATTGGTGCTCAGCGGAATGCGTGTTGTGTAACAAGCTTTTTACGGAGCTATTTGTAGCCTGGCTTAGGGGGGAAAGGGCTCTTTCTTTTCAGAAGCACAAACACGGCTCTTGTCTTTTGATTTTTCAAAGATCCGGAAAACCGCATCTGTCATGTGTTTCTTCTGCTTCACGCTTGAGTTATTGGGTCATGTGACAGGGGGAGGTATCCCAAATTATACAATTTGTGCAGAGGCCTAAATTTGTTGAATTACACACGCACCCCCTTTTACAACTGAAATGGCCATTGCTAGTTGAAGGGGAATTTTTAACCACCAAAAAACAACATTAACCTCATTTAACAGGTCAAGGCGTGACTGATTAAGTCTCTCTTTGTGGCTGGCCAAAACAATCTCTGAACAGATATATAGGGAGCGAAAGATGCTAATTTGGTACAGGTATATGTCACTTCTACCCTTCTTGGGCGGGTAAGTTAAATTTGGAGATACCCCCCATATTAAGGGGGCATTGACCGAGCTAACAGACAGTCTGTTCTCCTCAGAATCATCTGGGCGAAAGTGCCTGCTACACACTCGCACATTCTTTAGCTGTGTCTCATGTGTATCTGGAGGATATTTAGCATTCCCAATGCAGTCAGTCGATGTTTTCTCACCCGCATCTTGCGGTAAAAATAAATTAAAATAAATTAAAATAAAATAAATTCTTTAAATTGTTAAACCCTTGCAATTTGCCACACTATAGCAAAGTAGCATTTTCTTTTGAGTAGAACTTAACATAAAAGCAAACCGAACTGAACACCATAAATCTACATTTTCTTTCTTTAGTGACTAAAAAATCTTTAAAGCACAACTGAAGTTTGGTAGAACTTTGGGTTGTCTAGTTACCTGGCCATGATATGAGTCCAAATGGTGGCGAAATAGAATAGAATAACTTTTATTTCCCGCTAGGGAACTTCAGTTGTAGCCCCAGCAACAACAAAAAAGACATAGACAGTGGGGCATGCCCACAACACATAAACAAACATATCAAACAAAGACATCCAACAGAATCATTACATCAATCAAGTGAATTAAAGTTCAATTCAGCCATGATTACCAGCCAGTGTCACCAACCAGTCCAACACACAAACTCCGCCTCCATGACTCTCCTCCATACACGCAGCGCCGCGGTCTCTGTACACTGCCGAAACGGAGCACCGAACTGCGTCAGAAGTGGATTCTGTCAATATTATGTTTTTTTCTTTTGTGTAGGCTAATTCAAATTATTTATAAAGTACTATTTTCTTCAATGTTGTTAGCAAGCTACCAGAAAAGACTACCAAAATGTCGGCAGGTCGAACTATTTAATAAAAAATAAAAAAATCGTACGAGAAATGCTTATTGCTTGTATTGACAGAATCCTCTTAGTTCACGGTCGTATACTTGCTTGAAGTGACATTTTGAGACCGTTTTAGCTTCCCCATAGAAGTGAATGGAGAGCGACAAATACCCTATTCTGAATTATCACCCCAGGGGAGCACAGAGCAACTAACGAACATATTTCACCACCATTTGGACTCATATCATGGCGAGGTAACTACACAACCCAGAGTTCTACCAAACTTCAGTTGTGCTTTAAACTCACCACATGAGTAGAAATGGGTTCTGATTAATGCCGGTAAGGCCCACCCAGCTAGTTTAGTTTGTTGGAGTTAGATATGACACTGTCCCCCTGATGTGACTCCGCCTCTTGTGTGACCCTGCCCCCCTTGTGCAGAGATGTGTATGATGACTCTGAGGCTATGGCCAGCGAACCTCTCGAAGGCTTCCATGAAGTGAACCTGGCGTCGCCCACCACCCCTGACCTGCACGGCCTCGCGGACCAACGCACGCCCAAACACGCCACCCTGTCCAGCGCCTTGTACCGTGCCCACTCCCTCAATGCCGGCACCTGCCCCCCAAACACCCTCCGGGCTGACCAGCTGCCCACCCAGCCGGTCTACTCCACTCCCGGTCACCTGGGAAACAAGGAACCTCACAATGGCAGGTAGGCCCCTAGGGAGAACCCGGAGGTCTGGGTCCTACAGCAAGGCCCCCTAAAGTGCTTATGATGAAGATGGTAACATTGGCCCGGTCTTGATAACACCTTTATCCAACACCCACTAGTGTCTGAATTGCAGTGGCTAAAGATTTATAGAGCTAACCTGCAAGCTACAGTTTGCGTCAGCCAATCATTTGGCACGGCGATCAATTTTCTACTGTCCTATTTCTCCACACAGACAAACAGTGCTTTACATAATTGATGCAAGCTGTTACATTGGCAGTCTTGGGCAGGGCAACAGAAGGCAATGAGTCATGCTTATTTTCTTCCTCAAACACGTGTGCATCCTTACCTCTGCTGACCGATACAGTTTTTACCTCTTAGCCTTACTGCGTGCTTGTGATGAAGATGGTAACGTTGGCGTGTCTATTGCATCCCCCACAGTGTCCCAGGGCTGGATGTACATACCGCGTCCTCCGGCTCCGCCCCCTCGGCAGTGTCCTCCCGGCTGGAGGCGGAGTCGGGTGAGGGCGGGGCCCTGAATGAGGAGGGGGAGGATCCTCTGAGCTTGAGCACGGACGGCCTGTCTCGCCTGAGGAGCCCCTCTGTGATGGAAGTAAGAGAAAAAGGGTATGAAAGGTTGAAGGAGGAGCTTGCCAAAGCACAGAGGGTAAGGGCTTCATAAGGGCTTTATGTCACTGCGTTTATCTGTCGTCTCACGGTCACCTGCTTTGTTCCACAGCTCTGTGTTTCCACGTTTCCAACACAATGTTTGATTAGATTTATTTTAAAGAAGACTTATTTCCTAAATAAAACATGGTTGGTTGCACAGGTCCAGCATTTGTACACCTGCCTTGTAAAGGTACGATGGCCAGGTGTTTGTTTTAAGAAAAATAAACTAAGAATAGTTCTCTTTCTGGGAGTAGTTCTCTTTTCATACACATTATATGGGATTAAGGCTCAAGTATTGAGTTTTTCTGGTAATGTTAAATTAAAAATAAAATAGATTCCAGCTCCTGCCGGTTAAAGATGATGGTGGTTGACAATCAAATTGACTGTTCAATATTCCTCTGAGATCAGCCTGAGATGTTTCCTACCTTCATTTGCATTCTGTGCTCTAGTGTAGCATTTTAAATGCAGAAGCCATGGTTGTGTGGAAGCCATGGTTGTGTGGCACGTCTCTGACAGGTTTCTTTTTAACCTGATTTTGCAACTTCCTGCATAGATGAGTGAGGATTCTCTGTTGCTTTTTTGGAGCCAGAATGGCTCCATTTCACTCTTTAGCTGTCCAGATTTCTTTTTTTGTTTTCCATTTCAACTGCTCCAGGTCAGGGTTTGCACACCTAGTGGTCTACCTTACGTTTGAATGGGCAGAATGAGTTTAGGGATTTAATCCAGCGGAGACAAAGGGCTGTCCTTCATTTAGGTCACTATGCTAATTGTGCAGCTGTCCTCACGGATCGCCTGAACAGAATTCCCAGAGGCTGAGGTGTAGGAAATGACAGACCGCCAGTGTGCACATACAGTACATTTATAGACACTGCATGGCCCATTTTTCCCATCATGCACTGCTAAAGAGTTGGCAGGAAAGGCCTCCTGTTCTAATGGTCTTATTATCAGAGTGGTCTCACTAGACTTGATTGACTTTAGCTCTTAAAGTTAAGTGGTGCTCTGCGTATCATTCCTGTCCACAGGATAAATACAATGCAGAGGAGTACTACTACTACTTCTAATAATAATAATAATGATAATAATATGTTTCACACAACTCATGAGGCTGGCCATTTTGTGACATGCGGTTGTTGGCAGGCTGGTGTGGTTCCTGTGTGGACCTGAAGGCCCCTGTGACCTCACAGTGACCTCACAATTACTTCTGTCCGCAACGGGCCTTGTTTTCTCCCCAGGGGACCATCACAAACCATCACAAGATTGAACTGTAGAGGACAAAGAGGAGTGCTGTTTTGTGACCCCCCCCTTCACACACACACACACTCTCTCTCTCACACACACACACGCACACACACACACTCACCGCTTCATGTCCTAATCTCAGATAAAGTGTGCCTTACTGCGCGTGTGCCTTACTGCGCGTGTCTGATTGTCTTTTTATTTCTGTGGGTGCTTGTGTGTGTGTGCGTCTTTGTGTGGTGGTTTAATTTTGTGTGTGTTTGCATTTATATGTGTCTGTTTTTGTGTGTGTGTGTGTGTGTGTGTGTGTGTGTGTCTGCGTGTGTTCGTGCCCGCGTGTGCATGTATGCGTGTGCCGGTGTGTGTGAGTCTGTGTGTGTGTGTGTGTGTGTATGTGTGTGCTGGTGTTTTCGCATGTGTGTGTCTGTGTGTGTGCGTGTATGTGTGTGCCTGTGTTTTGTGTGTGTGTGGTTGCGTGTGTGGGTGGGAAGTGCTGGCATGATTGACAGGCATACATTCATCTTTAAGCCTGGAATGTGACAGGAGAGGCTCCTCCCAGTTAACACGCAAAGCTCCCACCGCAATAAATCCTCAGCAGCGTCACACAGCTGACACAGTGTAGAGAAAACAGGAGCACATCATGTCTGATCAGGGCTCTTCTCTGGAATTCACTCAGATAAATGTCTCTGCCACCATTATGAGCAACCGCATCGTCAGCTCTATAGTTCAGAAGGGCTCACTTAGTCTCATTTGATCCTGCACGTTTTCCCTGAAGTAACTCGTGCAGCCTAATCGATTTGAAACAAAATGGCCGCCCTGGGATTGCCTTATTGGCTCACGCCCTGTTTTCCGGCATCTGGCATGAGGAGGGGAAAAAAGAGCATTCTGCTGGTGTTTATCCCTCTGCGCTGAGGCATCCTGAGCTGCGGAACCAGAACGCTCCAATTAGAGATGAGGAGAGTCTGTCATGTGACCCGTGCAGTGTGAAACCGTTTCGCTCAGAGAGAGTGAGAGAGAGAGACACACTGGAAAAGGAGGGGAGGGAGACATGAGAGGGATAAAGAGTGAGTGAATGGGGAAGGGAGGAGAGAAATAAACAGATGAAAGCATAGTGGAAGGGATAGATAAGTAGGGAGGAAGAAGGAGAGAGATGGCGGTGTGAGAGAAAGACTTGGGGCGAAGAGAGAGAGCGAGCTGTTGGAGAGGGTGAAGGAGAAGGGCTGACGTTGGGAGGGAAGAGAGGAAGGAACAGAGTTCAGAGAGAGTGCAGGATCTGGCTGACGTTGGGAGGGAAGAGAGGAAGGAACAGAGTTCAGAGACAGTGCAGGATCTGGTAATCCCTGGTAAATCTTAACAGGCACAGACAGGACGTGCACTGGGGAAACGGCAGGCACAGATTTTCGGGTCAGACAAGACAGCACCCGGCAACAGACTGCGTGTGTCACATGACCCCGGTGTTGCGTTTGTTTAACAAATGACTTATCCCAGAGGCATTTCACAATGCTTTTCCTCAGCAGGAAGTCGCCATCCGTTGCCAGGGTGATGACCCTGAACACACAGGGATGTGAGTGTGTTAATGAGGCCCTGCTTGATTACACACCGCTCACCCCAGAGGTTTGGACATCCCGTGGTCTGTGAAATTAATAATGGCGTACCGACAAATATCCATAAATGTGTTACTATGAGTCACATTTAAAGGCCTGGAGATGATTTGTGGCAGGCCAAAGGGAGATGTGTGTGTGTGTGTGTGTGTGTGTGTGTGTGTGTGTGTGTGTGTTACTTGCTGGGCTGCAGCAGAACTGTGGTCCCCTCCTTCTCAAATGCAGGTTGGCAGTGATGATTATGTGGTATGTCAGGAGGGCGTGGCTAACCATGAGTTATGTCACAAAGAACAATCAGAAAAGTACACAGGCAAGGGCTGCCATGGAAACGGCTATTGTACTGTGTCACTATGGACTCTGCTAGGAACACACTCAGCAGAACAAAACAAGGCAGGAAGTGAAAAAAGAAACTAAGTGAAATGCAATAAAGGAACAAACCCAAACTAACCCATTCAGGGCAAAAGCAACAGTTCACTGAACTTATGTTCACCCCACAAAAAAATCTGTTTTCTTCTGTGTTTACATGGGTTAGCACTGCTTCTGTTACTGATCGCAGTTCCTACTTTCATTTGGATTCATTGCCTAAGTCCCTTCTGCTCTGTGTTTCCCGATTGGCCATGTTAGGGGTGATCTTTGTGCATCTCTCTACTGCATACGTCCATGTTCGCTGGGGAGAGTCTCAACGTCATTTGAAAAGGGCAGCTAATGAGATGAGCCCAGCCCCCAATCCATAATAAGATGGTGTGTATCCATATTATGGATGCGTATGGCACTGCTGAAACACGGTGCGTTGTCATGGCAGCAAATTGAATTCCCAGCTTAAATTAGCTTTCGGCATTATAAACGGCGCTTGGCCGCTCTGCTTTCCATGTAAATGTTCGCTCCATGGCTCCGCCCGGATTACACTGGAGAAAAGAGACATCAGAAACTCAGGAGTGGACGGCTGTGAATCATTTGTGGAATAACACGGCTGAAAATGAATTTGTGTTTGCTGAACAGATGTTTTTATTGATGTGTTATTTGAGCTGTTATGTAATGAGTGTTTGTTCACAGTGTGTCTTTGTGTGTGTAATGTTCATTTGCCATGGAAAATGTGAACGTGACATTGTTCATTTTGTGGGATAAAATGATTGAACCGTGCGCGACACAGCACCTTTATAGCCTTCCAGTTGCAGACCTCTGCATAGAGGGCGTTTGCAGCTGAACAACTCGAGTATCGAGACCCAGAGAAACTCCAGAGTGAAGTTTGCAGGTTCTGTGTGTTTCTGAGAAGAGTGACCCCTTGTGACAATAAGAATAGAAACCCCTCACACGGGAACACGCCCATCGACCCGTGTTAATAAACCTCTTTTTAAGTTTCACGTTCTCCTCTTTTTTTTCGTCGAGAAAAAATAAGGCGCCCCTTTTTTTCATTTTTTGTTTCATTTTATTTCACTTTTGAAGGATCTTAAGTTAAAAGACGAAGAATGTGAAAGGCTATCTAAAGTAAGGGACCAACTGGGGCAGGAACTGGAGGAGCTCACAGCTAGCCTGTTTGAGGTTTGTTTGGATTCTTCATCAACCCCGAGCCACAAGCAGTTGTCTGTTATATGAGCACTTTAGAATCCGGTCTCTTTTCAAAACGCACAGAGCTATCCGACCCATCTAGCACACCGCTGCACTGTCCAGGAGGAAGGCACTGCCAGTGATTGGCGCAGATCTTTCTCTAAACATCACTCAAGTATTCGTACGTGACAAGCTCCAGAGTATTCATTCAAAAAGTCTGAAAATAGCCGTTAACATAAAGCGGTAAAGAAATGACCGTTTTGAGGATTAGGAGCCGTGTTATTGTTGTCTCGGATGACACGCGTTCATATTGAAATTCTGGCAGTCGGCTCTACGTGTGATGGGATGCACGGGAAATGTGTAAAACACATGTAATGTGCAATCCCACTTGTGTTAAGCGGCTGAGGAACAATTTTGTTCTTTCATCCTGGAGTTTATTTGTTCGGATTCAAGAATCGTTTGCCCTGAACTCATTTTTCGGTCACTCTACGGAATGTCCGGCTTTGAAATCATCAGAGGACTCTGACAAACTGTCACAGATAAACCGATTTAAACCAAGACGCCTCCAGGTTATGCTAAATCAGTCGGTTAGCTCTATGCCGTTTACTTCCTTAGCTTTGTTTTTTTCTCCCTGTGATTGAAAATGTTTGGCTTTTTCCCCCTCCTCCTAGCTTAACATTTATCCCTCTTCCTCCCCCCCTCCCTCTCTCTCTCCCTCTTCCTCCCGCCCTCCCTCCTCTTCCTCCATCTCTCTCTCTCTCCCTCCATTTGTCCTGTTGTTCCTAAAGACCCTGACTAACAAGCTTCTCTTAGGGGTGTGCTGTGTACACAGGCTTGCCTTGTGCTGGGGATATTGATGTTGAGCTTGGTGGTGCATTCTGGGTAAAGGTTTTTTTTGGGGGGAGCGGGTGGTGGGAGAGAGAGGGAGCGTCGCGGGTCTGAACCGCCATGCCGCCCCACAGGAGGCCCACAGGATGGTGCGCGAGGCGAACGTCAAGCAGGCCACGGCGGAGAAGCAGTTGAAGGAGGCCCTGGGGAAGGTAAGAGCCGACCATAGATACAGAAATACTAGATCTGTTCATTCCACTCATTCTGTGTGAATGTGGATATAGGTCAGCCCTGTGCCATTCTAGTCCCAAGGGTGTTCTATCCCGCCATCGTTACAATCACCTTTTCTTTTCTGAGCTAACGCCAGTCTCACAAACTGTAATTTCCCGTTCCCGGCACTCGAGAGCAGGTTCTCTCAGAATTAGTTCTCCTGGGGCCCCTTTGTACTCCTGAATTGTAATGTGTTTTGAATTGAGTTCTCAATCAGGCACTTTTGTATTGTGTTAAATTAAGTTGAAGGAAAAAAATACTGAAGGCTTAAACGCATGTTTTCAACAATCGTCTCACGTTGTGAGATTGGGTGTATCACAAGCCAGCACCCACAGGCTGGCCCCAGGACTGACTGGTTCTGAAGCTCTTCTGAGATGGGAACTATATGAGGATAAACCCCCTTTACTTAAGACACATTTCTGAGCCCTCAGCACACTCAGTGAGAGTTTTCTGAGCCCTTCATATTTATAAAGTGTGTAAGTGTTTGCCCTATTGCACACATAGCTGCAGAATTAAGATTTTTGGTGAATTGAGACTCATCAGTGTACCACTTAAATCTTTAATATTTTCTGTATGAACTCGTGGGATAATCATATTTGTTTATTTAAAATTTTTAATTTGCCTCGTTATCACAATAAGCAAGTCTGGTTTACTGATTTGCTTTATCCCATAAGCTCTTAATTTAAGTAGATGCAGGATCAACTGTTTCCAGCCATATCTATGGAGGAAGCACCACAGTCCTGTGTGCATCCTCCCCTGTTCCTGTAAGGGGCTGATTGGTAGATAAACGGTAATGATTGTAACGGTGAGAGGTGCTGTGTCTCTAGATAGACGTGCTCCAGGCGGAGGTGGTAGCCCTGAAGACGCTTGTGCTGTCCACGTCCCCCACCTCTCCCTGCAAGGACCTGCCCCTGGGCCCCAAGGTCCCCTTCAAGAAGGGCCACGCCCGAAACAAGAGCACCAGCAGCGCCATGCTGGGCAGCCAACAGGAGCTGAGCATCACCCAGCCCATCGTCCGCGACTGCAAGGAGGTACGAGCTCCGCCCTGTCCCGTCTCTGCCCCTATGCTCCTATGCCCCACCCGTCCCGTCTCCACCCCCTGTACACTGCCTACTGCCCCATCTAACCTTGCGACACCAGCCTGGCAAACAATCACTCGAAAAGCGGAGATACGTTTGCAACAGCTCGGGGACGGTGCTCTTTGGTCAGCTGCTTAAATCGACCAATTGTAGGAAAGCAGGTGTTCGGCAATAGGAAAGTGTTGTTTTGTAAATGGTCCGGGTGGAAACATAAACTATTTAACTAACTAACGCTGTACTGCGAGCCCGAAAGTGGAATTTTTTTATTTTTTTATGCAAAGGCACTGTATTGGCTTCAAAGACGCAATTTTTTGAACGATGCACGTCTCTTTAATTACTTCTTCAAATATCTGCTCAGATAATTCCATTTCCTTTAGTAAAACTGTCTTTGGCTTTTTGTTTCACCAGGGAATGTAGGAATGTAAATAGAGCAGCAAAGCGGTAGCGGAAATCGGGAAAGCGGAGGCGGATGTGGGAATGTCAGGGAATGTCAGGGCCACATCCGTTATCTCAGTTTTTCAGCAAAGACTGTCCAGCCTATGTCCCGTTTCCACCCCGTCTCCACACTCCCCAATACCCCACCTCCACCCCTACACACTCCCCAATACCCCATCGACACCCCTACACACTCCACAATACCCCATCGACACCCCTACACACTCCACAATACCCCATCGACACCCCTACACACTCCACAATACCCCACCTCCACCCCTACACACTCCCCAATGCCCCACCTCCACCCCTACACACTCCCCAATGCCCCACCTCCACCCCTACACGCTCCACAATACCCCACCTCCACCCCTACACACCCCAATACCCCACCTCCACCCCTACACACTCCCCAATGCCCCATGTCCACCCCTACACACTCCCCAATGCCCCATCCCCACCCATACACACTCCCCAATACCCCATCTCCACCCCTACACACTCCCCAATGCCCCATCTCCACCCCTACACACTCCCCAATGCCCCACCTCCACCCCTACACACTCCCCAATGCCCCACCTCCACCCCTACACACTCCCCAATGCCCCACCTCCACCCCTACACACTCCCCAATGCCCCATGTCCACCCCTACACACTCCCCAATGCCCCATGTCCACCCCTACACACTCCCCAATGCCCCATCTCCACCCCTACACACTCCCCAATGCCCCATGTCCACCCCTACACACTCCCCAATGCCCCATGTCCACCCCTACACACTCCCCAATGCCCCATGTCCACCCCTACACACTCCCCAATGCCCCATGTCCACCCCTACACACTCCCCAATGCCCCATGTCCACCCCTACACACTCTCCAATGCCCCATGTCCACCCCTACACACTCCCCAATGCCCCATGTCCACCCCTACACACTCCCCAATGCCCCATCTCCACCCCTACACACTCCCCAATGCCCCATCTCCACCCCTACACACTCCCCAATGCCCCATGTCCACCCCTACACACTCCCCAATGCCCCATGTCCACCCCTACACACTCCCCAATGCCCCATGTCCACCCCTACACACTCCCCAATGCCCCATGTCCACCCCTACACACTCCCCAATGCCCCATGTCCACCCCTACACACTCCCCAATGCCCCATGTCCACCCCTACACACTCCCCAATGCCCCATCTCCACCCCTACACACTCCCCAATGCCCCATGTCCACCCCTACACACTCCCCAATGCCCCATGTCCACCCCTACACACTCCCCAATGCCCCATTTCTTTATCAGCCTACAGTTCGTTATTGTGAATGGTTGCCAGTTTGGTGTTAAAGTGCTTCCGCTCATTACATTACAGGCATTTAGCAGACGCTCTTATCCAGAGCGTCTTACAAAACGTTCTTTTTAGCATTTTTTATTTTTATTTTTAATTTTTAATTTTTTAAATTTAAATATTTTTATTTTTTAAATTTAAATATTTTTTATTTTTTATTATTTTTTTTTTACATTTACCAATGTATAGAGCTGGATATATACTGAAGCAATTCAAGTTAAGTACCTCCTACCTGGGAATCGAACCTGCAGCCTTTTGGTTACAAGTCCAGTTCTTTAACCATTATACTACACTCCCACCCTGGTCGCTCCTCGCCATTTCCCTTCATGACCCTTTGGGTATATTTGCATGGGGAATCTGGCAGCCCTGTTCCATAAGGCTCCTTATCATGGTTACGGCCGGGGCCTTATCAGAGCCCTGGTCTCTCTGTGATAAGAGAGGGGTGGTCCTGGAGCCGCTTGTTTAACCGCTGCTGCGCTTGTGTGTGTCATACTTATCTAGGACCTCATGGTATGTGTTCTTGTTGAACTGTGTATTCAAGTTTATAATATTTAGAATAGAATTGTAGTAGAGCTGATTTACCCAGTTTACTGTGAACTGCATTCAATGTTCATTAATAGGGATAGCTGCTACTTTATGGGAACAATGTGATTTCTTATCTGTTCTGTAGTTACTTCAAGGATGTTTCTGTATGCACTTAATGTATGTCGCTTTGGATAAAAGCGTCTGCTAAATGACTGTAATGTAATGTAATGTGTGTGAGCGTGTGTGTGCGTGCTTATGTGTGTGTGTGTTTTGTTGGTCAGTAACGGTGTGTGTTCCTCCAGGTGGACACGCTGCTCTTCAGTGAGTTTAAGGTGTGGAGAGAGGAGCCCACTCTGGAGAGGAGCTGCTCATTTCTGGAGAGAATCTACAGAGAGGACATCTACCCCTGCCTCACCTTCTCCAAGTGCGAGGTGTGTGTGTGTGTGTGTACGCACGTACTCGCTCGCATGTGTGTGTGTGTGTTTGTGAGTCATCTGAAGGGGCAATGCATGGGCAGATTATTCTCCTAGCTACACACAAGTCGGCTCTTTTATTTTGCTCATCCGTTATACGTTATCTTTTTATGTATCAGGAGGTAGCTGGTAGTACTCCAAGTAACCCCCAGTGTCTGCGTAAGGCACTGTTTAAAAGGTGAGACACTGTTCTTTGATTCAGGGCCCTGTGTATTTAAAAGGTTATTTGATCTCTGCTACATGTGTGCTCAGTGCTGCTCAGTCTCAGTCTCAGTCAAGACCCAGACTTGTAAAAGCAATCCAGGCTGAGTTATGTTACATGGCCTGGGGGAAAAAAACAGTCTTGGTCACCAAATTGATGACTTGAAAACATGCTAAATTGAGACTTAAAATCATTGAGGGTAAGGTGACCCCCAGGATCTTCCCAGCACCAGGTTATTGAAAAAATGGGAAAAAGTTACGGAATGCTAATCGATAGCAACTAAGAAGCGCTATTCTGGGTGCTTGCATATGGTCTAGTGGACCGTGTTATGCAGTGTAAAACCTCCCTGGGCTTTATTCTTAAACAGACGCATGTTCTATCTACTTGGGTCCTTGGCATTGTTTCAACACAACGGCGACCTTGAAAATGTGTACAAAATGTCCGCCTGTAAGTTCAGTCTCTGTTGAAACTGCAGAAGTTAGAAGTTTTATTTATTGTCGTCTTTACTTGCCAGCATTTATATTGTATTTTTAGTTTATAAAATGTTTTTATTTTATTATAATTTTTTTTTTTGTCCTGGGGAACCAGGTGATGTTTCACTGATGTTAGCAAAAAAGAGCACCTGCCGGTGTTGACCTCTTTTCTGTTTTATTTACCGCGCATTGTTTGAGCCCGAGTCCTCAGGGTGTTTCGACGCAGCTCCCCTCTGCTGGCGGTTTGTGGGTACTGCACCCGCTATTCATCTGTGAATTACAAATACACCCTATGATACCTGTGCCTTCTATATCCCTGCCTCTCATTCAACCTCTTATTTTGATCTCTCTCTCTCTCTCTGTCTCTCTCTCTGTCTCTCTCTGTCTCTTTCTCCCTCTCACTTTCTTTTTTTCTCTTTTTCTCTCTCTCCCTCTCCCTCTCTCCCTCTCTTTCTCTCTCTCTCTCTCTCTCTTTCTCTCTCTCTCTCTCTCTCTCTCTCTCTTTCTCTCTCTCTCTCTCTCTCTCTCTCTCTCTCTCTCCCTCTCTTCCCCCTTCCCTTACCCCACCGTGTGTTAGCTGGCGTCGGCCATCTTGGAGGCAGTGGAGAGGAACACTCTGAGCGTGGAGCCAGTGGGATTCCAGCCGCTGCCCGTGGTCAAAGCCTCAGCCGTGGAGTGTGGAGGACCAAAGTGAGTACACCAGCACAGCGCACAACATTACAGGTGCATTATGGGAATGCTAGCGCCTGTGAGAACTGTACCAGGCCAGGCCAACGTGAGCAGGGAGATATACGGTTATGTGCAACCCTCTCCCTCTCTCGCCTGCCCTGATGGATAACCCGCAGTAAATGAGAATCTTTTCATTGCTCTTATTTACTGTTGTGACAGTCCACAATGGTTTCATTTTTGAACTTCAATTATACCGTCTATCGTACGTTTCTGTCTGCATTTATCATCTTGATCTCGTTTCATTAAGTTCCTATTGAAAATGAAAAATGATAATTTTTTCTGTTTATGCCTTAAATGAAAGTAAAACCTGTCTGGTCTTGATTTAATGTTAACTGGAACAGAAGTGTCTTGACATTAGCATTCCGTACCTTTGCTCCCAGAGCCTGGGTTAGAATAATGGGTCCACACATTTATATCTTATATATCAGAGGAAGTTAATTGATTCAAACATGTTGGGGGAATAATGAGCAAAATAAAATCCGATGTTGTAACTCAAGTGGTCCCTCATTTTTACCCACAATGCTCTCTGCCGTCTCACCCATCTCACTTTTTTTTTTTTTCAAGCTCTCATCAGTGTTTGCTTGGCTGCCTCCTTTTCATCATCTTTCCATTTCTCTTTTCTTTCTTTTGTCTTCCTGTCTGGGTCCTTTAGTGGCCGAAGGTCTGAGATAGTCACGTAAGTGAGCCTGTGCTCCCTCCCTCTCTCTCTCTCTCTCTCTCTCTCTCTCTCTGCATCTGGTCTCTCTGCAGCCCCGCCTCTCCCATCCACTCTGCCCAGATCCTGCTCTGTTTATTCCTCTCTGTTCTTTGCAGGGCTGTTGCTAATGATGCTGGTTCATAAGGGTTCATAAGGTTTCATAAGGGTTCGTAAGGGTTCGTAAGGGTTTTTGCGCTGCAGTTGTGCACAGGTGCTGCGTTACGGCTGAAGTGTAGCGTGTTAGACCGGCTGCTTCTTCTCAGCGTTCCGGAGTAGCTTAGCGCTGAGCACCGCGTATTTTACTCACTTCAGAACCGTGTCTGAAGACATCATGGAAATTCAATGCAAATTACAAAAGTCCTAATCGAAGGGCACATTTCTCACTTCGCGCCCTCAGGTTGTGTAGATATGTGATTGTTTTCTCCCTCCTGCATCAGTTCTAACCAGCACCTGTAAAATATGCCAGTGCTAAAGTAGACCAATGTCCTAGAGGATGTGACTGGGATAGGTTAAACCTGAGAGGTGCCTGTTTGGGAGGTGGTCACAATTTTCTTCACGTTCATAACCTGACCACTTTTCTCTCTCGCAAGCTCATCCCCTCTCTCTAACTCTTAACCGATGACCATCTCTCTTTCTTTCTCTCTCTCGCTCTCTCCCTCTTTCTGCCCCCCCTCCCCCTCTCGCGCTCTATCTCCCCCCCACCCTGCTCCCTTTCTCTCCTGCTCTCCTCCTCTCTCTCTTTTCCTCTCCCTCTTTCTCGCTCTCTCTCTGCCCCCCTCTCTCCCCCTCTCTCCCCCTCTTTCTCCCCCTCTGCCCCCCTCTCTCCCCCTCACTCCCCTCTCTCCCCCTCTCTCCCCCTCTCTCCCCCTCACTCCCTCCCTCTCTCTCCCCCTCTCTCCCCCTCTCTCCCCCTCTCTCCCCTCTCTCCCCCCTCTCTCCCCCTCTCTCCCCCTCCTCTCCCCCCTCTCTCCCCCTCCCCCTCTCTCCCCCTCCTCCCCCCCACTCCCTCTCTCCCCCCTCTTTCTCCCCCTCTCCCCCTCTCTCCCCCTCACTCCCCCTCTCTCCCCCTCTCTCCCCCTCTCTCCCCTCTCTCTCTCCCTCTCTCTCCCCCTCTCTCCCCCTCTCTCCCCCTCTCTCCCTCTCTCTCCCCCTCTCTCCCCCTCTCTCCCCCTCCCTCCCCCCCACTCCCTCTCTCTCCCCCTCTCTCCCCCTCCCTCCCCCCCACTCCCTCTCTCCCCCTCTTTCTCCCCCTCTGCCCCCCTCTCTCCCCCTCTCTCCCCCTCTCTCCCCTCTCTCTCCCCCCTCTCTCCCCCCTCTCTCTCCCTCTCTCTCCCTCTCTCTCCCCCTCTCTCCCCCTCTCTCCCCTCTCTCCCCCCTCTCTCCCTCTCTCCCCTCTCACTCCCTCTCTCTCCCCCTCCCCCTCTCTCCCCCTCTCTCCCTCTTCCCCTCTCTCCCCCTCTCTCTTCCCCTCTCTCCCCCTCTCTCCCCCTCTCTCCCCCTCTCTCCCCCTCTCTCCCCCTCTCTCCCCCTCTCTCCCCCTCTCTCCCCCTCTCTCCCCCTCTCTCCCCCTCTCTCTCCCCCTCCCTCCCTCTCTCTCACTCCCACACACAGAAAGTGTGCCCTCAGCGGCCAGACCAAAACCTGCAGGCACAGAATCAAGTTTGGCGACTCCAGTAACTACTACTACGTCTCGCCGTTCTGCCGTTACCGGGTGAGTGGCTCGCCTGTGACCCCGCATCGCCAGGATCTGTCCAATCAGGGTCCGAGTTTATTTTTTTTCAAATCGCCCCAGTTTGGTTTGAGGCGCCATGTGTTAGCCGACGGGGACTGTTTGTTTGAGGCCTGCAGCCAACACACACCAGAACACACCCTTATTCCACACACACACACACACACACACACACACACACACACACACACACACACACACACACACACACACACACACACACACACGTTAATTTTTTGGCACAGTTTGACCTTTGACCTAGAGCCAAATCCTTTGAAAATGAGCCTAGCTGAAATGATGATGGCAGTATTTGACGTTGGCCCCAAAAAATAAGTAAGAAAAAAATAAATAAATGCATGAAGAAGGACAGGGTGTTCTGCGTAGGTGGCAGTATGCTGATTAGCAGAAACAAAATGAAGACGTGTTTGACATAGCCCTGCATGTTCTGTCACACATACTGCGCTCCCGTGGCAAACGGCACTACCATTAACTGTAAATCTGTATACGGCAATGATTATGGGTTTTGGACTAATTGGTATCCACACTTTGACATGGTTTTATTTAGCTGTTGTTTCTATACACTGTATGTTTTTGCTGTCTTTTGTAGCAGTCCTGTTAGCATTGCTACACGTTGCTTGTTTACCATGTACAGAGATTGCATTATTGCTAATGTGTTGTGAGCGCTGGTGTTTGTCGTTTGACCGTGTCCCTCCTCTCTGTCTGATCCCCAGATCACTTCCGTCTGCAACTTCTTCACTTACATCCGCTACATCCACCAAGGGCTGGTCAAGCAGCAGGACGGTGAGCTGGCGCCGCGCTGACGTTCGCACAACCTCCCCGCAACGTTCCCGCAACGCTCACCCGTAATGCTGCTAGAGCATCGGCTTACTGGGCCTGATGCATGCTCTTTGCACAGAGCCCCGAGGTTTTTGAGTGACGTAGTTGTTTTTTGCTTTTCTTTCTGCTGGGTTTCCAGCAGAGCAGATGTTCTGGGAGGTGATGCAGCTAAGGAAGGAGATGTCATTCGCCAAGCTGGGGTTCTACAGGGAGGAGCTGTGACCATGGCAACAGGAGGGAGGCGTGTCTTCAGTCCTGTTTGTATGAGGAGTCACAAGAGACGGGGGAGCCTTGATGCACCGACAGGCTAAGCCCCCCCCCCCCCACACACACACACCACCCTATATCACCACCCTTTGCCCCCAAGCCCCTCCTCCATTATACAGGACACACCCACTTTTGGTCTCAATGTGTTTGACTTGCTGTCAATCTGAACTGCACACTGGGCTGTTTCCAGGGTTACCCTACAATATACATTTCCACTGTTATTTAAGAACAAGAAGAAGAAGAAGAAGAAGAAGTAATTATGAACTTGCTGCTGAAGTTGTTTTTGATTTAATTATGTTTAAGCGGGTGAATGAATTCTTTAATAAAAAAGAAAAAAAATGATATAAAATGTTTGATCCTGTTTGCATTTGTATTGTTTTTGAAAATATCCGTCAAAAAATTTGAAGGAAAATGATTTTTTTTGCGATTATACACCATATCAATAACATGTCCCCAGCTTTTTAGTTCTTAACCTTAACAATAGTTAGCAGTCTGTGACAGTGAAGTTGTGTGCGTACGTATGATATGTCCTGTATGTACGTATGATATGTCCTGTATGTACGTATGATATGTCCTGTATGTACGTTTGATTTGTATGTTTTTATTTTTTTCCTGCACTACAATCTTATAAAGCTTCCCTCACTTTATTTTAGTGCCTTTGTGGAACAATGCTGAATAAAATTGTATACCTCTGGAATGTGTGTAAGAGTGCTTTCTGTGCCTATTTCACAGCGCGCACACACATCAAACCCTGTATTTCACAAAGCTGTGTTACAGCGCGCGCACACATCAAACCCTGTATTTCACAAAGCTGTGCTACAGTGCGCACACACACATCAAACCCTGTATTTCACAAAGCTGTGCTACAGCGCGCGCACACATCAAACCCTGTATTTCACAAAGCTGTGCTACAGCGCGCACACACATCAAACCCTGTATTTCACAAAGCTGTGCTACAGTGCGCACACACACATCAAACCCTGTATTTCACAAAGCTGTGCTACAGCGCGCACACACATCAAACCCTGTATTTCACAAAGCTGTGCTACAGCGCGCACACACATCAAACCCTGTATTTCACAAAGCTGTGCTACAGCGCGCGCACACATCAAACCCTGTATTTCACAAAGCTGTGCTACAGCGCGCGCACACATCAAACCCTGTATTTCACAAAGCTGTGCTACAGCGCGCACACACACATCAAACCCTGTATTTCACAAAGCTGTGCTACAGCGCGCACACACATCAAACCCTGTATTTCACAAAGCTGTGCTACAGTGCGCACGCACACATCAAACCCTGTATTTCACAAAGCTGTGCTACAGTGCGCACACACACATCAAACCCTGTATTTCACAAAGCTGTGCTACAGCGCGCGCACACATCAAACCCTGTATTTCACAAAGCTGTGCTACAGCGCGCGCACACATCAAACCCTGTATTTCACAAAGCTGTGCTACAGCGCGCGCACACAGCAAACCCTGTATTTCACAAAGCTGTGCTACAGCGCGCACACACATCAAACCCTGTATTTCACAAAGCTGTGCTACAGCGCGCGCACACATCAAACCCTGTATTTCACAAAGCTGTGCTACAGCGCGCGCACACACATCAAACCCTGTATTTCACAAAGCTGTGCTACAGTGCGCACACACACATCAAACCCTGTATTTCACAAAGCTGTGCTACAGCGCGCACACACATCAAACCCTGTATTTCACAAAGCTGTGCTACAGTGCGCACACACACATCAAACCCTGTATTTCACAAAGCTGTGCTACAGCGCGCGCACACACATCAAACCCTGTATTTCACAAAGCTGTGCTACAGCGCGCGCACACATCAAACCCTGTATTTCACAAAGCTGTGCTACAGTGCGCACACACATCAAACCCTGTATTTCACAAAGCTGTGCTACAGCGCGCGCACACAGCAAACCCTGTATTTCACAAAGCTGTGCTACAGCGTGCGCACACATCAAACCCTGTATTTCACAAAGCTGTGCTACAGCGCGCACACACACATCAAACCCTGTATTTCACAAAGCTGTGCTACAGCGCACGCACACATCAAACCCTGTATTTCACAAAGCTGTGCTACAGCGCGCGCACACATCAAACCCTGTATTTCACAAAGCTGTGCTACAGCGCGCGCACACATCAAACCCTGTATTTCACAAAGCTGTGCTACAGTGCGCGCACACACATCAAACCCTGTATTTCACAAAGCTGTGCTACAGCGCGCGCACACATCAAACCCTGTATTTCACAAAGCTGTGCTACAGCGCGCGCACACATCAAACCCTGTATTTCACAAAGCTGTGCTACAGTGCGCGCACACACATCAAACCCTGTATTTCACAAAGCTGTGCTACAGCGCGCGCACACACATCAAACACTGTACCTATGTTTGAATTCAGGTGCAGATAAACGGTTGACTGGAGTAGGAGAGGGAGGGGTGTGTATCGGTCCATCTTCCACTGTTATTGAACGTGTGCACCTAAAATTAATCATTTACTGTTTTATTTCCCCATTAATGGTAATTTTCTCGACCAATCTCATCTTCCAAATGTCATTGGTCAACTTTTACATGAAAACTTATCTACAGTGCCCTCCACTAGTATTGGCACCCCTGGTAAAGATGAGTAAAAATGGTTATGAAAAAATTCACCGTTTGGTGAATTAGCTTAATCTCACACTGAAAAAATGAGAAAAATCCAACCTTCAATTGAAGTAAATTTATTATGAGAAAAAAAATCCCTCATCAAAAAATTATTATTTTTAACAAAACCATGTGTGCCACAATTATTGCCACCCCTGAATTTATATATAGAATAAAGTATAATTTTTAATATTTGGTCGCATATCCTTTGCATGCCATGACTTCCTGATGTCTGTGACCCAACAACATCAAAATACTCTTGATATGTTATTTTCTGGTACTCTTACAAGCGTTACTATAATGTCTCTGCATTTGAATGGATCTCTATGGGAATTGGGGGGTGGGACAAAATTTTGCTGTAAATTACACTGGAACAGCATGGAACACATGGTTGGCTAAATGGCTCTAAGTCATCAAGGATCTGACGTATCAAACAAGCCTTAAACCATCACTTATCAAACAAGCCTGAAACCATCATATGCGACCAAATATTAAAAATGATTACTTTATTTTATATATAAATGCAGGGGTGCGAATAATTGTGGCACATGTGGGTTTGTTAAAAATAATTATTTCTTGATGAGGGATTTTTTTTCTCATAATAAATTCACTTCAATTAAAGGTTGTATTTCTCTAATTTTTATGACATTAAGCTAATTCACCAAACGGCGAATTTTTTATAACCCTTTTTACTCATTTTTACCAGGGGTGCCAATAATAGTGGAGGGCACTGTTGTAACACATCACCCATCATCTGTCTTAAGGTACTTGGATTAGGATACACCCTTAATGTATTCAAAGTTTTTATTCATTATTTGCTGTGTATAAATTTGCAACCTTGGGTTTTGGCAGCAGTCAAAGCCGGTGGCGTAATCCAGAAGCAGGAGATACTGAAACTGGGATTGCAGACTCACAATCTCAGGCGGAGTCAAAGACGTGAAGATATCAAGTTAGGAAAGCAAACTCCTCTCCTGGGATCCAATTTCAATTCATATTTTTTAAAGCTTTATTTGTTTCGGAAGAACATAACAAACGTCAGCAAAATGCTCCTTACACATTTACCCAGAGCTGTCCTGTAGGCCCTCAGGGGCCAGTATGCACAAAATGCTCCTTACACATTTACCCAGAGCTGTCCTGTAGGCCCTCAGGGGCCAGTATGCAGTTCTGCATGGCGTGAGTCTGAAAGTTACGGATCTGGTTCATAGTTACAATCTGTCACAATACTGCCTTCCCGTGTGTGAATAACTGACTCCAAACCATCGAATCGGCCCCCTCGTCTCCGCTGAAGGAGCAAGGGTAATGACTGAAGCGATCCAATCAAGTCATGCAAAATGCTAATTGGTCCCATTAGGAAATTAAATACACGGGGGCCTGTGTTGGGTCTGAAGTGCTTGAAGGTTTTTGAGAATATCAAGGCTGAATTCTGAAATCCCACATCTACTGCTTCTAATAAAGGGCCACGTCTACTGCTTCCAATTTATTTTGGAGGCATTTTAAGTCTGTGAAAGAACAACACGTTTAAAACAAAACATTTAATACAAATAATATAACAAGTTATGCGAAACGTTCTGGTCTAAGCTAATGGAGTTTAAGTGAGGCCTATCAGGCTGCACTGACTAGACTGCAGGGGATTTATTTGGGATTATTTTAGTATGTCAGCGATGCTCTCTTCTACCGTACCTTTCTGAGCTTCTTCTACTTAGCTTTTTTTACGTCATAGAGGCGTTGGCGGAGAAATCGATATGTGGACTCTGAGGCAGGTTTTCTGAACAGAGGAAGGCTCTGTTGTGTACGTTCTGTGGAAGAGTCCCTGCCTGTAAATGACCGAGCGGAGATAAGAGCCCACGTCTTTTTCTGTGTGCCAGTTTACCTGCACTTCCCGCTATCTGCTGTGTGCACACCGTGTGAAGAACGCTTCCTTTATGGCTCAGTCCAAGGACACACACACACACACACACACACACACCTGCGTATGGTGTCTGTAGGGCTGTTACTCCTGAGGCCAAAGTGCATGAAAGGCTCAGAGACACTTCTGGTAATCGTTTATGGGAGAAAAGAAATCTATAGGCCTATTCTAGATTTTTCTCTTTAGAATTACAGGCCTGGGAACTGGATACTTCATGGAAAAGTGAACACACTGGGACTAATCGCGTGCTCAGGGATTTGTCCTCGCTTATTTTATGCAAATGGATTACACCTGACCCCACTACCCGCTGCTGTTGAGGGAATATTTGAAAGACCCAGCCGACTGCACCCCGGTGAGTTTGTGTCTCCAGTGGACCTCTTTAATCACAGAAACAGGGGAAAGGGGTATCCCAACTGAAATCCTCATTCCAATTTCTTATTCATCAATTCTTTGCTTAACTTGCAATTTTTTTAATTTTATTTTGAGTTTCGCTTTTGACCGTGTTTACCGAACGCAGTTAAAATGGAGGTCTGATCAGGGGCATTGCCTCACTGATTCGATTGATGTGTAGTGTGAATTCAGAGATTTCTGATTTCAGAGGTATATGTTCATTGGGTCATTCGCAACATCGGGCTTAGATCACTCGACAATTTGTTAGTTAAGTTTTTGCAACTGAAATGAGTTTCATAGCTCACAATAATTAGGTGCTGTTGTTCCACTGATATGGCACAAATCGGACTTATTTTATAGTGCTTGGAATTTTTCCAGTTATAAATAATCATTTAATTTACTAAAAATGTTGCCAAAATTCACAGAATATTTAATTTTGTGTAATAAAAGTTTTTTTTGGTTATGACAAAAAACAATTTCACTTTACTACTTATTTTTAATCACTATTACAGAAAGGCTACCTTCATGTATGCTTTACCTCACATTACAGTAACTTGATTTGATCGTTTTTTTACGGTAGGCCTACACGGCTCCAGCCATGGATTGAAGATATTTCTAGAACGATGAAAAAGGCTGCCATCTTAATTTTAGTTTTTTTCTGAAACATTTTAATTTCTTCACTACTTTGGTTTGTGGTTTCTGGATGTTCATAAAGTAGCTGATTCTGAATGGTCGTTAGTCTCATCAGTCAAACGTGCATTTATTAGATTTTTCTATCCCTGAAACAGACGTCTTTAAAAGTATCAATGATGGCATGCCATGCATTGACAGTGAACAAGACTTTGTACTAATTGTTCATGACAATCGATCTTAACTCTGGAATGCTTGCCTGGGTGTATATTTACACAGGGTGGTACAGGATGTTTTAGCTCTTTCTGTCATTGGGATTCTTTTTAAAAGACAGTGAACCATTTATCTTTTGTGGATGGTAAATTAAATGTCCTGACTGTGTTATGAATGTGGATTCGGCCTGTAGATGATAAATACAAAATGAGAGTCATTAGATATGTGGTCTGTACTGTGGCAGGGCAGCAGCAGGTTGGACGCCATGACAACAGTTAATAAGTGCAATGCAGATGAATCATGGTGCTAAACAGAAAGCCTTTTTTTTTGTTGTCGTTCACTTCAAGTATACTTCTCCTTCGTTAACAATAGTGGCCCCCTCTGATCTGAGAACTGTAAGTCAGCTTCTGTTTAACATTAGGAGAAATTCAACATTAACACTATTAGATCGAGATGTCCGACTACGTCTGAGAAACACTGTTGTGCTTCAGTTGCCAACGTATGGGACACAACGCTGTGTGATAATGTCATGACATAAGCTTCAATGTTGATTGAATTACGCTTGTTTATTGTAATTATTTAATTCTATTTTTTTATTTAAAACTGTTTCTTGTTGGTTATTCACCCAATGATGTGCATTTTATGAACATATAGCAACCCAAATTTGCTAGCTTACTTACTAAATCAAACTGTAGGATAGAAAGGGTCCCAACAAAGGAATTACCCATATATGGCTGAAATATGGGATAACCTCACTAATATGGGACTGCTGGCAACCATATGCTGCCCAAGAAGGAAACACTGGCCCCTTCTCGGATTGGTTACGATGAGACGCACCTCTTTTAGAGTTTTTGTTTCATTTGTCTGCCAATTGACTGATGTAAAATGTTCAGTAACAATTGTGAGTTTGAAATTTGATGACATTATAAAGGGTATTTTGTTTTGACCTGTGTGGTAGCCTACTTGATCTACACTCTTCTACACAATTCTGTCTTAAGTGGGCCTACAGGTTACTGAAGCCTGGGCTTTGCCTAATGTTTCATGCCCGTTAACAGGTGTGTGTCACACAGGCTATAATACAGTGAGGAGCCCTTTGGCCCTGGATCTGGGACAATGGATGTGCTGGAAGAGAATGAGGCTCTGCGGCTGTTTTTTGAGGGTAAGAGAGACTGCACGCAAAATATACTTTTCTCTATGGAAGAACGTAAAATGCTTTCTGCTGACATGTTCTCCGTAGTTTATGGGTTACTTTCAGGTGTTTTAGCTCTGACCAGTAGCCTATAGTGTGCTTGCATGACGCTGAAAATTGTCTGTTGATGCCTCCATGGAACACCCCATTAACAGCTATCATTGGCAAGCAATAGAGCGGCAGCAACGTATTCCCTCCGACTGAGAACGGAGATTATTCCACAACATTAAGCACGAGCCACCGCGGAAACTTCCGGAAAGGTCTGGAGCCGCGGGGCAGAGGGGTTTGATAAAACTCAACCCCCCCCTTTCTGACCTCCCCCTGGCAGAGCGCACTCGTGAAAATTTACAACTGTTGTTGTCCTGTGAAGGTGGCGGTGTGTTACTACAGGCGTGCTCTCAGACGAGCCGTGCACTCTGCACCTATAGGCTATACTGCACCTATAGGCTATACTGTTTCATAGTCCTGTACAAAAAAATATCAAGAATTGCCATGATCTGTCAAAACATCTGTTACCTAAATTTAAACTAATGGTACTAACCGGGGGGATTTGGGGGGTTTGGAATATTAATGGCTGTTCTAATTTGGCTTCATGAGTGTCAGGCATTACTGAAATAAAGATGAAAATGTCTTTCTTTGGAACGTGAACATAAGCTATTTTGATGACTGTTGGGTTATTGGGTTCATCTGAGTTTAAAGTCCACTTCACTGTAAATTGCTTAATTGTTTTGAGCCCTGAAGGGGTTCATGTGTATCATTTAATGAGGTTAATTAAGTTGTTAAAGGTAAGTCATTAAAGGTAAGTCTTTTCAGTACCGTAGACATCCTCTTACGTAAATCAGGCTCCTTACGGATATTTCATATTAAAGTGAGCTACAGTCTGCAGTCACATCACTGTGAACATATCACAGCCTTCTGGACCTCGGTCTCCATATATCACAAATGCATTTCCTGTGCTGTCGAGAGAAAGCATAAACATTCATCTAAAATATGGCCGGTAACAGGAGAGTATTTCTCCATTTAAATGCCAGCTCAGAAGGATGTATGGGGCCATAAACTGTGTTTTAGTATCTAAGCTAACAGACAGTTTCCATGAAAACAAACCTGCCCACAGTCACACAGGAGCCAGGTCATTTAATCTTATATCCATGGAAACAGGCCACTGTCACATGACAAGGTCAGAAATATATAACCTCAGGTCTCACGGCCACTCCTTTTTTAAATTATTATTATTATTTTGAGCATCACGGCTGACTGGCCAATTTGATCACCTGGAACCTCCATCTTGCTTTTAATGTTTTTGTGTGTGTCCTAGAGATATGCACACATTATATCTTACCTCTGTGTGTATTTAAACACCAATTTCAGGTTGATAAAATTGTGATGTTAGTGTAACAAGGCATATTCAGGGGGCCGTCTATGATTTAAAGCTGAGTTTGAAGTCTGAACCTGATCCAGAGTCAGTGCTTGATTGAAAAATTTTAAAGGAAAAACTTAGTAGACATTAAAGAGGCGTAATGGCTGCTGTCCTCTTGGTTTCAGGCCAGGATGTCAGTGGCGTGTTGGAGAGTGAGGTGGTGGACACAAGCATGCTGGAACAGTACCTCAGCAATGACTTGGACCCCAGTACCTTGTGAGTGAGGACTACAATTTCAGCGCACTGATACAGCCCCGCCCACTGCTTTAATATAGCCCCGCCCACTGCTCTGATACAGCCCCGCCCACTGCTCTGATACAGCCCTGCCCCCTGCTCTAATATAGCCCCGCCCACTGCTCTGATACAGCCCTGCCCCCTGTACTGAAACAGCCCACGGATATACCTCTGGCCACTGGCAAACACTGACAAAAAAACAAAACAAACAGGACTAAATATAATGTAAACAATAACAAAACTGTTATAATGAAAATTCTAATAAATTATATGAAACAAACTAATTAGTGCTGTCCTCTTGTTTTCACAAATAATCATCATTATCACAATTATTGTTCAATTACTTGCTCCATAAGTCAATAGATGATAAACAGCAGGCATTGTGGTTTGTAATGAATCTAAACTCATTGTCTGTTTACATCTATTTACATCTGTTAAAATCAGTACAGCAGGTCAGAGCCTGGAGCTCATAGTACATATAGCTTAATATTTAATAGCTATTGTGAAAGACTACTGTGACCTAAGATGTGTGTGTGTGTGTGTGTGTGTGCCTGCATGTGTGTGTGTTTGCCTGTGTATATGTGTGTGTATGTGTGTGTCTGCATGTGTGCATGTCTGTGTGTGTGTGTGTGTGTGTGTGTGTGTCTGTGCCTGCATGTGTGTGTGCATCTGTGTGTGTGTGTGTGTGTGTGTATGTGTGTGTGCATCTGTGGATGTGTGTGTGTTTGTTTGCCTGTGTATATGTGTGTGTCTGCTTGTGTGCGTGTCTGTGTGTGTGTGTGTGTGTGTATGTGTGTGTGCATCTGTGGATGTGTGTGTGTTTGTTTGACTGTGTATATGTGTGTGTCTGCTTGTGTGCGTGTCTGTGGGTGTGTGTGTGTGTGTGTCTGCCTGAATGTGTGTGTGTGTGTGTGTGTGTGTATGTGTGTGTGCATCTGTGGATGTGTGTGTGTTTGTTTGCCTGTGTATATGTGTGTGTCTGCTTGTGTGCGTGTCTGTGGGTGTGTGTGTGTGTGTGTGTGTGTGTGTCTGCCTGCATGTGTGTGTGCGTCTGTGTGTGTGTGTGTGTGTGTGTGTATGTGTGTTTGTTTGCCTGTGTATATGTGTGTGTCTGCTTGTGTGCGTGTCTGTGGGTGTGTGTGTGTGTGTGTGTGTGTGTCTGCCTGCATGTGTGTGTGCGTCTGTGTGTGTGTGTGTGTGTGTGTGTGTGTGTGTGTGTGTGATTTACAGTACATAATGTAATATCTCTTGCCTTTTTTGCAGCATATTACCTGAGTCACCCCCAGATTCTGGATCAGAATCATGTTCACCCCCACAAGTACCAGGTGAGAACCCATCTGTTACAGTAATTAATGTTCTTCTGTAATTATGTTCCCATGTGTTTTAAATGTTTTCCTTCTGTTTTTACTCAGATGGGCACTATGACAACACATGCTTAGCTACACAGGCAGGCACAGGCCCGTCCTGTTGCCTTGGAGACAGGGGGCCAGGACCCCCTCCCAGCCTGACTCCACAGCAGCGTTTCTTGGGTCTGCAGAATGCTTGCATTAGTGGCACCGCCTCCCCAACCACACCAGGTCTACATTCTCCCTGTCACCCCCAGTACCTGAGTCCAGCGCCCCAAAACATGCAAGCTCACGCTCCCCCTACACCCCCTGATCTCCACCACTACCAGAACCTGCAGTGTGTGGATCCTGCTAACGGCTACGTCCAGGCTCACGCTCCTCCTACACCCCCTGATCTCCACCGCCCAGCCGGCGGCTACATTAAGGCCAGAGCACCCACGGCTCCGCCCGGCCTTCAGCAGGTTACACCTGGACAGCTGGAGCCAGGTTACGCTTACCTGTGTCCTGCGCCCAGCCAGCAGCCAGGGTGAGAGTCAGCAGACCGCATACACCATACATTTCATATTCAACACCATTTAAATCCTCCCTCCTGCATCTTCAGGTGTTATTCGTCTAAATCTGAGGAGTGTCCTCTTATCAAGCAGGGTATTACATGTCACGTTGTGAGAACGTTAGGGAGTGACGTTGTGGAAATGTTAGGGAGTAATGCTATGATATATCCAGGCCCACACTCCCATGTTGTGGTAACATAAAGGGCTGATATTGTGCTCTGATTGTTTGCAGTAAAAAATACTTTGGGTTTCTCCAAAAGTAATTCTCCTATAATGAATGGTGCCATTAGAGTGTCTGCTGGGAGGTTCACCATTACCCAGTGTTTCTGGAGGGTAATAATTCTGAGACTGTTCTCACCCTTATTCTCCAGGCCCATGCTGCCCGACACCAAGAAGAGGCGCCGGTCCGAATCGTTTGATGGGGTGGCGGACCCCCGTCTGTGGGCCGACCCGTCCCGGGCAAGGGGCCCATTCAGTAAGGGAGTGCCTCTTTAACCCTCTTTCTCTCATCTATTCCTTCACAGTCAGACAGACATCTGCTTCCAAATGACCGTTATTCAACGTCTAAATCAGTCACTTATTCAATGGCGGCTGTAAAAAAATAAAAAATAAATGGGATTCAGACCCCTGGCTCTCCGGCTGCCGGCACGCTCTTGCGTATGCCGAAGTCTGACCTTCAAAAGAAGGGGTGAAATGTACATCTGGCTGTGATTGGCAGAGAGCTAAGAGGCTCACATCCTGCGGCGTTTCACTGTTAATTGGCTTGTCGGCGTGACTGTCTGTGTTTCAGTGCCCCCGGAGTGCGCCAGTGCCCCCGGTGACATCCCTAATTGTGACAGCGACGGGCAGAGCGGGACGGCTGGCCAGGGGGCCTATCAGCTGCTGGCGTGGGAGGCGCATCAGCCCAACCAGTGGAGCACACTCTACAACAGCAGCTACCAGAGCCTGTGAGTACCTGCCCAAAAAGACCCCCCTTTACTTCCCACTGGGGACATTCTCAGAGTGGCCTGTTATCACCACTGCATAGTTTCCGAGCTTTTCCACAGATCTTATGCTCTGTACGTAGCATGCATGTGCTTCCCTGCACATTATTCTTACTGACACAATTCAGGTTAAGTACCTGGCTCAAAGTTTGAGGTCATATCAGTTCCTACCTGGGGGAATATGACTTTGGTCACCTTGCCAAATTGCTGGTTGTTGGCATTGCGAAAGTAATTTATAACTGAATTATACCTCACTAAATTCTGTTCGCTGGTTTGTGAAACAAATACAATACCAGGAAGCTGAGCTCTGTGCTTTTTTAGTATTATTCTGGGTAATTATGAGTTATGAGTTACGATGTAAATCGGCCCCCATGTTTCTGTTTTTATGGGTTTCATTTAATAAAAGTGTGACCTTTGATTTGATGGCATCACAGAAAGCTTTTCCCCCCCCTTAGCTCATCCCCTGGGTACCATGTTGACACAGACAAAGGCTTCAGCTACTCCTCCACTGATGAGGCCTTCGTGTGTCAAAAAAAGAACCACTTCCAGGTCACAGTTCACATAGGGATGGCAGGAACACCCAAATATGTCAAGACACCATCGGGGCCCAAACCTATTGAGAGCTTTTATATGAAGGTTTTTGGTGTTAAGGTTGGTATTTTTATCTAGTCCTTATGCTTACCTCTAGAGGTATAATAGCATACAGCTGTGTGAATAAAATGTATAATTTATGACAAATGGATATTTAAAGGGATTGCCTGTTACTTCTTTGCGGACCCCAACTCCCAGCATGCACCATGCCGTGTGCTGCTTTGTCCCAGTCTCACTCTTGGTACTTTGATTCCTGTGTTTGTAGTTTGAGGCGCAGTCCCACTTGGTCACCATTGAGCAGTCACAGTCCGATCGCACGAAGAAGCCCTTTCTGCCCATCAAGTGAGTGTCCTCTCAAGGCGTGTCATTTAGTACAGTGCTACTGCCACCTGCGTATTACCTGAGTGTCATATATCTGGCCAAAGGCACCATGCTGTTGTGTTTTTAGTTCATATTTAATGCTAATTTTACTCAAATTCATCTATTTTCTCCCAATTTGGAATGCCCAATCACATACAAGTTGGTCTCGTTGTTTCGGAATCCTTTGTCGATTCAAAGCCAATCACACGCTAGAATAAGAGGACTACACCTCACATGCAGTTTGTGCACGGAGACCGCAGGCGCCCAATCCCAAGAGGTTCAAATCCAAGCCTGTGTGATCCACAACCAATCACACGCTGCCCTGTAGGGCTGCGGGCCTCGATCGCTCCCGGCGCGGTCTGGATTTAATAGCAAGCAGATCCCCATCCGCATTCCACAACAGGGTCTTAACAGGATGCGCCACTCAGCAGCTCCATGCACAGGGTCTTAACAGGATGCGCCACTCAGCAGCTCCATGCTGTAGTGTTTGATTGGCATTCTCCACCTCAGCGTCAATCTGCCTGGAGACAAGATTACCAAGGTAACGCTGGGACGACTGCACTTCAGCGAGACCACGGCCAACAACATGAGGAAGAAAGGCAAGCCCAACCCAGACCAGAGGTGAATGTCCTAAACCAGGGGTAGGCAACCCTGGTCCTAGAGAGCCGCAGAGTCTGCTGGTTTTTGTTTTCACCTTAAACACAGCAACTAATTAGACCAAAGAAACCAGGTGAGGTGAGTTAACTGTGTAATCAACTGCTATAATTGACCAATTAACCGTGGTGAGTAACAACAAAAACCAGCAGACCCTGCGGCTCTCTAGGACCAGGGTTGCCTACCCCTGTCCTAAACCGTGCTCACGGGTCCTGACTCAAACACAGCCCACAACATGGCCATTCAAACGGCACAATCTGGACTGAATAAACTTTCATTTCATTCTACAGCAAAAAGTTACCTACGCTATAATGTATTTAAATGAAATGCATTGTAATGTAATAGGACATGAAGGGATACACAATCCATATGAGTTATGAATTACTTTATTTCACTGTTGAATATCGGAATAACTCGGAAAGATTGGAATTAAATGGGTTCTACCTGCACTACAATATCTTGACTTAAAGTGTTCTAATGAAATATTATACCATTGGTTTTTATATCTAAACAACTTTTAGCATATTTCAGAAAGAAATGAAATTTCTTATATTTAAATTACTGTGTAAAATGGCCTCACACAGAGATTTTACACTTTTGATGGAAGGTGACAGTTGAATCTTACTGTGGTCTGTAATTCATACAGATGGTCTATTACTCTAAGCTCTTGGGGTGTTAAATCTAGCGTGTAAGCATCTGGCTTATGTTCAGGGCAGTGAGTGATGGTGTTGGTGTTGGCAGGTACTTCATGTTGGTGGTGGGACTCTATGCATCAGTGGAGGAGCAGAGCATCCTGCTTGTGGCTCACATGTCTGAGAAGATCATCGTTAGGGTCAGTGATGCCGTACAGTTTACTACCATCACGCATTGCAGTTTTAACATAACATAACAGAACACACAACATAACATAACATTAGCTAATGTCATTGCTGAAAAGTGATTATAAAATGATTAAATTATGGGGTTATATTTCATTGTAGCCGTCTGAACTGTAATCCCTCAACAAGCAACGCAGCACGGTGTTGTATTATTGTATCTGTGTATATCTGTGTAATCATAACGGAGACTGCACCGTATGTGCCCTTGTTTGTGTGTCCCCAGGCATCGAACCCGGGGCAGTTTGAGAATGACAATGAGCCGCTGTGGCAGCGGGGCCAGGCCCTTGACACAGTGGTGTACCAAGGGAGGGTGGGCATTAACACAGAAGCGCCTGACGAGGCCCTGGTGGTCTGTGGCAACGCAAAGATCATGGGCACCGTCATGCACCCGTCTGACCGGAGGGCCAAGCAGAACATTCAGGAGGTAAGCGTCGCTCAGCGGCAGGAAACCAGCGCAGCTCTGCCATTTTTCGCAGAACGTGTACTTAAGCGGGTAAGAGGAAATGAGGGGGGGGACGTGAGGTGACGTCGCTTTGACTTCACAGGTGGACTCAAAAGAGCAGCTGAAGAGAATAGCACAGATGAGGATTGTGGAGTACGACTACAGGCCCGAGTTTGCTATACAAATGGGGATCGATCATGTCCATGAAACAGGTACTGTACTGGAGATGGCTGTGTTCTCCTGTGGAAGGTGTGTGAAAACCTGTGCGATACCCTTACATCACCTGCTCATTGTATAGGAGGAGCTCAACAAGGAACCTCCAATCAGTCGCTATTTTGCTAAATGAGCCTCCATTGGTTCGGCCCACATTCCAATAAGCTTGTCCAATGCATGTGCTTGACCGTGTCTGAATCAGCCTAATATTGAGTATGCCAATTGAGTATACTTTTTTAAAAAGCTGTTAAGTACATGACAATTCTGAAAATTGAGTGTTCTTAATATCCTTGGATGATATACTTATTTCCAGGTTTCCGCTGATAATAGTATGGAGGATATTTTTTGCATACTGCATGTCACTAAACAGTATACAGTATGCTAGTACACAGTAAACAGGATGCAGTAGATAGGGCTCTGATTCGGACACAGCCTTTGTCTGTGTGACGGGTGTGTCTTTGAACGCTCCTTTTCGTCATGCCTTCCCAGGTGTCATTGCTCAGGAGGTGAAGGAGCTGTTACCTTCTGCGGTGAAGCAGGTGGGGGATATCACCTGTGTGGATGGAGTAACGATAGACAACTTCCTCATGGTGGACAAAGTGAGGGTCGCTTTGGATTACTGGATTCTATTAGTCTTTGAATTACTGGATTCTATTTGTCACAAACAGAAGAAGGCTTTATATAGATTTTTGACATCTCAAGCTGTGCTTTCTCAATTCTAAATGCTTTAAAAATAATAATTTACACAGTGCTTCTTTCACTTTAGTTTTTTTCAATAAAGGACAAAAAACTCACAGTAAGAATGAGCACATAAGCACATAAAATGAAAGCAACATCGATGAAGGCAATGCAGGCAGGTGGTAAAGAGGAGATAGAACAGCTCCACAGCCCCACTGAGTCCTGCTCTTTACTCTTTAACAGGAGCAGATCTTCATGGAGAATGTGGGCGCGGTCAAGCAGCTCAGTAAACTGACGGACAACCTGCAGGCCCGGATCCAGGAGCTGGAGGTGTGGAACACGCGGCTGGCCAAGCTGAAGAGCGTGGGCAGCCTGCGCTCCAACGTGCACAGGTACAGCGCCGCCACCAGGGGGCGCAGCCTACAACATCCTATAGCCACTGGCTGTGCTTTAGAGGAAGCTAATCAGGGATTTAAAATTAAGAGTTAAATAAAAATAAGGGGGGGAAGTAATGCACATAAACATATCAAAAACATATCAAATCTCCTGTGTCATCTGTGCAGGTATATTAAATATATTTTGTAAATGTTTCACTTTAACAGCATCATTAATGTCTGAGTTGTAATGTCAGTAATTGGACATTACAACTCTCAGGTACTGGATTAAAGTTGCATGGCTGCTGAACCCATTTCTCCATTTTGTGCCTGTTTATGTTGATGTCCCAGCAAGGCCAGCAGAAACGACGGCGTTCCTCTCCCGAAGAAGCCAGCCCCCCTCCCATCCTCTGCAGTAAGTGAAGCCAGGGGAACCCGTGCCTTTGAGCAAAGCCTTGCCGTTAAATCTCAATTTGAAACCTTGCCTTTTCCCCTTCGTCCCTCGCAGGAGTACCCGTCAAAGAAGCACAGCCACTGCTTACGACACAGAGTGTTTCAGGCCAGCATCATCATGCTCGTGGTCACTATGGGGATCTGGTGAGAGTGCCGCCTTTCGCCCAATCAAATCTGACGTCTGAGCGCTGTGAAGGGAACGAGAGTCCCTCCCATGGTGCAGTTCTTCCTAAAGGTGCCGGTTCTCTGGCTTTGCTCTCTCCTGACCACGCCTCTCTGTTTCCCCCTGTAGCGTAATCTCCATCACTAGTCTTTACATGCTGACCCTGAACGAGGACCTGGAGTTCCCGCACGGGAACAGGTACGGAATGCCGCCTGCCGGTTAGGGAGCTGGGGCCGTTCCGTCCGGAATGCTGCAGGGTTGAGACCCAGGGGAGACGAAATGTCAGATTTCTGCTTTAGTTTTAGCAAAGCTCTTGTGCCAAACTGGTCCTCAATTCCTAAAAATGGGATTGAACAGGGATCTGGTTTTTAATCACTTTGGAAAAGTTATGTTTTTAGTATCTACTAAACACCTATCTATAATACTAAGCCAAATCTATAACAATAATAATAATAAACTTTATTTTTTATAGCACTTCTCCAAACACAGTTACTAAGTGCTTCACAAAAACATGTGCACTGTACAAGTTGTGTTGTTAAAGCATGACTAAACCGTAGTTGTGTTGTTAAAGTGTGACTAAACCCTAGTTGTGTTGTTAAAGCATGACTAAACCCTAGTTGTGTTGTTAAAGTGTGACTAAACCCTAGTTGTGTTGTTAAAGCGTGACTAAACCCTATGGGAAGTCTGTGTTCTTCCCCCAATCCACTGGCCAAACGAACGTAACTGCATTGTTGATCTGTGATTGGCACTCACATGCACAGTTGATAAGTGTTAAGTTGCACTTTAAACTCTGACCTGAAAAGTATGATAGTTTAGCTATCAATATCTACCAGAGTGCAGTGTGGAAAATGAGAACAAACATTACAGTTTAAAGCCAATACCCAGAGCTTTCATTAGTCTTAATTAAGGGGCATTCATCTTTTTACAGCAACAACTCTGTCCTCAACGAAACTACCACAGCTCGGCCCACCAGCACCAGCACCAGCACCTCAGGTAGGTTTTACACTACAGGTACCCCCCCGGCATGTTGCTGAGGAAGGGGTGTGGTGGGTGCATTTTCCTGTTGATTGATTTTGGCAGTTGACTATTTTAGTGTAATGGTATCCACTGGGCATCATGGCCCGTTTGTCAGTATTGCAGAATGAAAGAGGAGAGTTTCTTTACAGCACAATGTGCACAAGGCGTGATACTCACTTATCTCATAGTGACAAGGGTGCTAAGCAATGCATGACATCACCCTGATTCCCTGAGCTTGTGGGTCGACTGACTCCCTGATTCCCTGAGCCTGTGGGTCGACTGACTCCCTGATTCCCTGAGCCCATGGGTCGACTGACTCCCTGATTTTCTGAGCCCATGGGTCGACTGACTCCCTGATTCCCTGAGCCTGTGGGTCGACTGACTCCCTGATTCCCTGAGCCCATGGGTTGACTGACTCCCTGATTCCCTGAGCCCATGGGTCGACTGACTCCCTGATTCCCTGAGCCCATGGGTTGACTGACTCCCTGATTCCCTGAGCCCATGGGTCGACTGGCTCTGTGTCTGTGTTCTGTTTAGTAGTGGCCCCCACCCTGTCGCCCGGCCCCTGGCCCCCTGATGTGGATTTCTGTAACCTGCTATACTGTGAGGAGGTGTACTGTTGCCCCTCGGACCCCGGCAAATACAGTACCCCAGCACCTACACCTGCACCACGGCCTCCTAGTAATAACTCACAGTCAGGTAAGCAGGGTGAGCAGCCCGTCCTCTACTGGGCAAAACTAACTGGACTCACCTGAAATTTGAAACTTTCATTTATACTTTCATAACCTGTTCCTATTCCAGAAAGTGGAAATTGGACAGAAATAGGACATCTGCCCTAGAAGTATCATGGTTTATTTTTAAATTTTACTTGTTTTTGCCTCCACAGATGACACCATAGAACACCTGTTTGAAAAACTTAAAAATGCCGAAGACTGTAAGTCTTAATCCACAGGGACTGGAGAGCGCAAACTGCAGTTCCCTGAATTATGTTTTGTTTTTAATGAAAAGTTTCTGTATTTATTGTGCTTTGTTTTGAATTTTTTCCCGGTTCACATTTTGTTTTTAAACAGGGACAAACACAACCATCCAGTCTGTTGTAATAAAGGAAAATCAACATGTCATCGATCAGAAATACTGCGTGCAGGGGAATTGTGGGTAAGCTGGCATTCAGACTATCGACACTCCTTTATAAACATTGATCCAGTCTCTGGACCAATGCCATCTGTCATTTTTATCAAATTGCCTGGCAAAATTACCCACTGGCACAATTAGCTGACGTGGACATTTTTGCTTTAAAAACAAAATAATGTCAATTATGAATTTAGTTGCTGACTTGGGTAAATATATTTTGTTAAAAAAAAAGATTCATGATTTGTTCAGAGGACAATGCATTAAAAGCTCCTAACAAGATGTGACCACATCAAACCCTTTAGAACCCTATCTTAATGTAATTACCAATAATAACCAGGAGATGGCAGCACAATGTAACTTTTGCAGTGTTGGCTCTGCTGAGCGTTCCATTGTTTCACGTTAATAAGGTGGAGTGAACTTGCTCAATTTGAACGTGGAAATATGTGCTATATCATCCTTCAGTCATGTGTGAAATCATTTCACTTTTATGGAATCTTCTCTTCTGGAAGTCTGCATGAATGAATTTCATTCAAATACATGAATGAATGTGCACTACTGTGAGTTTCCTGTCAAGACTCTCCTGGTGGGGGGAAAAAAATGAAACCTGGGGTCCAGGGGCTTGAGGGAACACTTTGGGAACTGTGCTCGCGTACTGTAATGCGCCGGGGCGTAACTGGATCTTTTTGGGCCGCGCGGACCCCTCCCTCCTCCCTTCTTTTGTAATTCGCCTCCTCTCGTTGCTCTGCTTGTCCTGCAGGTCCGGAAACTACAGCTACGTCGTCCCTATCAGCAAGTTTGTCCCCGTCAACATGCGGATGACCATCCAGATGAAGTGAGCGTGCGGCGTCGTGCTGCGTGACTGCCCCACTTTGCCCCACTTTGTTTGGCTCTTGAATAATTCAGCTGGACTTGGCCGTCTGGGGCAGCAGTGACAGACAGGCTCTGCGGGGGAATGTGCGGGGAAGGGAGGGGCACTTTGAGGTGGGGAGGGTGTCTGGCAGGACGTCTTACTTCTGCTCTGATTGTCTGTTTTTGGGCCCCTAAAACTACAATAATGGAGGTCTGGTTCTTCCTCTTTAATCTTATAATAATGCAGATATATTTTTAAACATTTTACAAGTAGCATGATTGTATGTACTGAATGCCTTAAATTGCAAGGAAATAAATAATGACACGTTTACATTTTAAATGACAATGTCCGTTTTCATCTCTACTGGATGTCCCCAACACTGAGAAAGTGCTTTCTTACCACGTAGCCTCAACACAATATACATGGGACTGATATGTACTTAAAGTGATACTGCAGTCAAAAACCGACTTTTCGCATTGAAAACCGATGTTTTTGGTTAGACTATGTTTGGTTAGATCATACACAACAGTTTTTATCCGAAAATCTCCTATTGCGTCAAAGTGGGTGTCGTCTGAGTTTCTGTGTCGGCTTACCATGCGCTGCATTTCCGGGGATTCGTGACGTGGAGTCTCGGCGAGTAAAGTGAGCAGAGAGCTCAGTTGCAGAGAGCAGGAAGGGGGCTGAGTCAGTTCACCAAGACACACCCTTTCACTCATTGACCGTATGAATATTCATAATATGACCTTGTGGCATCATCGTCATATAACCACACCTACCCACGGCTTCAAGTTCAAATTGAAGCTGTAAAAAATGGCTTAGAAAAGCGATTGCAGTATCACTTTAAAAGTAGAAAGCTGTGAATGACTATACATTAGTCATTGACCTCTGAATAAATTCAAATGCTTCTTTTTATTTTTTCACAAACATGGTTTGTCGGGTTAATTTCAGTGATGACTGAGCTCACCAAATGGTGATTAGGGACAGAATATAACGTTTGAATTTAATTGTGCTTGAAAATCAAGAATGGATACTAACTGAATTTCAGGCCTGACGATTTCTCCTGGTTGTTCACAGCTGAGAGGGTGTTGTTTTCTTATCTGACCACTGGGTGTCTCTCTCAACAGTACCACCGAGCTGCTAGTGGTCCTGAGTTGCCAGACTGAAGAATCCTCTGACTGCTCTGCCCTGATGGACTACAGTGACAACAGTGGCTACACCATGAGCAACACACAGGTACAGTGTCCTCAAAGGGACACACTATGAGCAACACGCAGGTACGGTGTCCTCAAAGGGACACACTATGAGCAACACGCAGGTACGGTGTCCTCAAAGGGCCACACTATAAGCAACACACAGGTACTGTGTCCTCAAAGGGACACACTATGAGCAACACACAGGTACTGTGTCCACAGAGGGCCATCAAGGCAACATATAGCATCGCAAACTGCTGTCCCATTCCTCGTATTTGTACTTTTTTTGAGCCCATTGCACTCTCACACACTTACGCTGGGTACACATGTGATGTCCACCGAAGTCTGCGGGTGCTCAGTCCTTAGAGCTCAGGGAGAACATTGAGATTGGGCCAGAACTTCAAATTGTGGTGGGGGCGTGTCTCATGTGGTGTGTCCCCACTGGGCGTGGCCAGCTGATGAGGATGTGTGTGTGTGTGTGTGTTCTTCTGGTTTTCAGGGTTACATCCATGAGTGGCCCCTCCAGGTCGCCCACCTGTACCAGAGCTCCTACCACTTCCGCACCACTGTGGCGGTAAGAGACCCCTCCTCCTCTCCCTGTGATGTCACCAGCCAGCCTCTGACATCACAGCGCCGCTTCACCTACTGACTTTTTAAAAATGGCATGAAACAACCTGTCTCAGTTACAGTGTATTATATAAACTATATGTACCATTAGCTGTATTTGTGTAGTATTCCTTTAAAAATGGAACGCACTCTAAATGCTGCTTTATATTTGTCTATATATTTTGCATTTATAATATCTTGACAATTTATGTAAGTATATTAATAAGATATTATATGTTTAAAAATGATATTCCTTGCATTTTGGATCCAAAATGTGGATATGCTGCATTTCAACTATAATCACTGCTTATTCCCAGCAACCATCTATATCGGTATCAGATTTAAGTCCTTCTAGACTCCTGCAATGAATGTTCTATTCTGAAATATGGTTGCACAATTTACCTTACAACCTGCCGCATTATAAGCCCGGTGTCTGCACTGGGCTCATTGAAACATGCTGTACATCAAAAGGCCTTGCACAGGTGCCAAGCCTGCCAACCGTATCAGGTTTTCCTTTTGCCATTAGCAGGTCAAAGCCATCATTTAATCCCGTGCTTGGCTGGTGGCCCTCCATCTCGAAAATGGTGTTTGAGAGCTAGCCAATCATGGCCCTGCGGCTTTCTGGGGACCTGGCTTTCATGTGCACGGATGTGAGCTTAGCTTTCAGCGGGGCGGAGACAATGCAGCACCCCGAGCCAAAGCCCACGTCTGATTCTCTGTGCACAGGCTGGCTCTCGGTTAAACATGCAGCAGATGGGCAGAGAGCTCTCTCACACACACACACACACACACACACACGCACACACACGCCTCAACAAGGTCTTTTCATTGTGGACGCCAGAGGTGGAAAGTCCAGTTTCAGTATTTTGTTCCAATCACCTGGATTTGCTAATTAGCACAATTTTTCAGACAGGAGGCAGAACTAATTAGTGAAATCAGCTGGCTGAGTTCATAGGTGGAAGAAACACATGGCAGGACTTTTACTTTCTGACCCCTGGACTTTCCACCTGTGGTGGACGCAGGGTATGGTGTTTGGTGTAAGTCCGGGAGTAAAGGTTCTCTTTGAAGACGTCTGTGTTTCTCTAAAGATATGATAGAGGTGTGATAATCGTGCTGTTTCCCTGCAGGGCCAGGCTGATTGCAGTACCAATCACAACTATGCAGGGGTCCTATTCACAGACTACCACTTCCACTTCTACCGCCGGTGTGACTAAGCCTGTGGTAGAGCTCCCTCTACAGGCAAGCTGGTGTACAGACACGTGTATTGGTTTGTTTCTATGAAATACAGGAAAAGATTTTAAATGAATGCACAGAACACATTTATATTCACTTTTCTGATTTAACACAAGAAGATTGTGTATATAAATGACTTGGGCATTGTTAATACATTGTGGTACAAAAGTGCATTTATTAGTTTAGCTTGGGATTGTTGTAGCTCAAGATGATGTATTGGAATTCTTTAGATTCTGTGTGTGTGTGCGCGCACGTGTGTGTGTGTGTGTGTGTGTGTGTGTGAGTGTGTGATTCTTTTTTTATTGATTTTATAACAAATTACCAGCACCAACACCACCCTACAGCACCTTCCCCAGCCCCCCTACCACCATCCCACCCAAAAAACAACCCCCTGCATCGACCCAATCCACCCCACCCACCCACAAACAACCCACCTCCCCCTCTTTGACTTTTATACTGTTTCAGTAGAACATGCGATTGTAATAACATGGTAGAGAGAGATACAGCTATAATAGCAAAGTATGACATCACGTCTCTCAAACACAAGCCCCAGTGCAGCCTAATGCAATCAGATTAATTACATAGACAATCACATGTTTCCAGCAGGGCAATTATACTGTACTTAAAAATACTGTCAAATCTTGAACCAGTAGATTAAAGCACTGATATATATATATAACCTTTATGACACCTGTTTTTTTCTGGTTTCTGTGATATTTTTGAATAGAGTAATAATTTATTCTTTGTACTACTTACATTTTCTTGAATCTGAAAAACAATTTACACTGGATGTCTGTGGGATGTTATTGTTTTAATTTTACAAGCTGTTCTTTGAAATGAGACTCAATGTAGTTATATGTGACATATTTCTTATTGTCTCCCACCCACCAGTGGTATATGGTCTTAGTATGATTAAATATGCATTTACATTTGACTGACAATGTTTAACATCCCGGATGTTCTTCCTGTTTGCTTAATGTGTTCACCTATGATGAATACAGTGTGAAAATTGACGTCATCAATTGAAGAGTTTTTCTTGTTGTGCTGTAAGCATCTGAGCAATGCTTATGAACCTGTGCATCAACATTCCTTTCTCATATAACTGTGGGGTGATAGAAATCTTGAAACCAAGGTTGATCCTGAGGATTGTAGGAGTAGAACTGGTTACTGTATGCTGTGGGAAATAGGGGTCAGATGGGTGAAGTGGGGTGAAAGGGTGGAAGGTTAGTGTAAGTGTTAATGTTGCAGTGTTGGATGACAGAGTTAAAGGGTAGTGTGTGTGTCAATGTTGAAGAGTTGGGTAACAGAGTTAAAGGGTAGTGTGTGTGTCAATGTTGAAGAGTTGGGTAACAGAGTTAAAGGGTAGTGTGTGTGTTAATGTTGCAGTGTTGGATGACAGAGTTAAAGGGTAGTGTGTGTGTCAATGTTGAGGAGTTGGGTAACAGAGTTAAAGGGTAGTGTGTGTGTTAATGTTGCAGTGTTGGATGACAGAGTTAAAGGGTAGTGTGTGTGTCAATGTTGAGGAGTTGGGTGACAGAGCTAAAGGGTAGTGTGTGTGTCAATGTTGAGGAGTTGGGTGACAGAGTGAAAGGTTAGTGTAAGTGTTAATGTTGCAGTGTTGGATGACAGAGTTAAAGGGTAGTGTGTGTGTCAATGTTGAGGAGTGGGGTAACAGAGTTAAAGGGTAGTGTGTGTGTTAATGTTGCAGTGTTGGATGACAGAGTTAAAGGGTAGTGTGTGTGTCAATGTTGAGGAGTTTGGTAACAGAGTTAAAGGGTAGTGTGAGTGTCAATGTTGAGGAATTGGGTGACAGAGTGAAAGGTTAGTGTGAGTGTTAATGTTGTGGTGTTGGATGACAGAGTGAAAGGGTAGTGTGAGTGTTAATGCTGCAGTGTTGGGTGACAGAGTTAAAGGGTAGTGTGGACACACACATGCACATTTACTTTTAGGCAGGCCATGTATGTATGTGTGTGTGTGTGTGTGTGTGTGTGTGTGTGCGATCCAGACTGCACACAGACAGATGCTATCATGAGAAAGGTCAGCACGAGAGGACAGAGCTGAATAAAGCCACACTCCCTCGCTCGGAGGACTCGTGTCCCAGGCTCCCCGGGGAGTTTGCTCACACCCCGTTCACAATAACAAAAGAAAGAAGAAGAAAACACAGGGACTCATGTCTGCTTTATATTTCCAGTCAGCAGTGTCTTGTCTTTGTGAAACTTTAATGCCCTGATATACCCAGAACTGTATAAAGTATCGTCTGTGCTACGTGCAGGTAACACAATACACTATTGGTACCTTTTTAGTTTTTCCTGCTTACAAACAGCTGTAATCAGTGTGTCAAGCTGTGGTTACTGCATTACGACCTGAAGGGGTAGGATACTATGTGGACTATAAACAAACAGTGTGTAAAAAACACAACCTATATAAGCCTGTTTAAAGATGTCTGCTAAGTACTGTACATTAATGTGGTGTAATGTTATAAGATGAGAGAAAGGTTTTTTTGCGATGGCTTCCTAAACCTCCTCGACAAATGTCCTGTCTCCCTGGGGACTGGAAGGTTTTTGTTGGGAAAGGGTACTGTACAAAAAAGGCATGTCAGTTACTGACCATGTCCATAGATGTAAGTCTCACACACACACGCACACACAGATGGATATGAAGACGGACAGATACACACCCCTCTCCCTCCGGTCAACAGTTTGTCGGCACCTGAATTCAAACGCAGGTACAGAGTTTGTTGTTGAACAAAGGTAGACACAAACAGTGTCATTCTTGCACACCCCTAAAACACAAACACACACACACACACACACACACACATACACACGCATATTCAGACACGCACACACAGTAACGTGTTTGGCAGCAGTACTATGAACAGTGGCTCTCCCTACCCCCCTTCCATTATGCCAGCGACTAATCCCCACTCCACTTCTACAAGGGTCACATCTAAGTTAAATCAAAGTAAATGGACGCCCCTGTTTTCAATTCCAGAGTGGTAAGTTAGCTCATGCTCCCCCCAACCTCATTTGTAGGGAGAGAGAGAGAGAGAGAGAGCCGCAGTCATGCTGATGATTGGAAACACCTGGCTCCAGGGATGTGTGTGCTTACGCATGGACAAGGGCCCCGCTGTCCCTCCACCCCGACCTCACCGGCTCTGCCGAGCCCGCACTTGTCCGAGGCCGAAACACCATGTTTTACAGCCCTGGAGGAGATGGTGGAGACATTCACAATCTGCTTCACAAGCTATAGGAAATGGGTTTTGGAGTGTGTGTGTATATAATGCTAACCCCCTCTATGATCGAGCATGGAAACCCTGACTAAATTTGTTGCCGTCTCTGGCATATACTTTTCACAAACACAGCCGCGTCCGTATGAGTTATTGTACATTGATATTGGATCATTTTAGAAGAAAAACCTAAATGTGTTTCAGTTCTGCTCCAACAACTTCCAATGAACGCATTGATTGATTCACTCAAAAGATAAAAGCAAACTTCTCTAAAACCCACAGTCTCTCAAGCACAAAAATGTATTTAATATCAGATCGCTGCTCAGAAAGCCAGAAAGATACTGTCAGTCACGAGATGGACGTTCGTCCATACAAGGCAACTGTTGTGGAACATTACACACTTATCCAGAGTTCTTATGACTTATTCAGCCCGCGCCAGTCGCACCCTGAGGCGCTAATTAGGCGGTAGGCGGTGACTGACAGGAAGCAGGAAGGAGGGATGTGAGGAAGTTCCTGTCGTTCTGCTCTGCGCAGAGCGATGGGACGGAAACCGTAGAATGGTGTCTGCTGCATTATTGAAGGAGACGGCGGTGTTGGGTATGACTGGTGGGAGAGCGGCCGGCGGGCAGTGCACGCGAGGCTTGCGTCCGGGCAACAGCGGCACACTCGCCCACTGACTCACAGCTGGGGAAGGGTCCCTATAAACACACACACACACACACACACACACACACACACACACACACACACACACACACACACATTACCACGCAGAGATGGACCCCAAAGATATGGTGAGTTACTAAGCCTGCGTCTTGTACTGTCTAGGTGATGGTTATTTCTTATTGAGAGAATATGAAGGGAATACATACATTTCATTTGTAAAAAAATTTAAAATAGAAATGTACTGTAATGACGATGCCACATTTAGCTTAGTATTTGTCCTATTATTATTTATTATTATTATCTTTTATATTTGGGAAATGACAGGCATTTATAGGTTGTTCACGTGCTGTTTAGACCGCAGTAAGACCAGCGATTTGTATGACCAGCCTGTCATAGACGGCCAATCCAAGAACGTATAAAGTTAAGATGCTGTTTGGACTTTTCAGTACCTATCATAATTTCCGTGCAGCTTCACAGGTTTATAGCTTCAGCAGCCATCAGTCCTATACCACTGTGTCCTGAAGCTTTGTTAATATACAGGCCTAACAAGTCAAAATATGGGGGTTTGAATCTGAGGAGAGTCTATTTTTCATTTCCGAAACCAAATATAAGAAAAATGGCTTCAAGTCACTGCCTGTGTTTACTGGTTGCCTGGTGTACTGCATCTCTCCTTGAGCTGGTGTGAAGCTCTCTTTTGTAGAATTCATTCAGCATATATGTCATGTCTGTGTTTTTTTTGGTCCTGGTATCGCCGCACACCAATGCCGACGCTAGTGTAAATAACCTCCACCCAGCTGCAGTCTGGCAGGTGTCTGCTTTCCTCTCGACAGCGCTCCTATTCTGCAGCCATATTTGATTACAGCTGACAATGGTGACGGGCGCATGGGCCTGGTGCTGCAGCCTTGTGAGGGCTTCCTTTACGGACTACCGTGGCCATGTTTCACACACTCTGGGCATATTGCCTCTATATATATTGTGTGTAATCCCATACGTGTAATATATGAGATTAATATAGTCTCTGTGTGGAAAGTGACACTTGGGGCTCCTGGTGGGCCTCTCAGTCCTGTTGTTTGATGCTGTTACAATGGCACACCGATTCATCATCGTTGCTTTAACTTTGGCTAACTGTCTGTCGTTCAGCAAAAGCAGCCCGGTCTGTAGGTCTAAGGTCTGTAGGTCTAAGCTCTGTAGGTCTAAGCTCTGTAGGTCTAAGGTCTGTAGGTCTAAGGTCTGTAGGTCTAAGGTCTGTAGGTCTAAGCTCTGTAGGTCTAAGGTCTGTAGGTCTAAGCTCTGTAGGTCTAAGGTCTGTAGGTCTAAGCTCTGTAGGTCTAAGGTCTGTAGGTCTAAGCTCTGTTCTATGGCACATGACGCGCATGCGTAGACTCAAATCGTGTTTCTGGGGACAGTGCAAACTCTCTGTGGCCGCGATGTCTTAGCTCTGCCCTTTGACCTTCCCGGGTTTCCTCAGGGGCCTCCGGACAGGAGCTTGCCTCCGCACCCGTCACTGGTCCAGGACCGGCCGAAGGAGGAACCGGAGCAGAAGCAGACCAGGTGAGCCTCAGGTGTCTCTGATTTCCCCTTCATGTAGCCTTTCCTTTGCCGGAACCTTCCAGAGTCTCCTCCCTCTTACCGCCATCACCCCGCGCCCAGGATTAGAGTGGCAGGACAATGAACCGCCCTGGCTGAAACCCTGCTCTTTTTCGGATTAAGGAGAGGGCTACTCAAACCCAGTCCTGAATGTCTCGTATTTCTGCAGGCTTTGTTTCTGGTCACAGGCCTAATAAGCACAGCCCTGTCTGGGTGGGACAAACCCAGCTTCAGGCTCTGAAAGTGTCTGTAGAGTGGAGAGAAGAGGAGGACCTGCAGCCTCCTACAGACCAGAGCCCACCGGCTCACTGAGGCCTGTTCATTTGCCTGATTTGTGTATCCATTTGTGTGCTGCTATTTACTTTAATCAGGTACGGTAAAGAGGTCCAATTACACTTCAGCCCCAGCGCTGGGAGCTGAGGGCATTTTTACCTATTGTTCAACCTGGAAGAAGCTGTATTTTTCCACTGAGAATTCAGCTCCCCCTCCCCCCTCCCCTCCCCCCACCCTTCCCCATAAGTAGACACTAATTAGACATCTCTTACCATAGACCTGCACCTCTTTTTCAAAGGGCCGTTTAGCTACACCAGTGGCTAATGCTATCGGCTTCTGCTCTAGAAGCTAATTGCTTCCACAGTCTCGCTCTGACTAAAGTAACCAGGTTTACCTTGGGCCCTGCCGTCGTGTTAAGATTCCAGCTCCGCCGACGCCTGTCTGCCCATTTTCCGGTGCAAATGAAAGAACAGAAAGTACACCGCTTGACCTAGAGTTCGTGCGCAGAATCAAAACCTCTTTTCCGCTGCAATTAAGGCTGGAATGTGGCTGGTGGAGCTGACAGAACTTTGTAACTCTGGCTCTCAAGATCTTAGGTTCCTGTATAAAAAAGGGTTTAGAAATGTATCAGATATCAGTCAGGTTTTTGTTACCGAGGCAACTTGGCAGGCGGTCTGTGAATTCAGCCATCTTTTCTGTTAATGGGGCACATGACAACTTTGACACAAGTTTGCCTGCTTTCTGTTCCGAACACACACAGGTTCCATTTGAGCCCTTTTTCCATTTTCAGTTTGTTTGTGTTATTTTTGGCTTTGAAGTTGATGATACACAAAAAACATCACTTACCTCTGACAATTGAGCATGCATTTCCAAATTGAAATTTCAATGTCTTGAAAAAGGAGATTTTGAAAGTTGGTCAAGCTCTAACTACACAGATTTATTTGATTCATTTAATTCTTGCGAGGAATCAACTGGAAACACACCAGGTTGCATATAATGCCCAGTCACAATTTCTGGGTATTGAGTACAGACTTGCTTTCAGAGAATAAAGGTTTGATTTCAAGACTCTACTGGATATGTATGATAGACTTGTGGATGTGTGTGACATATGCCTGTGTGTTACCGTGGTGCTTTCTCTAGATCAATCTAGTGCATTTTAAAATGAGCAGAAATCAAGTGAACCGGGTAAAATGATGAAGAGAAGATTGCTTAGGCCTGGCAGTGATTTGAAACAACAGCCCAATCCCCACACAACATTTTCACAACATCACGCTAACGTTGCAGCGGTATCTCAGCAATGTTGTTCGGATGTCACACGTCAGCTGTTAGTCAGCGGATGTCTCGGCGAGCCTGTAACCCGACCCCCGTGAGCATTGTGTTTACTCGTAAGAGTAGCTCATCCAAACACATTCCCCTGGGATCAGGCTACATGCTTAGGTGTTCCAGGACTGGGCTCTGCTCTGCTCCATGAGCAAGATGACACCACGGCTTTAGTTGTCTTTCTCAAGCAGATAAAAAGACGGAGCATGTCTAGTGATCTGAGTAATGCAGAATACCCAGAATTCCCTGCTTAATTCCTGGAGTTGCAAATACTGCTGATGAACATTGTAAAAATAAAAATAAAAACAGGCACATAAAGGGTTAAAAAGACTTCCACAGATCCCATTTTTATCCAGTTGCAGAATTCCAGGACATGTATAGCCAAATCAATCAAGGTCAAATCAATCAAGGTCAAATCAATCAAGTCCAAAACATTTATGAAACACCACATTAAAGGTCTCTATGCCTCATGTTTGCTCTTGATCAAGTGTGCTTTGTGCTTTTCTTTTCTTTTTTGTTACATATCAAACGTGCTTGCCCTCAATTTATTGAGATTAAATTAAAGCTAAGACATTGTATGTACTCATTTGAATTGAACCATATCTGGGCTGGCTTGACTGTAATGTAATCTTTTCCTGTCTCCTGTCTCTGTGGCAGGTATATGAAGTGCATTTAAAACTCAAATAACAATATGCTTTAACTCCCCGTAGGCCTTGCCTTTTCCCACCTATCAATGCACCTCAGAAGCAGATAAAGGAAAAAGAGGAACCAGGCCAAATTACCCACTATGAACAGAGGAGAAGACTGGAAGAAAATTGTTTACTGGCAGAGGTAAGACACACGCACACACACACACACACACACACACACACACACACACACACATGCATGCACACAAAGTACACAAATATGTGTTTCTTTTCATCAAGCTCACTCATGAAAATGAGGCTGTGCCCTGGTGTCTCATGGGAAATGCGGTCTTCCTGTGTGCGCACTGATCTGATCTGCCTGCAGGTAGTGCATGGGGAGGCTCAAATTGAACATTGTGCAGCTGACTGATGTGTGAGATGAGGTGCGCAGCTGGCTCCCGGGTGAAAGCTTCGCAGCTATTAGTTTGAAGGAGTGTGTGATGGAGGAGTCCGGGACCAAGCTGACAGACAGAAGCACCTGGCTTTATCTGCCATTCTCAGGCTTTTATATAACAAAATAAGTGCATTAATTAAACCGGACAGACTAACCTGGGCAGCGGACACCCGGACATAGTGTGGGCGTGGCTCTGTGCTGTGACTGACATAGCTGCCCTGTCTGCGCAGCTGACTCGCATTGAGAAGGAGCTGCGTGATAATATGCGCAGAGAGCGGGAGAGGCAGGAGGCTCTGTACCGGGTGCGACAGGAGGAGAACCACGAGCGCTGGAGGAGTCTGTGCTTCATGAGTCTCAACCAGCGCGTCAACAAGTACGTACTGCCCCCTGTAGTGATGGAGGCCTTTCTGCAGCCCCCACATTAAATAATTTAATGAATGTCGATGCTGCAAAAACATTGTATTTTAGGTTTTTATGCCCGCATGCGGGGAAACTGAACTGACAGTGCCTTAATTAATACGGCCATCATGCGAAAATAATGTTTATTTTTCTTGTCTTATGTCTGAGCAGGCCTTGGGTATTCAGCTTCTACAAGAACTTTCCCATGCACATCTACTGCCTCCCTATCCAGGCTGACTCCCACAGGAACAGGAAGAAAAGGTTTAGAAGATGAGCGATGGTTGTGGGGGGTGGGGCCTTATTTTATGGGCGGTTCACAGGGGCACATGGTCCCGCCTTTCCTCCATAGACTCTGGTGAGAGAAATATTGTAATGTTCTGTCAAACTATGTCTCTGACAAATTGAACAATGAAAGGACTTGTCAGTCATACAGTTCAACGCTGATGTTCTTGCAACACTAATCACTGTTAATAGCATTACGGTAATAAAGTCAGAATTACACAAACCTCTAAGTTCGAACATGAAATGTTGCGGATTCCATGAAGAAACACAAACATGTCACATCCTGTTATGAGAAGTTTCTCCATCCTCGCCACCAACATCAATGCCATGACATTATACCTGGGAAAATCAATCCAGTAAAACACAAGATTCAACTGTACAAAGCTGTAATAATTAACATTTTAATCAGTGATTAATCAACTATTAGTCAATGCAAATCATTTTTACTGGATTTTAAAGGTTCTACCTGTTCAATGTCCTTGGAAATTATTTGAAACCTCAGTGAGTTGAATTGGATTTTCCTAACGTGTAGAACATTGCCTTGTTTTCATCTTAACAACAAGAAGGTTACTGCGATCAGAGGACGGTGTGCTTCTTTATCAGTTTTTGTGAAGACCACTCGAGAGATTTGTTATAGAAAACAACATAAGTAATGAGAGCTCAATAATCAACAGGAGTCTTTGTTTTCAGATCCAATAGACTTCACAGTTCCAGGGCTTCGGATACACTGCTGCCAGCATTATGTATAACATATGAATTAATAAACACATCTTCATTGTGGCTTGGGAGAATGAGGTCATTCACAGTTTATGGCTCGCTGAGTTTTAGCTGGCTGGGGTGCAGATTAACAGATACTGCTCACGGTAGTAATTCACTTAGATACTTCCCATTCATGTTTCTGTCAGACCCGCTATACATGCTGAAAGGGTATCCGCCATTCTGTGTGCCTGTACTTGGGTCATCTTTCACCTGGTCTTTTGTGTCTTTGTGTTGCACATACATCAGTCCTTTGCAGGGAAGCCAAATTATTTTAGAGCCATGAGTGCGTCGGGACAAAAAGATTGGTGAAATAGGCCAACGGCCATTTTTATTTCCTCTGTTGGAAATGAAAGAAAATTCCCAAAAACAGGAACCTGAAATCATTCCGAAGGAAAATGGCAGAGCCCTCTAACATAAAAAGAAGAGCACATCTGTGGAGAGACAGTCTGTGTGTTAGCAGTGTCCCTGCAGAACTGCACTCGCTATTGCTAACAGGACCTATAAAGGCTACAAGCAAAAACTGTGCTGATAGATGCTAAAAGCGTGCAGCTTTGCTTTTATCTGCGATGAAAGTGAGGCTGCTGCTCTCCGTGGTACTGAAGGCCTCCCAGGAGAATGGCTAGAGAAGCAGCAGCCACACCCTTATGGGCATCGCCACAAAAAATCACCTACGTTATTCCTGGATGAGTGTGCCGTAAGAGTCGAAGCGGCCAAAGCACTTCTGCTGCCTCGTTCCCTCGCATCTTCGGAAATCGCACAGCGTCTCTTACTTAGTTTGCTTAGCTTATTTCCAACGTTGCTTTATTTTTGGCAGTCAGGTGGGAATTCACTTGCTATGCAACTCATAGGCTATTTGTAGACGTATTAACAGAAAAATATATACTTTGGTTTGAACTGGATTAAGGAGGGGAGCAATAAAAGGCACTGTTCTGTACAAAAGTTATCTAAGTTCTGCATGCAAGTGAATGAAAATATGGCCAAGAAGCAACAAGATGCCACTTTAAACTAATATAGAACCTTCACAAATGTGGGGGAGTATTTCAAAAGATTTATGGCTTCATCTGTATGAGAGAATTACAGGCCTGACTGGAGAGTCCATGGGCTGTGTTTCAGTATTAGTAAATAAGTACAGTTATGCACACATCGCCATGGATGCAGGGCTAGAGGAATCAGCAGTGTCAAAGAGCAGAGCCCACACACTGAAACTCCATTTTGCACCTTTAATCGACAACATTCCAATCCAGCTAGGATCGAAGCATTGTCTACTAGAGATACAAAAGAGAGTTTCAGTGTGTGGGCTCTAGTCTTTGTGTCATGTCTGTGCTTCAGTATTGACTCCATCAAAACCACTAAACGTTACAGTTATCAGTCGATAAATACAGTATATTTTACAATCATACTTTTTGTTTTTAATTTAGCAGGCACCCGTATGCAGAGCAACTTACAGAACAGTGATTAAGCTGGGCGAGCTACAATATAGATAAGGGACACTATATTAGCTATCACCATAGCAAACACTGCTACATCAATAGCTCAGTGGCATACTAATCAGAACTGACTGAAACTCGATGGATGGTAATAGCATAAGAGGGGTTTGAAGTCTCTGAGCTGAGGGAGCCAAGATGCAGTTGGAAGAGGTGATTTCAGTCTGCAAGATGGGCAGTGAATCTGTCATTATGACGGATGCAGGTCGTTTTTTTTATTTCCACCATGACTGAGCGTGAATGAGAAATGGCCCGAGCAGGATTAGCATCTCTGAAGGGAAGCTGCCCCACTGGAGAGGCCTGGCACACGTGTAGGGTTTCATTATTGCCCCTGAATAAGGGGGCAGTGTCGGTTTTGACAGCAAATAGGCAGTTGTGAATCTAATGTGACCTTTGACCCATAACTAGTGGTCAGAGGTCAGGCGAGTTTTGGGCTTTTCTATCTGTACTGGGGGAGGGGTGCACACAAGCTGATAAGCCAAAATAGCATTGTTATAGGAACAGGGTTGAGAAACCCAAATTTATCCCACAGGACACCCCTCTGTATTAGAAACCCTAAGGTTTCCCTCTTCACTTCCTGGTTAGTCATTTTGCCCAGCTACCCATTTACAGGCACTGGTTACTGGCCATGAAGCCTCATGTGATTGTGTGTTATTCAAGGCTGAGAAACAGAGATAGTGTGTCTCCTTGTAATAGTATGTGCAGGCTGTAGTCATACAGCCAGGCTTCTACCATGTGTTTATCAGACAAAATTACATTTATTGGACTAAAAACTGCTTTACAATGACCCAAAGCAGTGCCTGACTGGAATAAACAAAATGGCGGATGCTACGCAGGCACAGATCATTCTAAGTCTGCTTTAGTCAGTGTTTTGTCTCGGGCATACTCTCCATGGTTTGTTCCTTAGATATTATTGGTAATCCAATTTTTTTTCTACCACGATATGTCTTTGCTGATATATCATGTTCTTCACACCTATGATGGTGTGAAGAAATTTATTTTTTGCATGAGATTTTTTGTATGTTGCATTATTCCATAACCGTTATTTGATCAGTTGCAAAACTGACACATCTTAAAAGAGGCGTGACTTCAGCGTCAGCCTCCCTTGCTCTAGAAAAACTGGCGATGTGAGTACGGTAATCTGATGAAACTCCAGGTGGAAACCATCAAGACGGTGCAAGACAGTGCGGGGGGGGGGGTACAGAATCTGAGGCTGAAATTCCTCTCCTCACCAGCAGGGGGCCCTCTTCTACAAAACCAATACTGTATCTCACAGGCAATGCTGTAAAATAAGGATGATAATCCTGCCTCATTGAACGCCGTATACCACCCTTGTTCGTTGTTCATCACATGCATAAGAGCTCAGTACTTCCAGTATGAAGACACAAACAATGCCTCAAAACACCAAATTCATTGGGGGCATCACTTCATATAGCCAAGCCTGCTTCTTAACATCTTCCTCATTAGGCCCAGCCTAGCTGCTGCTATTCATTGCCATGGCTTGTGTGAAATCCTAACAGAAAAAACTATCTTGATGCAGGCTTACCTGGATCTGAGGCTTTTAAAATGGGGTGTTATGGTGTCATTAGCACAACCACATTGCTAGTCACTGCTATCAGGAATCTTTTAAGATGTTTGTCCCATTCAATAGGCAAGTATTGCTTGGTTTGCGGGAAAGAGATGTGGAGCCTGTGCGGCGGACATAGCTAACGGCTTCTGAAAAAAAAAAAGGATCAATTATTTATGCTGATTCACAGGTTTTCTCATGAGGGCTCGACGGCATTAGCATCTGTACTGATGACTAGCACCGTGTATAAAACCCGTATTTGATCTGACGGCTCAGAAAGATTAAATGAAGATGAACATTTAACAGAGAGGAAGCCATCCCTTTGCTGAAGAGAAACCCTGAGATAGCAGAGAACTGTGAATGCTCTGAAGATTTCCATCATCTGTGTGGTCTGTTTATGCAGTGTGCAATATAGAGTACAGTATGAAGAGATATGACCCAGATGCAGACATGTAGCCCTACATTCCCAGATGTGTCGAGCTGTATGTTGATCTACATAATGGATATCCCCAATATAATGCTGGGTAGTCTGCTCTCATCTGAATGGTGGACCCTAAAACCTCTTGCTAGATGATAGGTGTGTTCAAAGGCGTTTTCAACCTTCTGATTCAGGGACCCCCATTCAGGCTCAAAGGCATCCAGGGAACCCCCATCATATGTTAAAAAGGGTTATATTTTTAAAAGTCCATGTTTTTAAATATTTTCAGGAAATCTATATAGTTGCATATCAAGTCTGGCTAGGGACCCCCTATGGTAACTTCAAGGACACCCTGTTGAAAACCGGGAGGTAGATGATTGGCTCTCACACTCGTGTGTGACGGAGAGTAGTCTACATCATTGTTCAAGTGTCATACAATGAGGATTAATTTCCTTTCATGAAACCAAGAAAATGGTTACACTCAATTCAGTCAAAGGGATAAATGCAGATTAAACTATTTTTCTTCTTTTCCAAACTTTACAAAGGAAAGGAAATTTTTTTAATAAAAGTTTTTACTTGTAATCCAAGTTTTGCTGAAGTGAAAAAATCTCAATTTTACCAAAAAATGTGTTAGTTTCTTACCAGGGCGCATGTAACAACATTTGCAATTATAGGCCTACAATTTACATTTTAATTTTGGATAGGTTTACTATTATGGTACTAATTGAAGGCTAAGGTTTCCAAATGACAATAGGGCCAGGCTACGTGTGATCCCCTATGGATATGTCAAAACACAAACAGGAATTATGTATGGAATTATGTTGTAGTAGGCCTACCTTTACAGAGCAATAATAAAACTCTGTACTATTAATCATAAAGGCATACACAGAATGCACACACATCCATATGGCATACACACAAACCCCAACGGACTGACTAAAGGTAAGGCGAGCACAATGGAACCCGATATTTATGGAGGTGGTATATTTTATTAATCAAGTTTGGAAATTTTGTATAAGAACCTCCGATAGCAGGTTCTCCGGTTGAAGCATTGGGAAATATTCCAATGTTTTGAACCAATGAAGACATTGCTGTGTATAGTTTGCTGGTTTGCAGCAGTTTTAGAGTAGGCTAGTAAAATAAAAAAGTATCACTGTTAAAATAACCTTAAACGGCAACATAATACGTGCGACGTTCTTAAAACTGAACCGAAAGCTGATGCCACTTTTTGTTTAATCCCGCTTTCGATGTTCAAATCTCAGAATATTTTACACTGCTCATTCGAACAGAAAGCACCTTGCATTCCAGCAGTCTTAGCATTTGCAAGCCGTCCCTTCCACCCTTGGACCACAGGCTGTCTTTACTGTGTAATTTCCCCATCCCGTCTCCAGCGGCACTGAACAGCAGACCATCCCGTGCTGGAGGTGGGTGGTTCGGACTCAGGTGGTAACGAGGTCAGAGGCTAAAGGCTCATTTACCCATAATCCCCGTTTGTAGAACACGCAGCCATCTTGGATCTACGAGAAGAAGAGAAATTAATGCGGTGAGTTTTTTTTCTAAGATTTTTTTCAGCATATATCCTGCTCGGTCCACCAGGGAACCGGTGTATCTTGGGCCAGAATCCTTTCGGAACACGGCTGTGCAGGTTCGAGGGGATTTGGGTCGGTTAGCGGTGCTCAATCCACACGGTTTCTTTATCGCTTGTGTTTTTTTGTCCGGGGCTCTACCGAGGGGACGGAGTGAGGAGAGGAGGAGGCAGAGCAGGCCCGATCCATCTCCCCTCTCTCCTCTCATCTCCCACAGCAGCCAGTCTGTTACATACTCAAGCTTGCCAAGTCCGGAGCTCAATTCATTTTAGCTACCGTTGTCTTGCTTTGTAGAAACATTGAAAAATATAACTTGCACTTGCTGGCTAGCATGAATAGTTCTATCTAACTAACGCTGGCAAGATGCACAGCGCGCTATAGCCAATATGTGAATCATCCCCCGATGTAAGATGGTTAGCTAGCTAGCTAGCTAATTAGCTTATTCATTTCCCTATATAACGTACCTTTCAGGCTCTGAACTCTAATGTACCGTTTTTACTTGGGTTGTGTTTATAAAGCCAGCCTCAGCCTGCTAGCCTAGCATTGTTGTTGTGATGTTATGGTATCTGCATATCGATAGTTAATTTGGGTAACTTGTGTCATGTAAGCTAGCGCTAGCTACCTTGTTTTAGACTCACTAGCTAACTATATGGCTTTTATTGTTTCGCAAAGTTTAGCTAACTGGATGTTGATTAGTTATTAGCAAGTAAAACGTTTGTTTTTGCATCGCATCGCCAGAAGTGTATGGATTTAGCTCGCCTGCAAGCGGACGTTGGCTAATCCGCATGTTAGCTCAAACTGGATGTGTGGCCAAATCCATTGTGGATAACTTGACCAAAGTTGATTAGCATTTTCAAAGCTAACATCTGCCGAGTTTACCGAGTGGTGCGTAACGGTAACGATTAGCCAGCTAGCTATTCCGCGCTGAAGTCTTTGTGTCTGCGTTATTGGATAAACTTAAGTTATATCCCCTGTTGTAGACTGCCTTGCGTACAAGGTCTCAGGCATTAACGTTGGCCAGCTAAGTATAGAGACATTTGTTATCTTCGTAATAAACATCAAGTAATTATTGACGATATGCATCATGGTATATAGTAGCGCATATCTCACTATCGCGACATATGACAGCCAAGTTGCGTTCATGGACTGTGATCATGTCCGATAGCTGTTTAGCTACCCGAGCTGAGTAGTGCTGGCTCAGTACAGAACAGTGCAATTGTAATAAAAACAAGGCCCACGACAGGACAGCTTTCTGGATGCAGTATGCTAGATGGAGATCATTTAAATGCTTTACTTATTCATTCTAGCTAGACAGTTGCCTTGCTACGAAGTGGCACCAATGACGTTTACGTCGGGGTGAGCTTTGCAAGAAACGCATTATGCATCTCACCTCCAAGGTCTTTTTAAATCTGTAGTTGTTTCCTCACATCATTTCGGTGTCCTGTTTATGAAGTTACAAACTGGTATATTTTGAAAGTTGGTCTATGTTTCACAGCCGTAAAGCTACGTAGTGATATAAAGTTTGTTTTCAGCATATTCTTCGTAAAGAATAATTAAACTTGGCAGCGAGCACAAATCATTGCAGCGTTGTTCACGAAGCATAACGTTAGTTTTAAAGAAGATGTTCATATCAGAGGACCAACTCTTGGGTTACTTGTCCACTGTACAGAAAGAGACATTAACATTTTCAATTTGTTTTTCCAGTCGAATTTGTTGTCACGAAGCCCCCTCCCAGCAGAGTACAGGGTTTTTAGTGGAGTGATGGATTGTCTGAGTGTCAGGTACAGCCACAGAGATGGTGCATTGCTCACATTAACGGTTCAGATGAGGGAACGTTGAGTATTTCAGACACCTTTTTCAGATGCAGGACAGCTCGTTCCCAGCATGCTAGAATAATTTCAGGTCACCAGACCGACCGCTGTCATTTTCTTTCCATGTCCTTGTTGAGACTCAGAAGCTGCACAGGGAATTGTACCTTGCTTGCCGTAACTTTACTGACAGGTCAATAGTACATTGGGAGAAATGTGAAGTTCTTGTACAGTGAATAACTGTGTATGACAGAATGATGGTATGTATTTGTAAGCACTTGGTGATTGCCAGCCCCAACAGTGTGTTTATAAGTAAAATACAGCATTATAGCTAACTCGCATTGCCTTGGAAGATGACGGCAACAACCATGAATGTTTAATTTGCTAATTTGGTTCTTTTCACATTTAACATAGTGACTGATGTTCCACATTCTCAACAAATTTAATCCACATTTGAATGATGATTTTGAAAAACATAACTCATGCAAAGCTGAAAAAAAAGAAAACATCCGAGAATTGCATTTTTAACTCTGCATTTTGTTGGTTTCAAGTGGAACTGTTCTTGGTTTCAAGAGTTAGCTTAAAAATATTTGAGTATGTGGGTTATTTTGCCGTTTCCTTGTCTGGGAAAACACCCTGATTTCAATTCAGCCCTCATGTGGGAGAGAAGCCAATCGCAAAATCTGTGGCTTCAAGTTATAACCCGCCCTTGGTGCGAGAGACGGGCAACAGTCTCCTTTTATCTTGACAGTGTTTCAAGAGTGTTGCTGTAGCATTACGAGAGAGCGCGGTGCGTCGGGAGGCGCGAGCGACAGAGCAGCTGAACGAGTGCGCTTCCGCCGTATGGCTGGAGACGGCCAGGCTGCCAGAGCCTCAGAGAGCAGCGGGCTTTCTGGATTACGGCCTCGGTTGTTCTCCTGGATTCGGGTCAAAAGGAACAGCGGCGGAAAGCGTTTTCAGTCTAAAAGTCCCTGTGGTTCCTGAGCCAGCTCCTGGGCGTCCGTTTTTGAACGGGGGGGAAACGGCGAGGCTTGTCCTGCTGAAAGACTGGTTCTCGGCGTAGTGGTGCGCTCGGAGGTCTGGCGGGAAACGGCGATGCTGTCCGGCGTGGAACCGGCCGTACCGTCATCCCGGGACTTACCCACGTCATCACTCGAGTACCCCTCTATCCGCCTGCGCCTACTGTGAACCCCTGTGATGAGATGAAGTTACATTACATTACTGTCGTCTAGCAGACACTATTATCCAGAGCGGCTTACGCTTTTTGCATTTTTTCTTTCATGGTATTCATTTATACAGCTGGCTTTATATACTGAGCAATTTAGGTTAAGTTTCTTGCTCAAGGGTACAACACCGCTGTCCTACCTGGGAATAGAACCTGCAGCCTTTTAGGTTATAAGCCCAGTTCCTTACTCATTATACTACACAGTCGCCTGCGCTGCTGGGCTAGTGTACTGCCGGGGGAGAAAACAGAAGCAGCCGTACCGCGTGTTTCAGAGCCGCTGCTTGCCTGCCCCTTCCTGAACTGACAGAGGGTGATGCACTGATGCTGTTTGCTGATGGTTTGTTAACAAAAAAAAAGCAAATCAGCATCAAACTGTTTCGACGTCCCTTTCAAAATTACTTTTGACGAGGAGTCTCCTTGATTCAAATGACTATCTAACTATTAAACAAGGGGAACAACAGTGTTTAGTTTGTCAGGTTCTTTAACGGCATCCTCATTGTCTCTTAAGGCTTCCTTCCGCGTTCACGCCTCCTCTATAGCACTCCTCTATGTACCCAGATCATCCTAATTCAAACAGTCCTGTTCAGTGTTGTTTTCTTAGGGTATTGTCACACCCAGCTGAGCCCGTTGCCTACAGATCTTCAGCATTTATTTTGTTCTCAGAAAGCAGATGAATCCCCTATGCACAGCTTACAGTGCCCACATGCCCTTTGACCTCCTTTGTGTTTGACGCTTCTGTGTTTTGGGTCCTCTGATCATCTTGGCTTTGAGATGTACATGTTCAGTCCCCAGTGAGATAAGTATGTTCCTGTGTAACTGTTATTGCATTGTTATACCTTATCTTTCTCAGCAGGGTTTAGATTGAGAGCACTTGTATTGTTATTACATTGTTATACATAGTTTTTCCTCCTCAGCAGGGTCTGGGTTGAGAGCACTTGTATTGAAGCACAGTTATTACACTGTTAATGTTTTTCTCAGCAGAGTTTAGATTGAAGGTGCTTACATGATTGGAGCATTATTATTAAATTGCTAAACGCATTATGCTCAGCAGGGGTTAGATTGAGAGCACTTGTATCGCATTGATATTACGGTGTTGTAGCTGAGTGTTAGATCTTATTTTCAGCCCACGGTGCTTGCCTGTGTGCCGTTTCTTAAGAGATCTTTTGCTTTGAAGTAAAACATCACGATGGAAAAGCTGAAGCAGACTGCCTCAGGTAGGTTTTGTTCCTGGTCTCGCTGCTTAAAAACGGCACATCTGTCTCATGTCATTTTTTGGTGTAATGATGTAATTGTAGTTGCTGCTTCTCTTGTAAGGGTTTTAGTTCATGAGATGAGGTGCTTGACTTGGCGCTTTGGTGAATTGGTGTACGTTGGAATATCACACGTCTAGAGTAACCCTAAATAGCCCATATCAAGTGTGCTTTAAAACTATTGATTGTTTTAATTTTTTATACTAAGCTTTTCTCCCCACAACAAAGTCATAGTACAAATGCAACTGATCTTGGTTTGGGTTTAAAAAGGGATATTAATTAAGTAAATTAACTTCAATTACTGAAATTACCGGAATTCTGTGCTACAACCTCTTAGCCAGAGCTCCCTTGAAAAAAACAGTTTTTCTGGATGAATAAAGGATGAATTAATTAAAAAAAGGAAGATGGTGATGTAGCTTTTTGTAAGATGTACCTGTGTCGCTGTCACTGGTAAACACGAGCACTTTGAAGTGGCTTAATCCCGCCCTCGCTCTTTTTTAACCGTGACCTTTGAGAATCCCGTAAATAGGACCCTGCCCCTTTATTTCTCATTAGTGTTCACACGCGTTTGGTTGCGTTTGTATAGGCAGATAGTACACAAGCGCATGTGGGCAGTGTCTGAACGGGGCTTGCCGGTTGCTCATAATGAAACCCACGTCGTAAACGTGTATTTATCAACAGTGAAGATTAAATGCAGACTGTGACAATGTAAGAGGTACAGAAGTGGTTGAACAATAAAATCTAAGAAGACGCCGATCAGAACTGGCAGTTTTGATTATGCCGTGGCAGTGCATTACTTGCACGCCCACCACAGCTGTCCTTCAATCCGGTTTGGCCTTGAAAAGGTATCGCATGTACGAGGTGGCGATGGGGCTGTGATCGCTCTTATTACAGCTGCAGGAAGATAGGCTGTTTACCATCGGCAGGCTAAACGCCATGTCTCTCTAAAGCAGGTCTGTATTAGCTCAGTCCAGTCAACGCATTCTTACATTGGCCTCAATGTTGATGTGCTGTTAGCAAAATGCTAACTGTTTTGCTGATGTTTTCCTGTTATACTTAGGCCGATTCAGGCTGGTTGTTTTGCAAAAGGTGGCTGATTATAGTGTGTCAGTGTTTTGTTTCGAGTTGAACTCGCTGCATTCTGTGTGATTGCTTACTGAGTATTTACCATTGATTGCTGATTAACTTTATGATCGGCAGTGATTCTGCTCTCTCTCTCCTCTCTCCTCTCTCTCTCTCTCTCTCTCTCTCTCTCTCTCTCTCTCTCTCTCTCTCGCTCGCTCGCTCGCTTTCTTTCTCGTATGTATGTTCCAGCAAATTAGCATTAGCAATTTTTAAATGATTTAATAAAGGCACTCTGTTCTCATGCTGATTCGTAATTAAGTGAAGCCTCCTTGAGATTGATTAATTGCGGCCGATTACGCTGATTGCATTGCATTGCACATGTATAAAAGATCACCCTCTGCGGGTTATGATCCACGCCCTGATTAAGGCCACCGGCAAACCAAACTCTCTGTTTAGAACATTCTTAAGAACAGCCCTGCCTAGATGTACTGCAAACCTTTGAGTGACTATACATCTCTAAATGTTTGTGTTGCCTGGAGCACAAACTCCTTATTCTTTAGCCGCTGATTAGCCACTAAGACAAGTGTGGAAGTGTAATCTGTGTAGTAACCGTGCCCTTGGTGGGCCAGGAGGGTTAGTTAGAAATGCATGGGATTAGGTGGCTATTAAAACTGTTGAGCTGGTGGCCACCTGATTGGCCAGTGGGGATGCTTTTGTGGGTGAGATGATGCATTTTATTGTTCCTCTGGTTTTATAGTGTTGATTAAGGGAAATTTATTGGAAACAAATTTTGCAGTGAGTTATTCACACAAGAGAAAAATCCTGCATTGTGTGCAAAGGATTTGGAAACTCAGATTAATAAACACAGCTTGTGTGTGTGTGTGCGCGTATGTGTGCGCGTATGTGTGCGCGTGTGTGTGTGCGCGTGTGTGTGCGCGTGTGTGTGTGCGCGTGTGTGTGCGCGTGTGTGCGCGTGTGTGTGCGCGTATGTGTGCGCGTGTGCGTGCGTGTGTGTGTGTGCGTGCGCGCGCGCGTATGTGTGTGTGTGCACGCGTGTGTGTGCGCGTGTGTGCGCGTGCGTGCGCGTGCGTGCGTTTATAGTGTTGGAAGCTGTTACGCGCGGGTGCTGTTTGTACATTATAAGCTCTGGGATAAAATCGGCGAGATCAGACTTCACCGAACTGCCAGAGCATTACCTGTTCCTGTTCTCCAGCCCTTAGGCGCTGATTGGCTGTATCTTTGGGCATAGGGAATAGATTAGACAGATATAGAGTACTCATTAAGAGCTGATTGGCTGTATCTTTGGGCATAGGGAATAGATTACACAGATATAGAGTACTCATTAAGAGCTGATTGGCTGTATCTTTGGGCATAGGGAATAGATTACACAGATATAGAGTACTCATTAAGAGCTGATTGGCTGTATCTTTGGGCATAGGGAATAGATTACACAGATATAGAGTACTCATAAAGAGCTGATTGGCTGTATCTTTGGGCATAGGGAATAGATTACACAGATATAGAGTACTCATTAAGAGCTGATTGGCTGTATCTTTGGGCATAGGGAATAGATTACACAGATATAGAGTACTCATTAAGAGCTGATTGGCTGTATCTTTGGGCATAGGGAATAGATTACACAGATATAGAGTACTCATTAAGAGCTGATTGGCTGTATCTTTGGGCATAGGGAATAGATTACACAGATATAGAGTACTCATTAAGAGCTGATTGGCTGTATCTTTGGGCATAGGGAATAGATTACACAGATATATAGTACTCATTAAGAGCTGATTGGCTGTATCTTTGGGCATAGGGAATAGATTACACAGATATAGAGTACTCATTAAGAGCTGATTGGCTGTATCTTTGGGCATAGGGAATAGATTACACAGATATAGAGTACTCATTAAGAGCTGATTGGCTGTATCTTTGGGCATAGGGAATAGATTACACAGATATATAGTACTCATTAAGAGCTGATTGGCTGTATCTTTGGGCATAGGGAATAGATTACACGGATATAGAGTACTCATAAAGAGCTGATTGGCTGTATCTTTGGGCATAGGGAATAGATTACACAGATATAGAGTACTCATTAAGAGCTGATTGGCTGTATCTTTGGGCATAGGGAATAGATTACACAGATATAGAGTACTCATTAAGAGCTGATTGGCTGTATCTTTGGGCATAGGGAATAGATTACACAGATATAGAGTACTCATTAAGAGCTGATTGGCTGTATCTTTGGGCATAGGGAATAGATTACACAGATATAGAGTACTCATTAAGAGCTGATTGGCTGTATCTTTGGGCATAGGGAATAGATTACACAGATATAGAGTACTCATTAAGAGCTGATTGGCTGTATCTTTGGGCATAGGGAATAGATTACACAGGTATAGAGTACTCATTAAGAGCTGATTGGCTGTATCTTTGGGCATAGGGAATAGATTACACAGATCTAGAGTACTCATTAAGAGCTGATTGGCTGTATCTTTGGGCATAGGGAATAGATTACACAGATATAGAGTACTCACTAAGAGCTGATTGGCTGTATCTTTGGGCATAGGGAATAGATTACACAGATATAGAGTACTCATTAAGAGCTGATTGGCTGTATCTTTGGGCATAGGGAATAGATTACACAGGTATAGAGTACTCATTAAGAGCTGATTGGCTGTATCTTTGGGCATAGGGAATAGATTAGACAGATATAGAGTACTCATTAAGAGCTGATTGGCTGTATCTTTGGGCATAGGGAATAGATTAGACAGATATAGAGTACTCATTAAGAGCTGATTGGCTGTATCTTTGGGCATAGGGAATAGATTACACAGATATATAGTACTCATTCAGAGCTGATTGGCTGTATCTTTGGGCATAGGGAATAGATTACACAGATATAGAGTACTCATTAAGAGCTGATTGGCTGTATCTTTGGGCATAGGGAATAGATTACACAGATATAGAGTACTCATTAAGAGCTGATTGGCTGTATCTTTGGGCATAGGGAATAGATTACACAGGTATAGAGTACTCATTAAGAGCTGATTGGCTGTATCTTTGGGCATAGGGAATAGATTACACAGGTATAGAGTACTCATTAAGAGCTGATTGGCTGTATCTTTGGGCATAGGGAATAGATTACACAGATATAGAGTACTCATTAAGAGCTGATTGGCTGTATCTTTGGGCATAGGGAATAGATTACACAGATATAGAGTACTCATTAAGAGCTGATTGGCTGTATCTTTGGGCATAGGGAATAGATTACACAGGTATAGAGTACTCATTAAGAGCTGATTGGCTGTATCTTTGGGCATAGGGAATAGATTACACAGGTATAGAGTACTCATTAAGAGCTGATTGGCTGTATCTTTGGGCATAGGGAATAGATTACACAGATATAGAGTACTCATTAAGAGCTGATTGGCTGTATCTTTGGGCATTGGGAATAGATTACACAGACATAGAGTACTCATTAAGAGCTGATTGGCTGTATCTTTGGGCATAGGGAATAGATTACACAGATATAGAGTACTCATTAAGAGCTGATTGGCTGTATCTTTGGGCATAGGGAATAGATTACACAGATATAGAGTACTCATTAAGAGCTGATTGGCTGTATCTTTGGGCATAGGGAATAGATTACACAGATATAGAGTACTCATTAAGAGCTGATTGGCTGTATCTTTGGGCATAGGGAATAGATTACACGGATATAGAGTACTCATTAAGAGCTGATTGGCTGTATCTTTGGGCATAGGGAATAGATTACACAGATATAGAGTACTCATTCAGAGCTGATTGGCTGTATCTTTGGGCATAGGGAATAGATTACACAGATCTAGAGTACTCATTAAGAGCTGATTGGCTGTATCTTTGGGCATAGGGAATAGATTACACGGATATAGAGTACTCATAAAGAGCTGATTGGCTGTATCTTTGGGCATTGGGAATAGATTACACAGACATAGAGTACTCATTAAGAGCTGATTGGCTGTATCTTTGGGCATTGGGAATAGATTACACAGACATAGAGTACTCATTAAGAGCTGATTGGCTGTATCTTTGGGCATTGGGAATAGATTACACAGACATAGAGTACTCATTAAGAGCTGATTGGCTGTATCTTTGGGCATAGGGAATAGATTACACAGATATAGAGTACTCATTAAGAGCTGATTGGCTGTATCTTTGGGCATAGGGAATAGATTACACAGATATAGAGTACTCATTAAGAGCTGATTGGCTGTATCTTTGGGCATAGGGAATAGATTACACAGATATAGAGTACTCATTAAGAGCTGATTGGCTGTATCTTTGGGCATAGGGAATAGATTACACAGATATAGAGTACTCATTAAGAGCTGATTGGCTGTATCTTTGGGCATAGGGAATAGATTACACAGATATAGAGTACTCACTCTGGCTTCATTGAGGGGCCAGAAGGTTTGAACACAATCATCTGTGATGAGCCTTTCATCTGTGAATTCCTTTGCTTGAAATGCATACTGGAAATTAAATGTCTTAAAAGGATAATTAAAAAATACTATCCCTCGCCAGTATGTCAGAATTAGAGTGCCTTATCTCCAGTCCATATTTCATATTTAATATCAGTGCTTTATCTTTTCCAGAATCATTTGCTTAAAGTGCATTTATTTATTTATTTATTTTTTACAAATCACGTCTACATAAATATAACTGTACTTTGGCGGCTATAGTTAGCTACTATATTCTTTGTCTACAGACATGTAAAAAAAAAAGAAAGAAAAATTAAATGTGCTGGTTGGCTGTTTAATATTAACAGTAATTTTACTTTGTTTTATGGATTGATTGTTAATGGCTGCTACACACTGTGGAATTAAATCAAACATTTAATAGACCAAAAACCCAAATGCAGGTGCTTCTGGGGGGAATCTGCAAAGCTGTTAAAAATGTGACACATTGTACCTGACTGAGGACCCTTCAGCTTGCGACCTGTGTGTGTACGAGCGTGTCTGCGTGCGTGCGTTCGTGCATCTCAGAGCGCGTCACTATGTTCCATTCCCAGGGTAGCACGGCTGAAGGAGCAGAATTGGTATTGACAGGATGTGATAGATTTAGAGTGCACTGAAACCTAAACAGCTTCCTGTTTTTGAGAAGAGCCATTTATTTAAAATTTGTTGGGTGTTGTTGAGCTCTTCGGAACGACACAGCTGCTACATGACAAAATCACATCATTGATGATAATAATAATAATACATTTATTTATATAAATTAATTATTATTCTTCATGCTCAGAGAAAGACAGGGATGATCACATGACCTCACCACCTACAGAAGAGAGGGCAGAAGGGGTGGGGCTTCATTTGGGTTTCAGTTTTAGCGCAGGTCATGTATATGCATCGGCCCGTATCATCAAGGTGCCGCCTCCTCAGCCGAGTCCCACCTGTCCGGCCCAGCCGCTCTCGCTAGCCTGCACTCACCGACCCAGAAACGGCAGACATCTGCCCCGTACAACATCAAACGGTTCATGTGGGCTCACTTCAGTGAGAGAGAGAGGACCCACTGTTTGAATGCAGCTGACATGAAGAGCAGTTTTAGAATATTTAGCCCTCGGAAAATTAATTAACAAACAGTCTTATTTAAGTATTTGTACACTCTTAGCTTTGACTAGGAACCAAACATAATGGACCAAGGAGACAAAAAAGACTGTTTATACATTACCTTTTTCCTCTGGCTTTGGAGCGTAACGATCGTCTGTGGAGCTGGAGAAACAGAGTGAGGAGTGATGGAGGAGTGATGGAGGAGTGATGGAGGAGTGATGGAGGAGTGATGGAGGAGTGATGGAGGAGTGATGGAGGAGTGATGGAGGAGTGATGGAGGAGTGGAGGGTGAGACGGGGCATTACCGGGCCTCCCCTTCGGCTGAGAACAACAGCTCCTGTGAATTATTGATCGGTAGGAGCCTTTGCGCCAGGGAATCAGGAGAAGGAAACGACCAGAGAGAAGCCGCACGGCACGCTCTCGCGTACGCGCACGTAGCCCACAGTGCTGGTTCCTACTTCCTGTTTGCCTCTTCCTTTGACAGGATCCACCCCCCCCACTTATTGCGATTGGTTAGAAATGTTTATTGGGGTAACTTAAGGAAGTGTACTGTGTACCTTGGTGCAGCGTTTCAACATGACACTCGGATGTGCATTTGAGCTCTCGTATTTATGAATGAAGGTACGAGGGGAGATATCTAAGATGAGCCTCTAGGAACGCCGATAGATTCATGGATGCAGTGACGCCTGCACAGACCCAAAAGAGACACTACGTCTCATTTCTCCACCAGTTCTTCTGTAACTGTGTGCTGATCCTTGTGGCCGTTTCAGTGGCAGTTTCCACAGAACGTATGGTGAATGATTGTATTGTGAATGAATGTGTGTTGGAAAAGCAGCAGTTCTCCCCTGTGTAATAGACGTGCAGAAGAGTCGCTTGAACATCAGTATATCCCCGCAGGCTGTTCGTAAGGGAAGCCGGCTCCTCCACGCGAAAGTGCGGTGTGAAAAGGAGCACGGCGAAAACGTGGCGGTAGAGCACCGCGTGAGAGGGGCACCGTTTTAGCGCGCCGCCCTTCGTTTTGACTAACAAAGCAAAGCCGGCATTTCGCTTTCTTCACGCGGGAATGTTGTTCATTTCAGCAAACGACTGGTTCAAATCGATAAGGAGGGGAAAACAGTCGTTTCGTCAGCGGGAGGGATGCATTTCAGTCGAGCTTAACGGCTCTGTCAGTGACGGTGCTGCTGTAGCCATTCCGGCTCCAGACAGAGGGACTGACAGTGCTGCTGTAGCCATTCCGGCTCCAGACAGAGGGACTGACAGTGCTGCTGTAGCCATTCCGGCTCCAGACAGAGGGACTGACAGTGCTGCTGTAGCCATTCCGGCTCCAGACAGAGGGACTGACAGTGCTGCTGTAGCCATTCCGGCTCCAGACAGAGGGACTGACAGTGATGCTCTGCAGACCTCCTCTGGTGCTCTGTGTGGAATTCCACAGTCTCCTGCACTGATGCAAATGAAAGGCACTGACGGTGCTGTCGGGGTGGGAAAGAAACTTCCAGAAGGCCGTACTGAAAACGCAGAGCATTTGGTCGCCACAGCTGGAAAGGATATTGGCTGCAGCGGTTGGCTGAAATTAGCATCAACTGTTTTTATTTTTAAAATAAGCTTCCCTCAAAATGCTATTATTAAAGGTCTGAATTATGCATATTCTGAAATGTATTTTGGTTTGTTTGGCTGTTGGCACAAGCTGATTTTAATCCCTTCCTCTAAAGAAGTTGCCCTTATTCACAGAGTATTTGTAGCTACTAAACAGTAACTTCTAGTCGCGTCGTTGAACTCTTCCTGACCCCACTGTACGGTCTGTCCCAACAACGAGTGAATCTCACAGTCACTGTTCACATCTGGGTCCACAGACCCCCTTATCAGTGCCAGAACTGGGTCACCCGCACGAACGATCCATGAACCGCGACCCCAAATTAAGAGCTCGGGAGCAGCGGTTTAACAGACACTGGAATCACGAGCGACTCAGTGAAATCGTGGGGGACGTGACTGCCTTCGCCAGGACGTGCTCGGGGAAGGAAGATGCCAGTTCCCTGCTCAGGATACAGAGACTGGGAGGAACCCCAAAAAATGGAAATCAAAGGAGAGGTCTGCCACGGCTACAACCCCACCCCGAATGTCTTCAATTTCACGGCTGAAGCGAGCAGCTGAGCTCATTAGGGAGGCCGGGTTTTACAGCACAAGTTGCAGAAGCGGGAAAGAGATTAAAACAAAGCTGGGGTGGCGAGGCAAGGCGCTACGCTGGCAGCTCGCCTCTCTCCCCGTTTATTTAGCTTTAATCTCCCCCTGCACTGCGGGTCGCCTCCCTTTAATTAAAATCCAGGAGCAGGTTTTACTGAGGAAGCTTCAATATGGTTGCAGCTCCAGTGTCACTGACTCCTGTGATTGAGTCGTGTCCAGAGTGCACCCTTTAAAATACATACATGCAGTCGCAACTCTCATAGTTTTCTCTCTGCTCTGTCCTTGCAAGTTCATAAGGTTTAGATGGAGATTGGCTCCAGCCCTGGCTCTGAATCGGGTTACTGTGAACAGGCGTCCAGAGCTTTTACACTCGTTTGACAGCTGATAGCAGGCGAGAATGTTCAACAGTAAAGGAAGCGTGTAGCTGAAAATCACGTCCGCATGCTTATGAACCCTTGTGAACCCGAGTGCCCAAGGATCAGGGTATGAAATTACCTTTTTTCACCCACTGGGCAGAGTGGCTTGTGGATTATAAAAATCACCAGCCATTTTCAACATTTTAACAGCCACATTACCTTTTACAATATAACGCAGTCTGGTTGGTTCCCTGTCAAAGTGGCTGCTAGAGTCAAAAATCTTTCCAGCCACAATCAAAATTTGACCTGCTTTTGGCTGGTGGCCGGTGTTAATTTCACACCGTTGGCGGTGAAGAGGCTGTCAGGGTTAGAATCTTTCCAGTACGCCGTGAGAGTGTGTGACATCATTGTGTGTGGTTATTGTTTACGGAGCCGGTGGTGTGCAGCGGTCCCTCCTCACACAGCGCTTAATGAGGCGCTTCTGCCTCCCTCTGCGTCGGAGTCATCTTTCAGCCCGGCGATAAGGAATTCATTACATACTCAGCACGTTGGGCAGTGACTCTAAAGCGCCGTGATATGAGCGCCTTTTCTACGCCTGTCAGAAAGGCCGCTGTACGCAGCCTCAGAGACGGAGAGGAGCAGGGGAGGATTCTGACACCGCCATCAATATCCCTGCCGAAAAACCCGCGGCAACCTGCCAGAAACCGGCCCGGTCGCCGCGGGGACGAGGACGCCACCCCCTCCACAATCCATAGGGACCGCTGCGGGAGAGGGCCCCACGCCGGACCCTCCGATTAACTCGAGCGTAACCAGTCCAGCTGGAGTTTGTGGCTGGATTGAGGGCGGGGTGAATCTCCTTGTTCTCTTCGATCAGTCCTGTGAAAAGCACTAAAAATGTCATTTGGTGCTTTTATTTTAAAAAAAAGCTCTCAAATATTCCAGATATAAAAACAGAATGACTGCCGTGCAGAGTAGTGACACACGGGCGGCTATATGATGTATAGGGTGGCAGTAGTGTAATGAGTAGGGAACTAGTATATATCCAGCTATTGATAGTATGTAAAACAAAATAGCTCTGCTAAATGCCTGTAATGTAAGTGGATTGTAGGGGAGCATTCAGGGTTAACTGATGTCTGGTTAAACATGTACATGATAAATAGGGGGCTGTTAAACCTGCTGTCACACCTACACAACTGGCCTCATAATCATCCTCCTTAAAGACGGCTGTGCAGTCCTCCTTAATTCCGATTGGCTGTGCTTTGCATTCCCTCCCCACTTCAATGCAAATGAGATGGGTTAGGTGGTTAAAGTGGTTTAATGGTCATCTGGTTAAATCCAGTTAAAATGGCTTCTAGTTGTCTTTAGTTTTATTTGACATTGCGGTCTCAGTTCTGTAGAAAAAATACATTTAACAGCAGTAAATAAAAGGTTGTTTGTGAGCGACATGTAATAAAGAGTAATGACTATTGTGCAGGTACATTGATCATTAGTGTTGTGTTTGTGGGGCTGTGATGTATGGCGGTAAACAGAGGCCTGACGGAGCCTTGCTTGTCCTCGTCCTGTTGTTGTTCTCGCTGCACCGTTTTGTTGTCACGCTTCATTTTGTCCTCTCTCCAAAAACGGTTTGGTTGACTGTGGGAGTGTCTGTGTAGTGTCATCCGCCGTCTGCCCCCACTCTAAGATCTTCTGTGTCCCGGTGCCCCCCCCCAGCTCAGCCACCAAAAACGTTCCATTATAAAAACGTGCAGTCCACAGAATAAGTGAGATTTTATGGGAGGATGTCGCTTCATACTGTGGTGTTTTTGTATGCTCATCTTGTTTGATCTGGGTTTTATAATAGGCAGTGAATGTACCGTAGGGGGTCCCTGGTCAGCTGGCACATGCACAGGTAGAACCCCTCCCCCCTCCCCCCCGCCAGTCCGCAAACTTTATTTTTAATAAATTTTTTTATTCATTCATTTTATTTTATTTTTTAACATATGATGGGGGTCCCCTGGATGCCTCTGAGCCTGGGTAGGGGGGTCCCTGGATGAGAAAAGGTTGAAAACCCCTGATCCAAGTCTTGGACTTTTGTTGCGCTTGCCCTGCCCTTGAAGTATTTACTCTTGTGAAAGAGGTGACTTCTGGGTAAAATAAAGGCGTATGAATATACATTGACAGCTGTGATGGTGGTGACCACATTTCCAGTCCAGTGTCACGGGCGGCTAAACCAGTCACTCGGCTCTAATCTAATCTTTCACCCTTCTGTATCACATGACCGGTCCCCCTTTTCACAGGTGTGTCACATTGTGCGTTTTAGCAGAAACCATCACAGCACCGGACACGTGTCGCAGAGCCGTTTTCTAGATTGTTCCTGAATCCTGAGGCACTACCAGGGCTCCTCGCTTCTGGCGCAGCAAAAACATCTGCGGTTTTGGCGACGGATGTTTCTGACGGCAGCTCCCCAAAACGGTGTAGGGGTGCACCAAAGCCAGCTGGCAGATGGGAGGGTTTATGTAAGACGCGTCCAGCAGCTCAGTGGTGAGGCTAGCATGGCTGTGCACATGTCCAGATGGCACACGGTCAACCTGAAGCTGCAGTCCAGCAGTAAGATTACTTTGACTTTTTACAGATAATGTTGTGGGCCCAAACGTAGTTGGATCTTTGCTGTTCAGGTTCTGGTAGACCCATACAGACCTCTTGCTTTTAAACGCACACAGACACAAGCGTAACGCTTTAATGAAATTTCCTGGAAGACTTTACATTATAGCAGATGCTTTTATCCACGTACAGTCATGGAGAACATCAGACTTTGGCAGGTCAGACGCCGGCTGCTTTTGTAAGAACAGGCTGAATAAGCAGAGCAGAAGATCCACTCGAGTGGGTTTGTGAGTGTTTCTCAGTATCGGCTCAGTGAGCCACAGTCTATCCGCTCTGGGAGACCCCACAGCCCCCTGCACTTAATCGGTCCTGATTTAATCCACTGGAAGAGTTAGCGTTGGGCTCCCCGGTCGGCCTGGCAGCTCTGCCCCTCGCCCCCACAGCTCCCCCCCCCTGCCCTGACGTATATCTACTGCCCAATCGCTAACCCGCCATCGATTCCCCTCCCTCCGGCGCGGAGCGGCTGACCCTCGGTCATCACTTTTCAAATTCCATTAGCTGCGATTCGCAGAGGAAAGCGGTCTCCACAGGACTGCGCTAGCGCCGCCGCCACGCTAATGCCCCGCCTGGCTTCTGGTCTCCCAAACGGCGCAACGTAGGGCGACGTATGAACCTAACAGCCTGTCTTTGGCTCCATTTCCTCTTCCCTGAGAAACCTGTCAATGACGCGTGAAGACGACTCTTTGAAGCGCGGCCGTTTTTAAAGCGGTTATTTTGGGTTAGTCGTGTGGTGAATGCAGCCAAAAGCAGGGGAGGGTTAGGGTAGGTGCTGGGGTAAGTGGCAGTGCCCATGCAGACGCTGGCCCCCGTGGCCTGGTTAGAGTGGGCTGCCGTTTCGGCTCGTTCCCTGTGATGTTCTTCAAGCCTCTGCGTACTACACAGCCTATCAGGTCCCTGCCTGTCGCCATATGCGCTAAGCTCACTATGACTGTGAAGGCAGCGGGACGCTCCACGTTCAGTTCTCGGACGCCGTTTTTGACTTGCCGTGAAGCTCTGGCATTTCACGGATTGGGCGTATGCCCTCGGGCCCTACTCCCTGCGGCCGAGCCCCATCTGTGCATCAAACCGGGGCATGGGGGGCACCCCAGTTTCCGAGGGCTTGGACAGAGAAACCCTACCCAGAGCCCGCCTGTCACCGTATCGAATGCAGAAGAAGAACCGCTGTTCCTGGGTGTAGCCTTTCCTCCACTGGTGCATTTAATCACCCAGCAAGCTTTGGGGTAGTACTTAATTTACCGCGGCGTGAGTGATGGCGGTGGAGTCGAGCCTGATACACTTCCCCCTTTAGGGCTCACGTCCTGGTCGACTGGCAGCCCAGCGGGAGTTTAAATAGGCTGCTCTGTTTGGAATTAACACCTTCTCTCAGATGGTATCAGGGCTCTACAGTACCCCCAATTTTAGGAGCATTTTACACTGGAAATTGATGTGTGCCAACTGGAAAAATAAATAAAAAATATTAGAATTTTTTACATTTTTAAGCTCATGTGCTCCTTGGACAAAATGTTAGTGTCGAGCCCTGAGTTCTGCTGATTTGTTATGTAGCTTTCACATTATTGCATGTAAGTGCATGGGATTGGGAAGGGGATGCTACCTAAGCCCATCTTTCTACTTTGTTTGTGCCTTTGAAAGAGATGCTCTGTTCATGGCTTGCGCTGTAGATAGAGATGTGGCCTTGTTTTTGTGTCAAGGCCTAGTTTCACATTCACAAGGCAAGCCTCAACAACGTGCTACAACGTGCTACATTCTCCCAGCTGCTGTTGTGACTAAACAGATGAGTGTAAAGCAGCAGATTGCACCTGTGTTTCTAGTGCAGTGTAGGGGGGGGTAGTGTCAGTCCTTTGAAGCTCTCAGCCCTCTATGCTCAGATCCCTGCATCTACATCACTGTGCAAGAACTACAATCACCTTCTTCATTGTGTTCATTCCCTGTCGCTGTATTATTTCTTGATCAGTGAAAAGGGCATTGGAGCTTTACTGCTCGCTGGAGGGATTCATCAGGCTTGTGGAGTGCAGATGCAGCGTTTGTTAGGGTTAGGGTTAGGGTAAATAGACTAGTGCATGTGTGTGCGCGTGCGATGTGTGGGGGGGGAATAAATAACAGGTAACTGGTTTCTGTATCTCTCTCAGCTCCCCGCAGGTGTGCGTGAAGCATAGCTTTAGCCCGGGCCTGTGAGGGGGAGGAGTCTCGGAGGCGTACTGTATGCTGATTGGTTGCACGCTGGCGAATTTCCACGCCCTCATTGGTCAGCCGCTGTAGTGCAGCCCCCCCCTTCCCCCCGGGTGACCTTACATCGCCCCCATCTGAGAACATGAAATCTATATGCACAGTTTGACAATGCAGGTGGGGATGTGGTGTCTCAGTCGGGGGGATTGCACATTTAAACCCCCCTCTCTCTCTTTCTTCTTGCAGGTGACAAACAGCATGTTTAGTGCTACAAGAAAGAAGTTTGTAGAGGGCGTCGAAAGTGACTACTCTGATGAAAGCATGTACTACCAGCCGTCGATGTTCCCACATCGATCAGACAAAGACGTAAGTGCCAGCCTTTTCCAAACCTTTTCCCGCTCTGCTTGGCCTCCTCGCCGCTCCGGAAACCCACCTGGTCCTGGTTGGGCCTCCCGTAGGCCTCCGCCCTGGATAAGGAGCCACCATTTTATTAGTTCCTAGTTGCCTCTCGGCTTGCGGGTGCGGTCCTCAACCCTGGTCCTGGAAAGCCACAGGTTCTGCTGAGTTTTCATTTCACCTTAAAATGAGAAACCCGTTCAAACCCAAAAACCCAGGTGAGCCCCGAGCAATCAACTTCTTTAACTGGTGCTCATTGACGTGGGAAATCGGCAGACATTGTGGCTCTCCAAGACCAGGATTGATGATCGCAGGCTTACAGGGTACATTGAGATCTCAGGGCCATTCTCTGCACTGTTACTGAGAGAACCTTTTTTTTCCCATTTAGGATCATTTTTAGGATGGACCTGTGAAGGAGTGTTTATATGCCATAAATTGTAATGTACCATAAAACAGGGTTGGCAAGTATTTGTCAGTTAAATGCTGTACATGTAATCGGCATAATTTTTCTTTCTGTGTGGAATGTGATTAACTGTAGCAAGGTTATGGCTTCGACTGGACTCTTCCTGCCAAACAGTTTGGTCAAATCAACAGGAACCTTCTAACGCTGTTCATTTGAGCGATTGCTTGGATTCACGCCCTTGGTAATAAATTTAGTTGAATAAGCCGTACTCACAGTAGCCCAACAGATTGATGATAATGACGGGCTTCAAAGTCATAGCTCTTTATTATGCACAAGTAATCATCAGGATAGCTCATGAGTAAGGCTCAGACGTCTTAGACGTCATTCATGTCAAATAATAAATAATAAATATATATATCTATATATATTATTTTGGTGGCTCCCCTGTGGGGTTTCAGGATAAAGGTCTAACCCTTGGTTCAGTCATGTTCCCCATGGACCATAATCTAATCCTGACTGTGCCAGTACCCTGTGGACCAGCCAATATTTGACCATATTTGACCATAGCGTCACCCAGGGCAGGGTGGGAGGGACGGTTTGTGTACGGGTGGCCGGCCTGATACTGCCTGTCGGCGATGTTGGGTTCGACGTTACGCCCGCGGATGAGCCTGTGGGCTGCAGAGGTTAAAGAAGCCTGACGTGTTCCTGAGGACGTGACGGCCACGGTGTGTGGGAGTGTAAAAATACGGGCGCATGCTCCCCGTTAGGAAACGGGATAGAAAACGGGGATGGAAAGCCGTTCGAGAATTTCTTATTGTCTGGAACTGAAGTGGGTGTCGCCCGCGGTTGGGAGCAGCTGCTGTGGCTATTTACCATCTGAGTGTTGCGTCATAGCTCTCTTCTGCATCCCAGCAGAAGGATGCGTACAGGAGACTGTTTGGAAATGTTGGCCTGGACCCCAACAGCCTATGATGTCTGACGTACAGTCAGATAGACCCTAACAGCCTATGACCTGTGATGTACAGTCAGATAGACCCTAACAGCCTATGACCTGTGATGTACAGTCAGATAGACCCCAACAGCCTATGATGTCTGACGTACAGTCAGATAGACCCTAACAGCCTATGACCTGTGACGTACAGTCAGATAGACCCTAACAGCCTATGACCTGTGATGTACAGTCAGATAGACCCTAACAGCCTATGATGTCTGACGTACAGTCAGATAGACCCTAACAGCCTATGATGTCTGACGTACAGTCAGATAGACCCTAACAGCCTATGACCTGTGATGTACAGTCAGATAGACCCTAACAGCCTATGACCTGTGATGTACAGTCAGATAGACCCTAACAGCCTATGACCTGTGATGTACAGTCAGATAGACCCTAACAGCCTATGACCTGTGATGTACAGTCAGATAGACCCTAACAGCCTATGACCTGTGATGTACAGTCAGATCTTGAGTGGAACTGGAAGTGGCTCATTTCCCAGCAGGAGTTTAGCAGAAAGTGCTCGTATCGATCGTTTCGGCGTTTATTCATCAGCGGCTACACTCCCGCTGATCCCTCTGACAGACTTCCAGCAGCAGTCCGAGAGGGAGGGAGGGAGACAGGAAGAGAGAGAGAGAGAGAGACAGGAAGAGAGAGAGACAGGGAGAGAGAGACGGGGAGAGAGAGAGAGAGAGACAGGGAGAGAGAGAGAGACGGGGAGAGCGAGAGAGAGACAGGCAAAGAAAGTGTTCAGAGGTTGTGACGGTGTGTCTCTTTGCGGGAAACCGTGTCTCTCTTTCTTTACCTCTTTCTCTTCTGTCCGTCAGTCTCACTCGCCCCCTCCTTCGCTGGAGAGGGTCAGAGGTCAGTGTGAGGAATGGCAGTGCTCGCGCACTCTCTCTTTCTCTCTCTGTCTCTCTTCTGTCCATGAGTCATGCTCGCCCACTCCTTCGCTGGAGAGGGTCAGAGGTCAGGGTGAGCAATGGCAGCTCTCTCTCTCACTCTTTGAGGTCAGAGGTCAGTGTGAGGAATGGCAGCTCTGTGTAGCCAGTGCATGCGTAGGAGCCACATAAGGACTGCATGCACTATTCAAGCCAGTGGCCTGAACCCCAATTTAGGCACTTTCTGTTATACTGGGGTCCTTAACAGAGGAGATCTTTCAACCCGAATGACTGAAAACAAGTGTTATAACTACATATCCATTTATTTTGGCTCTATGTAGTGGAGCTCTACCCCTCACCCCCAATTTCCCACAGTCAAAGTCCAGTCACCCCACCAGCACTGCCTATGATGCATTGTATCAGTACATACAGTCAAGCCGGAAAGTCTGAATACCCCTTTCACCTTCTCCACGTTTTATTACATTACAGACATATTCTACAATAGATTGAGTTCATTTTTTGTCTCAAAATTCTACACAAAATATCCCATAATGACAAAGTCAAAACATGTTTTTAGAAATTTTAGCAAATGTATTAAAAATCAAAAACTGAAATCTCTCATTTACATAAGTATTCATACCCTTTGCTTTAACATATTTTTAAAGTATCTTATTTAATATTTGGTCGCATATCTTTTGCATGCTGTTACTTCCTGAAGTCTGTGACCAATCAACATCAAAAGACTTTCTATATCTTATTTCCAGGTACTGTTACAAGCGATACTATAACCTCTCTGCATTTGAATGGATCTCTATGGGAATTGGGGGGTGAGACTAGATTCAGCTGTAAATTACACTGGTACAGTATGGAACACATGACTGGAGAAATGGCTGTACGTCTAAGGTATCAAATGAGCCCCAAACCATCACTCTGCAGCCAGAAATGGAGTAGATTTGGATGGATCCCTTTAAGGGTTGTTTCTCCTGACTTTTTTCCCCATAGAGTTCTATAGGAAAATGAGTCAGGCGAAATAACCCTTGCAGTGATCCATCCGCATCTACTCCATATCTGGCAACAGAGTGATGGTTTGGGGCTCGTTCGATAGCTCAGACCCTTGATGACTTACAGCCATTTAGCCAGCCATGTGTTCCATACTGTACCCGTGTAATTTACAGCTGAATCTAGTCTCACCCCCCAATTCCCATAGAGATCCATTCAAATGCAGAGAGCTTATAGTATCGCTTGTAACAGTACCTGGAAATAAGATATCGAGAGTCTTTTGATGTTGATGGGTCACAGACTTCAGGAAGTAACAGCATGCAAAGGATATGCGACCAAATATAAAATATGATACTTTAAAAATATTTTAAAGCAAAAGATATGAATACTTATGTAAATGAAAGATTTCAGTTTTCGATTTTTAATACATTTGCAAAAATTTCTAAAAACATGTTTTGACTTTGTCATTATGGGCTATTTTGTGTAGAATTTTGAGACAAAAAATGAACTCAATCTATTGTAGAATATGTCTGTAATGTAATAAAACGTGGAGAAGGTGAAAGGGGTGTTCAGACTTTCCAGCTTGACTGTACAAATGGGGCTGGAGTGCTTTCCCTTTCTGCTCTTTTCTTCTTTGTGGGAGCACATCTGATTAAATTGGTCAGAAACGCAGGTAGGGACTGGCTCAAATTTTTGGAAGCCTGCTTGGACACCATTAATACCACAGCTCTGCCCTGCCCTGTCCTGTCCTGCTCTGTACCCTGGATCAGACATCTGGATCTAAACACGGCTGGTCCTGGGTAGTGCTTGGTATGCATCCTCCTGGGACCACTTATGGGAAAATAAAACATGTTGCTTTGGATCATCTTGGCCGTCCACTTGGCCTTCTCCGTCTTCCCCTCCCCAAGACCACCCTGTGGTCGTATTCGTTTAGCCCTGTCGAAAGACTAGAATTCTCTGGGTTGTGTGGTAGAATTTGCACTTTGACTGTTTCCCCCGTGAAACATGGGCGTCAGGCTTCACACCGTTCCTTCATTATTCCTGTCCCATTTCACCTGTGTTGAATGACGCTCTTGCACCGAAGTGGCAAAGTTTGCACTCTTTAGACTTTAAAGAGCCTGGGATGTGGCTTCAGGCAAGTAGACAGGCGGTGAATATGTGTTGTGGGGAATCTCTTTACCGAGGCTTTCGGAGTCTATAAACGGCTTCACGCTCCCCTCACCTCAGATGGCTGGTTGTTTGAGAAAAGGAAAAACCTGTTTTGAGGTGTGGCTGAACACCACGACGACTCTTTTCAGGGATTCTTGTTTTTTAATCTCGTTCCTCCAAACGAAAGTCGTGACTCCGAGCAAAGCAGATCTCCCCCCCCCAGGCTGAGTGGAACCTCCCAACAGGAAGTGCCATTTTTCGTCGTTCTTCACGGACGATCCCTGACAGCGGCGTTTCACATCCTGTCCATCCTGACGTGTTCCTCTATGCTAGCCCCTGTTCAAAGACAGCCTTCCCACAAGGCATCGGGGCAGGAAATACCTGGGGTAACAGGTCATGCTGGGGCTCTCGGGCCTGTATAGAAATGGTGCTGTTTTGGAGTTCGAGAGAGATCTGAAGCGCTCGAAGCCATCCATTAATTTTAATTCAGGAGTTCCTACCCACATATCTGGAGTCTATTCACATGCTCTTGCTTTTTATGTAATTGTTGCAATATAGCACAATAAGCACAATGTGAACATGGGGAGTTTATTCTACACGGCATACCTAGCTTTTTCTGACATAATGTGGCTTAAGAGGGTGAATAATTCTTCTAAACATGAAAAGCACCTAATTAAGGAACAATTACCGTCTTGTTTAAAATTCTGGGATTGCAACTGCGGTTGCAACGAAAACCAGCATACACAGGGGGCCCTGGTCTAGACGACGGTGATAGTTTAGCCAACTTAACTATTAGAATCAAAAACCGCAGCTCCCACTTTGTTTTGCTGGTTTGTCTTCGCACGGTACGTGGGCGGGAAAATAAACCGGACTGTTGCGTAACGGCTAAATACAGTAATTGATCTTGTTTGTCATTTGGAGCTCTGTGGTGTAATTGTACTGTATTCAGTTGAGCTCTTTTGTTGTGTGGTTTGGGTTCTATCCGTTCTCACACCCCTGGACCAACCCTTAAATAGCATGTTATCTGAACGGGGTAGAGGTGGGGACAGTGGGCTAAAGTAATAATTACACTAAGAGATGTAATAAAGGCAGTCACTCTGGACTTTTTGGAAAAAAAATTCCAGTGAAGCCTTTGTCTCTCTCTCTCTCTCTCTCTCTCTCTCTCTCTTCTGAAGCAGTCATGTGAAGCACAGGCCAGTCTGTTGTGAACACGGCCAGGGCTTTGCGGTAGAAAGCAGACATTTTCCTGTTGGGTTTTCTCTCCGAGCTAATTCAGTTTGGTGTGCCGTTGTGGCGCGCTCTGCGGAACTGGCCCGTCTCGCCGTCTGTGACAGTTGTTTGAGTCACGTGACTTAGCGGTTTGTTTTTCAGCCGCGGGCTGCTGGCTCTTAGCGTTTACCCGAGGGTAAACGGTCTCTCTTTGTATTTAGGCAAAAATGTTTTAAGTGTTTTGGATTCATTTTAAGGGCTTTATAAAATGCTTTATAGTTTTTTTTCTAAGTATTGTAATAATATTCAAATTATATGAAAAAATTTAATAATCTAGTGTTCCGCTTGTATGAAACATGTCATATATAGGCTACATCAGTTAAAAAAAATACATACTGGTTATGTAACAAAAGGGTCTAGCGTGTATATAAAAAAAAAAAATGAAATAACGATTACAGTATTTTTGATTTATGGATCTGTTCATCCAGAATGCAGATATTAAGTTCCATGTCTTTTGTTATGATAATGCTGCCTTTGTTTAGATTTGGGAACGGGTTGAATTCAGCTCCTGTTTCTGCTTTCTGACTTATGTGAGCAGCTGCTTGGTAAAAGTAGCACTTCCTCTTTTTTATTTTCTGTATTTTATCGTTCTGCTTTGCTTTCCACCTTGTGGTTTGTTGCTCGGTTCTCTCTGGTCTCCTGAGATTTGTGTGGTGTGTGGATTGCTAAATTTCCTTAAATATGTGAGAATTTATTTTTGTCATTGCCGTTAAATCCTGTCCGTCACACACACTCGCTCTCTCGCGAAGAGACACACCGTCACAACCTCTGAACACTTTCTCCCTCTCCCTCTCTCTCTTTTTAAAGATATGAGGTGTTAAGGAGGCCTCCTGCCCCCCTCCTACAGGAAATTACTTTGTGGAGGTTGTGCTTTTCTGCCGCTGAATTAGGTCACTTCCTGCATTGCTTCTGTGGTAATGTGGAAGATAAACATTGTCCGGTAAAGTTATTTTTAAAAACTGAACTCACTCTCTCCCTCTCTCTCTTCATCCCCCCCTCTTTCCTTTATTTTCTCTTCCAGATGTTGGCCTCTCCATCACCATCGTCGTCCAATCAGTTGTCCCAGCTCGGCGCAAGTTTATACGGACCACAAAGTAAGGCCCTTTGCTCATTCCGGTTTCAGCACTCCGCATGCCTGCCCGTTGTTTGCATGCAACACCTGACCCGACGTGTCGTTGTTGTAATTTTGCTTAGTTAAGTAATGGACTGGGGCCCCAGAGGTGAGTCAGGTTGTAGTCTGTGCTCCATGCTATTGGCCTTGTGTAGGTTTAGTTAAGTTTTTCTTTTTTTTTTAAACTGGTTTTAGGGAAGAAAATGTGTTTTGCTGGCTGATCCTGGATCAGTTGATAAGATGGTGTCACATGGGTCACGTGATCTGGGTTCAGCTGTTAAATGTGTCATTGTGATGTATTGCATTTGTAGCATCTGTAAAACATTGTGGTGAGGCCAGTTGTTTATATTTGTTCATATTTGTATATAATTTGTACTAGATGTATTACAGGAGGTGCTTTAAGAAGTGAGCAAAATAGTTTATTCCAAAAACTGTATGTTTATATTTGTATCTTTTACCTTTTCCAAGCGCAAGGAAGTGACTGTACAATGAAGAACAGTGGCATCTGGCCAGGTAGAGATTTTTAAACATATTTACGTGTGAAAATCAATGACAAAAAGAGCTCTCTCAATGCGATGATGTTTTGTCTTTCAGAATAAGCCATTCACGGGAGATGAGGTTACCTCAGTGAATGGAAAGAGTATAAACGTAGGGATACTTTCGAGAGATGAATCTGGGCAAGGCAGCCTCACCTTGCTGTTTCTCTAAATAAGCAGAACGTTCCGGATCTTTGGGCGGTTAAAGACAGGGGCGGTTTGTCCTGGAGAGCCAGGGGTTCTGAAAGTTTTTGTTTTTTCCGTTAAAATTGCCATTGGTTCTGACCCAAGAAACCAGGTGAGGTGAGTTAATTGTGTATTGAGCTGCTCTATTGGATGAGCGAAGCGCGGAGACACTCAAACCAGCAGACCCAGGAGCTCTTCAGGATTAGTGTTAGACACCTCTCTGCTTTCGGCCTGACTTCAACAGAAATGCCTTTGGATCTCTATTACTGCCCGGCACTGTAATCAAACTCCTTTCAAAGCAGGGAACATTTGGGGGGAAAAATGAGAAATAATAGTATTTGAATGTATGTATTTATTTGTTAACACTAACTAATAAATATATACTCTCTATAACACTCTAGGCTCAGAAGTGTCATGTTCAAATGCGCTCCTTTCTGTTAAAGCTGCAGTAGGCAAGTTTGAAAATATACAAGGCAAAAAGACTTCCCCCTTTTGCTCTCCTCCCTCCTAAGCCCCTCCCACCAAATGATGCTCCAGCGGACGTGCGGAGACAGGCAGACAGGGAGGGGTTTATTCTACGGGGAGGATCTTTTGCTTGTAGATAGTTGTCCTGATTGGTAGCTACATAGCTAGCCCTGATTGGTTGGTTTTGGTAAGACCGGAGTGAGATTTTTTGACAGCCTAGTACAGAGCCCAGGACACTCACAGAAACTGGATTTTTTCACAGAACACTTGATTTATTGATAGCTGCTGAAATGTAATGAGTAAATTTTAATAATTTAGCCAAAATTATATTTAAAAAATCTTGCCTACTGCACCTTTAAGAGTTGGATTTGTGGGTAGGCGGTGTGGGTTGTTGCCGTAGAAACCTGGAAGGTCGCCACTGAGGTCAGAGATGCGTGCGGCATAGACGCGGTGCCCTGCACGCTTCCTGGCCTGGGGTTCCCGTGCCTCAGTCTGATACGACGCGGTCGACGCCTGGCCGTTCAACAGTCAGGCCGTTCGCTAGAACTGCTGCCCTTTCATTCATCCCGTGGGTAAAGAAAAGGCAGTCGCAGACATACTGAGGAACTTAGGGTCTGGACACATGTTCATAATATCTATGCCAATATCTCCAGGCTCCACTATAAACAATGGGACATTATCCTAGCTGTGGTTAGCATGCTGTTGCTCAGGAAAGAGCTCAAATGAAGGCATTGTGGGTGAGAGAGTTTCTTTTCAGTTTGTAATAGACTGCTTGAATGTGACTGCAGCTTGATAGAGGTCTGGTTCAGTTAGTTCTTATAATTCAACACGTAGTATTGTGCATATTTTACGTGGCTCTCCCTTTTGTTTGCGGGTGCACATATGTCGGCAAATGCATTCTAGCTCAAAGCTTAACTGGAGGAAACCATTTAACAACAGCAGTCAACAACAAAATAAAGAAGAAATCAAGGTGACCCAGTTTTGACCCTTTTGTTGTGAAGCAAGCGTAATGAAAGATTTATGATGCCTACCTCCTTTTAGTTTCCCACAATGCAATAGTGGATGACGTATTGTATTGTCTTGTGTTCTTCAGGAAACCGCTTTTGGGAAAGGGTGCTTTTGTCTTATGGCCGTGTCTTTGAGAGAGTTGTGTAACTGTCGCTCCTGCTGAATGCAAACTTCATTAAAAAAATAATAATAATTAAATAAAAATCATAAAAACTCTGACTCTTGCACTCACTGAAAGTCTATAATATTCTGTGTATGTCTGCCTCTGTGTCTGACTGATTCTGTCTGCCTCTGTGTCTGACTGTTTCTGTCTGCCTCGGTGTCTGACTGATTCTGTCTGCCTCGGTGTCTGACTGATTCTGTCTGCCTCGGTGTCTGACTGATTCTGTCTGCCTCTGTGTCTGACTGATTCTGTCTGCCTCTGTGTCTGACTGATTCTGTCTGCCTCTGTGTCTGACTGATTCTGTCTGCCTCTGTGTCTGACTGATTCTGTCTGCCTCGGTGTCTGACTGATTCTGTCTGCCTTTGTCTGACTCTTCTCCTCTGACTCTCTGTGACTCTTCTCTCTTCTGATTAATTCTCTCACTCTTTTCTTCTCTCAGAATCACTCTGACCTCACTCTTTCTCCTCTCACTCTATCACACTCTTCTCTCTCTGACTCACTCTTTTTGACTTTTCTTCTCAGAATCAGTCTGACCTCACTCTCTCTCAGATTCACTCTCTCTCACTCATTTTTTCTCTCTCTCACTGTGTGTGTGTGTCTCTCTCTCTCTCTTTCTCGCTGTGTGTGTGTTTGTGTGTGTGTGTGTGTGTCTCTCTCTCTCTCTCTCTCTCTGACCACTGTATTTGTCCCTCTCAGGTGCGCTAGGCTTTCCCATGCGGGGCATGAGCAACAACAACCCCCAGCTAAACCGCAGCTTAACGCAGAGTACCCAACTACAGAGCCACGTAACCCCCACCACGGGCGTCCCCACCATGTCGCTCCACACGCCGCCCTCGCCAAGCAGGTAGGCTCCGCCCCCCGCCCCCCGTCCCCCGCCCCCCGTCCCCCGTCCCCCGGCCGTATCGGGTGTCTCCATTCAGACTGTTGAACAGAGCAGCCTCTGTCCCTCTCATTGGTGGGAACTCTTGCATCACAGTGCACCTGTAGAAGTGCTTGTGAATGAGCGGGGATTCCATGTTCAGGCTTCGGCAGATTTCTATCGGCGCCTGTACCCATTTCCTTTCATAGAAATGAATGAATTGAAAGGGCTGCAACAGGGCAACAGTCAAGGTCTTGCCTGAGCTGGGCTGCCCATGTGGACAGGATCCAATCAGAATGTTTCTTATAATTCGGTTATTCAGACACTTGTTCTATCCTATCCATGGAACTAGTTTATAACTGCAGTCAAAACTGGGAAATAGTTCCTGAACTTCGACACAATTTAGAAATTCTGTTTTTGCAGGGAGGAATGTTTTTTTAATTTTTTTTATTGTTTTTTATTATTATTTATTTATTTTTTCCTTCGTTTTTTTGTGAAACAAGTGGACCAATTAAACCCTGTGAGAATTTTGAAGCCCTCGGTCTCGTTATAAAGTTCAGTCAGAATCACAGAAGCTCTCTCACACGGATACTTCCATTTGTAGACGGACCTTCTCACCGATGCCATTGTAATCCAACGCAGTCCGTCTCATTCAGAAACCATTGTTCTTGAAAGATGTTTTACGCTCATATGATACTGCACTAAGATTATAATTTAATGTTTAATGAGTTCACATGTTAACATTTACAGAGAATGGATCACATGTTTTTTATTTGTTGTAGCCACAGCGTCGGTGCAGTGAATTGTGGGATTGTAGCTTGTTGCCGGTGCTTTATTGCTAAATGTCTTTCTCTTTTCCGCCATTATTCCTCATTGAAATCTGAAACATTGGCTTCACGTCTCAGCGCCTTTAATTCAGTGTCTCTGCGCCGGCAGGTTAGTGAGGAATCGCTGTTTGTGCTTCTCATTAGCCTGTCAGGGCTGTATTGAACACCGCAAAAGCTCAGGTTTTAGCGGTGAGGGGGAAGCCAAGCCCACAAACGTACCCCCCAGTTCGGGAGTGACCCTGTCTCGTAAATGAAAACTGTCGCGCTACTCGGCCGAATTCGTAAGAATGGCAGAATTTATCAGATAAAAAAATAAATAATAATAATAATTATGAGTTCAAATGATTAGCTGTGAGCACGCCCACCTGACGATGGAAGGAGGTTAACTCTGCGCCCGTCCCACAGGGGGATCCTGCCCATGAACACGAGGAACATGTTGAACCAGGGCATGGGGATGAGTAACAGGACCAACAGCCTGAGTAGCCCCAGCAGAAGCTCTCCCAGCATCATATGTATGCCAAAGCAGCAGGCCTCCCGACAGCCCTTCACCATCAACAGGTACGCACGGCTCCGCCCTGTCACTGCTGTACCGTTCCCGGCAGCCGTTCACCATCAACAGGTACGCATGGCTCCGCCCTGTCACTGCCGTACCGTTCCCGGCAGCCGTTCACCATCAACAGGTACGCATGGCTCCCCCCTGTCACTGCCGTACCGTTTATCAATATTCATCAGGAGGCGTGGCCAAGGATCAAACGTCTTTCGGGATTAGTACTGTCCTTGGTCACGCCCCAGTCATGAATATTCACAGATTGGAATGTTTCACTTTCAACAGTTGATATACCGACATTTCACTGTTAAGAATGCAGAGCGGGCCGTCTGGTTGGTAGTCAGTATCGTTGCCACGGTAGCCATTCCAGGTTCTCATTCTTAAGATGTAATTAGACTTGAAATTTATTCAACAGGTGCAGTGTATTTTATATGTCAATGCTCTGTGCATTGTTGGTTAGGGACTGTGACTTATTAGCAGGAAGTTGCAGGTTTGAGTCCCAGACTCCAGTCTTAATGTTTTGCCATTGAACATGGTATTCAATTAATTGTAATAATTATTATAATTGTTTATGTTATTAATTGTTAATGTAATATGTAGAGTACCAGTGCTGTTAGGTTGCTGGCAGATAAATTATTTTATATCTTGAGCTCTGGTGATATTTAAACCCTGTCTAAAGCATCTGCCCACTTCGCGACACTGTAAATATCCACCTGTGTAAATGGATAATATACATGTCAAATGTCAGCTCTATTAAGTTTCTTTGGGTGAGGGAGTTTGTGTGCTGCATACAGTAATATATTTGTGGGTGTATGTATTTTTAAAACCCAGTTGGGGTACAGGGAGAGGCTCTTTATTTCCACACCAGCCCTTGAGCGTGTCCCACATACGAATGGCAATTAAACACAGGGCGTTTAAGGAGGCACAGCCGCCCTGTTTGACGTTTAAAGAGCGGAGAGAGCCACCATAAACGCCTCACTGTCGTCTCCTCTTTCATAAGTGTCTTCAGAGTGATGGAGGGAGGTGGATTGGAATCAGAGCACACACCATTTCTCTCTCCCTCCCTTTCTCTTTCTCTCCCTCTCTATTTCTCTCACACTCACTCTCTCTCTCACTCCCTCTTTTTTTCCCCTCTTTCTCTCTCTCCCTCTCTCACTCTCCCTCCCTCTCTTTCTCTCACACTCCCTCTCTTTCTCTCTCCCTCCCTCTCTCTCTCTCTCTCTCTCCGCCCATCCCTCCCTCCCTCTGAAAGCTCGCCCACGCTCTGTGATGTTTGAGCCTCTCTCTCTGTGGCCTGAGAGCAGTATTATGAATAGTGTGCTTTCTGTGTGCTGTTTGAGCCTCTCTCAGTGGCTTGAGAGCAGTATTATGAATAGTGTTCTTTCTGTGTGCTGTTTGAGCCTCTCTCTCAGTGGCTTGAGAGCAGTATTATGAATAGTGTGCTTTCTGTGTGCTGTTTGAGCCTCTCTCAGTGGCTTGAGAGCAGTATTATGAATAGTGTTCTTTCTGTGTGCTGTTTGAGCCTCTCTCTCAGTGGCTTGAGAGCAGTATTATGAATAGTGTGCTTTCTGTGTGCTGTTTGAGCCTCTCTCGCTGTGGCCTGAGAGCAGTATTATGAATAGTGTACTTTCTGTGTGCTGTTTGAGCCTCTCTCTCTGTGGCCTGAGAGCAGTATTATGAATAGTGTGCATTCTGTGTGCGTTCTGAAGGACCTCTCCGCTCTGCTTTGATCTTCTCTCCCCGCGCGTAATTAGGAGTTAACTCCCATGGACTGGCTAACTGCTGATGTGTGCGAACAGCTCATTCCCCATGCATTTTAAAGCAGGATGGGCTGGGAGCAGACTAGCAGAGAGAGACCTGCATCCCCTTAGCTCTCCCAGCTGAATAATTCTACCCTCAGAGCACACCATCGCCCCCTGGCTTCATAGGTCTATATGCTGGATGTGGTCCCTGGCTTCATAGGTCTATGTGCCGGATGTGGCCCCTGGCTTCATAGGTCTATGTGCCGGATGTGGCCCCTGGCTTCATAGGTCTATGTGCCGGATGTGGTCCCTGGCTTCATAGGTCTATGTGCCGGATGTGGTCCCTGGCTTCATAGGTCTATGTGCCGGATGTGGCCCCTGGCTTCATAGGTCTATGTGCCGGATGTGGTCCCTGGCTTCATAGGTCTATGTGCCGGATGTGGTCCCTGGCTTCATAGGTCTATGTGCCGGATGTAGCCCCTGGCTTCATAGGTCTATGTGCTGGATGTGGCCCCTGGCTTCATAGGTCTATGTGCCGGATGTGGACCCTGGCTTCATAGGTCTATGTGCCGGATGTGGCCCCTGGCTTCATAGGTCTATGTGCCGGATGTGGCCCCTGGCTTCATAGGTCTATGTAATGGATGTGGCCCGCTCTATGAAAATGAGTCTGATATGGGAAAAAACTATTTAAATTTAAATTTTGTATTTTTCCAGAATTTTTTATTTATTTATTTTTTCCACACATTTTTGGAGAGCGGGTCACAAATTCAGAATCTGGAGTACTGTGTGTGGGTGTCTCTCGCCCCGTCTCTCTCTCCAATGACGATTTAACATTCTGTCTGATTCTGTGCCGAAGTGGTGGCAGCAGATAGAGTTCGCCGAGTTCAGTGCTCACGCAGCCGGTTTGGTGGCACCATTCCAAGATGTCCACCCGAGCTGGCTTACACTCACAGGATGTAGAGACCTTAGCAGTTAAAACTCCCCAGAGGGCCCTGAGATGATGTCAGAAAACCGCGCAGCGTAGCGTTCACGTGTAAGCGTGGGCTGTGAATAGCCCTTAAGGCCACTCAAACGTGCCGTCATTCACAGACACTCCTGAGGTGATTCCTCACGGGGGGAGATCAGGTTACTGCTGCAGATGTGCAGTAACGGCCTCTCATTGTGCTGCACGACACAAATCTAGCTGTGTGTAATAGCTGCCCAATGCAAGTTCTCTCGTTAGCTAAGAGCTCAGTTACAACAGCAAGGCTTTCTGAAGCGGGGAGAGATTGGGAGTCATGAGTGTGAGATATGGTTTGTAGCAGGTTGGGATGGGGAAGTGTCTGGTTGATCTGTGGTTATGAGGACCAGGACACTAACGTTAGCGCCGTCTCCTGTGCGTCGTCACGGTATAAAAAAATGCAGAAATAATATCTCATACACGCTACAGGCCGGCTATATAAAAGAGGACTGAACAGGTGCTCAACAGCCAGAACAAACTTTACTATATCGTTGCAGTATGTCTGGGTTTGGAATGAACCGGAATCAGGCGTTTGGAATGAACAACTCGTTATCGAGCAACATCTTCAATGGAACAGGTAAGCATCCCTCTTTCTAAAGTCCTGTGGTAGTCTACTCTATGGTCATATCACCATCTATAGCAACCTTACTGCACATGTCTATGGTCATAGCACCATCTTCAGTAACCTTACTGCACATATCTATGGTCATAGCACTATCTTCAGTAACCTTACTGCACATGTCTATGGTCATAGCACCATCTTCAGTAACCTTACTGCACATGTCTATGGTCATAGCACCATCTTCAGTAACCTTACTGCACATGTCTATGGTCATAGCACCATCTTCCGTAACCTTACTGCACATGTCTATGGTCATAGCACCATCTTCAGTAACCTGACTGCACATATCTATGGTTATAGTACCATCGACAGAAACCTTACAGCATGTATGTATGGCTATAGTACCATCTACAGAAACCTTACAGCATGTATGTATGGTTATAGCACCATCTACAGAAACCTTACAGCATGTATGTATGGTTATAGCACCATCTACAGAAACCTTACAGCATGTATGTATGGTTATAGCACCATCTACAGAAACCTTACAGCATGTATGTATGGTTATAGTACCATCTACAGAAACCTTACAGCATGTATGTATGGTTATAGTACCATCTACAGAAACCTTACAGCATGTATGTATGGTTATAGCACCATCTACAGAAACCTTACAGCATGTATGTATGGTTATAGCACCATCTACAGAAACCTTACAGCATGTATGTATGGTTATAGCACCATCTACAGAAACCTTACAGCATGTATGTATGGTTATAGCACCATCTACAGAAACCTTACAGCATGTATGTATGGTTATAGCACCATCTACAGAAACCTTACAGCATGTATGTATGGTTATAGCACCATCTACAGAAACCTTACAGCGTGTATGTATGGTTATAGCACCATCTACAGAAACCTTACAGCATGTATGGTTATAGCACCATCTACAGAAACCTTACAGCATGTATGTATGGTTATAGCACCATCTACAGAAACCTTACAGCATGTATGTATGGTTATAGTACCATCTACAGAAACCTTACCGCATGTATGTATGGTTATAGCACCATCTACAGAAACCTTACAGCATGTATGTATGGTTATAGCACCATCTACAGAAACCTTACAGCATGTATGTATGGTTATAGCACCATCTACAGAAACCTTACAGCATGTATGTATGGTTATAGCACCATCTACAGAAACCTTACCGCATGTATGTATGGTTATAGCACCATCTACAGAAACCTTACAGCATGTATGTATGGTTATAGCACCATCTGCAGAAACCTTACAGCATATATGTGTGGTTATAGCACCATCTACAGAAACCTTACAGCATGTATGTATGGTTATAGCACCATCTACAGAAACCTTACAGCATGTATATATGGTTATAGTACCATCTACAGAAACCTTACAGCATGTATGTATGGTTATAGCACCATCTACAGAAACCTTACAGCATGTATGTATGGTTATAGCACCATCTGCAGAAACCTTACAGCATATATGTGTGGTTATAGCACCATCTACAGAAACCTTACAGCATGTATGTATGGTTATAGCACCATCTACAGAAACCTTACAGCATGTATATATGGTTATAGTACCATCTACAGAAACCTTACAGCATGTATGTATGGTTATAGCACCATCTACAGAAACCTTACAGCATGTATGTATGGTTATAGTACCATCTACAGAAACCTTACAGCATGTATGTATGGTTTTAGCACCATCTACAGAAACCTTACAGCATGTATGTATGGTTATAGCACCATCTACAGAAACCTTACAGCATGTATGTATGGTTATAGCACCATCTACAGAAACCTTACAGCATGTATGTATGGTTATAGCACCATCTACAGAAACCTTACAGCATGTATGTATGGTTATAGCACCATCTACAGAAACCTTACAGCATGTATGTATGGTTATAGCACCATCTACAGAAACCTTACAGCATGTATGTATGGTTATAGCACCATCTACAGAAACCTTACAGCATGTATGTATGGTTATAGTACCATCTACAGAAACCTTACAGCATGTATGTATGGTTATAGCACCATCTACAGAAACCTTACAGCATGTATGTATGGTTATATTACCATCTACAGAAACCTTACAGCATGTATGTATGGTTATAGTACCATCTACAGAAACCTTACAGCATGTATGTATGGTTATAGTACCATCTACAGAAACCTTACAGCATGTATGTATGGTTATAGTACCATCTACAGAAACCTTACAGCATGTATGTATGATTATAGTACCATCTACAGAAACCTTACAGCATGTATGTATGGTTATAGCACCATCTACAGAAACCTTACAGCATGTATGTATGGTTATAGTACCATCTACAGAAACCTTACAGCATGTATGTATGGTTATAGTACCATCTACAGAAACCTTACAGCATGTATGTATGGTTATATAACCATCTACAGAAACCTTACAGCATATATGTATGTATGGTTATAGTACCATCTACAGAAACCTTACAGCATGTATGTATGGTTATAGTACCATCTACAGAAACCTTACAGCATGTATGTATGGTTATAGCACCATCTACAGAAACCTTACAGCATGTATGTATGGTTATAGTACCATCTACAGAAACCTTACAGCATGTATGTATGGTTATAGTACCATCTACAGAAACCTTACAGCATGTATGTATGGTTATAGTACCATCTACAGAAACCTTACAGCATATATGTATGTATGGTTATAGTACCATCTACAGAAACCTTACAGCATATATGTATGTATGGTTATAGTACCATCTACAGAAACCTTACAGCATGTATGTATGGTTATAGCACCATCTACAGAAACCTTACAGCATGTATGTATGGTTATAGCACCATCTACAGAAACCTTACAGTATGTATGGTTATATAACCATCTACAGAAACATTACAGCATGTATGTATGGTTATAGCACCATCTACAGAAACCTTACAGCATGTATGTATGGTTATAGTACCATCTACAGAAACCTTACAGCATGTATGTATGGTTATAGTGCCATCTACAGAAACCTTACAGCATGTATGTATGGTTATAGCACCATCTACAGAAACCTTACAGCATATATGTATGGTTATAGCACCATCTACGGAAACATTACAGCATGTATGTATGGTTATAGTACCATCTACAGAAACCTTACAGCATGTATGTATGGTTATAGCACCATCTACAGAAACTTTACTGCAGATCTCTATGGTCATAACATTGTGCGTAATACAATGGATAGTGACTGGTGAGCAAATAAGCCTAAACGGTATGGATTATCATACATACATTTCATAGCATTTGGACTTGAGGGAAAAAAAAACAATATTTACCTAATATTTCCATTCTTATAAATACTTGTTTCTCTTTATTCGATGAACCACCGGAACACACACAAGGAGCTCTTAAACAAACAATGCTGAACCTGAACCGTATTGGGTGGTGAATCCACGGGGGCGTGAATGCCAGAGGTTGTGTCGCGATGCACGTTTTTTTCTGACCGTGTGCGGTTGCGGTACCATTTCAGACGGGAGTGAAAACGTGACGGGGCTGGATCTCTCGGACTTCCCGGCGCTCGCGGACAGAAGTCGGAGGGAAGGAAGCGGCAATCCCACACCGTTACTCAACCCGCTGGCAGGGAGAGCTCCCTACGGTACGCCCCTCTAACCAAACTCCTCTCACACCTTATCTTTCTAGAATATTCCCTGTTATGCTGCTGACCATTTTTCAGTCTTGATGCTGACGTGATTATATATGGTCTTTTCCTGCTTAAATAAAGGTAAAAAAAAAATATATATAATTGTTACCTTACATCAATGCATTAATATCTTAATTCGATGCCTACTCAGACTTATGCCGGTTTAGACCTTGCCGTTCTTGTGTGCCAAGGTATTTACTGCAAGGGTAAAACACGTGTCTGAACTTAAAGCCTATCCATGGAATTCAGATCTGGGGCCTAAAGTAGTGACCGCTGATGCTGATCATACATTGCAATGGGGTTCATGTGTCGCGGTGAATCCGGTGTCTTGTCCGAACTGAGGTGGGTTTAACCAAAAATCTGTGGTCACGTTTCCAGTTGGGATGGTCACAAAGCCGTCGACCGAACAGTCCCAAGACTTCTCCATCCACAACGAGGACTTCCCAGCGCTGCCAGGCCCCAACTACAAGGACCCAACGTCGAATAACGACGACAGCAAATCTGTGAGTGCTTCCCCCCAACCCCCACCCTGTCCTGCCCCCCCCACCCCACCCTGTCCTATCCCCCCCTGAATATCCATCAGCCCTCACCCACCGCGGCGCTCTAGATTTTACCCAACAGCGCCAGGTGGCCAGTTGCTTCCTGTGCGTTGAAAAGCAAATAAATGTTCGGGCCAATCTTGAATTAAAAGGGTCAGACTGAACAGACTCTCTCCATATAAACACCTCCAGTCTCAGTGAAACCAGTCAAAAGAAGTGAGACTCATCGATCTCGTCGATCAGACGAGCCGTGAATACGCCTCAGTGCGGCTCAATACGCCCCGCTCCCGAAAGGAAGCAAGCGCTGCAGTCATTACTGAAATCGCGGCGGTTTCGGCTCGGGGTTCCAGCCCATAACACTTCCATCCCGCCGCATAGCCACAGATGGAGCGGGGAGAGTGTGAAATTAATTTTGCAAGCGCTAGAATAAAAACCGCTGTTAATATATTTATATAAAAGCCAATACGGGGCCTGTTTTAAGATTTTGGGCTGCGGCTTGGAATAGAACTGAAGAACCCAAAATGTCACTGTTGTAATCAACAGCCAGTTTAAATATGGGTGTGCTTCCTGTACTGCCAGCTTGGCTGCTCAAAAACCCAGCCACCCTACAAGGATTGTAAATAAATAGCTTACATGATTCTAAATGGATAAAAAAATATTTTTTTTGGCTTGTTAATCTATGGAATCATTTAATATTACATTACATTACATTATAGGCATTTAGCAGACGCTCTTATTATCCGATCCTTACAGACTACTTATTACATTTATCCATTCATATAGCTGGATATATACTGATAAGCAATGCAGGTAATAACCTTTGCTGCTCTCAGGGTACGGCAGGTCTACCTACCTGGGAATCGAACCTGCAACCTTTCAGTTACAAGTCCAGTTCCTTAACCATTACACTACACTGCCGCCCCATACCCCATAATATTATCTGTGTACGGTTATACAAGCTGGATAAAACTTGTGTATGGTGTTAAATGGTAGGTGTATTTCCTTATAAGAATAGTTAGGTTTGAATGCAGGTATTCCTGCAAGCTCAAGTATGTGTAATGGTGTTGGCCTTCTGCACTGGTCATGTTGAATTTGGGGAATAATACGGTGTCCCATTCGTCTCCGTGCTCCCTCAGAACTTAAATTCAACGGGGAAGAATTCGTCCAGCACAGACGGTCCCAAGTTTCCAGGAGACAAGAGCTCGACAGCGCAGAACAACAACCAGCAGAAGAAAGGGATCCAGGTGTTACCCGACGGTGAGCTCGCTCCACCAATCACGCTCTCGGGGTTCATCAAGGCGATCCAATCACAGGCTCGGTTGTAGCTTTGTCACCGCTCACATGCTACACAGAGCTAATCGGGCAGCTCTTTGCAGCTACGTCCTGTATTTTATATAGGTTACAGCTGACCCGTGAGTGCTTCTTTACTAAAAAACAGGAGGGGAGATGATGAGATTACCACTTCCCTAACTGTGACCCCCCCCTCACCCCTGCAGGCCGGGTAACGAACATTCCTTCTGGGATGGTAACAGACCAGTTCGGGATGATCGGGTTGTTAACCTTCATCCGGGCAGCAGAGACGGACCCTGGGATGGTGCATCTGGCGTTAGGCAGTGACTTGACGACACTGGGACTCAACCTCAACTCTCCAGAGTAAGTCCCGTCTCAGTACTCAGTGGTCAGGGTTCATGTGTCAGTGCTCTGTATTCAGTATTCAATATTCAGTACTCATGACTCACGAGTCATGACTCACAGCAGGCCCTCAAGTTTAGAGTATCAGGGCTGTGTGTCGGATACTGACAGCATACATGGTTGAGTCAGTTTTGTATCGAAGGAATTGATACCGGTTTGGGGATTCCATGATGAGGGAATGCAGGGAATTGGCACTGGCTTCCAATGCAATCGAGGTCACTATTGAGTTTACAATCGGAGAGACAGGGTCGAGGTGGAGGACTGCCATGCTGTTGCTCACTACTTAGTACGTGCATGTGAGGATCAATACTGGGGTAGGATTGTTTGCCAATCCACTGATAGACCTTATAAGAGACGTCTAAAATGCCGTTTTTCTTTATAATCTAATTAACACAGACAGCCCAGACCGCTCTTACGTTTGGTCATCTAAACAGGCCATTTATTTCCTCCCGGCTAATGACGAACTCCCCTGGCGTGAGGCGGTTTGGGAGAGCAGCATGGCTTTAGAGCACTGGCTGGATCTGCCCGTCTGTGCCGCCTCACGTACTGCAGGCCAGGGAATTATGGGAGATTAATCGCTGAGCCCCACCGGGTGCGATAAAGCACGGCGGCTCGTGGAAGTATCCGGAACCCTCTGGAACATTTGAGAAAGGAGAGGGGGGGGCCCATCCCTGACCGCTCGGTGACTGAGAGGGGGACACGGAGGCCTTTGTCCTGACTGCTCACAGGGGTGTACACCTGTTTTTGGGACGTGGCATTTTTTGCGCACCTACATGCGTGCCTGCGTCCCCGAGAGTCCCCGAGAGTCCTGCTTTCTGCCCTCTCAAGTGAAAACATGTTTACTTGTGCACACACTTGTGCTTGGTGGATGCTTTTATCCAAAGCAATTTATCAGGAAGTTATTGCAAACATCACCAAGTGCACATAACAATGGGATACTAAGCAACCTAACAGGTTAGGCGACAGCGCCGTAGATTATGACGCCTATCATATACACACATGCACGCGCACACACACACACACACATGCGCCACACACACCACTCACTCACACACACACACACGCCACACACACACACGACGCACATGCACAAAAGCACACACTCACACACCCCACACATGCGCCACACACACACACGCACAGCTGTGTCCCTGCACAGTCCAGTCTGGAAGTCTTGTCCCGTCAGTGCTTGTAAAGATTATAGCTAAGCTCCCAGAACGATCTAATTCTTTTCCATTTGTTTTATCTGGGGACCGGAGCTTTAGCAAATCTCAGCTAGCAAGTGAAGATTAGCAGAAAGAGACGGATCGGGTTTTAATGTTGGTTTTTCTGGGGCTGGGCTGCTCAACCAATGGGAGCCCAGCACTAGGGTTAAGAGCGACAGCTTTCCGTCACTCCGCTGCTTAAGAGGAGAGTGATTGACAGTTAAAGGTTTTCAGCCTTAACTGCAGAGCATCCCCAGTTTGTGTGTCTAAACGCTTTTCTTGTTGTGTTTGTCGTTTGCCCCCCAACAGAAACCTGTACCCCAAATTCGCATCTCCCTGGGCGTCCGCACCCTGTCGACCTCAGGACATCGGTAAGTGACCCGCTCCGCAGGAAGCAGAACACAGGGAAGCGCATAGACCCCCCCCTGCCCCCTTCCCAAATTATTTCTGACTCATGTCCATGCCCCTTCTCTTTCAGACTTCCATGTTCCATCCGAGTATTTAACCAACATCCACATAAGGGACAAGGTAAGACTCATCACTACCCTGTCTGCTACATGTGCATGGAGCTTCACCAGTCCCACTTCCAGCACACAGTAATATTATAAATATATTCCTACGTAATCCAAACTCTGATTTATTCTGCGTGTTGGGTTTAACAGGCTTAACATTACACCGATGACTAACTATAGCTATCTAATACTGAACGTTTGCGCAACATCAAAACATATTTTATTTTCTTTACATTTGGGAATAAAGCCCCACAAGGCCCAGGATAAAACCTAAGAAGTATGTGAGCGATGCATGTTTCTGATCCCTAACCCTAAGAGCGCCCGGCCGTGGTTCTACGCTGTAGTGTGCTGCGGCTGTCGGCACGCACAGTCATTGTGTGTGAGAGAGGGAGCGCGGGCCGATCATTAACCCCCCTGTTTCCTGTGCGTTTCCTCGTCCTACAGCTGGCTGCCATTAAGCTGTCGCGGTACGGAGAGGACCTGCTGTTCTACCTGTACTACATGAACGGGGGGGACCTGCTGCAGCTGCTTGCGGCGGTAGAGCTGTACGTATCGCGCGCCTGCCACGCTCGTCTCCCGCCGCGCTCGTCTCCCGCCCTCTCCCTCCCCGTCGAATCCCTCACACACTGCCGTCCTGCGTTTAAATGTTCTGCTCATTCCGCCCGTCCGGTTCCTGGCCGTCGGTCTGGAGGGCGACTCGGTGCGCTCTCAACGCGGCCTTGTGTGGCCGGGCTGAGACCGTGCGCTAACTTTTGTTGCGGCGTTAAAGCTAACTGGCACTCATATTTAGCGGTTTTTCGACGTGTGAAGGTGAGCCCTAGCAGGATTTTTGTAGCGTAGCGTTACTCGCAGAGTACAAGACCTTGAGGCTGTGAGCTTGTGCTCCGTTACTGGGGGTTACGCCCGCTCACTCCAATTACATGTTGCTTTTAACATGAGGTCTTTATTGTATAGATTATCTAGGTCACGCGGTCTTGTGTGTTCACTGTTTTTATGAGTAGCTCATTAGTAAGGAAAAAGGCAGACTGGCGCGTGCGGGGCCGATTTCACGCCCGTACCCCGTGCCCTGTCTGGCTGGGCATAGGTGGGGTGAACTGATCTCCCACCTAGCGGTGCGGCAAAAAAAACGTCTTCGCCGAGCCGTGATCCATCTTGCTGACGCCACGGCAACCAGCACCCAGGATGTACTGCATTTCTGTGAGTGAGGGCGAATATATCTGGATGGGGCGAAGGCACATTGACTCTGCGGGGACTGAATAAACTGATTTATTGGTTTTTATAGTCGCCGTTTGTTTCTTTTATCACCCCGTTCTTTTGAATTCACAGTCAGTTTCAATCTTGAGTCTGAGACAACTGTACATTTATTGTTATAAATGAGACTGAAGCAAGTGTTCTGTTGCTCTGATTTTTCCTTCTGAAATGGGGTGCCTTATTGGGTGCTTAAAGCAGCGCTGATATGAATATGATATGTCAGAACAATGTTCTTTGTGATTAAACTGGATTCTGAATTCTGAATCAGGCCATTAATGACAAAATAGCTATTGTGCTCAATCAAGTTTTCCCATTGCACATACCAAACCGTGACCAATCCAACCCTTTGTACACTGTTGCTTATCGAACCCCAGGCTAGGTAGGTTGATGCCTAGGTTACATATTTAACCCTAAAGAACCACATGGTGTGTGCAGCCTGTCTGTCTCTCTAACGGTCTACTTCAGGTGTTCGGGTCTCAGAATCCCTACTCCTGCCTGAACATGGCTTTAATGTGAAGCTTTGGCTCTTCTATCGTACGTCTCTTTACCTCCTACTGGACGGAGCCGGTCTCTGTGACGGTGGAATTCTCACCCAATCAGGTCTCGGTCTGCCGGCGCTGCTTATTAAAGCCGTAATGAGCTGTTAGCTGTAGACCACGATACGGCTACACTGTGCTGCACCTGAAGGGTTCTGCCAATGACTCTGTTCGTTGAGTCCCATTGTCACACTGTGCTCAATTGGGTCTGCGCTAAACGCCTGTTTTAAGGTGATATTTTGTGAGAGTGAAGGGTGGTATTCCTTATGATGTTAGCAGGCATTCGTGTATGTGTGATGTGCTAGCATCCCATACTGACCCCAGTGCTGCACGCAGTCTGGGGCGCCCTCTTCAGGATGCCTGGTGTAAAGACATCCGTCTCTCGAGTGGGGCTCCTGTTCTAGTTTTTATTTAGGGTCAAAACACAGTCTTACGATGCCTTATGAATGTCTTACGAACCTGAATAGCATTTCTCTGTGTCATGCTTTGCTTTAATGTTGTATTGTCTGTTTTTACGTGATGTTACATTACTACGGCTTCCTGGTTAATGGCAGGTTTTATAGAGTGAGCTACCCCAGGCGGTGTTGTCATACAGGTTCAGATGGCTTTTATGGAGAAGCTGACCAGGCTGGTGAATGACTGGCCCCCGCTGGTGTTAGAACCCCAGGCACACAAACGCCTGACCGCAGAGCCTACCGTGTTTCGAACTTAACGGAACGCCATTTCCAACCGTTCCTTTTTTGTCTTTATTTCTCTTTAGTTTCAACCGGGACTGGAGGTACCACAAAGAGGAGCGAGTGTGGATCACGCGGGCGCCGGGCATGGACCCCACATTAAAGACCAACACCTACGAGAGGGGAACGTACTACTTCTTCGACTGTCTTAACTGGAGGAAGGTAGCTAAGGTAAAGGTATTGACTTGAGTATCCACTACCTTTTATACAATATCTCTCTGTGGAAGATGTGCTCTGGGGGGTTTTCATATTCCCCATATTCCGCTTGTGTTTGTTTGTTTGTGTGTGTTGTATGTTTGTGTTGTGTGTGTGTGTTTGTTAGTTATATGTTGTTCCTCCCTCCTTCAACATATAACAATGTGTGTGTGTGTGTTTGTGTTTGTGTCGTGTGTGTGGTTTGTGTTGTGTGTGTGTGTGTGTGTGTTTGTTATATGTTGTTCCTCCCTCCTTCAACATATAACGATGTGTGTGTGTGTGTGTGCACGCACATGTCCGTGTGCATGTTTGCATATGCGAGTCCTTTTCAGTTGTTGTGTTTTTCTCGTCTCCACCCTTCCCCCCTCCGCCTTACTGACCGCTCCCCCCACCTCTGTGGTCTGTTTGGGTTTTTCAGGAGTTTCACCTGGAGTACGAGAAGCTAGAAGAGAGGCCTCACGTTCCGTCCACCTTCAACTACAACCCAGCTCAGCAGGCTTTCTAATGGGCTGTCCCTGTTCATGGGGCATCACTCACCCAGCCCACCGGCACAGCGGCTCAGGCATTCAGGCAACTAACCCAGGCCAAGGGCTCTCCACTCTGGGGTCCGGCCTTGCAAATTATGCGCTGCCCAAACACACAGCATTAGTTTCTTTTTTAATTTTTTTTATTTGTTTCTCCCGGTTTTTTTTTTCTTTCCGTTTCTTTGTTTGAGCAGGGTCCGAATTTTTCGTTTACGCCTCTCTCCAAATGCCCGTCTGTTCGAAAAGGCTCGCTCGTACAAACAGAAGCGAGGCGTGTGCTTGATTTTTCCGAAGTGTTAAACGAAACACGTTAACATTGGGGGGGGGGAAAGCATACGTACAGAACTGTAATGGCGTGGAGGGAAAGGGAAGGAGAAAACAGGAGAAAACTAAAACGCAGTGTTCCGTGTCGCCCTATTTGGTATTTAAAAAAACAGACAAAATGTTTGTGTATTTTTTTATGTGAAGAAGACATACTTTGTTTGGAAAGATGAGAGCTTGAACATGAAAATTTTCCCTTTTTAACTCCTCCCCGTTTGACATATCCCTGCTGCCACTTCCATTCCATCCACGCCCACACATCAAACCACTCACTTATGGACGGGCATTTTCCTGAGGTTTTCTTTTTTTTTTTTTTTAAATACAGTACAACTTCAATACAACAAATCTGAGACTGTTTTAGTGAACGTTATCTCGGCCCACGGACAATCTCCTCTGGGGTTGGCGAGACTTCGCGAGCGTCATCGTTCCACAATGAGCGGAAACACTGTCCAGTCTTTGTTACGATTTTGTAATAAACGTGTACATTTTTTGAATTTTTTGGACATCACATGAATAAAGATATGTATGTACGAATGTGTATATATTATATATATATGACATCTATTTTGGAAAAAAAATTGCCCTGCCGCACCTCGTTTTTATGAGGTGAGAACGGACGCAATACGTGGAATAAAAACCGGACATTTCTGAAGCTGCTGGGCAGGGGACCATGTTTGTCGCCCTGTGCACTTTCAATTTTGACAGAAAAAAATTAATAATAAGCAGAAATATAAGGGCCATTTTCAGCGAACCAAGGACATCCATACGCCCAAGTGAAGGAGCCGGGACTCTGGGAAGAGGGGGGGGGGGAGGGGAGGAGGCCTTGAGGCATTTCAGTCTGGCTGTTTAAACGGCAGCGTTTCATAGGAAAAGAAAAACCCAGTAAAAAAATAAATAAATAAAGAAATAAATGAATAAACGGATCGATCTTGTATTTTCTGACTACGATCAATCAAGCTTCTTCTCTTTAATAAAGTAGAAAGGCTCTCCCTGAAGGTGGTGTGGAGTTTGATTTGTGGCTGGGGCAGGCTATGGGCGTGTCTCGAGTTGGGATGGATGCCGTGAGGTCAGAGGTCACATGCTGAAGAAAAAAAACTTTTTTTTTTTTTTTTTGTAGCCTTGCTGCATCCCAATATTCTTCACTCCCCACCTCCTTTCCTCTACTCCACCACTACCACTCCTCTCTTACCCGGAAGTATACAAAACTGAACGTTTCGAGTACAAGTACAAGACATTGCGGTTAGCGTCGAGACATTAATTAATATGTAACCATTCATACATAATTAAGATGTAATCAGTGACATTAGATTAAAACACAAAGATCCGTTTCCTGGGCACAGAGTAGAGGAGTGGTAGTGGAGGAGGAAAGGTTGCATTTTTCGACTATTGAGACGCACCCCCTGTCCCACATCTTGGCAGACCCTTCACATCCATCTTGAATATGGTCAAGTGTGACATATTTTGAGGTATTACCTATGTGACTCCAGACTCCAGGGAGACATGTAGGCTATGAGGTTTACCTGGCTTACCTGCAGCAGCCCTTATCATGCATCGCATACTGACTGCAGCTTATCACAAGTTCTGGTCTCCGTGCTCTGCTTCACTGCTACCTGCCCCGTCAGTGCTTAATTTGCATTCAGGTTGGGTTGATCCTCACAAGCCATTCTGGTTTCCATGCCCTGCTTCACTGCTGCCTGCCTCGTCAGTGCTAAAGTTGCGTTCAGGTTCTGTTGTGTTGGGTTGGTCCTCACAAGCCAGGCTAGTTTCCATACCCTGCTTCACTGCTGCCTGCCTCGTCAGTGCTAAAGTTGTGTTCAGGTTCTGTTGTGTTGGGTTGGTCCTCACTAGCCAGACGGGTCTCCATGCCCTGCTTCACTGCTGCCTGCCTCGTCAGTGCTAAAGTTGCGTTCAGGTTCTGTTGTGTTGGGTTGGTCCTCACAAGCCAGGCGGGTCTCCATGCCCTGCTTCACTGCTGCATGACTCGTCAGTGCTAAAGTTGTGTTCAGGTTCTCTGGTGTGGGGTTGGTCCTCACAAGCCAGGCGCTAATCTGATTTCAGTCACTTTCAGTTGCCGTTCTAGAGATGATGCACCAGATGAAAGGACACTTATCTTAACCTCAAGGTGAGTGAGTACACGCACACACACACACACACACACACACACACACACACTCTTGTCGGAAGGAAATTCTTCAGTGCCAATGTTACCCCCCCAACTCCGCCATCACAAAAAGCAGAGGTAATTCCAGTCCCCAAACTCGCTGTTTCGCTGTGCTATGGCTTGCCTTAAAACCCCGTAAGTTTTGCGTTTGTTTTCAGATCAGCTGACGAGGCTTGTCGAAGACGTACTAAAGGATTACAGTTTGTAAAGCACAGACTACCCTTCCCTGGGTACTTCACGGAAGCCAGCATCAGGGGTAATGTGCAAAACCACATGTAAAGCATTTTACTGTATGTGTAGTTACAGCAGATGTATGTGGAGAGGCCTATTGTCCTCAACATGGCTTCATGCCATAGCTGTAATCCAGGGTACTTTCACACAGGTTAATAACTTGCTGCTTGCGTCTTCCTCTCTCGGATGTCAGTCATAAGCTGAACTTGCCACTCAAGCTGCTCACCTCATTTATTAATATTTGCCACGTAGTCTGGACATCGTTTTCTGTTATTTAGTCACATAGTTGGCGCACACAGCTGTATTTCTCTCTCTGTACACCAGAGGGAGCTCTCTCCACAGACTTCAAACCTACCTGACTTGAGAGTTTGCATATCAGTCCCGGAACCTCACTCAACAAAACTCCATAAACCAGCCCGAACGCCTACGTGATGACCCCAGGAGAAAATAACAATACTATTGTACATCTGACCCACCAGTAGAGAGTTGTAACCTACAGTTTATTAAACGGAGTTGAAATGTATTGGTTTTGCAGAGAGCCTTCTGTGGGAGAGGGAAATGGGGTTGACTGACTGCTTGACCACTTAGGCAGTGCTTATCAGCACGGTGGTAAGGAAATGCTCTTGATTGGTTAATGAAACGGGAATTGATTTGTTTTTGTCCGACTGCGGGTTTCTCGCCGTTAAACTATAAACTATCTCATAACTTCTTGTTTTATTTTTTTAAGTTTGTCTACAAATATACATTTTGTTATTTATTTTCATTATTTTGTGCAGGAACTGCTGTGAAACTGCATTTATCTTATCACCAGGGGTGGTGGTGGGCTGGACAGAGAAATGCATTGGTCCTATAAACTGTATATAAATGATTGGTCCCCAAATGTGTCACCCCCCCCTTGTGGACATTCTCAGAAATGCATGTTGAATTAAGGGAGAATAATGTGAAATCTGGAGTGTAATTCACATCATGCCTGGGGATTTAGTCTATGTTATTATTATGAGTGTGTAATTCAATGTATTAGTAATCACAAGTAAGCAATTTAAAGGATAATTTAATTTCTCAAGGGCCATTTTACATCAGCCTAATGAACTTTTTTATGGTGCCAGAGAATAAAACGACAAAGTAAATTGGAGTGAGTGGATATAAAAAAATATAGTAATCCTTTGATGGCATAAATGATCTGTGGTTATTTTTCTCCAGTGCGACGAAGGTGGCCATAATAAGGTAATAAAAACCAATCCTCCCAAGAAATAATATTAAAAGAATAAACATTGTCGGGCGATAAAAAATGTAAAATAAAAAAAAAAATGTGGAGGACTAATCTGCTTTTGTAACGTAACTGATGACTGTAAAAACACGTGATTGGTGCAATTAGGCATGTGGGCTGTCTGCAATCTGAGCGCGTGCTGCGTTGAGCCGTTTAATCCTCTTCTAATTAACAAATTAATGCGTTCAGTCGATGCTTGCTCGTGTACAGTCTGGCCCCTTCATATATATTTCATGCTCACTTATTTTTTTATATTTCATTTTCTCCTCATTAGCGCATAATGAATGGAGCTGGAGCTTTCTCAAGAGCGTAGCCTTTAGCGCAGTGGTCGAGATGGCCCACCATTTAACATAAAGGACACAGCGCTGTTCCTACCTGCATCGACTGCTCCCTATAATTGCAGCACGCATGCGTTTCGTTCAATTCCTAAGTAATATCTGTACCGTCTTATTCCCATATATTCCTATCAATGTTATAGTTCAAAGGAAATCTTTGGCCAGTCTTAAGAAGGAGCCCAGCTTGCCAGCAATTGAGGGAAATGCTTAATGTGTGAGCTTATCTTTATGACTACGCAGACAAAGACAGTGCTTAGATTTCCACGTGATGTATGGTGTAAATTTATTTACAGGGATATCAAGGGCGATTTTTATCTTAAAGTAAAAATAAAATGTTGGAACCGAGTGACTACTGTTTTGTTGTATACCAAAAACCTCCTGGAAAAAAGCACCGTTTACTGTTTATCACTAAGATTTAATCATTTCTTTAATATCTTTATCTTTTGCTTGGTGGTAACAGCCTTATCAATGCATCCAGGCTGTTGTCTGGAATCTCTGAAACTGGCCTGAGTATTTATGAATGTACCTATAAAAAAAGCAGGCTTGTTTGTAATATAATCATGTGATAGTGCCGTAATGAATCCTTGCCGTGTTTCTGGCCTGAAATGGTAAAATAAAGCTGTCCTTGACTCTCTGTGCATAACAACAACATGAATGTCAAAAAGACCAACCAAAAAAAAAAAAAGATCTAGATCAGTGAAGTGAGCTTTTGTGCTTGGTTGCCGGTGCTCCCTAGTCTGGTGGGCTTCTCAGTGTTTATCTCTCTCAAACATGGTGCTTCCACTTCCCACGTTGCACCTTCAGTGTCTCGGCTGTGTAACCAGCATGACTTCCAGCCCTGTTTATGTGCAACTTATTACAACTGAATCCTGAACCGATGCGTGCATTCAAATGCTTGTTCATTCAAGGAGTCTAGTGTTACATCGTTTGAGGCCACAGTATGTCTTTATTTTATTTAATTATGTTTACATTCCAGATTTTAAAAATGGGGGGTTGAATTTCTGGAATGGGACAGAAGAGGGGAAAGACTGGATGTGGTCATGACCCATTCTACTTTAGTATTGAGTGTCTGTGGTAGGTACATTTAAGGAATTTTGAGCACAGGGCTAACCTAAGGATTGTTGGTTTGAATAATACATGGGACACATCTGGATGAGCCACTGTGCAAGCATTGCCCAGGAAATAAGTCCCAGCTGTCCGACTTGTAATATGTAAACCGATCTACCCAAAACATGTACAGTTTTGTTGCACCAGCACTTTCAGAAGTGTACATTTGTGAGTTTCCTTTAAATTGATTAAATGAAAAGCCGCAGGGCTTGTGGATGTACAAGACTAGGAATTCAGACCCCCGGATCATACTTTTATTACTAAATACACTTGTGCGCTTTGAACCGAGCTGCCCTTAATTATGATGTCGGTTGGTAAATGTCATCGTTTTCAACCGAAAACGAAAAGTAAACGGACACCGCTAACAAACCTTTAAGTTGAACTCGTGGTTTGAATTTCAAAGCAATTTGCCCCATTATAACAAACGTTCTTGTGAACAAGTGACCGCATCGCACGAACTTTGATATTCGCATGCTACGACGTTAGATGTGTCGGCGAGCTACATTTTGGAAGCTAAAACGAAACAATGGGAAGCTTTAGAAATGCAGAAAAAATAGAACCACAAAACCAACACAATGTAGGACAGTAGCCCGAACTCTGATCATCGCCACTGTGGCCAGAATCTGCGGAGCGGTTTCTTTGGTACGGTATAATCTAAGTGCAGGGGCGTATCATTAAAACGCTATTGAAGTAATACAAAACCAATTCCGCAATCAACAAATGCAAGCAGGCTTTTCTGCGACACGTGCAGGTCGCGTGCCGCAGCGCTCCTAAGGACATCTGTTGAATGGATTTCTGTAATACGCGCAGTATATGATTGCTTTTTTATTCCGTGTACCAAACGCACTTGTTGACGTGTCTTATCAACACGCTAGCATTGCAAATTTTGTCTGCACGACGCCTCCCAAATGATCAGCGGCAGCATACCACGGCCCAACTAGCCTACTCAAAAACGGTAAATAATACAATGATCATAATAATGCGATAATTAATCCGTGCTCCGTTAATTTTACTAATCGATTCCTCCTGTACTTGGACTCTTAACTTTTTTATTAATACCATCTTGTTTCCACCGAGCGCAAGCTCGGAGCCTGCCAGGACAGCGGCGTGGTTGTCGGAGAACCGTCTGCCAGTAGCAGGCTTTCAGCGGCGATGGACGTAGTGACCGATACGCATCAGCTGATAGCCAGTCATGAGCCGTATTTATTCAGAACTCTGTGCTGTTTACGCATAAGAAGCTTACCTAATCCCAGATGCAACATGCAGCCTCTCGACGAAGTCTAAATCTGGGTGTACTGCTGAGATAGAAATCAGGGTGGGGGGGAGAGAAGTCACGCGCGTAATAATAGGGAGGGAGAGCTGCAAACCGCTGCTTTTGACAAGTTCCACATGACACGGGGATACGATATATCACGAGCAGGAGGTAGCACGAAGTTCGTGTGACTTGAGGGGGGAAGTTTGAAGAGAAGACTTCTGTGTGGTGGGAGCACAGCGGCAGGGGTCGTCGAGAGAAGGACCCCCTCTCTTTCGCGTTCCGGTTGCCGGTGCTCATTGCCACTGCGCGGACTTGATGGCGAAGATCAGGGTATCATATGAGTATTCGGAGGCGGAGGATAAAAGCATCAGACTCGGTCTGTTCCTCATCGTTTGTGGCATTCTGTCCCTCTTCATCCTCTGCTTCTGCTGGCTGAACCCCACCCTGCAGAACATGCAGAGCAAGCCGACCAACTGCACCGTCATCTCCGTGCGGCGCGTGGAGGAGATGTTTGAGTGTGTCTTCACGTGCGGTGCGGACTGCAAGGGCACTTCGCTGTACCCCTGCCTGCAAGTATTTGTCAATAACTCGGAGTCGAACTCCATAGCTCTCCTGCACTATAACGAACAGCAACTGGTGCTGAATCCCAAGGTATGTATACTGACTGTAGGCTACTTGCAATGTGTATGCGCGATCGTTGGCCTCACTGTATCCGAACTGGTAAGAAGTGATATCCACGAAAACAAGCAAAAGTTTTCACATTAACAAAAGTACCGAATATTACGAATATTTCGAACCAACCAGGTGGGCACATATATGCAATGGGAGATATTGTGCTGAACATAATTATTCCGTCTCGCCGTTCTTTGTGATCATTGATTGCAAATTATTTACAATGAGGCTACACTTCAAAATATAACATCGTGATCAAATTGCGGATATTAGATAATCTTTTAAGAAATTTGAATGTACTGTGTTTGTAACTTTAAATATTTGTGAAATATTATTGTTTCCTTTCTTGCTTTAGGCACTGCCAAATCCAAAAGTCACCCTTTGCCTTGCATTGCAGAGTATGTTTACTAACTTTTTACAAACGTCAATTAAATTTAGTAAATGGGTACAACACAGCTGTAAGCGACCTTTCGAGTATTTGTTTGAGAACTGATGTCCCTGCAGAGGATGCCAGGTTTTCACAGAGGGTTGGAAGGGTTTCTGATTCATGTCATTACCAACCCTGCAAACAAAACGAACCCTATCCGTCATGTTTGTGAATGAAGCGCCAAGAACAGAGTCAATCAAAAACGATCACACTGCAGATTTCCCAAGCCTGTTAGCAGTAGCAGCGTTTATCATCCAGGAAGTGGCCAGAGAAGTCTATGGCTGTGCTTGGGGCACTGGACTTGGGGTGCTGGGACTAATTAAAATCATCAAAACAAGAACTTCTAGCTTGTAAATGTAAGATTATTTAGTTAACTTTTGTAAGTATTATATTGTAACATAACTCTGTGCATGTCAAGTTATTTTTTTTAAACTCCAAGCAGATATGGTTGGTTGTTGACAGGTAGAGTTATTCTTCCCTGTTCCCCGTGGACAGCATATAGCATCTGCTCTTCCCCACAGAAACGGATAACGGGTCTCACCTCGCATCACGCTGCTGTGTACCCCTCGGTGCCATGGTAACACAATGCTATCCAGTCTTTGACACGGTTCTCTATTTTTACCTGGCTTCTATGGCAACGTAGCGGAGGACACTATTGAACACGAACTGTTTATTTTTTATAACGGATGGGGCTTCGATATGTGGGGAGAAGAGCTGCTGATCATTACAATGGTTGTTTCATGTTAGCATTGACTTAGCAGTCAATGGTAGTAGTCGCGGTAGTTGTAATAGTAGTAGTGTCCGTGACATTGACTACTTCAGGGGTACAGCTGGGCTGTGTACAGGGGGATTCAAACTCGCAAACACTTGTTTACTATAGGTCAGTGGTCTGCTTCTGTGGCTCATTAGCCAATGTCAGAGGTCACTGTCCCTTCAGATCAAGCACCTTTGTTTGAATATACAAATAAAAATAATTACACCCTGACCTCACTGACTCGATATAATACATATACATTTAACACACAAGTGGAAGAGGAAGTCTGACAATAAGGTTACCAGAAAGTTAAATCCTTTACAAAAAAATTTACTTTTTCAGGTGTTCAAGTAAGATTCCAAATCCAGGATTTCAGTAAAGCGTCTGAAATGATCCAAACGTTAATGTACTTGTGTCTGGAGACAGAACCCTTTTTGAAATAAAAGAAAGGCTTGAGTCGGCGTTGGTACCGGCTACCTACTTCAAACGATAAACTCCCCGATGCGACAGTGATTGACTTGGCTGTGGAGGTCAGGTTATAGAGCTTCAGCCACCCGGGTGCCGTGGTCAATACTGGAAATTAAAATGAGAAAAAACTGCTCTCTAATGCCAAATTTATGAAAGGTGACATTTGGAGCTACCATGCTCTTCATCAGACATGTTGTGTGATGAAGAGTGGTAGCTCGGAACATCACGTAACCTTTAATAAATTTGGCATTAGAGAGCATTTTGCAGTGTGCAGATCTTTTCTCATTTTATCTTTTAAAACATTTTTTTCAGCTCCTGTTTTCTTTGGGATGTGCGTGTTTTTTTGATTTTTTTTTCTACTGTAAATTACGCTGCACTGGACAGCTCATTACAAGCATTTCCAGCTCCACACACATAACATTATTGTAGCTACGGGGTTAGGAAGGACTATACATAGTTTTGGACTTCATGCTAACGTCTCTTGATAATAAATGTAATAATTTAGCCTATTTATTTGTTCTGATGTTTTACGTGTATTCTTTAGGTAGCTTATGTATGCATACTTAAAGTGCCTGATTTAATGAGACCTTCAGCGTGTGCAAAACATTTTAGCGCAGGCAAACGAATAACACAACCAATGATTGGTGCAAAGAACTACCATGACCAATCATTGGTGATGTTACTGGTTTCGCGTGTGCTAAAAGGTTTTGCACATGCTAAAGGTCTTAGTAAATCAGGCCCAAAGTGGTTTTCTGTGGTCTAATCTATGGGTGAGCAGGCATTGGTCTATATAGCGAATGAGGTCATCGAACCAGGCTAATGCATATGCACCAGCCCTCCAGTAATGGTCCGCCACCCCTATTGTAGCAGCTCACGCCACACTGTAGAATAAACATGATGACATATGCGGGAATCTTTGATCGGCCCTTTTTCCACAGCCTTACAATATTGCTTATGATTGGATTCTGAGTGCATTGCTGTATGTTTTTTTTGCTCACGGTCATGTCTGTGATCTGTGGACACGGCTTTGTGCTTTAAATGTCACCAGGGTGCGAAATTAATGCCGGCCTCAAGCCAGATGCTGGTACAATTTTAATTGTGGCTGGTAAGATTCTTAACCAATCAGGTTGTGTTATATTATAAAAGGTAATGTGGCCGGTAACCAATCAGGTTGTGTTATATTGTAGAAGGTAATGTGGCCGGTAACCAATCAGGTTGTGTTATATCGTAAAAGGTAATGTGGCCGGTAACCAATCAGGTTGTTTTATATTGTAAAAGCTAATGTGGCCGGTAACCAATCAGGTTGTGTTATATTGTAAAAGGTAATGTGGCCGGTAACCAATCAGGTTGTGTTTTATTGTAAAAGGTAATGTGGCCGGTAACCAATCAGGTTGTGTTATATTGTAAAAGGTAATGTGGCTGGTAAAATGTAGAAAATGGCTGGTGGCTTGGTCCACAAGCCACTCTGGCCAGTGGGTGAAAAGGTTAATTTCATACCCTGAATGTCACACTTTTACACGGCTGGATTCCGACTGAAATGGGTGAAATGCCTTTATGAAGGCTATGCAGCTCTGTCTCCCGAGGGCTTCTTTTATCTTCCCATCTCATGTCCTTGGGCTTGGGAGGATTTCTGGAGACACAAAGCCAGCCTCCTGCCATCGGGTAGCAAGTCGCATTCCCCACAGAGGATTCGCCCGATTTCACAGCTAAGCACGCAAGTTTTCCAATAGTACGTCGTTGTTGAATTTTTCTGGCTAATACGTCCTGGCTTTGCCGGGCTGGGCTGGGCTGGGCTGAGCCTCGGGCGGTGGGGGAGGACAGACCTGCCCCCGCCCTTAAGTGCACGCTCCTCTGGGGGAAGTGTGACCTTTCTGAGCGGCAGGTAATGAAAGTTGCGCAGACTGCTGGGAGATGAAGCCTCTGTCTAATGAGGAGGATGAGGAGGAGCCCACGAGCACCGGCAGGCCCTGACTTCATCGTCTACTGCCTGATGGTCGGTTCTTTTTTTTTTCCTCCAACTGTCTCATTCTCTTTTCTCTCTTGCCATTAAAATCGCTTTGGTCACAAAGCTCAAGCCCCCGACAGATTAAAGACTCCACACAATGTCTCTCCTATTCATTTTTTTATGGCTGATGGAGGAATTGTGTGGCGTCTTTAATCCGTCTGGGGTTTGGGCTGTGTGACCAAAGCTATTTTAATGGTTGCAGTTTAAGTATCGGACTCTTCCTTCCTGGTGTGTAATTGTGTGCGGTTTTTGCATTTCCTGTTTCTCCCTGTGTTATAGATGGGGCTTCTCGCTGCGTGTCTCCCGAGTGGCCTTGTGGCGGCCCTGGTGCAGCCTTAGAGTGAGGCAGCTCCGGTTCTGTTGTAAACAAGCTTCATTTCGCTGTGTCCAGACAGTGGCCTACATTACCGCGCACTCATCTCACCGCGGGCGTGTTCCATCATTCACGGGGAGAAAAAAAACAACAAAAAAAACAGCTCGGCCCTCCCCTCTCCCTTCGCACTCCGCTCGTCGCCATGGTAATGAGGCATAACGGAACAGAGCTGTTTTGATTGAGTGGCGGAGCCGGCGCTCACGGCGCGGGCCTGCGAGTTCTATTTATATAGCGGCGAGGTTAGCGAAGCTGCAGGAGGACAGACCCAGAGCCGGCCCAAAAGATGAATACACCTGTCAGAGGAGGGTCGGCCACTCTCTTATTGCTGAGATTTATGACCCTGTGCTCATCTGAAACCCTTTTAAAAGCTCGGCAATGATGAGAAATTGTTCGCAAATTTGACAACAAACATCTTGAGTATAATGGCATGTATGTTCATGTGTAGATTTTTGTGGGTGGCGGGGTTTGGGGGATACCCTGCTGATTAAGCCTGCCCCCTGCTGGAGACTGACCAGTAAGCGTGTCAATACTGCCACAGTCCGTTCTGCTTTCTACTGTGGGCCTGTGGTTTAGCTGGACAACCCAGTCAACGGCCCCCATACTTTTTGATTGCTGACACATAATGCACATTTTTTTTCTGCATTTCTTGCTTAATGCATATAGTGGGGGCTGCAACCCATAAGCTCTGCTGGTATTTGTTTTCACCTTAAAATCGGCACCCAATTCAGACCTGTGTAACCAGGGGAAGTGAGGTAACTGTGTAATTTGCTCTAATTGATTATTTAAGTGCAGAGTAACAACAAAATCCAGCAGAGCCTGTGGCTCTCAAGGACCAAGGTTGCAGACCGCTGGTTTAAATTAAAAAGCCTAATGCTGATTTTGTTAAATATAGCTCAGAAGTAATGGAAACACAAATGTCTCTGGACTTAATGCACTTGGCTCCTGTAGGGGGGGGCGGTTCTCATCTTGTTGCGACGATGTTCCAGTCAATTAGCTGAAATTGGTTTAAAAAAACAAATAAGCATTAAGTGATATTATGACGCAAGGTAAAAGGTTCAAACGAAGAGCATTACACCGGTGGGCGTGCCACTGTTAGGACCTGAACTCTGTATGTTTGCAGTGTTGGGCTGAAAGGTTTGTGCAGTAATGAGAGCAAACCTGTTCACAAACAGCTGAAGGCACAATGTTTGTGTGTGAATTGGCCATACGGTTCTGGTATGGAATTCGGACTGTGTCAGTAGTGGCTGTGGGTAACGCAGTGTCCTCCCCAAGGGGGGGAGGGGTTTTGGTCGGCAGGAAGTCCGTGCCACGTCGCGCATCGGCTGTACAGGAAGTGTCCTTCCCCGAGTGAAAAGAGGGCTTCACATCTCAAGTTACACAGGAAAGCTTATGCTTGTCTGCACTTCCAAAATGGCGGAGGAGCTTTCTGTGTTGAGAAACACAAACCGCACAGTTACCCCAGAAAGTGGCCGCGACGTCTCCTAAAGCAATGTGCTTGTATAAGTTTCAGTAGTGTCCTATTCTGTAAATGTTTCCAAAGGGTCAGTGTCCTCAGATAGATGCCACCCACACTCTTTCCTTGTGTTCAGTTCCTACTGCAGCTAATCGGCAAATTCACCATCTGCCAATAACACAAGGAAAAGCAAGAGCACATTCGGTAGGCTGACACTGTTGTGTGTCATACCTGCTAATGTTCCATAAAAGTTCTATTTGTTAATGCTACACAAAGAACGCTCTGTTCAAAAGTATGAAGTGAACATACGCACGCGCGCACACACTCGCACACACACACGCGCACTCGCACGCACGTAAATCTCCCATAGAGACAGCATGGCTGGGGTTGAGACTACAGCAAAGGTCGAGAGAAATATGATTCATCATTCCTAACAGACTCCTGAGCTCACAAGGGTATTTGGGATTAATTTAATTTAATTTAAGTTCTAAATCTCTCAGCTAAACTGCCATTTTGTTCCTTTGCAGGTTTTTCTGAGCTGTTTCTGTATATAATTTGGTAGGTAATGGAATAACCCACGTAGCATACAGCGCTGAACAGCGTTCAGTTCACTCCAAAATTTTGAAAGGTTTTTATTTTTATTTTTTATTTATTATTATTTTTTCTTTCCTCTAGTTGCCTGGGTCATATGTTCATTTGTTCATTTTGTTTAATTTGCTTGACTTTTTTTTTTACCCTGGAATGGGAATGGGATTGGGAATTGGATGCAGTCCTGAATTTCTCCCAGGTTGCAGTCTTGCCCTGCGTACCGAAATGTTTTTCCAAGGACGCCATTGTTGTTTGCAATTTGCCATCAGTCTATGAAGGGGGGTTGGTACGCTCGACTATGAAAGGCTGAAGTTTGCAGGCAGTCTGGCGGACTGTCCGTCCACGTACGTGCCTGCTCCCTGTTTTAAACACTTTGTTAGTACCTATAGAGAGAATATGAGTCCCCAGCCAAGGCCCTGACCCCAGTCCTGCCATGCTTAATATCAGGCTCCGACCCCAGTCCTGCCATGCTTAATATCAGGCTCCGACCCCAGTCCTGCCATGCTTAATATCAGGCTCCGACCCCAGTCCAGCCATGCTTAATATCAGGCTCCGACCCCAGTCCTGCCATGCTTAATATCAGGCTCCGACCCCAGTCCTGCCATGCTTAATATCAGGCTCCGACCCCAGTCCTGCCATGCTTAATATCAGGCTCCGACCCCAGTCCTGCCATGCTTAATATCAGGCTCCGACCCCAGTCCTGCCATGCTTAATATCAGGCTCCGACCCCAGTCCTGCCATGCTTAATATCAGGCTCCGACCCCAGTCCTGCCATGTTTAATATCAGGCTCCGACCCCAGTCCTGCCATGCTTAATATCAGGCTCCGACCCCAGTCCTGCCATGCTTAATATCAGGCTCCGACCCCAGTCCTGCCATGCTTAATATCAGGCTCCGACCCCAGTCCTGCCATGTTTAATATCAGGCTCCGACCCCAGTCCTGCCATGTTTAATATCAGGCTCCGACCCCAGTCCTGCCATGCTTAATATCAGGCTCCGACCCCAGTCCAGCCATGTTTAATATCAGGCTCCGACCCCAGTCCAGCCATGTTTAATATCAGGCTCCGACCCCAGTCCTGCCATGCTTAATATCAGGCTCCGACCCCAGTCCTGCCATGCTTAATATCAGGCTCCGACCCCAGTCCTGCCATGCTTAATATCAGGCTCCGACCCCAGTCCAGCCATGTTTAATATCAGGCTCCGACCCCAGTCCTGCCATGCTTAATATCAGGCTCCGACCCCAGTCCTGCCATGCTTAATATCAGGCTCCGACCCCAGTCCTGCCATGCTTAATATCAGGCTCCGACCCCAGTCCTGCCATGCTTAATATCAGGCTCCGACCCCAGTCCTGCCATGCTTAATATCAGGCTCCGACCCCAGTCCTGCCATGCTTAATATCAGGCTCCGACCCCAGTCCTGCCATGCTTAATATCAGGCTCCGACCCCAGTCCAGCCATGCTTAATATGCCCATGCTTAATTCAGCTCTCGACCCCAGTCCTGCCATGCTATATCGGGGCTCCGACCCCAGTCCAGCCATGTTTAATATCAGGCTCCGACCCCAGTCCTGCCATGCTTAATATCAGGCTCCGACCCCAGTCCTGCCATGCTTAATATCAGGCTCCGACCCCAGTCCTGCCATGCTTAATATCGGGCTCCGGGTACCAGTCTGAGTCTGAAATGACTTACCATGTATTTATTTACAGGCATTTTTTTAATCGTTTAGGGCAATGATTTGTTTGATTTCCTTTTGAATACATTTAGCATCTTGGCACAAATGGGACGGCGGCCATATTGTAGCTTAATGAAGATACAGACTGTTGCATAAGCTCAGAAGAAGGAAAACAAATACATGCTGTGATTTTTAAGTGTGTGCTGTACTTAAATTACTGCTGGACTGAGCAGAGTCCACAATAAAAAGGCAGTTTGTACTAGTGAAGCAATTACCAGGAACTTGTTTGTTTAGTTGTTAGAGACCTTTACATCTGAATGTTATCTTCTATTGCTTTTAGATGTTTAATGCATTTCCATCATTCTTTATTAGGTCTTATTCATTGCCAAAACTATAAAATGTTTCTTTGTATCTATGTAAATGGAATAGGCTTATTCGCCCTTTCTTCTAGTTGAGATACAATGAATACAACTGGGTGTGTATTATATTCATGAGCTTGTATTTTATTGCAGTTATGAATTGTGTGTGATTTGTGTGTAAAAAGGTGCTCTTGCCGGTTCATTGTAAACAAATAATAATCCCATCCACCAATCTCTGCTGCTTCCATTTTTTAGAATGAGTCACACTTGTAAGGTATAATTAAGTATCCATCAAAGAAAAAGGTTTGTTTATTTGACGCTGCTTTTGTTGTTTTATTAAATCTGGCTGTGTTGAAAAAAAAAAAACATTTGTAAGGATGGTATAGCTAAAACCTGATTCCTCAATAGGCTTTGTGTCCTAATATGTTTTTTTTTTATGTTCTTGGTTTATTGACAAACTGGGAAGCTGGAGCTTTCACAGTCTACCAGTCTATTACCAGTGCAGAAAATGGTAATATTTGGCAGGCTTTCGTACCCTGCAATTGGATATTCAGTTCAATTCAATTCAGTTTTATTTGTCTAGCTCTTTACATTTTTTTACAGAGAATTGTCACAGATGCTTCACAAAAAAACAGAAAGAAAATTTGGCAGAACCCCCAAAGATCTCCCCAGTGGGAAGAAAAACACAAACGATGGCGAGAAATAAAACTCCCCGATGAGAATGGGAAGCACCCCCGTGGGTTTCTTATGGCTTCAGGAGGCTTGGGGTTATAGGGGCCATAGGATGAACAGTGCTGTTTGCCCCCGTGGGTTTCTTATGGCTTCAGGAGGCTTGGGGTGATAGGGGCCATAGGATGAACAGTGCTGTTTGCCCCCGTGGGTTTCTTATGGCTTCAGGAGGCTTGGGGTGATGGGGGCCATAGGATGAACAGTGGTGTTTGCCCCCGTGGGTTTCTTATGGCTTCAGGAGGCTTGGGGTGATGGGGGCCATAGGATGAACAGTGCTGTTTGCCCCCGTGGGTTTCTTATGGCTTCAGGAGGCTTGGGGTGATAGGGGCCATAGGATGAACAGTGCTGTTTGCCCCCGTGGGTTTCTTATGGCTTCAGGAGGCTTGGGGTGATAGGGGCCGTAGGATGAACAGTGGTGTTTGTGTGCCTGTAGAATGGGTTCACTGGATGAGTGAGAATGAAGCATTCACTTAATTGCCAAATTTTCAGTCAACCTGCTTCTGTTTGGCGCACTCAGTCAAGTATAGCCCTTGGATTCAATTTGAATACTTTTTTTTTGCCAAAAGTGAATAATAGGTGGAAATCCCTGTGCGTTCACACGGGTTGCTCAACTGTTTTCTTCATTTTCTCTGCTGGCTGAGCAGCTTACACCTCACCACCGCCGTTATTGGATGTAAAGCTGCCGTTCTGTAAAGCTGCCAACTGCATCTTTCCATCTTGCAAAATTACCACGACTGCAGTTTTTTTTTTTTTTGTGAGATTCATGAAGTGAATCAAATGTTTACCGAGACGGCGATGACTCATATTTGGCTTGTTCATCATGGTACATTAATTTGCTGGCAACAACAACCAATGAAACTCTTTAAAATGAGTGCTGCATTACAGCACTGGAATGATTTTAGGTGGTAGGAGATGGCCCCACTGCAATGAATGAGGTCACCGGTCCTCGCAAATTGTGACAATCAAACCTTGACAGGGAGCCACAGAAAGCCAAACCTTATTGTTTTTAGATTGTGATGAACTATTGTATTATTTTCCGAGGCAGCCTCTATGCAGACGTTTGTTAGTCATTAAGCATATTTCATTCCGGCCGCACAAAAGTCAAATGTTTTTGCATTGATTGGTGAAACGGCAGTAATGTTCTGGCTATTTTAGATTACGCGGTAGCAGGTTGTGTTTCTGCCAGTGCGTTTTCAGAGCACGAGTAACTGTAATGACCTGCAGTAAAGCACACTGCTTCCAGGAACCGTTTTATGGCCTACGTTTATGAATCTGAAAGCACTCTGACATTACTGCCCCCCCTACCCCCGCCAGGGTGGAAAACGGTGACCGCAAATGTTAGAAATGAAAAGGTCAAAGTTCCATTCCTGACAATCTGTTGGTGCCCAATTATCCCCCATGTCTGGCCCCACAGAAACCACAGCATACAACATTACAGCACTCTGTTATGGAGAGAATGTAGATGGAGGTGCGGGTGGTGTGTGTGTGTGTGTGTGTGTGTGTGTGTGGTTGGGTGGTTGGGGGGGGGTGTGTGTGTGAGACACAGCACATGCATATATTAAGGTCTGCTTCTCTGGCCCCTTTTGTTAAGACTTTTACTTTTTGTGAGTGCAGGGCTGCATTCGGACCCAAAATGTATCCTTTCTTACTGTCATTCCCTTCCCTTGCTTCAAGGGAGGAATCCCCAAAATGCCAGGATGAAATATGGCAGTCACACCAAGTGTGATTCGGATCCAATTTAAGAAAGGGAAGGGAGTAATTATAGTCCCTCTCGCCCTTCCACCAAAGGTATAAAATGCAAGATTCCAGCATGAAGGGAATCCCACAATGCAATGCTCCACATGGAAAAAGTGGGTGGTCACGTTTCAACTCTATGGTGTTGCACTTCCTATATCTTGCGAGGGCGGTTCAGTTCCATTTTTGTTTGTTTCTCGTCAATCCTCCCTTACAGAGCTCCATTTAAGTTTGCTCCACGCAGCAAATTGCATCACAAGATGGCTCCCTCGAGGGAAGTAAGCAAGGGAAGGGAGTGTGTTAAATTGTATTGGAGTGCAGCCCTGGAGTCTGTTCCCAGTGTCCGCCGCTCCGAGAACTGCACAGCAGTTCCTCCCTAAACCAGGGGATTTCATTACTGCTTCACTGCCCCAGTTCTGTTTCTCTCAGAATGGGATGTTCGACAGAGCAGCAGATGATGGTGGATTAACGTTAATTTCACTCAATGTGACAGATGTGTCACAAATGGCCCCTTTAACAATAAACAAAATTTTTTAATTCTGGCCTTAGATAGAGGAGAATATGAGGTGTGTGTAAGAAGTAGTTAGACATCAAAGTGCCTTCCTTTAGATACCGATATACTCAGGAGAATGGCTTTGACTAAGCATAGCTGTTCGGGCACTTGGCCAAACTGCTTATTTAATGGCCATGAGGGATGAGAGGGAATGTATGTTGTTTTACGAGGGCCAGCTCTTGACTGGGATTGGGTTTGATCGGGTCTGCGCCCGCCTCTCTCTTCCTCGTTAGCGACTCCTCTTCGATGCTAAAAGCCCCGCTGTCACGCGATGCGGATTTGTGTTCTCTGCGTCCCGTGAAGCGCACGCTCCTCTTGATTGAGCCCCTTTGAATGCAGGAATGTAAGGCATATTCACAGGCAGTGTGTCTAAGGGTCCTTCAACCAGGGGGCTCTTCATTCATATGCGTGTGTGTGTGTGTGTGTTCTTGGGCTTATTGAACAGATGGGACGATGGATGTTTTTTTTCCTATTTTTATACCAAGCTAATGACAGCTAAAGCACTTATTTTATCATCCAAACAGTCCTTCAGTCCCATCGCATTAATCAAGATCCTATTTGAGATTGTACTTCAGCCTAAAATCCTGTCATTTGCATTCATGGAAAATGCCTGGCGCCACACGCGCCGGTTAGAGGGCCGTGAGTAAGTGCAAAGTCTGTGATACCACACAATATTTACCATTTATAAATGGCTGAGAGAGATTGAGAGTGAGAGTGAGTTCAACATCTCCAAGTTTTGTGTGAGGGAGCGCCACTAAAGGTAACGGCCGCCCCTCCCAGCCCACACCCTCCTTAAGGGAAACCTTGGCCGTCAACCTTGGCCAATGGCGCGTAAAGAAAAAAGAATATATATCGCTAAGTGATTCTCTAAAGTTTTGAAGGTTGTGGCACCGTTGGCACGGGTCTGTGAACGGCTTTATTGAGCTCAGAGAAGGCCCTTCTTTCTGAGCCTGTCAGGGAGCAGACGGATGGTAATGGCTTTGGCTAAGAGGTGTGGTGAGGTGATGCATCGCTTTGTTTGCTGTCCCACGGACTGAGAGATCGGGGGGGGGTGGGGAGGAATAGGGAGGGGGTACGAAGAGCACTTTCTTACTCGAGCAGTCCTGATTATGTACAGCGTTCTTGGGGGGGGGGGGGGGGGGGGGAAATTATCTCGTCTTAACTGCGGAATGGGCAGCAGCAGAGCTGAAATGGGGTTATTTCATTTGAACTCGGATCTATTCAGGAAGTAAATTCAAGTTCAACTTTGGGGGGAGAAAATGCCCATTGTATTGTATGAGTCAAATGTATTGTATTGTAGTGGCTGAGTCAAATTTAAATGGAATTGACCTCTGCTATAAAGTGTATATACTACCTTGGGGGCAACAAAAAGGCCTACCTTAGGAGAAGCATTAGAGGTCAGAATGAGCTCATTGAAAACCTGACTGTCATCTAGTGTCCAATATATTCGCTAAAGAGGACAGAGGACAGACTAAGGAACCATCTGAGGACATTTGTTTGAAACGGTTCATTTAATGACCATTCACGAGCTTCTTTACGTTCATGGAAAATTCTCTTATTTTCTTACTTATGAATTTGAGAGAAGTGATAGTCACTGAACTTGGGTTCATACAGCAAACACGGAACTCTCTTAATGCTCATGTTTGCTAAAAGAAACTGATGGTTTGGTTCGAGGCCTCTTTGGGTGAACTCAATGTTATTGTTGTGTTGTGGATGAACGTTCCAGAAGATTCCAGGGCTCTGAATTCTCACTCGCTCACTCACAGCAGGAGATTATGGTGTCACTACTGCCTGCCGGCTGTGTGTAGGAGCAGCTAATGGACCGCCTTCCGCAGTAAATGCTATGTGGTTATGATTTAATTATAAATGATTCTTCTGTCAGGCCACAGCAACTGGAGTGCTTTAAGATGCGCAATGCATCAATGTCAGCTATAGCTTTAACCTTAATACAAAACCATCAATCATTAATCACTTAGAATCAAATGTTGGTCCTCAGGTCTGCCAAAGAATGCATGTCGATTTAATGGACTTCTGGGGTGCCTGGCTTTCTGTGTTTGTATTAAACCTTATGGTTCTGTGTTTGTATTAAACCTTATGGTTCTGGGTTTGTATTAAACCCTATGGGTTTCTGTGTTTGTATTAAACCTTATGGTTCTGGGTTTGTATTAAACCTTATGGTTCTGTGTTTGTATTAAACCTTATGGTTCTGGGTTTGTATTAAACCTTATGGTTCTGTGTTTGTATTAAACCTTATGGTTCTGGGTTTTCAACAGGGGGTTCTTGAATGTACGGTAGGGGGTCCCTGGCGAGACTTGATATGCAATGACTATGTATTGATTTGGGAACATGTAAAAAAAATATAAAAACTTTTTAAGTATAACTTTTTAACTTCTGATGGGGTCCCCTGGATGCTTTTTGAGTCTGGGTGGGGGGTCCCTGGATGCTTTTTGAGTCTGGGTGGGGGGTCCCTGGATGAGAAAAGGTGGAAAATCCCTCCTATATTTAAAAAAAGTAACTTGTAAATAATTGTGACTTACATTTTTGATATGTGAACCATTTTTTTCTTCAGCCAGAAGAACCCAAAAAGACAATAACGGGTTATTCATTCCTCTAGTCTCGCCATTTTCCTACAGTCTATAAAGTATCTAGCATTATATAAAGTCTGGTCTTGAAAACCAAGTTTTCTGTCTCTACATGACATGCCAAGATTTTCCATGCATTGAAACTCTCTGTAAAATAACAGAGAAATGCTTCTTGATATCCAAGTAGAATCTACCTTCTTTCCAAGTTAATTTCCATCTTTCCACGTAATTTGCCCTTGTTCTGAACAGAAATCAACATGGGAAATCCCTTGTTGTTTATTTGCTGTAATGTAATTATTTCTTCCCTTCCCTCATCACCTCTCCAGAGCTACTATATCCTTTAGAGGGCTGCTCAGACTCACACAAATACTGTCCATTTAGGTCTGACAAAGGCATTGTACAATACAATTTATGAATACATTTTACACGCTAACATTTTACTTCTCCTTTTCAATGATCAATGTGCAACAGTCTATATCAGGGGTTTTCAACCTTTTCTGACCCAGACATAGAGACATCCAAGGAACCCCCACCCAGACATAGAGACATCCAAGGAACCCCCACCCAGACATAGAGACATCCAAGGAACCCCCACCCAGACATAGAGACATCCAAGGAACCCCCCCCCCCAGACACTGAGACATCCAAGGAACCCCCACCCAGACACTGAGACATCCAAGGAACCCCCACCCAGACACTGAGACATCCAAGGAACCCCCACCCAGACACTGAGACATCCAAGGAACCCAAACCCAGACACAGAGGCATCCAGGGTACCCCCATCATAAGTTAAAGAGGGTTATATAAAAAATATAAAAATATTTATAAAAAAGTAAGAAAGGTGTTTTTATGTTTTGAAATGTTTTCCCAAATCTATATATAGTCATTGCATATCAAGTCTTGCCAGGGACCTCCTGCAGTACCTTCAGGGTCCCCCAGGGGCCCACAGACACCCTGTTGAAAACCCAGGGTCTATATGATAAGTGCTGCAAAAGAAAGCAGGGATATAATATAATGAAGACCTGTAGCTGTGGACTCCTGGTCACCTGGTGGCAAAAGCAGAGTTTTGGCTGGAAGCTGTGACCTTACCTGCATTCTGCTGCCTTCACCACCTGAGCCGGTCCGGATCCCAACTGTCACTCACAGAATGAGGTGATGTGGGATATTGGGAATACATATTTAAACACAATTAAGGAATAAATGCCTAGACCAGATTTGTGAATTCAACGAAGGTCTGTTTAGCCAGTGCGGCGTAAGAGAATGTTATATTTTTCTGGTTGTTGTTCTATGCACGTCCAAGTAATAACCCCGTCACCGGTTCCTTGTTCAAATGACAGGAGTAACCTTTTGTTAACAGAAAACAAATGAGGAGTGTGTGGCTTTGTGGTTGATTTGTAAGAGGATTTAGAGATGTGGAGAGACGGCTCGGCTCCAGACTACATTGACACTCATTGTGTCTAAGCACTCCTGTTTCCGAAAAACACACAGAGGTGAGGGAGACTGCAGCAGGCAGAGCCGTAATGAGGACTATAATGGAAATCAAACCAGTAGGCTATGCATTTATTTTCAGTAGGCGAACAATGAGTTTTCAGCCGTTTAATAGGTTTTATAGTTTAATAGTTTAGTTTAAAAGGCAAAATAGCTGAACCATATCGAGTGTACCCTAACTGAATGGTAGAGCCATAAATAGTGTGTGTGCATGTGTGTATGAGTGAGTGTGCACGTAAATACGTTGAGAATGTTTTCGAGTTCCTGAGACGCACCTGAAGCTATCAACAGTTGATGCTTTTTTTTTTTTAACCATGTGCCTCAATCGGCTCTTGTGTAAAAGAGCGTTTGATGTGATAATTGCACGGGAACGAAATGCGCCACTGGGAATTTTAATGAGCTCACCCAGACCCCTCGCTCCTTCCTACGTGGGGGCGAGAGGAGGGGCGGGAGCACGTGTTGAGTCAGCCCGCAGGTTACATCGCCAGCCTCACTCCACGGAGTGACCTCATTCGCTCCTGCTGTGCGCGGATCGCTCGACGCGATTGGTGCTCGTTTCCTGAGGGGACTTCTCCCCTGTTTAACACATCACCTTGCAGATGTGTGTACACAAGCTGACTACCACAATGTTTATTTTATTTGGCTGTTTGTTACAGACAGCCATTTCCTTCAGGAAGCTCATACAAGGTTTAGACCCACTAACACCTCTGGTTTGCCTAGTTTTTGGTTCTGAAATCTGTAAGTAAACCATCTTCAGTAAATGTGTACTTGTAGTGACCCACAATGCATTAGGTTTGAAGCCCTGCCAGGGAGCTAACCTCAACACTACAATATTGCTACTGTACCCAAAATAATGACATTGTATGCCATATATTTGATTTTGATTGATTTAGCATTTTATGAAAAACGGCATGAATTTGTTTTACAGAGAAGTGTATGCTGAGAAGCACAGTAGCCTATGATATAAGTAGACAATATAAGTGGACACCCAACATCCTAAAATTGCTGTATGTGGTAAAAAAAAAAGTTTTTTAAATGTGTGTGTGTCAATTATTTGTTTTGGGCTGCATTAGATTGATTACATTTTGAAACCAAGCTAAAATGAAAGAGCAGGTCTGGGGATTGAATTGACAGTTGTCTGGTCAGGTTAACAACCCGATAAAAATGACCAGGAATGCCATTGAGATTAAGCTGCAGATTATGCCTTCTACTCAATTAAATCTGAATGCTTGTGCTCTGTAATCTAATGCACTGTCAGTTAAACATTTAAAAAAAGAATTCTGACTGTGACATCATCACTGTACGGAGACTGACCGGCAGGCTACAGCTCGTCCTTCCTGTTCCTAATGAGAAACAGACACTGACCGTAGTTTAGAACTACCTATACCATATTTCACAGACCTATTGTTGCGGAGTTGTATATCTTTATTTATAAACGCCAAAATAATATCTTGAAATATGATGCCAGTAATTCATTTTTTTTTTTTTTCAATTAAGTTTACAAAAAGGGAAACAACATAATTTTTAAAAAATTATAGAGTTTTTGTAGCAATAGTCAGCTTGGGTGGGAAGAAGTAAAACAATGGTTACTTTTGTTATTGTAATAAAGCAAACATGTTTCAGAGATTTATGTTTCAGAACTAATATGTCCATTCCATTGCCACCTTCGGCCGCACAAGTGGAGAACTTCAGGTCACTTCCTGCAACTCAAGCCTTGCAGGGTATTGGGGATGCAATTTGATTGCCACTTAGGTTAATTAATGTTGTCATTTTTATGCTGTTATTTTAACAGTTACTATTAGGTTAATTTATGTTGGGATTTTTATGGTTATTGTCATGATGTTATTGTAATACCCCACCCAATTATTATTATTCCTGGTATTGGTTTTCTTGCTTGAAACACAATTGTGTTTATCATGCCAATAAAAGTGATGTAATTTCATTGTGGGTCCGGGAGAGAGAGGGAAAGAGATTGTGATATCGATGGTGTTGTCATGCTCTTTATTTTTAGGTTTATTAATTTTAAGCTTAAGCCCCTTACATTACTGGCAGCTTTATAACTGGAATATGAGGAGGGGGAGAAATGTGGAAGAAGGGCGGAAGAGAGGAGAAGGGGAGAGAAAGAGGTGTGAAAGGGTGTGAGAGATGTGTAGAGAGAGAAGTGAGAGGGTGTGAGATTAAAGGTGAGGTGAGAAAGGTAGCGGGAAATGGGATGAGGGAGAGATAGGTGAGAAAAAAGAGGAAAGAGCGGGTTTGGAAATGGAGCGGGGCGGAGAGGAGGAAGAGCTTGGTCACAGGGAATGGGTCTCATCTGGGATGCTGTTTAGAGTGGGAATAATGAGTGGGAATAATGGGAATAATGATTTGGAAGAGGAACCAGAAGGGCTCCCGAGGGTCTTTGCACAGGCAGCCACCGCATCCTTGCCGAACTTTAGTTTGACGTGTACAGAAGTCTCCCGTCCTCGCATGCTTGTGCTTGTGACTGAAACCCTGTCTCTGGCATATGTAGGTCTTCTTGTGTTGCATAATGGAGCGGTAGGTTGGTACAATGTGGGGGAACTGTGGTTTGTAAAGCGATTGATTGTTCGATTTCATTCCCTACACTGGACACTACCCCCCCCTGAGCCAAGGTACTTTGCATTGCTTCAGCATATATATAGCCAGCTGTGAATGACTATATATAAAAAAAAAAAAAATGTGTAGTCGCTCTGGATAAGAGCGTCTGCTAAATGCCTATAATGTAATGTAATGTAATAATGCAGTTGCCTCAGGACTAGAAGCATGTACATTAAGTGTTAAATAACCCATTGATACTGGAATCGGGGCATTGTGTCACATGCTTGGTGCACATTCTGAGAGATTTCTGTGGCTGCTGATGAAAACAATAATAGGCAATTTTGCAAAACATAAGATATGGCACTGGTAGATTTCATAAATGAATGTCATTGCCTGTGTCATTAGGGGCAGGAAGCAGACTGTGTAGCCTCCCGTTGAGTGATACAGTGGCACAGTGATTATGTCACAGCCAGACTCTTGGGTTGCAGTAATGGGGAAGATTATAATGCAGTCGCAACTGAACGGCACAGAGAAACAACGGTCCACTTTATCCTTGAAGGTATACACTAATGTCTCTCCACTGCCAACCCGAAATTTGCTGAATATTCACAATGAGGTACAGCCAATGATGGTACTCGTATCAACAGATGCCCTGTCCTCGCATGTCTCTTTGTGAATATTTATATAAGCTCTAAAAGCACTGCAAAGTCCTGTACTACCATCCTCCTCGAGTGGAGCGAGTAAAGGAACAAAGGAGTAGACCATCTGGTTACCATAGAGAACCTGTGACCCAGATGCTGGAGAGGAAGGGGTGGGCGAGTGTATTTTCTGTTGCATTTAGAGCGGGAATAGCTGAGCTTAGCCAGCACACACTGCTGCATACAGACCTGGAGAAAAGAAACGTGTGAAATGCCTCAAAACCCCTAAGACACCGGTACAATTCCTGCCGGTTACTGACAATTTAAAATGAAATATGTATTGTTTTCAATATTCAGAATTTAATTCTGATATGCGATTGTATGTTTTGGCTAGTTTTGTGTTTCATTGAAAAGATCTGTGGATGTCTTCAGTCCATGAAAGAAGAGACAGTAAAACCAACTGTCAATGATTTACTGGCCTGATTTACATCTTGTGCCTTTTGGAAAGTCTGTCACTCAGAAGGAGGCCAGGACAGGGGTTTGGGCTAGACATATGAAGCCTCTGTCCAGTGGGGAAATTGATCAAGAATCTGTTGGCTAAGCTGTACTGACGAGACTTAATCAGGTGCCTTTTTTAACCTTTGTAAATGAACAGAGCTACATCATATTCAAACAATCATACCAGCTCTGTGTTTCGCATTAAATAGTGAAAAAGTAATGAAGTAACACTCAATGAATTACTTGAATCTCGTCGCTGTCTGTTGGTTATTTCATCAGTCGGCTTGAATGTACGTAACGGCACTAATCAGCCCCGGTCGTCTGCTGTCCAGGTCGTTCACTGCAATTTCATTATTTTGCATGATTAATTTTCAGCAGCTGTTTGCTGTTGTGATCTCGTAGAGTTCTCTCAGGGACTCGAGTCTATTTATCCTCGTACTGCATAACTCTAGAACTGACCAATCAGGCTCCACCCTTCATGGTTACTGTTGCTACAGTAACTTATGTCATGTAGGCTTATTCTTCCCCTTGAAAGAACAGCAGATCAAAGGCAAAATGAGAAAACAGATTTTTATATTTTTCACAGAAAAGATAGCCTTATTATACTGGAACTTGCTTAGTTTTTTTTTAACTGTTAAATCACATGTAATTATGTATTATGTGATGCCGAGTGGTTTGATAGAGACATCGCTTGCTGAGTCTTAGCTGTAGATTAATGGAAAAAGCAGGTAGGCTATGCAGGTATTCCTCATTTCAGGGATCAGTAACCCTGATCTTGCATAGTTGCACAGTCTGTTGGTTTTTGTTCTCACCGTAAACATGGCAACCGATTAAGATCCCAGTAGCCGGGTGTTAATTGGGTAATCGGCTGCCTTAATTTGTCAATTAATTTTTGAGTAACGATGAAACTAAGCGTAAGCTGTCTAGAACCAGGGCTACAGACACCTGTAGTATTTGTAGGAACCAGGGCTACAGACACCTGTAGTATTTGTAGGAACCAGGGCTACAGACACCTGTAGTATTTGTAGGAACCAGGGCTACAGACACCTGTAGTATTTGTAGGAACCAGGGCTACAGACACCTGTAGTATTTGTAGGAACCGTAGGAACCAGGGCTACAGACACCTGTAGTATTTGTAGGAACCAGGGCTACAGACACCTGTAGTATTTGTAGGAACCAGGGCGACAGACACCTGTAGTATTTGTAGGAACCAGGGCTACAGACACCTGTAGTATTTGTAGGAACCAGGGCTACAGACACCTGTAGTACCATCATATTTATGTTCTATGGCTTCAGTATCCTGTGCACCTTGCTGGATGGATACCAAGTTAATGTAAACTATGGCATTACATGATGGAATTGTGCGGAGGCAAATGGTATTAATTATTACCTTAGTAAAGAGAAACTGTTTGTGTAACAATTTAATTGATTCTTTCTGAGTTGGGCTTTCTGTTGTTCTGGGAGACAAAAAAAAAAAAAAACCTCATCATTGGTCTGTGTTCTGAAATTTTGGTCTGTTTTTTGAGTCCTTTTGGTGTATGACACCAGTCATCATTCATCAGGCACAGTCTAATTGTAAAGCGCGTCATCGTTTAAATTTGAGACAAATTTCACGCGCTGCATTAATCACCAATCGGTTCAGCAGTCACTCAGATTTGTGCTAAATGTGTGTAACAAAAGAAATGAGTGGTCATGGTGGTGGGGGTGTGGGGAATTAACGTTTGCTTTAATTGGTTACATTGGTACTGAAAATAGATTGTGATTTCACTGAACTTGCCTGTGATTGGTGCAGACCGTGCAGGAATGTCTGCAGGCCTGGCATAGTTTCTGTGCCCAGAAATTACACGACGCTCACATGCATTCTGCAACAGCCTCGTCACTCCAGCGTTTAGCCAGTCATGACACAGCAAGCTGACTCACTTGTCTGATCAGGGTTGCCAGACTGGGGGATTTTACCCTAAATGTAGGGTATTTCAAAAATTTATGGGGCAATTTTTTAAGAAAAAAAATGTATGGGAGTTGATGATATATGGGGGATTTTAAAATAAGGCATGGGGGTGAAATTGTGATAAAATTGTATGGGACTCAATTTAAGATGGGGGATTTTCAGGCATCTGGCAACATGGTGTCTGATGGGGAAGTGCAAAGAAGGGGAGTTATAGCAGCCTGTTATGGGGTGGCGTGTCTGAAGGGGAGTTATAGCAGCCTGTTATGGGCTGGCGTGTCTGAAGGGGAGTTATAGCAGCCTGTTATGGGCTGGCGTGTCTGAAGGGGAGTTATAGCAGCCTGTTATGGGCTGGCGTGTCTGAAGGGGAGTTATAGCAGCCTGTTATGGGCTGGCGTGTCTGAAGGGGAGTTATAGCAGCCTGTTATGGGCTGGCGTGTCTGAAGGGGAGTTATAGCAGCCTGTTATGGGCTGGCGTGTCTGAAGGGGAGTTATAGCAGCCTGTTATGGGCTGGCGTGTCTGAAGGGGAGTTATAGCAGCCTGTTATGGGCTGGCGTGTCTGAAGGGGAGTTATAGCAGCCTGTTATGGGCTGGCGTGTCTGAAGGGGAGTTATAGCAGCCTGTTATGGGCTGGCGTGTCTGAAGGGGAGTTATAGCAGCCTGTTATGGGCTGGCGTGTCTGAAGGGGAGTTATAGCAGCCTGTTATGGGCTGGCGTGTCTGAAGGGGAGTTATAGCAGCCTGTTATGGGCTGGCGTGTCTGAAGGGGAGTTATAGCAGCCTGTTATGGGCTGGCGTGTCTGAAGGGGAGTTATAGCAGCCTGTTATGGGCTGGCGTGTCTGAAGGGGAGTTATAGCAGCCTGTTATGGGCTGGCGTGTCTGAAGGGGAGTTATAGCAGCCTGTTATGGGCTGGCATGTCTGAAGGGAAGTTATAGCAGCCTGTTATGGGCTGGCGTGTCTGAAGGGGAGTTATAGCAGCCTGTTATGGGGTGGCGTGTCTGAAGGGGAGTTATAGCAGCCTGTTATGGGGTGGCGTGTCTGAAGGGGAGTTATAGCAGCCTGTTATGGGCTGGCGTGTCTGAAGGGGAGTTATAGCAGCCTGTTATGGGCTGGCGTGTCTGGGCTGTTCTTGCTCAGCTCCTGCACTGTTTAGACTGTTTTGACAGTTGAACTGGCTGTAACAGTTTATCTCAGAATTCACTCTGCTCTGCAATTCACCTGCTATCATTCTTCCACTGGTCAGGCTCCATTTGACTTCTTTAACTGTAAATAAATTCACTGCGCTTGGATTGATATTCGTCCATACTTTTTTCTGGAAACAATCAGATCAAATACAGTGATTCGATTTTCATAAGTTATAAGACATGTTTTAAAGTTCTGTCATGCTTGTCAAACCAGTTTTCCAATTTGGCTTCGTAATACAATTATTATGAAGCGTTTCACCAACATCGCATAGACATCATAGACAAAGACTATGCAATGAACTATGGGAGCCTGAGCTTGAGGCAAGGAAAACACGTAACTGGCTGTGTACGCTCTTTCATGCAGTTTAATAAATGTGAAAATTGTATTAAGAATCGTTCAAACGACGGAGAACAAATGCCCACACACGTACAGATGAATTGGCAAAGATAACGACTTGTACCTGAGAGCATTTTGTATTGAACAGGAGAGTGTCTACATCATCAGGACTAATTCACATAGATCTGAGTAGGGCCCTCTCGTCGAGCAGTACTTGCTGTGCCCGTCTGTTTTTCTGCAAAGACAATCGATCACTGCTGATTGGGAGTCACGGCAGCAGCAGATGCAGCCTATCCGCATGAGTAGCACAGGGCTTTGGGAAATTTGTAAATCAATTTGGGCTTGATTTTAAGAAGCTGGTTGAATTTGCCTGGGACAATGTAAGCTTAGAGCATCAATGCTTAGGGGGGCATTGTCGGGATGGCAGAATTCACAAACGTGCAATAAACTCCAAGCAGCTCGTGCATGCATGCGGAACGCTAGCAGAACTGGATCACAACACAGACCAAATAATTAATTGTGAATATGTGAAGACGCAGCACAAGTTAACAGAACAGTTAGCGGAATATTACAGCCGTGACCAATTAATAAATAGAACATTGTTTAGTGAGGCAGCTCTGAGATTTCAGAAGGCCGGAGGCTGCATATAGAAAGCCTCCCACTTGGTTCTATTTCCGGCTTTCAGAAGGAGTACTGGCTCTGAACTTTAAAAATTACAAACGGCATGTGGAGGAAAACGCACTAATTTCTTCTGATTAATGGGATGCAGCTGAAAAAATATGTCCCCGTTGAACACAGAAGGCGGAACTTCTTTGTTCTTGTTGGCTATTGCAATTTCTGTAGATGCCGAGAGAAGCGTATCTTTCTATGGACTTATTTATGGACATCAACATTAATCCATGAAAGAGGAGACCGTAAGCCAATCAATGATGATTAAAGTTAACTACAAAAATCTTCCTTTACTATACTTTCACATTCACAACTGCCCCTGGTGTTGTTTACCTGTCCCTGCTGGAAACCGCTTATTTACTTCAAACTATTTTAATGTTCTTGGTGGAAATTTGCAATCTCATTCTTAAGAAATGAAGGTTGAACTGAGTAGACTGACACAAGTTATTAAATGATTGTTTTAAAACCGTGGTTGGAAACAGAAAATCCATCGTTCTTTTTGTGGTGGAAGACTGAAACGCATGCAAGATACTAACCCCTGATTTTCTTTAGGAAGAATTATTATTATTTTATTTGAATGTGTATTTTACACATGCTGGCAGCAGAGCTATATTCGTGTATGTGTAGATTTGTGTGCAGATGAGTATGACTGGGTGGCACACGGTATAAACATGTTCGGCTGAAGAGGCTTTGCACAATCTCCTGTTAATACCAGTGCCAAGGAATGAAATGGGACATTAGGCACTTAGTGTGTGACGCGCCTAATCCCAAACACGGGGGGCGGGGGGGGTAAAGGGATCAAGGGCAGGGGGGGGGAGGTGATGTGTGGCGTAGGCACGCAAATACATGGAGATGAATGTACACGAGCACACAATAATATGTTTGATCCCCTTTCCCCTGTTTTTCAGTTTATATTCATTTTATATAGTTTTCAGTGCCGGGTGTAATTGCTGCAAGTTCATATGTTAATGCTAAAGGTCTCTCTTTTTTATATTTGAGTGTGTGATTTACAAAATGCCACCAGTTGTGTGTGTGTTTGTGTGTGTGTGTGTGTGTGTGTTTTCTGTTTGGCATGCATTTGTGCTACAACTTTGCAGTGAATATAATGTATATACTGTATTTTCTCATCATAAACGAGGTGGCATTACGCACACACAAAGGGGCAAAGATCAATATGCCAGAATAAGCTTTTAAACTGAACTTGTGAATACTAGAACAGAACAAAGCTGTTGTCACTCCCCTGACAGTTGAAAGTGCAGAAGGTAGAAAGGTCTTCCCTTTTGAAATGGTACCGGTTAGCACTCACTGCTTCCTTCAGAAGTGTCCACACCGTTTCACTTTCTCAATCCTGACTGCCATTTGTGTTGTACAACACAACACGCTACAGGGCTCTGCTGTTGATCAGGTCCATGTTGTGTGCTAACACGATGCCTTTTCCCTGTGCTCTGTGCCTCTAATACGGTGGGACTGGGTGGTGAGATGTGAGGTTTGCTCAACAGGCCTTGTACTCTGAAGCACCAGTTACAGCAATGTGAGCGCACTGCTCCTCGTAGCCCCTTCTATGTATCTCCATGGAAACCCTGTTGCCCAGGTGAACTGGATTTCTGGGCAGACTTAAGGACCCCTCCCACAGGGCGCCAGCAGAAGGGTTGGATGGGGAACGAGTGAATCGGGGGGGGGGGGGGCCCTCGTCTGAGGTGGAAGGAGCAGAATGGGACCCTGCTGTCCATTTTCACTCCAGTTTGACCTTGTCTTGAGCCAATATCTGGTTGTAGAAGGTGAAATATCAACACATTTTTGACCAAAATATTCTGCTCTGTTTAGTAGTGATGAGCCTGTCCCCCAGGAGTATGTGTATTTTGTGCAGACTTCAGTGGATTGATTGCATTGCATTAAATTACGTTACATTATATTTCAATTGCTTTCAGATGGGGGCCACCGTGGGCTATGTTGCTCTGTAATGCAGGGGTTCCCAAATATTTTAATTCCAATGTGTCTAAAGTGACCATCCTGTGGCTAAGGACAACAATTTTACAATCTGTCTAAAGAGACCATCCTGTGGCTAAGGACAACCATTTTACAATGTGTCTAAAGAGACCATCCTGTGGCTAAGGACAACCATTTTACAATGTGTCTAAAGAGACCATCCTGTGGCTAAGGACAACCATTTTACAATGTGTCTAAAGAGACCATCCTGTGGCTAAGGACAACCATTTTACAATGTGTCTAAAGTGACCATCCTGTGGCTAAGGACAACCATTTTACAATGTGTCTAAAGAGACCATCCTGTGGCTAAGGACAACCATTTTACAATGTGTCTAAAGAGACCATCCTGTGGCTAAGGACAACCATTTTACAATGTGTCTAAAGTGACCATCCTGTGGCTAAGGACAACCATTTTATTGAGCACCTCAATTAAATTCTTGATGTTTGGCACCTTTATCAATCGCATACCACAAATGGCAAAGTAGTGGCCATTAATCGTGACTAATGAATTATTAGACTATATAATGACAATATAATTATCATCATGATCCTGACATATAGCTATAGTAACTGTATATGATTCCCATAAACCCCTGCTGCGAGGCGTTCTGATTGGACGTGCAATATTCTTGCCCTGTATGCTGTGTGGAGGGCTAAATTCTAAGCTCTGTCCCTTTGCTGTGTTGGACCAGTGCTCCTACGTCCCCCCCTGCGAGAGAGACAACCAGAAGAACAAAGAGAGTGTCCTCCTCTGGCAGGACTACTGGACAGGGGAGGGGAGCTCCCAGTCCTTCACCTGCTTCTTCAACCAGCAGCGCAGGTGAGACTGTCATACCTCTCTACCTGTCTTCTGCACCTTCCTCCAGGGCATGCACTGTGTAATGAGATACTACCCTACACTTCCTTGCTAAACTGTAACATTCTCACCATTTTTATTTTGTTTCTTTCAAATTCTTCTTAGTTATGTAGAATGTATCCTATTTAATTACAGTAGCAGCCTACTGTAGGGTGGTGGTGTAGTATAATGGTTAAGGAACTGGGCTTGTAACCGAACGGTTGCAGGTTCGATTCTCAGGTAGGGCACTGCTGTTGTATCCCTGAGCAAGGTACTTCACCTGCATTGCTTCAGTACACATCTATCTGTATGAATGGATACTATGTACAAAAAAATGCGTATGCTGTGTAAGTCACTCTGTCTGCTAAACAATGCCTGTAATGTAATGTAATAACAGTAATGTCAAGGCATAACGGTAATGGCTCTCTCCAGAATGCGTCACAGACATAAATGTCGTCTACTCTTCAGCACTGCATACTTCAGGAAGTGACATCACAATTGCGTTGATGATATGATGCCCCTGCCCACTGAATCCCCTGGGTCTTGTCCTCACGGACAGCGCTGACACGGATGTGGGCCAGCTCACAGTGGACTGTGCTGTGCTTTGGCTGCACGTTCTGTCAGCATCGCTTATTTTTGGCCGTTAAGGTCTAGGATTAAGAATGGGGCTGGAAACATGGAGGTGACAGAAGGCGATGCCGTAGAGACCAGATGTCCGCCAGCGGCCGCGTAGCATATGCGTATTCCCGTGAGGAGGCGATGTTCTGCTCACTCGCCCCGCTGATTCATGTTATATTTATATTTAATGCTGCCCTTTCAAGCCAGCAATATTAAGAAACTGCCGTAGTTGTGAGACTGAGATGAAATAAGCCTTCGGCGGCATTAAACCAGTAAAACCTTTCCTAGCACGTCCAACTTTTTCAAATTAAATTTCCCTATGTTGTGAGCCTATAGTGAGAGGGCTGCTACGTGTCTTTGGAAACAAATTTACACATTTCCTAAAAAGTTGCCCTTCTTCACTGTCACTATAAAAATAAAGAAAACATTTGCTCCATATAGATTGTAGATATATGCCAATTATTTGGGTGATCTGGTATTTAGCTGGTGGCTCAGTTAGCTTTGTGGAGGCTAGGCTTGGTAGGTCTGTAGCCTCTATTCCTATCCCTATCCCTATTCCTGTGCTGTGTGATTGGTGATCATGGCAGTTCTAGGATTTATGATCTGAGGTTTTTGGTCGGCCTTCAATTTTCAAAAGTGCACAAACCTTTCCTAGAGAAGACACACTTAAACTAAATTAGTATTAAATCAAGTTTTTTGTTTATTTTTCCTCCCCAGTCAGCAGTTTCGCAGTAGATGGGCTTAAGCAGATGATACATATTGAAAGGGGCACATTCATAGACGGACCCAGCTCTTGCCTTGGTCCCAGAACTACTTGGGAGGGCAGTCGTGCTCTACTTTTCTGCAGTGTGCTAGGGCAGTGGTCACATGTGTTCCCTGGGGGGTGGGGGCGCAGAGACACAACAGTGGGGGTGTGCCGAGGCTTAAAAATATCCTACTACCAAAGGGCGGGTGGGGCTGAAAAAGTTTGGGGATGGGTAGGAGGACAGTGCTGATTGGTTGGGCCAGGTCTCACTGGACCCGCTCCCTTACCTCCCTTGCTTGGCACAGTCTGTGTTGTTAATTTTGTAATTAAAATAAAATTTTACCCAGGCATGTATTCCAGAGCATATAGGCTAAGATTACACACCTGCTTGTACAGTCAATATGAGCATCAGTGAAACTAGTTAGTGTTCCATGTTAATGCTTAATGTGCTAACAAGCTATTGTTTCCTGTCAGTTTTGTGCTCTCAGCAGGGGCGTGTCTAGAAATTGTAAAGGCCCGGGGCTCAGCCCAGGACATAATGTAAAACTTTTTTTTTTTCTCAAAGTGAGAAAAACTATTTGATGACACCCAAGATAAATGATTCAAATGAATGCTACAATAACAGGTCAAATGTTAATTTATTTAATCAAAAGGGCCAAGGGCGTAGGATTGGTTTGGCATCTGTGGGGGACACTTCAGTGTAAGGGGGGCCGGGGGCATGCCCCCCCCGATTCTGAAAAACGAATTTCTAGTGCCTTTTGAGAACTGTATTTATTAATCTCCTGTTAAAAAAGTTATAACGTTAAACAAAAGCACTTCAAACGAGCTAACGATATCCTACTGCAAAACAAACCAATCTTTAAAAAAAATCTTTTAAATTTGTGCTGTTGCAAATTTTTCCTCTCCCTCCCTTTCTTTTCTCATGTCGCTGGATCACATGCTGTATTATTAGATATTATTCTGTTAAATACTGGCTTGGGTAACGTTACTAACGCTAGCTGAGTTAGTGAACACTTACCAAACATTAACGTTATGCATTATCGAGTTGGCCATCATATGCGTAACACTTTTAACATCGGTTAGACCATTATCCCACATTTGGTTTCTAGCTAACGTTAGATGGAACACTAGCGAACAGTGACCTTGAAAACTAAATAAAGTTAATGTGCATAAAAATGCACTTGCTTCGGGGTGGTTGATCTTGTTTGGGTAGGCTATGGTGCTACCATAGCTACGCCGATGGCTCTCAGTGCCCTTGTCGCCTATACCATATACCTATACCTTGTCGCCTATACCATTTACCATCGGTCTTCACCAGAGTTGAAGATTTCGGGACTGATCCGGGAGTGCAGGCAATCTTCAAAAGGCAACCAGGGAAGGAGAACATAATGCGGGGGAGGAATGAGGAGATGACTGGAAGATTGAAGCAGTTTGGTGCTCCGTTTCGGCGGTGTACAGAGACCGCGGTGCTGTGTGTATGGAGGAGAGTCGTGGAGGCGGAGTTTGTGTGTTGGACTGTTTGGTGACACTGGACATCTCGGGACAGCGGGGGCTATTTTTTAATCATGGCTATATTGCACTTTAATTCACTTAATTCACTTGATTGATGTGATGATTCTGTTGGATGTCTTTGTTTGATATGTTAGTTTGTGTGTTGTGGGTCTACCCCACTGTTTATGTCTTTTTTTTTGTTGTTGCTGGGGCTACAACTGAAATTCCCTAGCGGGAAAATAAAAGTTATTCTATTCTATTCTATACCTACAGCAGGTGCTGAGCTCTATAATAAAGCCTGCATTTCATATAAAGCAAGCGCGCAGCAATTGTACCATTGCCATTTTTATGGAGACCTTGATTGTGATGTTAATACTCATTTAGGTTTATAGTCTGAAAACACGGCTGAGTGTGTGACAGTAAGCGAGAGGCCTGATTTTAGAACCTGGTTATGAGGACCGGATCACACTGTAATAAATCACTGAACAAATACCTGCCACTGTAGAGATTCAGCTGCTGATCCCTGCCTCATCTGTCACCATCTCCTGTTATGTGGCCCCCAAAATACCTGCTCCCAGGGGGGATCCCAGAACCGGCCGTTCGCTGAAGTGTGGGGCTCCACGTGGCGAGGTGGGGGTGTCGTTCAGTAGCGCATTGCCTTCAGCATTTCCTGTGACCTGATTGCAGCTCTGTAGATCTGTGCTTAAGCATTAAAGCCAGTGTCATCTGTGTGTGTGTGTGTGTGTGCATGTGTGTGGGGGTGGGGGCTCTTTCTCTCAAAGGGCCAAACAGCAGCTCCACAGTGCTGCTCACCTCTTAAACCTACTAAATGACTCAGGAGGGGCCCCAGATCCTCATTCCTGGCTGTCCCCCACCCGGAGTCCTAACGAAGCACGTACGTTTCGATCGCCAGTTCTGTTTCTCGGCCCACGTACTGAGATGTGTGTGCAGGCAGAACATGCGGCCTTATCACAGGAGATTTATTTAGAACCTAACCCCTATCTCCTCCTCCCCCCTCCTCCTCTAACACAGGGAGGTGCTTACTGAGTTCAGCGCTAGTCTACATTACTCTGCCTCCCAGGTTGGTCTACGTCCTCTGTTGGCGATGTGTTTTCTGTGCGAAAGGCACGCAGTGCACCGTGGGTAAAGTGACGGGGGGCGTTGATGTGTGATTGTGTTTTAGAGGGAGTCGTTACACTAGTGATGACTCATGAGGCAGTGCGGCTTCGGAGAACCCCAAAACAAGGTGGCGCCTTCAGTGATTTCAATAACTTGTTTTGTTTTCCGTTGGACTGCAAAAAAAAAAAACTCAGATTGACAGCTCAAGGTAGCTCCGCCCTGTACAGGATTCAGGAAGCGTTGGTTCCCCTGTCAGCTAGCGTTGTGGCCGCCCCCCTGATGTTTGTCATGTCGCCCCCTGCAGGCCGGAGGATGTGCTGTTTAAGCCGTCGGACAACGAGCGGGTGCTGCTTCACTGCATTCTGTGGCCCATGGTCAGCCTGCTGGTGGGCACGCTCATCGTCCTGCTCACCGTCTGCGCTCGCAGCCTGGCCGTCCGCGCCGAGGCCCTGCAGAAGAGGAAGTTCTCCTAGAGGCCAGCGGGGGGCGCCGGTAAACCTCCCCCCCACCAAGGGGGGCGCCCTTCTTCACGGGGGACCACCCGCTGCAGAGAGGGAGATCGGTGACGGACACCATCCCCCCCCCTCCTCACCCAAACCTCTTCTTCCTCTTCCCGCCCCAGCCGAAGGCTGCTGCAGGAAGGCGTCTTGGTGCCCACGTCTGGTGGCGCAGGGTGATGACCTCACGCAGGCTGTTCCGCTCACAGCCTCCCTGACCGGGAAGCTTACAAGAATGTGTCCGTCCGTCTGTCCATCTGCTCATTCTGTCCTGTGGTTTCCCGACGTGTCCACTTTTCCAGTACAGCTGCAGCACCAGGAACAGGTGCTCGCCGTGGACAACGGATCTCTTTGTCTAACGTCGCTGTATGTAATTAACTGCAGTCGTTTAAATGCTGCCACTGGCAAAGACTGTGCAAGAGGAGAGGGGGGGAAAAAACATACAGTGGAACGTTGTTCTCTGTACAGTCTCTCGTTCGCCTTGTCTGGGCTGTGTCTCGTCTCCATGGTGATTAGATGTTTGTGTTCCGTTTTCTTCTGCGTTATTACCAACTGGAACGACATCAGAAATGCACCGGCCGTTACTATGGAGAAACCCACGTACGGTTGGTTCCGAACCACAATAAAACCCTCGGGACTCTATCGCCGGCAAACACTTCTGGTGCTTTCTGTCCACTTGAGTCACGACTCAGTGTTATTTAACAACCATATCCACGTGTGTAGTATGTGAAATGTGTGTGTTCTGAGCAAAGGGACTAGGTTAATGTTAATCAGATGGTGTTACTGTATGCTCTGTCTTGAATATGAAATCCTCCCTCCAGCTGCAGTTTTTAAAGGTGTTATTAAACGCAAACTGAGGGTGCCAGGAACAAGGCTCAACCTGAAATAGTATGTGTTTTATGTTCACTGTTCACTCATGTTTCATGTGTATGTCCCTCGTGCGGAGGCCTGCTCATGGCCCCTGTATTTAGGCGTGGCAGTTTGGTGACAAGCAAAAATATATTCTGATCAATCTACAGGTAGTGTACAAAAAATGAGGACACCAATGTAAGGTTACTTTACAGATTTTGGGTCACAGTGGCGTAGAGTCTGCCAGCGTCTAGAATTCTGTAGGGTGAAGGTGGTGCTGCTTTTAGCACGATTAACAAGCATATCAATTGTGAATAATCCATTGGTCAATACTGTACATGTTCACTTAATTGCCTCACGCTGTAGATTGTAGCTCTTTAAAAGACAAAAAGGAGTTCAGTCCAATTAAATAAATGTAACAATCTTCATATGGCACTGTGCTCAACTCTAGCAAACAAACTTCTATGCTCCAATCATGATCAGATCTGATTAATGGATCTTTACATTATCAATATAGCTTGAATACCTTAGTCATTGAGAATAAAGTGAAACCCATATTTATCCACATTAAAGTTCCAATAAATAGGATGATATGGGGAAAGTGTTGCACAGCTTTGAAGTAAAAGTAATCTTATTGCAAATATTGGTGACACAACAGTGTCTAATCCATTGGTTTTGCAAATTGTCTAACATATAGTTGTGCTCTCTGCAGTTAAATTCAAAATAATTTTCTTCTATAGAAATAATGCATTTTACATTTGTTTTGACCAATGGGTGCATCTATTACACTGGGGCACCTTATTCACTGGTTTTACTGTGTGCAGAAGTTTAATTCCTAGATAAGTTTTTTTACACTATTACCAGACTACCTGCCAAGGAGCAAAAGTGTCCCATGTCTCTATATCCAAATATTGCTGGGAAATCTCTTGTGAGATGTACATACATAGATGTTTCGGATGATAAAAATAGATTTTGTGGAATGTGCCTTCTATTCTAATCTACATGTATGTATGCATAACGACAGCCTTAGACACCGTTGCTCATGAAACGGCAATATGTTGAGCTGTCTTGGTTACTAAGGGTCCTTGCTACTCAAGCTCCTCCCAAACCCGCCCCACTTATCACTGCTCTGTTAAAGCTGCAGTAGGCAAGTTTGAAAATATACAAGGCAAAAAGACTTCCCCCTTTTGCACTCCTCCCTCCTATCACTCTCCTAAGCCCCTCCCACCAAATTATGCTCCAGTGCATGCGCATAGACAGGCAGACAAGGAGGGGTTTATTCTACTGATAGTTGCCCTGATTGGTAGCTACATAGCCCTGATTGGTTGGTTTTTGGAAAACCGGCTTGATTTTTTTGACTGCCTAGTACAGAGCCCAGGACACTCACAGAAACCGGATTTTTTCTCAGAACACTTGATTTATTGATGGCTGCTGGAGTTTAATGAGCAAATTTAGTAATTTTGCCAAAATTATATTGGAAAAATCTTGCCTACTGCACCTTTAAAGTCTCTGAGTTCTTCTCCTGCACTCATGCTATCTATAATCACGGGACATCTGGCCTGTTCAGAAATGTCATACATGGCTCTATGTAATATGCATGCTATTTGCTTTATCGCCACAATGAGTAATGGTCTGTTTTGCTTGTACCTTTTATTCACCCAGGAGTTTCCCATTCTTTGTGCTCTACCTGCAGTGACTTAGTGCCTGATTAGAAGTCAGAGCAGGGCGGGTTCACCCACACGTATTAATGGCTTTCTCACTCACACATCTCTCTTTCTCTCCTGTAGTCTTATACTCGTCTCCTGCTCTCACTTACCGGCACGTCGTATTTCAGCGGCTTTTATCAATGAAAGGCCCATAGGTGTAAATGTGCTGTCACGGATAAGGAGATGGACTTGTGACCAAATTGCTGCCGAGCTGATTCGGCAGTGGGGAACCGTTCTTCTTATGCATGGGGCTGAATTACTCTATTAAATATCTGCCTGTATGAATGGATAGTGCATTCATTGTGCGGTTAGGGCTCGCTAGTCAGGCCTCCAAACCCCACCCCTCCTCCAACAACAGCCAATAAAGCACATTGGGCAAACTCTACTAAGCGTAAATGCAACTGTTATTGAATTAGTTTCACATTCTCTACAGCCCCCACACATGCACGCACACACAGACACACTACTTGTCCATACCTCCATACCAGTTGAAGAGCCAGTTCCTATTGGTCGTCCTTTCCGCAGTCGGACTAATGTATTCCCCTAGCATGTTGGAACACAAGCTGCTCCGGCGTCTGCAGGAATCACAAGCTGAACGTTGATATTACATTGAACTGATGCTCTGGTGATTTAAGCTCGTCGTCTTGTCAGATTGCTTTTGAAATCTGTTGATTTTCTATAGCGGTAAAGGCAACACCAAGCGCCTTGTGTTTCATCATCTTTTGTGTTATTGACCGTGACGTTTCACAATATGATTATTGATATACATGTTGAAAGAGGCTGCTTGTAGATAATAAACCCAATGTGATGAGAAAAACCATTTGTGTAATTAGTTTCGCCTGCATTGAAATGAGTAATGGTCACTCACTCCAAAGATAGTTTTTGGTTAATATTACATTTTTGTAGGCTTCATACTGTCATTTGGATGTTGTCATATTTTATTTTTATTTTTAATTGTTGCTCCTGATTAAATTTGATAAAAGAAATTGACATTTTTTAATGTCAATACCGAATACTGAAAGTGTTGAGAGGAATCTGGATAAGATTTAAAAACTGAATCCTGAATTGTAACAGTCATCAATGAAAAGAATTATAGCAAGATACTATATATTTCAATATTATTTTACAATGTTTATTGATTATACAATAGCCTGTAAAACACTTATATACGCCTATTACATCATACAAAATTTATGTTGCATCTAAATATGAATATAGTTATTTTTTGAAATCACTCCTGACACCAGCTAAAACTGAGACTTAAGATTTGAGGGTAATTAAAGCAACTCTTCATTTTTACCCCAGAAACATGCGCACACACACACACACACACACACACACACACACACACACACACACACACACACAGCACAAGATAATCATAGGTGATCAGCATTAGGGACCACTCTTGCTTAGAGACTTCACTGTGCTATTGGATTACACCATGTTATCCTTTTGTAGACTTGAGTTCTCAAATGAGCTCCAGTGTATCAGACCAACATATAAAAAAAGCCAATGTACAACTTATCAAATAATAGTGCCTGGTATAAATCTTTATTAAAATATATGTATTCAAAAGGAAAAGTGGTGTGCTGGATTATTTCAAACTAACCAATGAAGAAATTGATTGTTTTATTAATTGTCAATTATGGAAAGAATATATACTGCAGTATATTGTAACTACATCTAAATTATCACAATATCTTTAAAATATACTGCAGTAAATTACATTTCCATAAGGGGCGTGTCTCTTGTGGAAATTGTTCAGATGTTTGCACAGATTTTTTAAATTAATTCTATCTGCTTATTTAAAAATTAGTATCTATTTTTGTTAATCTCTTGCCATGAACATTGTTGTGGTGCAAAGCCGCTGAAACGCCATCTCGGCGACGATTGGTTGAAAAGTGAATGTTTTCTAGGCGCCTAGGACGTAGCCAGGCTACATCCAGGTAAAACCTGAGCTATATTGGGGTTAACCCAGTCCGTTTATGTGAAAACATCTCTCAGCCTAGATGTCCACCCCTCTACACGCCTACATTCTGGTTTGTGCTCAATGGGCAGCTACTTGAAATTAAGCACTGGGTATTTGATAGGGATTACCATTACAGTGAAGATGATCAGTCAAAGGTCTGGTTATTCTTAGAACCAGTCTACATATTCAAAACGTTAACTTGCAGTTCAAGGTTTGATTCCAGTCTCTTAACAAGGTCAGATGGTAAATAAATCCTTCCTGAAGTTTAGGAGCATACTGTATAAGAGCTGCTTGTGTTTCAGGTTTAAAATACATTCGTTCTTTGTGAGTAATTTCCCCTAAATATCATAAGGTTTATTTATTTTTATTTTTTTAAATCCTCCCAATTCGAGAATTTCCAATCACATTTCTAGATGGGTTCCATCACTGCAACTCCCTCAATCTGTCTGACACTCCCTCAATCTGTCCGACACCCCCTCAATCTGTCCGACACCCCCTCAATCTGTCCGACACCCCCTCAATCTGTCCGACACCCCCTCAATCTGTCCGACACCCCCTCAATCTGTCCGACACCCCCTCAATCTGTCCGACACCCCCTCAATCTGTCCGACACCCCCTCAATCTGTCCTACACCCCCTCAATCTGTCCGACACCCCCTCAATCTGTCCGACACTCCCTCAATCTGTCCGACACCCCCTCAATCTGTCTGACACCCCCTCAATCTGTCCGACACTCCCTCAATCTGTCCGACACCCCCTCAATCTGTCCGACACCCCCTCAATCTGTCCGACACCCCCTCAATCTGTCTGACACCCCCTCAATCTGTCCGCAATTGTGTGGTGTGATCTGACGTTTTGTCCCCTCTGTAGTCAGGCAAGTAAGCGTTTCTTTAGAGATGTACTGCAAATGAACGAGAGTGGGGTTTGCTATTTAATGGCTCTGCCAGCATCTAACCTGCAGTCAGGAAGCTTTTAAAATAAGTATGCTTCCCCTAGGCTTTTTCTGAGTCTAACGTTCTCAAACGTTTTACATTTCTTTTATTTGATTACTAAATGTGACTTTTTTGTTTTTAGGAACTTGAATTTATGAATGATCAGTGTTTGTATGCAATTCACTTTTTCTCACACAGTAGAGCTTTCTTTATTTAAATAATGTTGAGTGTTGATCATTGAAATTGAATAGAATGGGTGTTGTAATGCAGTATCGTGTGGTGGTAAATTCAGGATTGTACAAACTTTGATATCTCTTCTGTTTCCAGCTAGCACTGCCCATTTTAGAATTTGCAATCTGTCTGTCTGTCTGTCTGTCTGTCTGTCTCGTATTTTTTCTATCTGTGGGATTGTATCAGAATGAGTTAATTTAATTATATTCAATGTATCCCGGGATGAGCCACCCAGTGCAGGTGTGCATCACACGTTAGAGTAGGCATAGTATCCCAATTAATAAAAGTGACCAGAAAATGCACATAATTCCTCAAAACCGAATCGGAGGAGGCAGGAGGAGGCGCTGTGGGAGCCCTATTTTGGAGCATCGCTGAGACTTTAAATAACAGTCACCTGACAACATTTGGTCCAAAATATTCGGGGCAAGAAGTGATGGGGAGTCCGTTGGGGAGCGATGCGGCATTTGAGTCCACACCCCACACCCCTCCCCACTCTGGCCAAACCTCCCTCTCAGCGGGAATTCTACCCTCTATCTCAGGGATGTCTGGCTGCAAGGAACAAGTTTGAGGGAACAAAACATTTACAAACTTTATGTAGCCGTCTGTCTTGAGACGGACATAGAGAAGCAGGCGGGCGCTCCACAGTAAGACCTTGCGGCAGAGCTTGGACCATGCAGGAAAAGTGTCATTTTTCACAGCGGCCATGTTTGAACACCTTCCTTGCTACCCTTCCCCACACCACTGTCTACAGTGCACGCGTGTATTTTCTTTAAAAAACTTAAAAAAACAAAAAAAAACAAGCGTCATGGTTAATTAATGGTTTCTTTTCATGAATTTCTGTATTTAAAGCTGAATATCTTCAGCATGCTGGTATCCTGTCAAAGGTGCTGTGGATTTGATAACCAAAAACCACTGTTATTATCTCTTTGGATAAGTCATGCTCTACCTTAAATTTCCTCCCACTGTTTTAAGGCCAATGGACTGAAGCGTCGCAACACTCGCTATGTTATCATTGCTCTGAGTACAAAGAGAAGCTACTAAACTGGTTCCAGTGTGAAATTTAAAAGTTTTGAGGAAATGAGACCTGACATTGCGTCTCCTTTCTTTGAGCCTGAGCAGATTAAGTAGGATATGACTGAGGTTTTTCATTTATAAAACAGATGGGTAACACTTTATTTGACAGTGGTCATCATGACATGGAAATGACAGTGTCTTTACTATGACATAATACCTGTCATGAAGTGTCATGTCCATTCATAACTATGACATAGCGTTGTTATGACACAATCTGCAATTTGTGTTTTAACGCAACTGACATATCAACCTGCATAGAAGGCTCACTATGACAGGGGTGTCATAACACTGATTCACCATGACATTTGAAAATGACTATGTCCTTGTTGAAAGCAATGTCACTATGTGCCAGCTTGCCGAATAGTGATGCTAATAACGGTGGAAACAAAATGAGCTGCAAAAGGGTTTTCAGTTTTAGCTCCGTCAGCAGAACATGGAGGCTTAGGTGGACGTTAGCTCAAGGTAAATTTCGCTCTATAATCGGACGTATAATTGTCTGTATAATGTGTGTAACAGGTCATGTAGAAGAAGCGGAGACACTTTGGGGGCTCAAGTCCAGGCCTGCAGGTAAGTGATGGTATTATATGGGCTGAATGGCCTGTTCTCATCATGTTTTTTATATTTTTATGTTCTTGTTTTTCTTTAACCTACCAATACATCACTGTAGAGACTCTGATTAAGGCAGACATAGGCTCATCTGTGTATGTTCCATAGCCTCCTTTAACAATCTTAGGATACTTTCGTTGTTAATATTGATTTGTAATGTATATATGCACTTGTGTGAATTGGAACTTCTAATGTTTGTGATTTGTTATATGTTGTGTGTCTGCAACCATGTTTAATGTGCTGCTGCCTGTCTTGGCCAGGACACTCTTGTAAAAGAGATTTTTAATCTCAATGAGGCTTTTTCCTGGTTAAATAAAGGTTAAATAATTTTTTTTTAGTATTTTTTTAGTTTTGCGTGCGTGCGTCCGTGCGTGCGTCCGTCCGTCCGTCCGTCCGTCTCACAGTATTAAAAATCAGTATGTGACAGTTTGTTTGTTTCAAAAGGAAGGATGTTACTCACATATACTATGCTATAGTTATTCACTAGTATGCATATGAGTACTTTATAATTAGACCAGACCACACAGCCCATCAAGGCTGTCATTTTTGCATAATGTATGATGGCAGTTTCATTGTCTGTGCTGTGGTCTAACCAATCAGGTGCCGACTATTCCCATTGTGGGCGGCAACAGTTATCAATATGACATAGAGGGTACCTCCAAAGAGGTACTCTGACATCACGATTGGGGCGGGGGCAGAGTGGGGAGCAGAAAGTAAATTTCAACCGTTAGGGGCAGCACAAAGACACTTTTCTACCAGTTTCTTATGATGTACAATATTATTTCAGAATTGTTGAAATGACGGAATGGATGTATAGGTTTCATTGTAAGGTAGGCAAACAAACACATTTACAGTGGGAAAAAAAGTGATTTAGGGTGTACTTACCTTTTAAAAAACCTTTTAGCCTAGTTAAGCGCGTAAGCATAATAGCCTATTTCTGATGTGTTTTTTCCATATCATTGAGTTTGTTTGTTATTGCATAGAAAACACAACCTTAAATGCTGGTCCTTTCAAAACAATATTTAATTTCACCATATGTAGCCTATGCAATATGTCACATTTTATCCTATGTTCATACACTTGAATGCCTCCAGCAAATAGCTTAACTAAAAAATTGTTGACTCGACAATTGTGGCACATCAACTGCAACAACTCACTGATACTATGGTCACATGGTATACCCGCAGTACACTGATACTATCCCAAGAGCAGATTTAGCCTGTATACGGTACACTGATACTATCCCAAGAGCAGATTTAGCCTGTATACAGTACACTGATACTATCCCAAGAGCAGATTTAGCCTGTATCCGGTACACTGATACTATCCCAAGAGCAGATTTAGCCTGTATACGGTAAACTCATACTATCCCAAGAGCAGATTTAGCCTGTATACAGTACACTCATACTATCCCAAGAGCAGATTTAGCCTGTATACAGTACACTGATACTATCCCAAGAGCAGATTTAGCCTGTATCCGGTACACTGATACTATCCCAAGAGCAGATTTAGCCTGTATACGGTAAACTCATACTATCCCAAGAGCAGATTTAGCCTGTATACGGTAAACTCATACTATCCCAAGAGCAGATTTAGCCTGTATACAGTACACTCATACTATCCCAAGAGCAGATTTAGCCTGTATACGGTACACTCATACTATCCCAAGAGCAGATTTAGCCTGTATACAGTACACTGATGCTATCCCAAGAGCAGATTTAGCCTGTATACAGTACACTGATACTATCCCAAGAGCAGATTTAGCCTGTATACAGTACACTGATACTATCCCAAGAGCAGATTTAGCCTGTATACAGTACACTGATACTATCCCAAGAGCAGATTTAGCCTGTATCCGGTACACTGATACTATCCCAAGAGCAGATTTAGCCTGTATACGGTAAACTCATACTATCCCAAGAGCAGATTTAGCCTGTATACAGTACACTCATACTATCCCAAGAGCAGATTTAGCCTGTATACAGTACACTGATACTATCCCAAGAGCAGATTTAGCCTGTACACAGTACACTGATACTATCCCAAGAGCAGATTTAGCCTGTATACAGTACACTGATACTATCCCAAGAGCAGATTTAGCCTGTATACAGTACACTGATACTATCCCAAGAGCAGATTTAGCCTGTATACAGTACACTGATACTATCCCAAGAGCAGATTTAGCCTGTATACAGTAGACTGATACTATCCCAAGAGCAGATTTAGCCTGTATACAGTACACTGATACTATCCCAAGAGCAGATTTAGCCTGTATACGGTACACTGATACTATCCCAAGAGCAGATTTAGCCTGTATACAGTACACTCATACTATCCCAAGAGCAGATTTAGCCTGTATACGGTACACTGATACTATCCCAAGAGCAGATTTAGCCTGTATACAGTACACTGATACTATCCCAAGAGCAGATTTAGCCTGTACACAGTACACTGATACTATCCCAAGAGCAGATTTAGCCTGTATACGGTACACTGATACTATCCCAAGAGCAGATTTAGCCTGTATACAGTACACTGATACTATCCCAAGAGCAGATTTAGCCTGTATACAGTACACTGATACTATCCCAAGAGCAGATTTAGCCTGTACACAGTACACTGATACTATCCCAAGAGCAGATTTAGTCTGTACACAGTACACTGATACTATCCCAAGAGCAGATTTAGCCTGTACACAGTACACTGATACTATCCCAAGAGCAGATTTAGCCTGTATACAGTACACTGATACTATCCCAAGAGCAGATTTAGCCTGTATACAGTACACTGATACTATCCCAAGAGCAGATTTAGCCTGTATACAGTACACTGATACTATCCCAAGGGCATATTTAGCCAGTATACAGTACACTGATACTATCCCAAGAGCAGATTTAGCCTGTATACAGTACACTGATACTATCCCAAGAGCAGATTTTGCCTGTATACAGTACACTGATACTATCCCAAGAGCAGATTTAGCCTGTACACAGTACACTGATACTATCCCAAGAGCAGATTTAGCCTGTATACGGTACACTGATACTATCCCAAGAGCAGATTTAGCCTGTATACGGTACACTGATACTATCCCAAGAGCAGATTTAGCCTGTATACAGTACACTGATACTATCCCAAGAGCAGATTTAGCCTGTATACAGTACACTGATACTATCCCAAGAGCAGATTTAGCCTGTATACAGTACACTGATACTATCCCAAGAGCAGATTTAGCCTGTATACGGTACACTGATACTATCCCAAGAGCAGATTTAGCCTGTATACAGTACACTGATACTATCCCAAGAGCAGATTTAGCCTGTATACGGTACACTGATACTATCCCAAGAGCAGATTTAGCCTGTATACAGTACACTGATACTATCCCAAGAGCAGATTTAGCCTGTATACAGTACACTGATACTATCCCAAGAGCAGATTTAGCCTGTATACGGTACACTGATACTATCCCAAGAGCAGATTTAGCCTGTATACAGTACACTGATACTATCCCAAGAGCAGATTTAGCCTGTATACAGTACACTGATACTATCCCAAGAGCAGATTTAGCCTGTATACGGTACACTGATACTATCCCAAGAGCAGATTTAGCCTGTATACGGTACACTGATACTATCCCAAGAGCAGATTTGCCTGTACACAGTACACTGATACTATCCCAAGAGCAGATTTAGCCTGTACACAGTACACTGATACTATCCCAAGAGCAGATTTAGCCTGTATACGGTACACTGATACTATCCCAAGAGCAGATTTAGCCTGTATACGGTACACTGATACTATCCCAAGAGCAGATTTAGCCTGTACACAGTACACTGATACTATCCCAAGAGCAGATTTAGCCTGTACACAGTACACTGATACTATCCCAAGAGCAGATTTAGCCTGTACACAGTACACTGATACTATCCCAAGAGCAGATTTAGCCTGTATACAGTACACTGATACTATCCCAAGAGCAGATTTAGCCTGTACACAGTACACTGATACTATCCCAAGAGCAGATTTAGCCTGTACACAGTACACTGATACTATCCCAAGAGCAGATTTAGCCTGTATACAGTACACTGATACTATCCCAAGAGCAGATTTAGCCTGTATACAGTACACTGATACTATCCCAAGAGCATATTTAGCCAGTATACAGTACACTGATACTATCCCAAGAGCAGATTTAGCCTGTACACAGTACACTCATACTATCCCAAGAGCAGATTTAGCCTGTATATGGTACACTCATACTATCCCAAGAGCAGATTTAGCCTGTATACAGTACACTGATGCTATCCCAAGAGCAGATTTAGCCTGTATACAGTACACTGATACTATCCCAAGAGCAGATTTAGCCTGTATACAGTACACTGATACTATCCCAAGAGCAGATTTAGCCTGTATACAGTACACTGATACTATCCCAAGAGCAGATTTAGCCTGTATCCGGTACACTGATACTATCCCAAGAGCAGATTTAACCTGTATACGGTAAACTCATACTATCCCAAGAGCAGATTTAGCCTGTATACAGTACACTCATACTATCCCAAGAGCAGATTTAGCCTGTATACAGTACACTGATACTATCCCAAGAGCAGATTTAGCCTGTACACAGTACACTGATACTATCCCAAGAGCAGATTTAGCCTGTATACAGTACACTGATACTATCCCAAGAGCAGATTTAGCCTGTATACAGTACACTGATACTATCCCAAGAGCAGATTTAGCCTGTATACAGTACACTGATACTATCCCAAGAGCAGATTTAGCCTGTATACAGTACACTGATACTATCCCAAGAGCAGATTTAGCCTGTATACGGTACACTGATACTATCCCAAGAGCAGATTTAGCCTGTATACAGTACACTGATACTATCCCAAGAGCAGATTTAGCCTGTACACAGTACACTGATACTATCCCAAGAGCAGATTTAGCCTGTATACGGTACACTGATACTATCCCAAGAGCAGATTTAGCCTGTATACAGTACACTGATACTATCCCAAGAGCAGATTTAGCCTGTATACAGTACACTCATACTATCCCAAGAGCAGATTTAGCCTGTATACAGTACACTGATACTATCCCAAGAGCAGATTTAGCCTGTACACAGTACACTGATACTATCCCAAGAGCAGATTTAGCCTGTATACAGTACATTGATACTATCCCAAGAGCAGATTTAGCCTGTATATGGTACACTGATACTATCCCAAGAGCAGATTTAGCCTGTATACAGTACACTGATACTATCCCAAGAGCAGATTTAGCCTGTACACAGTACACTGATACTATCCCAAGAGCAGATTTAGCCTGTACACAGTACACTGATACTATCCCAAGAGCAGATTTAGTCTGTACACAGTACACTGATACTATCCCAAGAGCAGATTTAGCCTGTACACAGTACACTGATACTATCCCAAGAGCAGATTTAGCCTGTATACAGTACACTGATACTATCCCAAGAGCAGATTTAGCCTGTATACAGTACACTGATACTATCCCAAGAGCAGATTTAGCCTGTATACAGTACACTGATACTATCCCAAGAGCATATTTAGCCAGTATACAGTACACTGATACTATCCCAAGAGCAGATTTAGCCTGTATACAGTACACTGATACTATCCCAAGAGCAGATTTTGCCTGTATACAGTACACTGATACTATCCCAAGAGCAGATTTAGCCTGTACACAGTACACTGATACTATCCCAAGAGCAGATTTAGCCTGTATACGGTACACTGATACTATCCCAAGAGCAGATTTAGCCTGTATACGGTACACTGATACTATCCCAAGAGCAGATTTAGCCTGTATACAGTACACTGATACTATCCCAAGAGCAGATTTAGCCTGTATACAGTACACTGATACTATCCCAAGAGCAGATTTAGCCTGTATACAGTACACTGATACTATCCCAAGAGCAGATTTAGCCTGTATACGGTACACTGATACTATCCCAAGAGCAGATTTAGCCTGTATACAGTACACTGATACTATCCCAAGAGCAGATTTAGCCTGTATACGGTACACTGATACTATCCCAAGAGCAGATTTAGCCTGTATACAGTACACTGATACTATCCCAAGAGCAGATTTAGCCTGTATACAGTACACTGATACTATCCCAAGAGCAGATTTAGCCTGTATACGGTACACTGATACTATCCCAAGAGCAGATTTAGCCTGTATACAGTACACTGATACTATCCCAAGAGCAGATTTAGCCTGTATACAGTACACTGATACTATCCCAAGAGCAGATTTAGCCTGTATACGGTACACTGATACTATCCCAAGAGCAGATTTAGCCTGTATACGGTACACTGATACTATCCCAAGAGCAGATTTGCCTGTACACAGTACACTGATACTATCCCAAGAGCAGATTTAGCCTGTACACAGTACACTGATACTATCCCAAGAGCAGATTTAGCCTGTATACGGTACACTGATACTATCCCAAGAGCAGATTTAGCCTGTATACGGTACACTGATACTATCCCAAGAGCAGATTTAGCCTGTACACAGTACACTGATACTATCCCAAGAGCAGATTTAGCCTGTACACAGTACACTGATACTATCCCAAGAGCAGATTTAGCCTGTACACAGTACACTGATACTATCCCAAGAGCAGATTTAGCCTGTATACAGTACACTGATACTATCCCAAGAGCAGATTTAGCCTGTATACAGTACACTGATACTATCCCAAGAGCATATTTAGCCAGTATACAGTACACTGATACTATCCCAAGAGCAGATTTAGCCTGTACACAGTACACTGATACTATCCCAAGAGCAGATTTAGCCTGTATACAGTACACTGATACTATCCCAAGAGCAGATTTAGCCTGTATACAGTACACTGATACTATCCCAAGAGCAGATTTAGCCTGTACACAGTACACTGATACTATCCCAAGAGCAGATTTAGCCTGTATACAGTACACTGATACTATCCCAAGAGCAGATTTAGCCTGTATACAGTACACTGATACTATCCCAAGAGCAGATTTAGCCTGTATACAGTACACTGATACTATCCCAAGAGCAGATTTAGCCTGTATACGGTACACTGATACTATCCCAAGAGCAGATTTAGCCTGTATACAGTACACTGATACTATCCCAAGAGCAGATTTAGCCTGTATACAGTACACTGATACTATCCCAAGAGCAGATTTAGCCTGTATACAGTACACTGATACTATCCCAAGAGCAGATTTAGCCTGTATACGGTACACTGATACTATCCCAAGAGCAGATTTAGCCTGTATACAGTACACTGATACTATCCCAAGAGCAGATTTAGCCTGTATACAGTACACTCATACTATCCCAAGAGCAGATTTAGCCTGTATACAGTACACTGATACTATCCCAAGAGCAGATTTAGCCTGTACACAGTACACTGATACTATCCCAAGAGCAGATTTAGCCTGTATACAGTACATTGATACTATCCCAAGAGCAGATTTAGCCTGTATACGGTACACTGATACTATCCCAAGAGCAGATTTAGCCTGTATACAGTACACTGATACTATCCCAAGAGCAGATTTAGCCTGTATACAGTACACTGATACTATCCCAAGAGCAGATTTAGCCTGTACACAGTACACTGATACTATCCCAAGAGCAGATTTAGTCTGTACACAGTACACTGATACTATCCCAAGAGCAGATTTAGCCTGTACACAGTACACTGATACTATCCCAAGAGCAGATTTAGCCTGTATACAGTACACTGATACTATCCCAAGAGCAGATTTAGCCTGTATACAGTACACTGATACTATCCCAAGAGCAGATTTAGCCTGTATACAGTACACTGATACTATCCCAAGAGCATATTTAGCCAGTATACAGTACACTGATACTATCCCAAGAGCATATTTAGCCAGTATACAGTACACTGATACTATCCCAAGAGCAGATTTTGCCTGTATACAGTACACTGATACTATCCCAAGAGCAGATTTTGCCTGTATACAGTACACTGATACTATCCCAAGAGCAGATTTAGCCTGTACACAGTACACTGATACTATCCCAAGAGCAGATTTAGCCTGTACACAGTACACTGATACTATCCCAAGAGCAGATTTAGCCTGTACACAGTACACTGATACTATCCCAAGAGCAGATTTAGCCTGTACACAGTACACTGATACTATCCCAAGAGCAGATTTAGCCTGTACACAGTACACTGATACTATCCCAAGAGCAGATTTAGCCTGTATACAGTACACTGATACTATCCCAAGAGCAGATTTAGCCTGTACACAGTACACTGATACTATCCCAAGAGCAGATTTAGCCTGTACACAGTACACTGATACTATCCCAAGAGCAGATTTAGCCTGTATACAGTACACTGATACTATCCCAAGAGCAGATTTAGCCTGTATACAGTACACTGATACTATCCCAAGAGCATATTTAGCCAGTATACAGTACACTCATACTATCCCAAGAGCAGATTTAGCCTGTACACAGTACACTCATACTATCCCAAGAGCAGATTTAGCCTGTATACGGTACACTCATACTATCCCAAGAGCAGATTTAGCCTGTATACAGTACACTGATACTATCCCAAGAGCAGATTTAGCCTGTATACAGTACACTGATACTATCCCAAGAGCAGATTTAGCCTGTATACAGTACACTGATACTATCCCAAGAGCAGATTTAGCCTGTATACAGTACACTGATACTATCCCAAGAGCAGATTTAGCCTGTATCCGGTACACTGATACTATCCCAAGAGCAGATTTAGCCTGTATACGGTAAACTCATACTATCCCAAGAGCAGATTTAGCCTGTATACAGTACACTCATACTATCCCAAGAGCAGATTTAGCCTGTATACAGTACACTGATACTATCCCAAGAGCAGATTTAGCCTGTACACAGTACACTGATACTATCCCAAGAGCAGATTTAGCCTGTATACAGTACACTGATACTATCCCAAGAGCAGATTTAGCCTGTATACAGTACACTGATACTATCCCAAGAGCAGATTTAGCCTGTATACAGTACACTGATACTATCCCAAGAGCAGATTTAGCCTGTATACAGTACACTGATACTATCCCAAGAGCAGATTTAGCCTGTATACAGTACACTGATACTATCCCAAGAGCAGATTTAGCCTGTATACGGTACACTGATACTATCCCAAGAGCAGATTTAGCCTGTATACAGTACACTGATACTATCCCAAGAGCAGATTTAGCCTGTACACAGTACACTGATACTATCCCAAGAGCAGATTTAGCCTGTATACGGTACACTGATACTATCCCAAGAGCAGATTTAGCCTGTATACAGTACACTGATACTATCCCAAGAGCAGATTTAGCCTGTATACAGTACACTCATACTATCCCAAGAGCAGATTTAGCCTGTATACAGTACACTGATACTATCCCAAGAGCAGATTTAGCCTGTACACAGTACACTGATACTATCCCAAGAGCAGATTTAGCCTGTATATGGTACACTGATACTATCCCAAGAGCAGATTTAGCCTGTATACAGTACACTGATACTATCCCAAGAGCAGATTTAGTCTGTACACAGTACACTGATACTATCCCAAGAGCAGATTTAGCCTGTACACAGTACACTGATACTATCCCAAGAGCAGATTTAGCCTGTATACAGTACACTGATACTATCCCAAGAGCAGATTTAGCCTGTATACAGTACACTGATACTATCCCAAGAGCAGATTTAGCCTGTATACAGTACACTGATACTATCCCAAGAGCATATTTTGCCAGTATACAGTACACTGATACTATCCCAAGAGCAGATTTAGCCTGTATACAGTACACTGATACTATCCCAAGAGCAGATTTTGCCTGTATACAGTACACTGATACTATCCCAAGAGCAGATTTAGCCTGTACACAGTACACTGATACTATCCCAAGAGCAGATTTAGCCTGTATACGGTACACTGATACTATCCCAAGAGCAGATTTAGCCTGTATACGGTACACTGATACTATCCCAAGAGCAGATTTAGCCTGTATACAGTACACTGATACTATCCCAAGAGCAGATTTAGCCTGTATACAGTACACTGATACTATCCCAAGAGCAGATTTAGCCTGTATACAGTACACTGATACTATCCCAAGAGCAGATTTAGCCTGTATACGGTACACTGATACTATCCCAAGAGCAGATTTAGCCTGTATACAGTACACTGATACTATCCCAAGAGCAGATTTAGCCTGTATACGGTACACTGATACTATCCCAAGAGCAGATTTAGCCTGTATACAGTACACTGATACTATCCCAAGAGCAGATTTAGCCTGTATACAGTACACTGATACTATCCCAAGAGCAGATTTAGCCTGTATACGGTACACTGATACTATCCCAAGAGCAGATTTAGCCTGTATACAGTACACTGATACTATCCCAAGAGCAGATTTAGCCTGTATACAGTACACTGATACTATCCCAAGAGCAGATTTAGCCTGTATACGGTACACTGATACTATCCCAAGAGCAGATTTAGCCTGTATACGGTACACTGATACTATCCCAAGAGCAGATTTGCCTGTACACAGTACACTGATACTATCCCAAGAGCAGATTTAGCCTGTACACAGTACACTGATACTATCCCAAGAGCAGATTTAGCCTGTATACGTTACACTGATACTATCCCAAGAGCAGATTTAGCCTGTATACGGTACACTGATACTATCCCAAGAGCAGATTTAGCCTGTACACAGTACACTGATACTATCCCAAGAGCAGATTTAGCCTGTACACAGTACACTGATACTATCCCAAGAGCAGATTTAGCCTGTACACAGTACACTGATACTATCCCAAGAGCAGATTTAGCCTGTATACAGTACACTGATACTATCCCAAGAGCAGATTTAGCCTGTATACAGTACACTGATACTATCCCAAGAGCATATTTAGCCAGTATACAGTACACTGATACTATCCCAAGGGCAGATTTAGCCTGTACACAGTACACTGATACTATCCCAAGAGCAGATTTAGCCTGTATACAGTACACTGATACTATCCCAAGAGCAGATTTAGCCTGTATACAGTACACTGATACTATCCCAAGAGCAGATTTAGCCTGTACACAGTACACTGATACTATCCCAAGAGCAGATTTAGCCTGTATACAGTACACTGATACTATCCCAAGAGCAGATTTAGCCTGTATACAGTACACTGATACTATCCCAAGAGCAGATTTAGCCTGTATACAGTACACTGATACTATCCCAAGAGCAGATTTAGCCTGTATACGGTACACTGATACTATCCCAAGAGCAGATTTAGCCTGTATACAGTACACTGATACTATCCCAAGAGCAGATTTAGCCTGTATACAGTACACTGATACTATCCCAAGAGCAGATTTAGCCTGTATACAGTACACTGATACTATCCCAAGAGCAGATTTAGCCTGTATACAGTACACTGATACTATCCCAAGAGCAGATTTAGCCTGTATACGGTACACTGATACTATCCCAAGAGCAGATTTAGCCTGTATACAGTACACTGATACTATCCCAAGAGCAGATTTAGCCTGTATACGGTACACTGATACTATCCCAAGAGCAGATTTAGCCTGTATACAGTACACTGATACTATCCCAAGAGCAGATTTAGCCTGTATACAGTACACTGATACTATCCCAAGAGCAGATTTAGCCTGTATACAGTACACTGATACTATCCCAAGAGCAGATTTAGCCTGTATACAGTACACTGATACTATCCCAAGAGCAGATTTAGCCTGTACACAGTACACTGATACTATACCAAGAGCAGATTTAGCCTGTATACAGTACACTGATACTATCCCAAGAGCAGATTTAGCCTATATACAGTACACTGATACTATCCCAAGAGCAGATTTAGCCTGTATACAGTACACTGATACTATCCCAAGAGCAGATTTAGCCTGTACACAGTACACTGATACTATCCCAAGAGCAGATTTAGCCTGTATACAGTACACTGATACTATCCCAAGAGCAGATTTAGCCTGTATACGGTACGCTGATACTATCCCAAGAGCAGACTTAGCCTGTATACAGTACACTGATACTATCCCAAGAGCAGATTTTGCCTGTATACGGTACACTGATACTATCCCAAGAGCAGATTTAGCCTGTATACAGTACACTGATACTATCCCAAGAGCAGATTTAGCCTGTATACAGTACACTGATACTATCCCAAGAGCAGATTTAGCCTGTATACAGTACACTGATACTATCCCAAGAGCAGATTTAGCCTGTATACAGTACACTGATACTATCCCAAGAGCAGATTTAGCCTGTATACAGTACACTGATACTATCCCAAGAGCAGATTTAGCCTGTATACAGTACACTGATACTATCCCAAGAGCAGATTTAGCCTGTATACAGTACACTGATACTATCCCAAGAGCAGATTTAGCCTGTATACAGTACACTGATACTATCCCAAGAGCAGATTTAGCCTGTATACAGTACACTGATACTATCCCAAGAGCAGATTTAGCCTGTATACAGTACACTGATACTATCCCAAGAGCAGATTTAGCCTGTATACAGTACACTGATACTATCCCAAGAGCAGATTTAGCCTGTATACAGTACACTGATACTATCCCAAGAGCAGATTTAGCCTGTATACAGTACACTGATACTATCCCAAGAGCAGATTTAGCCTGTATACAGTACACTGATACTATCCCAAGAGCAGATTTAGCCTGTATACAGTACACTGATACTATCCCAAGAGCAGATTTAGCCTGTACACAGTACACTGATACTATCCCAAGAGCAGATTTAGCCTGTATACAGTACACTGATACTATCCCAAGAGCAGATTTAGCCTGTATACAGTACACTGATACTATCCCAAGAGCAGATTTAGCCTGTATACAGTACACTGATACTATCCCAAGAGCAGATTTAGCCTGTATACAGTACACTGATACTATCCCAAGAGCAGATTTAGCCTGTACACAGTACACTGATACTATCCCAAGAGCAGATTTAGCCTGTATACAGTACACTGATACTATCCCAAGAGCAGATTTAGCCTGTATACAGTACACTGATACTATCCCAAGAGCAGATTTAGCCTGTATACAGTACACTGATACTATCCCAAGAGCAGATTTAGCCTGTATACAGTACACTGATACTATCCCAAGAGCAGATTTAGCCTGTATACAGTACACTGATACTATCCCAAGAGCAGATTTAGCCTGTATACAGTACACTGATACTATCCCAAGAGCAGATTTAGCCTGTATACAGTACACTGATACTATCCCAAGAGCAGATTTAGCCTGTATACGGTACACTGATACTATCCCAAGAGCAGATTTAGCCTGTATACAGTACACTGATACTATCCCAAGAGCAGATTTAGCCTGTATACAGTACACTGATACTATCCCAAGAGCAGATTTAGCCTGTATACAGTACACTGATACTATCCCAAGAGCAGATTTAGCCTGTATACAGTACACTGATACTATCCCAAGAGCAGATTTAGCCTGTATACGGTACACTGATACTATCCCAAGAGCAGATTTAGCCTGTATACAGTACACTGATACTATCCCAAGAGCAGATTTAGCCTGTATACAGTACACTGATACTATCCCAAGAGCAGATTTAGCCTGTATACAGTACACTGATACTATCCCAAGAGCAGATTTAGCCTGTATACAGTACACTGATACTATCCCAAGAGCAGATTTAGCCTGTATACAGTACACTGATACTATCCCAAGAGCAGATTTAGCCTGTATACAGTACACTGATACTATCCCAAGAGCAGATTTAGCCTGTATACGGTACACTGATACTATCCCAAGAGCAGATTTAGCCTGTATACGGTACACTGATACTATCCCAAGAGCAGATTTAGCCTGTATACAGTACACTGATACTATCCCAAGAGCAGATTTAGCCTGTACACAGTACACTGATACTATCCCAAGAGCAGATTTAGCCTGTATACAGTACACTGATACTATCCCAAGAGCAGATTTAGCCTGTATACAGTACACTGATACTATCCCAAGAGCAGATTTAGCCTGTACACAGTACACTGATACTATCCCAAGAGCAGATTTAGCCTGTACACAGTACACTGATACTATCCCAAGAGCAGATTTAGCCTGTATACAGTACACTGATACTATCCCAAGAGCAGATTTAGCCTGTATACAGTACACTGATACTATCCCAAGAGCAGATTTAGCCTGTATACAGTACACTGATACTATCCCAAGAGCAGATTTAGCCTGTACACAGTACACTGATACTATCCCAAGAGCAGATTTAGCCTGTATACAGTACACTGATACTATCCCAAGAGCAGATTTAGCCTGTATACAGTACACTGATACTATCCCAAGAGCAGATTTAGCCTGTATACAGTACACTGATACTATCCCAAGAGCAGATTTAGCCTGTATACAGTACACTGATACTATCCCAAGAGCAGATTTAGCCTGTATACAGTACACTGATACTATCCCAAGAGCAGATTTAGCCTGTATACAGTACACTGATACTATCCCAAGAGCAGATTTAGCCTGTATACAGTACACTGATACTATCCCAAGAGCAGATTTAGCCTGTATACAGTACACTGATACTATCCCAAGAGCAGATTTAGCCTGTATACAGTACACTGATACTATCCCAAGAGCAGATTTAGCCTGTATACAGTACACTGATACTATCCCAAGAGCAGATTTAGCCTGTATACAGTACACTGATACTATCCCAAGAGCAGATTTAGCCTGTATACAGTACACTGATACTATCCCAAGAGCAGATTTAGCCTGTATACAGTACACTGATACTATCCCAAGAGCAGATTTAGCCTGTATACAGTACACTGATACTATCCCAAGAGCAGATTTAGCCTGTATACAGTACACTGATACTATCCCAAGAGCAGATTTAGCCTGTATACAGTACACTGATACTATCCCAAGAGCAGATTTAGCCTGTATACAGTACACTGATACTATCCCAAGAGCAGATTTAGCCTGTATACAGTACACTGATACTATCCCAAGAGCAGATTTAGCCTGTATACAGTACACTGATACTATCCCAAGAGCAGATTTAGCCTGTACACAGTACACTGATACTATCCCAAGAGCAGATTTAGCCTGTATACAGTACACTGATACTATCCCAAGAGCAGATTTAGCCTGTACACAGTACACTGATACTATCCCAAGAGCAGATTTAGCCTGTACACAGTACACTGATACTATCCCAAGAGCAGATTTAGCCTGTATACAGTACACTGATACTATCCCAAGAGCAGATTTAGCCTGTATACAGTACACTGATACTATCCCAAGAGCAGATTTAGCCTGTATACAGTACACTGATACTATCCCAAGAGCAGATTTAGCCTGTACACAGTACACTGATACTATCCCAAGAGCAGATTTAGCCTGTATACAGTACACTGATACTATCCCAAGAGCAGATTTAGCCTGTATACAGTACACTGATACTATCCCAAGAGCAGATTTAGCCTGTATACAGTACACTGATACTATCCCAAGAGCAGATTTAGCCTGTATACAGTACACTGATACTATCCCAAGAGCAGATTTAGCCTGTATACAGTACACTGATACTATCCCAAGAGCAGATTTAGCCTGTATACAGTACACTGATACTATCCCAAGAGCAGATTTAGCCTGTATACAGTACACTGATACTATCCCAAGAGCAGATTTAGCCTGTATACAGTACACTGATACTATCCCAAGAGCAGATTTAGCCTGTATACAGTACACTGATACTATCCCAAGAGCAGATTTAGCCTGTATACAGTACACTGATACTATCCCAAGAGCAGATTTAGCCTGTATACGGTACACTGATACTATCCCAAGAGCAGATTTAGCCTGTATACAGTACACTGATACTATCCCAAGAGCAGATTTAGCCTGTATACAGTACACTGATACTATCCCAAGAGCAGATTTAGCCTGTATACAGTACACTGATACTATCCCAAGAGCAGATTTAGCCTGTATACAGTACACTGATACTATCCCAAGAGCAGATTTAGCCTGTACACAGTACACTGATACTATCCCAAGAGCAGATTTAGCCTGTATACAGTACACTGATACTATCCCAAGAGCAGATTTAGCCTGTATACAGTACACTGATACTATCCCAAGAGCAGATTTAGCCTGTATACAGTACACTGATACTATCCCAAGAGCAGATTTAGCCTGTATACAGTACACTGATACTATCCCAAGAGCAGATTTAGCCTGTATACAGTACACTGATACTATCCCAAGAGCAGATTTAGCCTGTATACAGTACACTGATACTATCCCAAGAGCAGATTTAGCCTGTATACAGTACACTGATACTATCCCAAGAGCAGATTTAGCCTGTATACAGTACACTGATACTATCCCAAGAGCAGATTTAGCCTGTATACAGTACACTGATACTATCCCAAGAGCAGATTTAGCCTGTATACAGTACACTGATACTATCCCAAGAGCAGATTTAGCCTGTATACAGTACACTGATACTATCCCAAGAGCAGATTTAGCCTGTATACAGTACACTGATACTATCCCAAGAGCAGATTTAGCCTGTATACAGTACACTGATACTATCCCAAGAGCAGATTTAGCCTGTATACAGTACACTGATACTATCCCAAGAGCAGATTTAGCCTGTATACAGTACACTGATACTATCCCAAGAGCAGATTTAGCCTGTATACAGTACACTGATACTATCCCAAGAGCAGATTTAGCCTGTATACTGTACACTGATACTATCCCAAGAGCAGATTTAGCCTGTATACTGTACACTGATACTATCCCAAGAGCAGATTTAGCCTGTATACAGTACACTGATACTATCCCAAGAGCAGATTTAGCCTGTATACTGTACACTGATACTATCCCAAGAGCAGATTTAGCCTGTATACAGTACACTGATACTATCCCAAGAGCAGATTTAGCCTGTATACAGTACACTGATACTATCCCAAGAGCAGATTTAGCCTGTATACAGTACACTGATACTATCCCAAGAGCAGATTTAGCCTGTATACAGTACACTGATACTATCCCAAGAGCAGATTTAGCCTGTATACAGTACACTGATACTATCCCAAGAGCAGATTTAGCCTGTATACAGTACACTGATACTATCCCAAGAGCAGATTTAGCCTGTATACAGTACACTGATACTATCCCAAGAGCAGATTTAGCCTGTATACAGTACACTGATACTATCCCAAGAGCAGATTTAGCCTGTATACAGTACACTGATACTATCCCAAGAGCAGATTTAGCCTGTATACAGTACACTGATACTATCCCAAGAGCAGATTTAGCCTGTATACAGTACACTGATACTATCCCAAGAGCAGATTTAGCCTGTATACAGTACACTGATACTATCCCAAGAGCAGATTTAGCCTGTATACAGTACACTGATACTATCCCAAGAGCAGATTTAGCCTGTATACAGTACACTGATACTATCCCAAGAGCAGATTTAGCCTGTATACAGTACACTGATACTATCCCAAGAGCAGATTTAGCCTGTATACGGTACACTGATACTATCCCAAGAGCAGATTTAGCCTGTATACAGTACACTGATACTATCCCAAGAGCAGATTTAGCCTGTATACAGTACACTGATACTATCCCAAGAGCAGATTTAGCCTGTATACGGTACACTGATACTATCCCAAGAGCAGATTTAGCCTGTATACAGTACACTGATACTATCCCAAGAGCAGATTTAGCCTGTATACAGTACACTGATACTATCCCAAGAGCAGATTTAGCCTGTATACAGTACACTGATACTATCCCAAGAGCAGATTTAGCCTGTATACAGTACACTGATACTATCCCAAGAGCAGATTTAGCCTGTATACAGTACACTGATACTATCCCAAGAGCAGATTTAGCCTGTATACAGTACACTGATACTATCCCAAGAGCAGATTTAGCCTGTATACAGTACACTGATACTATCCCAAGAGCAGATTTAGCCTGTATACAGTACACTGATACTATCCCAAGAGCAGATTTAGCCTGTATACAGTACACTGATACTATCCCAAGAGCAGATTTAGCCTGTATACAGTACACTGATACTATCCCAAGAGCAGATTTAGCCTGTATACAGTACACTGATACTATCCCAAGAGCAGATTTAGCCTGTATACAGTACACTGATACTATCCCAAGAGCAGATTTAGCCTGTATACAGTACACTGATACTATCCCAAGAGCAGATTTAGCCTGTATACAGTACACTGATACTATCCCAAGAGCAGATTTAGCCTGTATACAGTACACTGATACTATCCCAAGAGCAGATTTAGCCTGTATACAGTACACTGATACTATCCCAAGAGCAGATTTAGCCTGTATACAGTACACTGATACTATCCCAAGAGCAGATTTAGCCTGTATACAGTACACTGATACTATCCCAAGAGCAGATTTAGCCTGTATACAGTACACTGATACTATCCCAAGAGCAGATTTAGCCTGTATACAGTACACTGATACTATCCCAAGAGCAGATTTAGCCTGTATACAGTACACTGATACTATCCCAAGAGCAGATTTAGCCTGTATACAGTACACTGATACTATCCCAAGAGCAGATTTAGCCTGTATACAGTACACTGATACTATCCCAAGAGCAGATTTAGCCTGTATACAGTACACTGATACTATCCCAAGAGCAGATTTAGCCTGTATACAGTACACTGATACTATCCCAAGAGCAGATTTAGCCTGTATACAGTACACTGATACTATCCCAAGAGCAGATTTAGCCTGTATACAGTACACTGATACTATCCCAAGAGCAGATTTAGCCTGTATACAGTACACTGATACTATCCCAAGAGCAGATTTAGCCTGTATACAGTACACTGATACTATCCCAAGAGCAGATTTAGCCTGTATACAGTACACTGATACTATCCCAAGAGCAGATTTAGCCTGTATACAGTACACTGATACTATCCCAAGAGCAGATTTAGCCTGTATACAGTACACTGATACTATCCCAAGAGCAGATTTAGCCTGTATACAGTACACTGATACTATCCCAAGAGCAGATTTAGCCTGTATACAGTACACTGATACTATCCCAAGAGCAGATTTAGCCTGTATACAGTACACTGATACTATCCCAAGAGCAGATTTAGCCTGTATACGGTACACTGATACTATCCCAAGAGCAGATTTAGCCTGTATACGGTACACTGATACTATCCCAAGAGCAGATTTACAGCTGTACTATCAAGAGCATTCCCATATAGATCTATTCAAATGCAGAGAGGTTATCGCTTGTAACAGTACCTGATAAGATATCGAGAGTCTTTTGATGTTGATTGGTCACAGACTTAGCTTGTAACAGTACCTGATGCTATCGAGCTTTTGATGTATATTAAATATGATACTTTAAAAATATGTTAAAGCAAAATATTCAAATTTTCTGAGACACTGAATTTTGGGTTTCATGAGCTGTAAGCCATAATCATCAAAATTACAAGAAATAATGGCTTGAAATATTTCACTCTATGTGTAATGAATCTATATAATATATGAGTTTCACTTTCTGAAATGAGTGACAAAAAATATTGAACTTTTTCACGATATTCTAATTTTTTGAGCTGCACCTGTACAGTACACTAATACTATGGATGTGACTGGAATCCCCCACCTCTGGTTTTAATCAGATGGATAGAGAAGAGACTACAGCTGTGAAGGTACCATGGCAGGACTCAAACTCCCACCTGCACCTGGCCCCTCCCCCTAACTGAACGCTGATCCCAGAATGCGTCTGATTGGTTCTGCCAGTTCTCCATGGGCAGGTTTTCTTTGACCTCGCTAGAAAAGGTCACGGGGGTCAAGGAAAAGATGGAAGGAGAGATTTACAAGGAATCTAGCGTCTACTGTGGAATTCAAACCTCCTTTTCTACCTTGCGTCATGGTGTGATATCGGATGATATTGACGTGACTGTTCAACATAGCGAACTACACTTCACAAAATATTACGACAAAAGGCGCATCATTGCAGTCTGTAATTCACTTGAACCATCTGTTTTATTTTGCCTCAATAAATTTGGTGTATTGTTTGATTGTGTCATTGTTTGTTTACTTTATATTATAAGCCAATGCTAACCAACAATACAAGCTATTCACATTTAGATGTCTGGCATTTCTCAGAAGATTTTCACTCATCCATTGTTGTTTGAATTCGGTAGGTCCCAGAAAACTCAGATGCTTATGCAAACATTGGTGGCATTGCATTGTGGGGCGCAAATACTATCTTCCTCCTTCCATAGTAATCCTGCTTTGTGGAACAGGCCTCTGGTTTCTGCTGAGATCCTCCTTGATGGCTGAGAATGTCTATACGGCCCGACAATTGAACACCAGCGTCGGTGGAGGATTAACAACAGGAAGTGATGACATTGCCCACTCCCAGGGAGGGGTACCTGCTGTCCTCCTGCAGTACACCACAGAGAACCCCAACGTAGACTTTTTTACTTACATGCATTTAAAAGATTGTTGTTTCCCCATTTTCTTTACCTTGGTTGTTCTTTGTGAAGACAGATTTGTCTTTGAGGTGATTATGTTTGATTGTATATGTTTGCAGTCACAAGGGGGACCTGCACTGCGCAGAGTGGATTATCACATGCCTCAAGAGAAGAAATGATGTATTATCTCACAACCGTGAGTGAGATTGTATGGTAGGTGGCCTGGGAGTTCTATGAAGGTCAGTGGAGTATAAGGCCCACAGACTGAATTGATTTGTGTTGAGTGGTGTTATCTGTGTTTGAAGTGCTAAATTGTTGACTGGAAGTAATTGGATGTAGATGGTTTGGTTTAGCAGATTAAGAGACTCTGTAAAGTTTTGTATGGGAATCGTTTGGGATTATTGGGCTTGTGTAATGAGCTGATTGAGTAATGGATTTAGGGCATGTGGATCAAGCTGTTAAAGTGAGACATGAAGAAGGAATGTAACATGGTTGATTTGATTGTATTTTGCTTTGTGTGTGTTGAATGCTTGGGCTTTTGATTGTGCGTGCGTGCGTGCGTGCGTGCGTGTGTGTGTGTGTTGAATGGTGGAAATGCTTGGGCTTTTGATTGTGCGTGTGTGTGTGCGTGTCTGTGTGCGTGTGTTGAATGGTGGAAATGCTTGGGCTTTTGTGCGTGCGTGTGTTGAATGGTGGAAATGCTTGGGCTTTTGATTGTGCGGGCGTGCGTGCGTGTGTGCGTGTGTTGAATGGTGGAAATGCTTGGGCTTTTGATTGTGCGTGTGTGTTGAATGGTGGAAATGCTTGGGCTTTTGATTGTGCGTGCGTGCGTGCGTGCGTGTGTGCGTGTGTTGAATGGTGGAAATGCTTGGGCTTTTGTGTGTGCGTGTGTGTGTGCGTGTCTGTGTGCATGTGTTGAATGGTGGAAATGCTTGGGCTTTTGATTAAATACGTTCAGTTTGATGCTTTGGACTGCTTGCTTGTGTATAATTGTGTTGTTTGATGCTCTGTATTTAATAAATAAATAAATAAGGCCCACAGATAGAGCTCTCATGGACACCGAGATATATACCAACACAATCTACACTGTTTGTAAGTGTGATTGTTTGGAAGAAAAGATCTGTCGTTTATGCTCGAACAAATTAATTGAAAAAAAATTAACCCCAGAAGTTGACTTTCTTTTTTGAGCAATTTGCATATAAACATTTGGACTGTTTTTGCTTATAAACATTTTATGTGTTCTCAAACAACCGTGAATGTGTAAGCATTGCATTATAAAACCTTATATAAACATTATAAAAATTATAGAACCAAATGATTAACTGCAAAATAAGCATCTTCAAAGATTATTAAAAAAATTGATGCCTATTTTAAAGTAAATCATTTGGTTTAAATAAATAAGCAAAATAGGGACCATCCTTATTTTTTCTAAATAAAGAATTTCCCAAAAATATGTTTGATTTAACATTGAACAGCAGTGTCCCCAGAAAAAGGGGCCAACCAGGTATGCTTCAGAAAATGGCTTGTTGCCACGTACATAAAATACCATACAATCACATTCATGATTGAGTGATAACACATACAATGCATTGTGGGTAATCAGAATTAATTAATCATAATGCTTATACATTTGCGGTTGTTTAAAAACCTATGCAAATTACTCATAAAAAATTTTGTTTTTTTTACTCATTTGTACCAGTATTACCAACAGAGCTTTTTTCCCCCCAATATATACAGGTGCAGCTCAAAAAATTTGAATATTGTAAAAAAGTTCAATATTTTTTGTCACTCGTCAGAAAGTGAAACTCACATATTATATAGATTCATTACACATAGAGTGAAATATTTCAAGCCTTTATTTCTTGTAATTTTGATGATTATGGCTTACAGCTAATAAAATCCCAAATTCAGTGTCTCAGAAAATTAGAATATTACATAAGATCAATAAAAAAGGATATTTTAAACAGAAATGTCAGCCTTCTGAAAAGTATGTTCATTTCTATGCACTCAATACTTGGTTGGGGCTCCTTTTGCATGAATTACAGCATCAATGCGGCGTGGCATGGAGGCGATCAGCCTGTGGCACTGCTGAGGTGTAATGGAAGCCCAGGTTGCTTTGATAGCAGCCTTCAGGTCGTCTGCATTGTTGGGTCTGGTGTCTCTCATCTTCCTCTTGACAATACCCCATAGATTCTCTATGGGGTTCAGGTCAGGCAAGTTTGCTGGCTAATCAAGCACAGTAATACCATGGTCATTGAACCAGCTTTTGATACTTTTGGCAGTGTGGGCAGGTGCCAAGTCCTGCTGGAAAATGAAATCAGCATCTCCATAAAGCTTGTCAGCAGAAGGAAGCATGAAGTGCTCTAAAATTTCCTGGTAGATGGCTGCGTTGACTGTGGACTTCAGAAAACACAGTGGACCAACACCAGCAGATGACATGGCACCCCAAATCATCACTGACTGTGGAAACTTCACACTGGACTTCAAGCAACGTGGATTCTGTGCCTCTCCACTCTTCCTCCAGACTCTGGGACCTTGATTTCCAAATGAAATGCAAAATTTACTTTAATCTGAAAAGAGGACTTTGGACTACTGAGAAACAGTCCAGTTCTTTTTCTCCTTAGCCCAGGTAAGACGCTTCTGACGTTGTCTCTGGTTCAGGATTGGCTTGACACGAGGATTGCGACATTTGTAGCCCATGTCCTGGATTCGTCTGTGCTTGGTGGCTCTTGATGCATTGACTCCAGCCTCAGTCCACTCCTTGTGAAGCTCCCCCAAATTCTTGAATGGATTTTGCTTGACAATCCTCTCAAGGCTGCGGTTATCTCTGTTGTTGTGCACCTTTTCCTACCACACTTTTTCCTTCCACTCAACTTTCTATGAATATGCTTGGATACAGCACTCTGTGAACAACCAGTTTCTTTAGCAATGCCCTTTTGTGGCTTACCCTTCTTGTGGAGGGTGTCAATGACTGTCTTCTGGACATCTGTCAAGTCAGCAGTCTTCCCCATGATTGTGTAGCCTACTGAACCAGACTGAGAGACCATTTAAAGGCTCAGGAAACCTTTGCAGGTGTTTTGAGTTAATTAGCTGATTAGAGTGTGACACCATGAGTTTCCAATATTTAACTTTTTCACAATATTCAAATTTTCTGAGACACTGAATTTGGGTTTTCATTAGCTGTAAGCCATAATCATCAAAATTACAATAAATAAGGGCTTGAAATATTTCACTCTATGTGTAATGAATGTATATAATATATGAGTTTCACTTTCTGAAATGAGTGACAAAAAATATTGAACTTTTTCACGATATTCTAATTTTTTGAGCTGCACCTGTATATGCTGGTATATCCAGATGTTCCATGAGAGCACTGTCTGTGGATCTTATTCTGTACAGACCCTCATAGTAATCCTTAGCCACCTTCCAGGTTCTTACCTGCTTGAGACACCACCCCACTAAGATGCCATACAATATAATTCATGGTTGTGTGCTAATAAACAAAAATGCATTGTTGGTAATCAGACTGAATTACTCAGAATGCTTACACATTCATGGTTGTGTGATAAATTCCTTGCAGGTAGACAGAATGTATATATGAAAATTACACACAAAAAAGACAATATAAAAATATGACCCCCGGGGGTTTAAAATGATGAAATTATATTATTTTGTTCATTATTTATAATTCATTCACAACCATACAACTAATAAATCTTTTTCCAAACAACCACTCTTACCGTGTAGTGACATGTTGATATATATCCAGGTGGCCATGAGAATTTCCTCTGTGGGCTTTGTGCTGTATCAACCCTCATAAAAGCTCTGGCTACCTCTCCATTCTCTGCCCTTCAGAGACAACCACCCCTTCAATCAAATTCACGGTTGTGTGATAATACAAAACATGCATTTTGGTTCATTAATATGCAAATACACATTCTCATGAATTAATTGTGATTAGCCACAGTGCATTTTTGGTTAGTTCTTTTTCAGGGCACACGATCGATCAATATTTAATCAAACGTAGCTGGACATATTTTTGGGGAAAATAAGGATGTTCCTGGTTTTGCACATACTGTATTTTTTTAAACTGAATTATAGGTGTGAGGCTTTTGTGGGCGCAAGTATTGGAATGATAGGTCCTTATTTTGGTTGCCTTGAGTTGTTGGGGTAGTGATCGGAATGATTAAGGTGGTTTTATGTTTGTAACCTGTAATGTATAAGTACCATGGTTTTCTAATAATAAAAAAAATGTAACTGAATTATATATTCCAAAAAGGCATCTTTTAAAATAGCCATTGCTTAATGTTGTATGCAAGGCATTTAAGCAGATTATATTTGGGTCAATAACAATAACATACAATAAGAACAGTTTCAGTTACAGCCAGTCTTTATTAACTCAAAGGGAAAATTGTGCGCAACATTAAAAATCCACATACATTTGACAACCGTACAAAAAATAGACTTTAACATAATGACAGCGCTATTTTTTTTATGCGACTTGCTCTGATGTAAAGCCATTTTTGTCCAGCAGAGGGAGGCAAATCCCTCACCTGTATTACCCCGCACTGATTCCACTGATTAAATGTTTATTTTTATAACAAAATGATAAAATAAACATATTTAAACTGACATGTATATTTATTTTGGTACAGAAAACCTACATATTATGTGTAGTTCATAACATCATCCATAAATGTTTGGTAAATTAGTGCTGTGTGTGTGTCCTGGGTTTGAACCGGTCTTGGCATTGAATGGAAATGTTGTTGCCTGTGCTCCTTTGATAAGTGTGGTGACATGAATAACTCGCTGAAAGACTGAATTTGTGATTATGAATGAAAAAATAATGAATGTGAATGTCCTATCCATAGTGTGCGTTCCAGGACCCTCAATTTCCCATCACTGACTATGGCTTTTCCAAAGAAGCCAATCACATCACAGAGGGCCGAGGCCATTTAACCATCCTGACCAATCACAACTCTTGACGTCCAAATTCACACTTTCATTCACTTCCATTTCATGTTCATTTTCCAGGGCACATCTTCTCTTTGTGATAGAACCTTCTTACCTGCATCTTACACGGCTTTGTAACCATTTTCGTGGTTCTGCAGACGCAAGGCCAACATAAAGGGTGTCAGAGGGTATACTGTTTCTGTGAAGCAGAGTGCAGTACAGTTTTGTTCATTATTTATAATTTCTCAGTAAAAGTAAAAACATGCACGTTACATGTTTTTGCTGGACATAAAAAGCACATATTAATCAGATTTCCCTCACAAATCTGCTTCACTGACAGGTATGCTGTTTACCAAGTGGACCTTACCTTTTTAATCACCCCGTCTGCTCTTCCTCTGCTCTGATTAGTTAGTCAGGTTCTTTGTATTTTGTGCCTCTTCATTAGCGATCAGGAAACACAGATGAAGATAAGATCAACATTCAGCTTTGAAACGTGTGTGAGACAGAGACCCGTGTGCGAGACAGAGACCCGTGTGCGAGACAGAGACCCGTGTGCGAGACAGAGACCCGTGTGCGAGACAGAGACCCGTGTGCGAGACAGAGACCCGTGTGCGAGACAGAGACCCGTGTGCGAGACAGAGACCCGTGTGCCAGACAGAGACCCGTGTGCGAGACAGAGACCCGTGTGCGAGACAGAGACCCGTGTGCGAGACAGAGACCCGTGTGCGAGACAGAAACCAGTGTGCCAGACAGAAACTCGTGTGAGACATAGACTTGTGTGAGACAGAGACTCGTCTGAGACAGAGACTCATGTGTACCTCAGATTGCTTAGGTAAAAAAGATATTGTTTTTCTTTAAGCTCAGCGAGCATTCAGACCCAAGAAAACAGGTGATCTGAGTTCGCTGTGTAATACACTGCTTTAACTGATCCGTCCGTCCGTTGTCTTCCGCTTATCCGGGTCCGGGTCGCGGGGGCAGCAGCTTCAGCAAGGGAACCCAGGCCGCCCTCTCCCCAGCCACTTCCGCCAGCTCTTCCGGGGGAATCCCGAGGCGTTCCCAGGCCAGCCGAGAGATGTAATCCCTCCAGCGTGTCCTGGGTCGGCCCCGAGGTCTCCTCCCGGACGGACATGCCCGAAAAACCTCCCGAGGGAGGCGTCCAGGAGGCATCCTCACCAGATGCCCGAACCACCTCAGCTGGCTCCTCTCGACATGGAGGAGCAGCGGCTCTACTCTGAGTCCCTACCGGATGTCCGAGCTCCTCACCCTATCTCTAAGGCTGAGCCCGGCCACCCTGCGGAGGAAACTCATTTCGGCCGCTTGTATTCGCGATCTCGTTCTTTCGGTCACTACCCATAGCTCGTGGCCATAGGTGAGGGTTGGAACGTAGATTGACCGGTAAATCGAGAGCTTCGCCTTTTGGCTTAGCTCTCTCTTCACCACGACGGACCGGTATAGCGCCCGCATCACTGCTGACGCCGCCCCGATCCGCCTGTCCATCTCCCGCTCCATCCTACCCTCACTCGTGAACAAGATCCCGAGATACTTAAACTCCTCCACCTGAGGCAGGACCTCCCCCCGACCCGGAGAGGGCAGTCCACCCTTTTCCGGCTGAGGACCATGGCCTCAGACTTGGAGATGCTGATTCTCATCCCAGCCGCTTCACACTCGGCTGCGAACTGTCCCAGCAGGAGCTGAAGGTCGCTGTTTGATGGAGCTAAAAAGACCACGTCGTCCGCAAACAGCAGACACGCAATCCTTCCACCACCAAACTCGACACCCTCCGCCACCCGGCTGCGCCTAGAAATTCTGTCCATAAAGGTTATGAACAGAACCGGTGACATAGGGCAGCCTTGGCGGAGTCCAACCCCCACTGGGAACAAGTCCGACTTACTGCCGGCAACGCGGACCAGACTCTCACTCCTTCGGTACAGGGACTGAATGGCCCTTAGTAAGCGGCCATCCACCCCATACTCCCGGAGTACCCCCCACAGGATGCCCCTGGGAACACGGTCATAAGCCTTCTCCAAATCCACAAAACACATGTGGACTGGTTGGGCAAACTCCCATGCCCCTTCCAGCACCCTAGCGAGGGTAAAGAGCTGATCCACGGTTCCACGGCCGGGACGAAAACCACATTGCTCCTCCTCAATCTAAGGTTCAACTATCGACCGGACCCTCCGCTCCAATACCCTGGAGTAGACCTTCCCAGGGAGGCTGAGGAGTGTGATTTAACTGATCCATTGCTGTGTAATAAACTGCTTTAACTGATCCATTGCTGTGTAATAAACTGCTTTAACTGATCCATTGCTGTGTAATAAACTGCTTTAACTGATCCATTGCTGTGTAATAAACTGCTTTAACTGATCCATTGCTGTGTAATAAACTGCTTTAACTGATCCATTGCTGTGTAATAAACTGCTTTAACTGATTCATTGCTGTGTAATAAACCGCTTTAACTGATCCATTGCTGTGTAATAAACTGCTTTAACTGGTCCATTGCTGTGTAATAAACTGCTTTAACTGGTCCATTGCTGTGCTACTCAAGTGTTGAGTAACACCGAAAGCCAGTGGACCCTGTGGCTCTGCAGGACCAGGGCTGAGGACCGCTGGCTCAAAGACATGCTTTTAAGGCTTTTAAACTTCCATCTATGTTCACTTTCCTTTCCTTCAACTCTCCCCATATTAGATCAACTCATTTATTTCTATTTTTATAAATGTCTCAATTAGAAACTCAACTGTATGATTAGTTACTTGATTTTGGTTCAAAGACATGCTTTTAAGGCTTTTAAACTTCCATCTATGTTCACTTTCCTTTCCTTCAACTCTCCCCATATTAGATCAACTCATTTATTTCTATTTTTATAAATGTCTCAATTAGAAACTCAACTGTATGATTGGTTACTTGATTTTGCCGTTGGATTGCCTACGGGGACCCCTGGAGGATAACCATTGCAATAATCAACGTTTAAATCCCTGCAGGTCACATGGGGAAGACAAAATGGTGGCCATAATCATAACCCAATTATAAATGGAAGACATGGAAGATTGGTATCTACCTAAAAGAAAACCTCCTGAATAAAATATCAGACAGTTACATTCATGGTTAGGAGATTATTATTATCATGGGTAACTCATTTGCATATACACATTTTGATTACTTTCTCAAAATGTTGTTCTGATTATGGATTTACCCTTTCTTTATTCTTTATATGTCAGTAGCCCATTGCAGTGTGTTCTTTTATGAGACCAAAACATTTTTCTATTAGTTTATTAGTTTTTATTCATTTGTATTGAAATATATTCACAGAACATATAAGTGAGAGTTGAAATATATTATGTAACATACATAGATTGTTTAAATTAGGAAACAGAAAGTCACCCTAAATATCACATACAATGTATGTTTTAAGAAAAGGAAGTATGTTTCATCCGAGTCAGAGATTCTACATTGTTCAATGGAAATCAGTAGCATCACACATTTTCAACATACGGTCCAAGATACTCCAGTTCACGTTTTTTTCCTTTGTTTATAAATGACAAAAGATTCACCACATGGAACATTTTACAAATGACATTCCGCAATAAAGGAAAATTCCATTTTTTTATTTGGTATCTGTTGGTCGGCCAGTATTTAAAAAAAAGATATTCTGATATGTTCTGATACACTCTGATACATATAATGTAATGCCTATGTGCTTGTTCTAGCCTTCAAACCGCCCTGAGCTATACAAAAAATGTTACTTCAAAGGAAAAATTACAGCCACCACAGTGCAGTTCTGCACATCTTAGAGGGGTGCAGAGGTGATAATCTCTAAAAAAACATTAACAAGTCTTTTAAAATGTCTAATTAGACTTTCAAAATCATTTTAATAACAGGAGGAAAGGGAGGGAGGGGCATATCAAGCAAAAACAAAGATGAAGCAACCTGGCCTGTAGACTGAGGTGAGAGACGCATCGCTCACACCTGGCCTATAGACTGAGAGACGCATCGCTCACACCTGGCCTATAGACTGAGAGACGCATCGCTCACACCTGGCCTATAGACTGAGAGACGCATCACTCACACCTGGCCTGTAGACTGAGAGACGCATCACTCACACCTGGCCTATAGACTGAGAGACGCATCGCTCACACCTGGCCTATAGACTGAGGTGAGAGACGCATCGCTCACACCTGGCCTGTAGACTGAGGTGAGAGACGCATCGCTCACACCTGGCCTATAGACTGAGGTGAGAGACGCATCGCTCACACCTGGCCTATAGACAGAGAGACGCATCGCTCACACCTGGCCTATAGACTGAGGTGAGAGACGCATCGCTCACACCTGGCCTATAGACTGAGGTGAGAGACGCATCGCTCACACCTGGCCTATAGACTGAGGTGAGAGACGCATCGCTCACACCTGGCCTGTAGACTGAGGTGAGAGACGCATCGCTCACACCTGGCCTATAGACTGAGAGACGCATCGCTCACACCTGGCTGCAGGCACTGGCCACACTTTGGATCAGATATTTCAGTGTTTTACTAAAAATTGCCAGCATGTCCACCTCTTATAAACTGACAGCATTAAACTGGTTGGAGTTCTAAAGTGACTGCTCTTCCTTTTAAATGATAAAATAAGATCTATGTGGCCACAAATACATCAAAATCATAGGGGAGTGGGGTATATAGACAGACAATTGATAAAAGCAATTCTATCCCATCCTCAGAAAGAGCAAGACAGTGTCACAAGCACAATGCTTAAGGTGTGCCTGCAGCATGTTGTTTAAAGGAGTAATGCACTTTAAACAGCAGGTTCAGAAGTAGATTACACATTATTCTAGTGCTTTGTAGTGATTAATCACTTGATATGTAGGCAAAATAGATACTTTTTGGCGAATACCATATGATTACACTGAGATACAACATAAGGCAAATATATAAATATATTTTTTTATGATGAAGATTAATTTACATTTTAGATCCAATTTGAAAGTGTTCATTACAATTTATATATATAATTAGCATTTATGTTGGAAAAAATGTTTTTCTCAGTTTGTGTGCAAAGCTTATTAAACTGACAAATGTATACATATGATTATCATACATCGCATATTCCATACACATAACCTGGGCCATATCAAAATGTACAAAATGACCTTTCACTACCTGATTACAGGATAATAAAATAAAAATAAAATAAATTGGAGTAACACATTTTTATAGATATGTCTCTGGCTAGATTTCTTTAAAGGGATAGTTCATCTCCCAGAATATTTTAAAGTATTACTTCAGTTAGCATGGAGTGTCTGTTATGGAGGCGTAGCATCACTGTATAACCTGCTCTGGGGATGGCGTATTTTCTTGCCATAACCACGAACCACAACTGCCCCTATATGAGCCATTATAAAGCCAGCAGATCATCAGAAACTTCTATGATCATTGTACACACAAGCTACCTGGGTCAATGGAAAACATACAGTAACACTGAAATAATATTGTAAAAATCCTGAAAGTGAACCATCCCTTTACACATTGTCTTCTTTATTCGCATTTTAGAAAAGTGCTGTAAATGTTAACAGAAATGCTACAGTCCTTTACTGATATGGCCAAACTGCATAATACAGAAACTGAAAAGGCCGTTTGATTGATACATACTTCATTTACACGGTTTACATACACACATTGCATGTTACATATATTTCAAAAAATAAATGATCTCCTTTTCCATATATATATATATATAAATGCCTTTGGGGAAAAAAACACTAGATGTAAATCTAACACTTTTGTCAGAATCCCCTTTGTCAGAAGTTATATTAACAATTCCAGCCACAAAACCGCCATGCCAGCAGTGTTTAAGATAAGAGAAAAGTAATTTGATTGCAAATAGGCAAAAGTGCACATGACTTCTTTGTTAAGCAGTGCAAGGTTTAAGTAATGCTTTAGAAGGGTTGGATGTATGACATTAGTTTTATATATTGAAACGGGACAATAAATTCAGGATCCCTATAAACCAGGGACCTCTTCCAGCCCTGAAGGGGCCACAGTTTCTGCGGGAGTTCAGTCAGCAGCCAATTTTGGGGAAAAAATAAAAAATACAGTACACTTTAGCACAGGTCCTTCCTAAACCACTTCCATTGCTCATGGACAACAGTACAGTAACTTTATTCTTTCTAAGAATGATGGGTTTGGGCTGGACTTAGTAGATTCATACACAATCATTCATATTCATACATGGGAAGAGACACATCTTTCTGTGGCAACAAAGTTGGTTAATGGACAAGTGTCTTTTTGCCGTCTGTGTAAAATTTGGAACCGTAGCTTTCGCTTCTATCCCAGAACTCCTCATGGGTCAGTCCAGTGCCTTGTTTGTGTGCCAATGATTTGTAATCAAATAGATTTTATTAATAAATAAAGAACATTCTCATGCGGCCCTCAGACTGTGTGTCAGTAACTAAGCAACACATGCAGGTAGTTAAAAAAGCATTAATACTCTAATGGTTGCTGTTTGTGTATTTGGCTGTATTTTATGCTCTGACATTGTTCGTGCTCCTACCTCCTAACCAGGGCTCCCTTGGAAAAGAGATAGATCTTCATCTCAAAGGGACTCACCTGGATAGAATTAAAAAGTAAAAAATAAAAAATAAAACTTTGGAAAAGAAAAGACAAATTGGCTGAAATAGAGTTCCCAATCTGATGAGATTATATGAGAGGAGCAAATCAGAGGGTATTAAACAAGGACATAACGAACAATCTACAGCAAAAAAAACCCCAGCACGGCATCCACAGTGGCTATCTATCACATCTAATGTGTTTGCATAATTAAACCGGGACTCCTGATGCAACTGTTCTTCTCCCTAGTGATGTCCCAGTGGCTTTTTGGGAACTAGTCTCAAAGAGGGATTCTCTGGGTAGTTTCCGGAAGCTCAATTTCAGTTTGGTTTGATAATGGCCAGTTTTAAAAAGATTATTATTATTTTTTTTTTACAAATCCCTGTGGGAGGCATTTAATGGACTGATTCCCCTGACGCACATGCTCTTAAATACACCGCTGACTGGAAGTTTGCACTTTGCAAGGATTTTACAACCGAAGTTCCAGCAGGAATGTGCAAATGATTTTACAGCTCATCTGTTAAAATTCAATGAGCCCGTGGAAGAAAATAAAAAAGGAACATACACATAAATATAAGATGCAAGTATATACAATACTCTGTTACGTTTAAATAGTTATTTTTAAATCTCTTAAGACTGCTGGGAAATAAGATCCTCAAACATTGTATAAAAATAAAAATAAATTGCCATGTATTCCCGTAGAGCTTTACATGAGAGAACTGCAGTAGAAATTGAGTAATTTTCTCTGTCAAGAGAGTAGAAATCCTTGCTAGCTTCAGCGTCTGGTGTAGACCATATCTGACGGGGAGAATAAAACATACAATGGACGTTATTGTAGTCGAATCTCCCATAATGGCCATTAACAGTGCGTGTCTAATTATATTCGCATACTACAGGTAGGGAACAGAAAAATGGAGACAAATGTTCCCGAAGCAGAGGGTTCTGGTGGATACATAATGGTGTGGGAAGCAACTACCTAGCATGGTTTGAATAATATGTTACAATAATACAATGGCTAATAACAGTGTGTGTCTAATTATATTCGCATAGATGTACAGTTAGTGGACAGAACAAATGGAGACACAAAATGAAGGGTTCTGGTGGACCCATAATGGTGTGGGAAGCATCGGTTAGCATGGTTTGGGTGCCCTCATACCCTTGGAAAGCAGGGTCGATGTCACAAAACGAATCATATTCACCCCATTAAAGCAATTCTACCCTGCAGAGGGGGATGTTTTTCAGGGTTACACCCCCCATCCACAGAGCTCGAGTAATTTCCCAGTGGTTTCAGGAGCACAACACTGATATTTTTCATATATTACAGCCTTCTCAGTCACCTGCTCTGAACCCAATGAAGCATTTATGGAATATTCTGGAACAATGCCAGAAGCAGCATTTTCCATTCCCATCAGCTAATCAGCAGTTGAGTTACTTAGCCTGCTTGTTGAAGAACAGTGTGGTGTTTCTCATCTCCACACTCAGGCCGTGCTGCTCACACACAGAAACCCATCAAGTCACTAAGTCACTTAAGTCTGTGTTTCCATTTTTTTGTCACTTCAAGTTTTATTGTCAATATTTCATAAACTGTACATCTAACTCGATAAAAAATATTTTTTTTGTGAAATAATATTACGGTGGAAGTATGACTGTGACCATGATGGATTGCCAGTGCAATCCACGATATCAACAACGTTTTATTTTTTTAAACACGACTTCATCAATCATGCATGTACTCTATAAAGTATGCATGTTGATCCACTTCGCTGAAATACAGCACAGTGGTTCAAACGGGTCCCACAGGTCAGTGTGCATGATGAGTGCAGTGGATGGGAGCCAAGGGCACGTACGCACCTCTATGGTATTCGGGGTTAACGTTCTCGTAGATGGGGTACAGGGGGTTCTCCTGCTCACTGCGTAGCTTCCTGGCCTTCAGAACATCCCGCACGCACTGGTGGAGGTACGAGTACTGGCACTGTGTTGGGACATGGAAACCTTGTTAAGGCCAGAACCCCAAAATCCCAACATTCACTCACATTCACTCATCCATCTACACCCCAACATCCCCACACACCACATTCACTCATCCATCTAACGTTACACACCAACATCCTCACATTCACTCATCCATCTTCACTCCAACATCCTCACATTCACTCATCCATCTACACACCAACATCCCCACATTCACTCACATTCACTCATCCATCTACACACCAACATCCCCACATTCACTCATCCATCTACACTCCAACATCCTCACATTCACTCGCCCATCTACACTCCAACATCCCCACATTCACTCATCCATCTTCACTCCAACATCCTCACATTCACTCATCCATCTACACACCAACATCCCCACATTCACTCACATTCACTCATCCATCTACACACCAACATCCCCACATTCACTCACATTCACTCCTCCATCTTCACTCCAACATCAACACATTCATTCGCCCATCTACACTCCAACATCCCCACATTCACTCACATTCACTCATCCATCTACACTCCAACATCCCCACATTCACTCACATTCACTCGCCCATCTACACTCCAACATTCCCACATTCATTCACCCATCTACACTCCAACATCCCCACATTCACTCACATTCACTCATCCATCTACACTCCAACATCCCCACATTCACTCACATTCACTCGCCCATCTACACTCCAACATTCCCACATTCATTCACCCATCTACACTCCAACATCCCCACAGTCACTCACATTCACTCGCCCATCTACACACCAACATCCCCACATTCACTCACATGCACTCATCCATCTACACACCAACATCCCCACATTCACTCCTCCATCTTCACTCCAACTTCCCCACATTCATTCGCCCATCTACACTCCAACATCACTCACATTCACTCATCCATCTACACTCCAACATCCCCACATTCACCCACATTCACTCGCCCATCTACACTCCAACATTCCTACATTCACTCATCCATCTACACTCCAACATTCCCACATTCACTCGCCCATCTACACTCCAACATTCCCACATTCACTCATCCATCTACACTCCAACATTCCCACATTCACTCGCCCATCTACACTCCAACATTCCCACATTCACTCCTCCATCTTCACTCCAACATCCCCACATTCACTCACATTCACTCATCCATCTTCACTCCAACATCCTCACTCATTAACTCTTCATCACTCCTGCTTATTTAATATGACTAGAGAAGCACTGCAGCATGCCAGGTCTGTCACTGTAATATGAAAGCTGTAGCATCTCTTCATTCATTCTGTGTGTCTGTGAATCACTGAGCTTAATGAGACGTAATGCTTCACCAAGACATGCGCTTTCACGTGTAACGTTACAGATTGTAAAAGTGACACTTTAATATTGCCTCATCAGTAACATCTCAAGTATCTCTCCACTCTGGCTTCTATAATCAACGCTGAAACACTACGGCTGGCAAACGGGAAATGCCGCACATCACCATCACTGCCATAATCTGCGTTTTCAAGCGACCGTCCAGTCAGGCTCATCCGGAGAGCCTTTCTGGTAGGAGCGTCGGCGGAACGTCGTGAGAGCGTTGGCGAAGCGGCGTGAGAATGTTTGTGGGTTGGAGGCAGCCACTCACCTCGGTCTGTACCATGTGGGAGCGGTGGAGCCGCAGGTCGAAGACGGCGCCGTAGATGTCCACCGTATCTTTGGTGTCCAGCTGCTGGAGGACTCTGTCCAGAGCGATGAAGGTGCCCGTCCGCCCAACCCCAGCGCTATCGGAGAGAGAGAGAGAGAGAAACCCACTCTGAGAGACGCCTTGAAAAGTATGCTCCCGAAGTATACTCAGCGAGACCCTGGAAGTAAGTATATCATCCGGGGGTTTTGAGTTTACTATATTTAGAAAACTGCTTTCTCGTGTGTGTACTCAACAAGTGTATTGAACAAGCATACTCAATAGTCTGGAGGGGTGCTTATTCGGACGCTGCCCAGTTAGCTGTATAGCTGAACTAAGTAAAGCCCAGAACAGTTCTTTGTACTTCAGTCCATGTTTCAGATTTTGTGAGGGTTCCAGGTTTTACTCATAGCAGTTATCCAGCTAACTCTGGAATCCTGCTTTCTGGAATAGGCCCCAGAAGTAACAGGGATCTATTGTAACATCCCGAAAATCCCACAATCAGAGCCAACCTAGGCCAGTGGCTTTGCTCCGATTGCTGGAATTCCAGGTTTGACAACCAAACCATATTACCGAACCATGTGACCCCGCTCAGTTCTACATTTAATCATGCTGTATGTCTGAATATGTGTGATAGTACAATAGGCTAAATGGCCAATTTAACTAAATTATCTTTGAATGAGGTTGTGCTACTTAGCAGATGTTCTTATCCAAGGCAACATAAGAGCTCCCACAGTTATATGAGCAACAGTTCAATTTACCAAGTCCCCAAGCGCTACGGAATCATTTAGATGAGGAGACCTTGTATACTGAAAAGTAACAGCACAGTAATTCACCGGCATCCATTCATATGTCATAGATATTTATGGCCTAACTTCACAATCTGCCGAGAAAAGGACGCGAGGCATTTATTATCCTTTTTATCATTTTTCTTTAAAAAAAAAAAAGATAAGGAGATGAAGGTTGATATTTCCATTGAGCTCAGGTGTCAGAGAGCTCTGCTCGCTCGGCCCTCAGGTGAGAGAGAGAGAGAGCCGGGGACGCTACTGGGATTAACACCTGTGGTACTAAAACAGCGCTGCCACTCCAGAGCTGTGTTTCTTTCCCATAATGCTCAGTGCACAACTCAGTGAATGGAACACGTGAGCGGAGGGGAGGGGATGGGAGGGGAGGGGGGCGTTCAAAGCTGAGACAGTCGCCGGCTTAAGCGGAAAGAACGGCCTTCTCCGCAGGTTTACTGTGCGAGAGAGAGCCTGAGGGACGGGGATGGGGTGTGTTGGCATAGGGGGGTGTCCACAGAGAGCTGACACAGTAAAAAAAGAATATAAAGAAGGTAAACTCATAAAGAAGCAGCGGGCGGGAAATCCAATAATCCAATAATTGTGCTGACTGGAGCCGGGGGGGGTGGGGGGTTTAAAGTTTGAAAATGAGGAGTTTAAATATTTATCATCCTCTGTGGAGAGCTGGTCATCTCTCTCTTTCTCTCTCTCTCTGTCTATGTGTGTGCTATTCAACAGACGCTATTTTTACATACTCTGAGAAATGCATTTATAGACCTGGGGCCACATGTATAAAACTCTTGCGTAAAAGAATGCGTAAAATAATGCGTAAAAGAACGCTCAGGGTGAAAGTCAGAAATCTGCTTTAAAAAAGTTTTGCACATTCTACCTCTGCCTTTCGGTCATGCCATATCACACGGACTCCAAACATTGCGTACGTATGGTGTCCAGCTCAGCACTGTTTATACATGTGGCCCCTGGTCTTTCATAGCAGAATAGTCTCAAAGCGCTTCAAAATGAAGCAAAACAATATCAACAAAATGAAACTAAACATAAGAAAAAAATAAATGAGCTAAAGTTTGAGCTAAAGTTTACCTGCAGTGCACCACGGTGGCTCCGGACCCAGGGGTCCTGTTGATATAGTCCCTAACTGTCCTCACAAACTGGATCAGCGACTGGGTGGTCTCTGGCACGCCGTGGTCCGGCCAAACCGTGTAGTGAAATTGACGGACCACCTTGGAGTAATTCAGCTGGTACTCCTGCAGAGGGGCGATGTAAATGGCTTCATTAAACCCACCCCCTCCAGCACAGAGCATTTCGGGTGTGATCAACACCGCGATCAAACGGCTGTCCAATTCCTGGTTTTCTCAGTGGCACAAGATTTATTTCAATCTGGCCTCTTGGTCCTAAAGCTTTATCATTGGTCTCCATTACGGGATCAAGCTGTGGTCATTTTACTAACAACCTACAATAGATGAGTGTAATATTGTAGCTGTTATATTCCTATTCACACTTACACTAAAGATCTTAAACTCTCGTATAGTCCATTCTGGCAGCTCAGACTCGGACAGCATTTGGACGATGAGATCTCCATAATACAGCGGGTCCTGGTCGAAAGGCCAGTAGTGATCACACTTCACCTGAACGAGACAAAAGACACACACGCACACACACACGGGCACATTCGGTCAGATAGGAGTGAGATTCATACTTATAGACACACTGCCCCGCTGCCCTGAGAGAGACAGAGAGGCGTCTCTCCAGAATATATTATCCGCTGCATTTCAGTTGACCTTTCCCTCGCTGGTTAATATTTGAGACGAGAGCTGCTTCTCAGGCAGAGTGGCGTGAGGGTCAAAAAGCGAGTCACGGCCCCTCGCCTTCCCCATCCCCGTCCCCCCCCTCCCCCGTCTGTCTGTCCGTCTGTTCGCTCACCCGGCCTTTTTCCAGGCACTGTGTCACCATGACGATGTTGTGGACATTCTGCTCCCACACCATCTTCCAGAAGTCGTCCTTGGTCCCAGGCAGGGGCCCCTGAGTGGCGATGTACTCTCGCCGGAAGTTGTTGCCCTGTGGAGAGAGAGAGAGAGAGAGAGAGATGCCCTTCAAAAACCCACCAAAAACCATGCCAAAGGACCACAGGAACAGAGGCAGCCTACTCTGGGCTTAATCGCTCTTTAAAAAGGGTTGAGCCCAATGCTGTTGGCAAGACCACAACCTAAATGTACATGGTTCTGTGTGAAACTGCTCTGACTGCTTTAGTCTACAGTAAGTGATGGTCTCTGATGAAACTAAACATAATGGTGCTGTCCAGACGTAGGCCTTTGGATGGCCTGAGCCTCGGGCCTTCAGGTACTCATGTCAGTCATTACAAGCCTGCTAATGTGCTCTGTGCCACACACCAGGCTCCCGGCCACCCAGGACTGTTCACCCGCCAGTCTTTGTAACCACACGCCATCCAACTGTGTGAAGGAGAGGCACGGCACCCTCCAGACCTGCCTGAATGGTGCTTTGTGATTGGTCCACCACTAGCCCCACTCAGGCGTCTATTTCTTCACTATCAGGGGCTTAGAGGCTCAAGTTTGTAACAGAGACTATTCATCCACCACATTGTCAATATACTGTATATATGTTTTTATTTTGATGCAGCGATAGCCATTGTTCATCGTAATTCTGGCATAATTCTCAGATTTGGGTTACTTTTCACGTTGTTGTCACTCAAAAGTTATCGTCATCTTAACTTGTTTTCTCACAGCCACCATTTTGTTTTGTGCTATAAACTCTTTTTGCTGCGACAGCGACCAAAAAACGAGACAATACATACTGGCCGTGTCATGTTTACTTACTGGGATGTAGCTGGCGTTGATGTAGTCGGCACATGGGTCGTCGTCCACGTGGGACAGCTTCACTCTGGTTGAGTCATCTACACAGGCGACAGACAGGGGTCAGCAAATCATGTTAATTCACACGTTACTGGATGGTTAGTTTTTGGACAGGTGACCTCCTCAAGGGGCAGGTAACTGCATGGAGCCAGACCAGGCAGATGGCAACAGTTTTCACTTCTTAGATAACTGGGCTCGACCTCAGTAAAGCGTCGAAAACATGGAAAGAATGAAAATGTAGCATCTAATGGCAAAGGGTCTGATAATATTGTGGGGAAGGAGAGTTCACTGGCGATATTCTTCAAAGCATTCAACGGAGAGGGTAAAAGTTGTGCATCTGCTGAACTTTGCAAAGTAAATCAACAATGGTTGGATCAGATATTCTGAAACGACGATGTATAAAACCCCAGCTTGATCATTAAAGATGATACCTTCTCTACAGTACAGCCACCGGAGGCTGTTAACCTTTATAAAATCCACAAATCATAATTTTGCAGGCAAAAAATTATTAAAAGCCTAAAAACTCCGTCTCGAGACGATGCTGTTGCCAGGACACGGACGGTGTGATATTTTCCCTGTGAAAATATTCTCGAACGAAGAGAATTAATTTCCTCAGTCATAAGCATGGAAGGGGGAAGGGCTGGGAGCTCAGTTATGGCAGCCACACTGCTGGTGTACTTTATTTATCTAACCCTGCTTCCTCTGTCCTGGGGTGTTCAGATAGTGAACATGTCTGATCACAGGTACATAGGAGAAACAGAGACTGAAGTAGATGAAAGGACCCCCTGCACACCGAGATACTTGCAAAAAGATGTTTAATAACTGCAACGTTTCCATCACATGGACCTTCGTCAGGCATGAAGAGCGGGACAAAGAGGGAGGAATATATAAGGTCACATGACCAATCAATACAAATGCTTTTGTCTGGTTGGTCATGTGACCTTATCCCTTGCTCTTTGTCCTGGGCCATGACCGAATATGATCCCGGTTCCCTGCCCCCTATCCACTCAGACCCCTGTTTACTATGTACCCCGTCCCCTCACTTTGCAAGCAGTGTGCGAAATAAATCCTGCAAAACTCTTTCCAAACTAGTGAGGAAGTAGTATGTAATATGACCCGCTCTTGAACCACAGACATGCATATATACGCTCCATGTCTTGTACTACAAGTTGTAGTTTTTACTTCCAGTTTACTTCCTGAAATTTCCAGATGGGTGTGCATCCCCTCAACAAAACCCCGGAAATAAAGGTTTCATCCGGGGATGTTAAGCGCCCCCATTTATGAGAAAAAGTCGCCCGCTCAAAAGCTTTTTGACAAAATTGACTCAAATATGCGCCCTCAAAGGGGTGAAAAGATCGTATTCGGTCACGGCCATACTCTTCATGTCTTTATGTGACTGAAACGCTGCACTTATTAAATGTATTTTTGCAAGTATCTCACAGTGTGCAGGAGTTCAGATAGTTGCCATGACAGCAGAAAATCACACGTATGAGCAGCTCACTCACAGGGCAGAATGTTGTTATAGCGGTTCTTCCCTCTGTTTTCAGGGAGGAGTGCAGAGTCGAGGGGCTGGTTACGCCCCACGTCCTTCAGGTCCTAAGAGAGGATAGGAGAGGGGCAGAATGTTTAGGTAAGGGTGACATTGACTCAGATGGGGTGGGGTTGGGGGTTGGGTCAGAGGCACCAGGTCTCATGTCTTTACCTCGTACTCCTCAGAGAGCAGGTAGTTGGAGTCGGCCTGGAGTTTGGTGAGGTAGGTCTCAAAGTTTAAGACTTTAATGGGGCTGAGGAGAGAAAAAAAAAGAAGTTTTTTTAAAAAACAAAATCAGTATTAAAAAAAAAACTTTATTTTTAAAAGAATTATTTTGAGGTGGTAAAAGGAAATAAAGGCTGTACCTTGAAATGCGTCGATTGCTGAAATAGAAGAGATTTTGCCATTAGGTGAAATTTTCCCATGAGCCCTTTTCCTAATGCTATATCATTCTCAAGCCTTGATCTCCGGCTTGCATTTGTCTCAGTTCATATCCTGGTTTTATTACGCCTGCACTGAATTAAGAGGCTTGAATTAAGTGGTAGAAAACACCTTTGTTGATTACATAGTGTGAAATTAAACATCGCCAACGTTATACCACACCGTCAATTCAAATACGCCTCAGAGCACATGCAAGAGAGTAGCAGAACCAGAGTTAAACTCATTTAAGTCCAGCACATAAAGAATTTTCTGCACACCTGATCCAACCTGTCCATCAGAGGATGGCAGGTGGCAGGCGTAAGAGAAAGCGATCCTGCTCCGTAAGGCCAGCCGCTCTGCATCATGGGTAATTATTTATATTAAAACCTCTGCACAGCGGTATTAGCTGGGGAGGTGACAAATGGCTCTCCTCCTGGGCCTCCTCCAGCACGGTGATTAACATCCCGTTTTAAACGCCCACGGTAACAAAATGGAGCACGGCCGCCGAGATCGGTGTGAACCCAGCGGCAGAGCGAGGCTGATAAACTTCACGCGTGTAAACAAGGCTGAGCCCCATAATCCCTGGCGTTACACATTCCGCTGCACACGCTCATTAGATGTTGTGATCCAGCGCAGCGGGGGAGAGAGGACAGCTTTACGCTCTTCACTTCCTCAGCCTCCAGCTTTAATGTAATCTCAGTGTGAACTAATGACTACAAAGACACACTAATATCCAGGTACTAACGCCCTTCTTTATCTTTTATGGACCTCACTGAGGGAAAGCAAATGTGGCTCTGGAACTAGAATTGTAGAATTCCGTTTCAGAAATTGGATAATCAGTTCCCATCAATTATAGGTTCTTCTCCCTTTCCCGGGTCATCAGGAGAAATTTGCAAACACCTTGTGAACTCTCAGATGAGTTTGAATAATCACCCTGGCCTGTAGGCGTACTACTGCACTCTGGGTAAACGCATGGGCTTTGGATGCAGTGTCGCCATGGCGTTTCTGTTTGCGCTGAGAAAGACCTGTGGGTGGAGAACCCTGAGGACTGCTAGCTAAGTGCTCCTCATAGAAACACAACAGCGCAGCAAACACGAGCACATCCAGGCCCAGATCTCTCCTCCTTTTCATTCTAAATTTAAATGTACGCACAGTACTGCATTGTATGAAACACACACTGGGTATTATCGGATTTTAAGTGTTTTTTTGTTTTTTTTTAGAGAGAATGTGCTTGCTAGGTCATGTTGTAGAGGTAGGGAGTATTGAGGCCTGGTGCAGTGTGGGATATTCTCATCTGTAGGGAAATGACCTACAGATGATCTCAGACGGTCTGAACAGTGGTGATATAATCTTATGTTCTGATGTGATATTTATTTTTAATTTCTTTATGCCGCCGTCATGCGAGAGAGCACCAAAACAAATTCCTTTGCAAATGCCATTGCTATGGCAACAGAGACCGTTGGCTTGAGCCTGTTCCACTCACCTCCTGACGCCCATGTGCATCCCTGAGGAAGGCCTCTCGCGCCTCACACTCATCCTGACCACCGGACGCTCCTGGACACTCCTGCGGACAGCCAATCAGAACCTCAGCACGGAGAGCCTCAGAGAACGCTCTGGAACCTTTTCTCTTTCTGTCCCTCTTTCTTTCCTTCCTTCCTTCAACCCTTGTGTGTGACACCCCGTGGCTTTCTGGGCAGAAATGTGTGGTGACACGCCCTCCTCATAGCGCAGTGTAATCCTGTTTATCTGTTATATCCGTTGCAATGGATGTCAGTGCACACTGTATAACAACTCAATTTTACTGGGAGAAAATAAGAAATCTCTTTTAGAGAAGGGTGTTACTACATTTTGCATTTGGGGACTGGAAGGGACACCATTGCAGCTGAGAAACCCAAGTAAGACTATACTCATAGTTACATGAGTAAATACAGCAAGTAAATATAGAGGTTGATAGTTAATAGAAAAAAACTGCAATATAGCCAAATCTCAATGGACCGTATGTTACGGTGTTACCGTAACAACTAGATAACTCGACAAACTAGTGTTATTTGAGGCGTCACCGTTCAGCGGTTGCCATGGCAAAATCAATCAAATTGGCCGAGCGGAGGCAGCGGCAAGCGGGCGTGACACTCACACTTTGCGGACCTTCTGCCTGCAGATGAGCAGGGCCGTGACCCCTATCATCACCAGCACGAGGAACATTCCGGCGCTGATTCCCTCGATCACCCCGCCGAGCGGCTCTGTGGAGACACAGGGGAAACGGCAGGTTTCACACAACACCGCAGAAATGCACCAGTGTTTTCCATCTGCCGCTAAAGCTTTACTCCAGATGGGCTGCTATGGAGCTGACTGCATTATGTGGTTAAAGAGTGCTCATAAGTGTGTTTGAGTGCTACTGTATTAAAACAAAACTGCCTTGCTGGATTCAAGCATTCCATCTATATTTGGCTTTAATGTTGACTTAGAAATAAATGCAAGTGCTGAACAGTGTTGTGAGTTCAGAAATTACCAACTTTAAAATGTCAATTAACTTGACAAAAAAAAAAAGTGATTGTCAGTGAAAGATAAGGTCAAAGTTTGGTTGAATAGAGGCATACATTTGCAAAAGCAGGCAATGAAGAATAAAGCTCTTCTTAAACATTGTGCACTTCTACGAGACACGATTAGCAGCGAGGTCAGAGTGTCGTGACAGTTGAGAGGCAGTGGGGCTGGGGGAGTTTTGACTCACCTGCTTCCGTCACCAGCGGGAGAGACAGGTATGTGTCTGTGAACAGCGGCTGGGGGAACTCCTTCTGCTCCTCGTCGAACAGCTGGGTGAACGCGCGGACGCTCAGCCTGGAATAAGAGGAGAAAGAGCCCTGATGCTAAACCATCCTCAGAGTCAATGCCCAAGAAAACTGGCCTTCCAAGCATGTTGACTATTGGACTTGGAGGACAAATGATTCCCTCCATTACAACCAGAGGTGAAAAGTCCAGAGGTAAAATAATAAAAGTCCTGCTCTTATGAACTCAATCAGCTGATTTCACTAATTAGTTCTACCTCCTGGCTGAAGAATTGGTGCTAATTGGCAAATCCAGAAGATTGAAAGAAAATACTGGGGCGGACTTTTACTTTGTGAACCTGGATGTTACACCTCTGATGGCCACATTATTAGAAACCCCTCCTATATTGAATTTGACCATCACATAAAGTTCCTTTAACATGACAGCAGTCCTACAACTTTAGTGTGGATATGATTTGGCATGTAGAGCCGGTACCTGTACGCAGTCTTGGCTTTGAGCGGCCCATCGCAGAAGGGGTTCTGGTTCTGCTCCTGCTCCTGATCACACTGTCCTCCCAGGCTGTCCATTCCGGTGCCCAGGCTTATCTCGAAGCCCTGGCCGCTGCTGTCCAGGCCCTCCGCACATCGGCTCGGGAAGTAGCTGGTCTGGTAGGCCTTGACGGAGCTGTTGAGCTTGTAGTCCGCGTAAGAGGGCAGAGGGTGCTGTTGTTCTGGCTGCAGGTTTTCGATGTCTACAGTCATGTGAGAATTCATCAATCAGTCCATTTCAAAAGCACACAGCCCCGAATGGACCTGAAACAAATCCAATGACCTTTGAACTTTGAACTCACCACACAACACACAGGAAAAACACATAACACAGTACCTGGCAAGCAACTCCAAATTAAATCTCATATATAAAACTGGAATATTACCAGTAAGACCAGCATGCTGTAAGTACTTGGGTGGAGGGCTTGTTGAGCCTTCAGGCACACAGCCGTTCACTGACTCTGGGGGTGTGGGGGGCGAGGGGCAGCCGTTCACTGGCTGTGGGGGTGTGTGAGGTGAGAGGCAGCCGTTCACTGGCTCTGGGGTTGTGTGGGGTGAGAGGCAGCCGTTCACTGGCTGTGGGGGTGTGTGGGGTGAGAGGCAGTATTTCACTGACTCTGGGGTTGTGTGGGGCGAGAGGCAGCCGTTCACTGACTCTGGGGGTGTGTGGGGCGAGAGGCAGCTGTTCACTGACTCTGGGGGTCTGTGGGGTAAGAGGCAGTCGTTCACTGACTCTGGGGGTGTGTGGGGTGAGAGGCAGCCATTCACTGACTCTGGGGGTCTGTGGGGTAAGAGGCAGTCGTTCACTGACTCTGGGGGTCTGTGGGGTGAGAGGCAGTCGTTCACTGACTCTGGGGGTGTGTGGGGTGAGAGGCAGTCGTTCACTGACTCTGGGGGTCTGTGGGGTAAGAGGCAGTCGTTCACTGACTCTGGGGGTCTGTGGGGTAAGAGGCAGTCGTTCACTGACTCTGGGGGTCTGTGGGGTAAGAGGCAGTCGTTCACTGACTCTGGGGGTCTGTGGGGTAAGAAGCAGTCGTTCACTGACTCTGGGGGTCTGTGGGGTAAGAGGCAGTCGTTCACTGACTCTGGGGGTTTGTGGGGTAAGAGGCAGCCGTTCACTGACTCTGGGGTTGTGTGGGGTAAGAGGCAGCCGTTCACTGACTCTGGGATTGTGTGGGGTGAGAGGCAGCCGTTCACTGACTCTGGGGTTGTGTGGGGTAAGAGGCAGCCGTTCACTGCCTCTGGGGGTCTGTGGGGTAAGAGGCAGCCGTTCACTGACTCTGGGATTGTGTGGGGTGAGAGGCAGCCGTTCACTGACTCTGGGGTTGTGTGGGGTAAGAGGCAGCCGTTCACTGCCTCTGGGGGTCTGTGGGGTAAGAGGCAGCCGTTCACTGACTCTGGCGGTGTGGGGGGTGAGAGGCAGTCGTTCACTGACTCTGGGGGTCTGTGGGGTAAGAGGCAGTCGTTCACTGACTCTGGGGGTCTGTGGGGTAAGAGGCAGTCGTTCACTGACTCTGGGGTTGTGTGGGGTAAGAGGCAGCCGTTCACTGACTCTGGGGGTGTGGGGGGGGCGAGGGGGGCGTACCGTCAGACTCAGCCACGATGACGGTGAAGAACTTTACGGCTCCGTTCACGTCGCTGAACCAGCTGCAGTTGAACTTGAAGAAGATGGTGGACTTGGTAATGCGGGCGGTCCTCTCGCTGACCCGGGTGGCGAGGGCCGGGAGGGGGGGGCCTGCAGGGGAAAAAACACGGGGCGTTGGCAAAATAATCAAAATGGCCACGACCAGGTGGGGCAAATACTATACAGCAGTCTCAGAAAAGCAAGCGCATATTAGCCTGCCTAAGCAAGTAGTAGCTTATCTCAATTGTGCTGGATAACGGTCCCAAATAGTTTGAATTGGTGAGCATATGTATTTATTGCAGTACTCAGTTCTTTGAGGCGATGAGGTTTATGACTCCACTTTGTCTGATGGGCCGGCAATGGACTGTGCTTAACCGAGGCGTTTCCCTGGGTTTCGTATTGATGTGCTTCCCAGCACACTGGACTATCAGCGAATGCACTGACCTGCTGACACGTGCATGTCATAAATCATTGACAGAGCTCTAATGTCTCCCAGTCTGGACATGTGGCCACAGCACCATTACTGTAAGTGCTAGATGGATATTGCGTGTGCCCCTAATGTTTTGGAAAATTGGTTCTGGAGGCAGCCGATGCATGTCTTTCCTTATTTTCCTTTTTGTCCAGAACAGCTTATTTTATCTGAACTCATGTGACCCATGAAACTAATTTCCCCCCATCAGGAACATCCCTTTGGCACTCTGGCGCCACCTGCCATTTTAAATCCCATAATCCTCCTTTTATGTTTGTGAGGGAGGACATGATGGGACTGATCCAAATTACAAATATACTCTACTGCAGAGGCGGATCAAAACTACTGTAATTGAGTGACTCTGGAGGTCGGAGGTCGGAGGTCGGAGGGCGCACGCAGGCTGGCGAGGTGACAGCACGCAGTGGAACTGGAGCACAGTCGCAGGGCTCAACACGCAGCTACCCTGGGCTGCGCAGACGGGCGGAGCTCGGCCAGCGGGGGCGGGGGTCGAGGTGCAGAAACGAGATTGTTTTTACATGGGTAAGTATGGCGCCGCCCTGAATACTGCGATGGCCCGCCCAGCCGAAGAAAGGTGATCAGCATCCGTCTGCTGCACCAGCTCAAGCAGATTATCCGCATGGCGGAACGTTCTGGAATGACTGGTGGAGATCCCGGTTAGGACTGGTGTCCAAATTCACAGTGCCATCGCAGCCCGCCTCAGCGTGGACGTTACCGCCAGAAACTAAACATTTCACGAACACGCTTAGTCCTCTCAGGGCTCTGAGTACTGGAGCAGCAGCCTGTCCATGATTCACCATCTCTTTATATCAATAAATGGCACAACAATAAAGAATCTACCGAAAATCTGTCTGCTTCTGAACAAATGGGAGAAAAAAAACGGCCCCAATTCAGTTGCCGCTGTGCGTAGAGCCATCTGGAGGATTTACTGCTCACAATTTATGGCGCCCGCTCTACTTATCTAATTATATTTGTTCAAAACTACTTTCTCTGCCTCTGTGCCAAATGAGTGGCATTTCCACAGGGGGGTGTGGGGGTGGGATTAAGGCTTGGCTGTGGTCCTGCTCCACTAAATCTGCCTGCTGTCTCTGGGATTTTCAGGCCCCCTCTCTGTTCTACTTGGGGTATCTTTAGTTAAAGGTTTTTGTGTAGTGGCTGTGCTCTGTGAACTTCCTGTCCTGTTCCAGACTCCCTTCCTAACCACTACCATCCACCTCCCCCTGTCCCACTGCCAGGGAGCCCAAATTCACCAAGGTCTTGCCACCTGACTTAATCAGTATCCGGAACCTTCCGTACGGGCCTGGGGGAGCCGGACCGTCTACTCAGCGATGTTCTAATGAGAGGGGTGACGGAGAAACGCGTCTGTATTCGCCAGCTTCTCCCTGGTGGCTGGGCTCGGGTTCGACTCCTGTGGTACCGTTCATTTATTATCCTCCGTAGACCAACGCCATGCTTTTTATTTTTGTGTGAGTCACGTTGAATTCACGTTGTCCTAAATAAACAGCAAAAGTTATTTTATTGTGTCAGATTGTTCCCCCACTCTCTACCTCTCTTATCGCCTAAAATAAATCATGTTGACAGAACTGGAATGAAAAGGCACAGAAGCATTCTGGGAAAGATTTGATAAGAGCACAAACTACTGAACATCTAGATTCCATCAACAGCAGAGGTAAGCCTGCCCAGTATGTATAAGTGTGCTGAATTCCCTTACCCTTTCCTGGATGCCTAAAAACACTTAAAGATGCTTCATCTTTGACTTGTACCGTGTATTCAATAAACGTTTTGAAGGAAGATTTTGTCGGTCAGGTAACCCGTCTACTTTTGCACTTTGGTGAATCAAACATTTCTGCAGTTCATTCAGAAAAGGTACGATTAAGGGCCGGACCCACAGGAGAGCTCATTCAGCGACGAGAGTAGATTGCTCTTAGATCCTGCAAGGCCCTTGTTATTAATCAGTCTAATGTCATCGATCAGAAAGCTGAATATGAACCTTCACTAATGAGAGCGGAACAGTGTAATTCTCAATCTTCCGCTGCGCTAATTTAGCCCTTGAATGAAAAAACAATGGCTGTCCACAGATCAGCTGGCTATTAACACATCAGGGGTTGGAAAATCAACTAGAACCCCTACAGGTGGAGGAGGTGGAGGGGATAAGGGCTTTTTGCCTTGCGGAGGAAACACTAGGGGGCGCTAATGCAGCAGTTGAGAAAAGCAACATACACTGAGGAGGTAACAGATGTACACAGACCTCCTTCATTAAAGCAGTCAGCAGTGTGCTTTCCACACAGGGCCTCCAACAGCATCTTCACTGTCCAAAGCCACATCCCATAATAGTAACAATATCCCCAGAGTTGCCATGAGAGGCCCTCTGTGCCACGCCTGTCGCCTGGCTTGGTTTGACGTCTGTCCTTTCTCTGTTGGTCAATGGCCTGGTGATTTCCGGTCAGCCAGCATTGGACCATTTCCTGCATGGGGTGGTGTGATGTGTGCTTGGGTGCATGTGACACACGTCGTTGCGGTCGGTACTCACGGTCGATCATGGTGACCACGCTGTCCTCGGCGGCCTCGCTGGTCATGCTGTCGGAGATGACCTTGACGGAGACGGTGTAGCGCTTGTGGGGCTCCAGCTGGGGGATGTTGTACAGGGTGCTCTCTCGGCCCGTGCGGTGCGAGTACACCGGAATGCGCGAGTCCCGGTGCAGGCACTCGATGGCGTACGAGTCGTAGTCGGACTCCGGCGGGCTCCAGGAACAGGAGATGGCCGTGGAGCTCTGTGGCCGGCAGTGGATGTGCTGGATGCGCTCAGGCTCTGACAGAGGGGAGGAGGGCTGTCAATCAGAGCCAGGTAGGAGGAGCCAAGTACACAGTGCATGGTGTAATGTCACTATTCACTCTAATCTGGAAGAGGCACCTGCTGTCAATCACAGCAAGGAGGAGGTACTGTTGCTATTCACTCTCATTTAGGAGGGGAACGAGAGTCACAGCTTTCAATCTGGGACAAGAGAGCAGGCCAGCAAATATGCGGCAACTGGCCGAGTATTTGTTTCACTATTATTCACAAGGTGTTTAGAAAACGGTTGAGCTCATGTGACCTCAGAAAGACGGCTCTATTCAGATGGGTCAGTTCACAATGTTTTTGGTATCATCTGCTGAGATTACTGTTTTAAGCCGAAGAGAATGATCTGATTAATTACGATTAGCTGTATTTGAATACGCAAAGTTAACACAAGCACCATCAGTCACCGGCCCCAGCTAATGGCGCCTTCCGTAATGTTTACCTAAAAGCCTTTCTGAGGCCAACGGCGAAATGCGGGTCACCCACGAGAGCATGGAATGACGCAACCCGTTCTGTTATGAGCAAAGCCTTTTCATCCCATTGTCCCCTAACTGCCATGACTACATAAGCCATGATATACGACCTTCATAATGTACAGCGGTGCGTCAGCAAAAAGCTGAAACATCCCCTCCATTAGAAGAGCATTCCACCTCCTCAGCTTGCAGCCTAAATTAAATCTGTTTGGCTGGATGACTCACAAGCACATTTAATTTAATTTCAGTCTTCGAGCCAAGAGAAAGTGAGAACTATGATGAGGGAGACTAAAATGGCCGCTCTGAGCCTTTTAAGCTCTTCTTTCATGAAGGCCATGGAAAATGGAGTCTTAAGGACAGGCAACAAGTCCGTAAAAGTGACAAATAACCACAGGATGCTTGTCAAACTGTGTCTCCTTTAAAAATCTGGAGAAACATTTAGTTTTACGGAGGGGATAAATCAAGGAAAAGCAGGCTCCACACACCAAACGATTCCTTACGCCTTGGAGATCATTTAATATTGGGGACAAATCAGATGTTTCAGCGTCAAAGCTTTCGTTTTACAAAGGCGGTCAGATTAGTGGGGTTTTACACTGCGCACTTCTACCTGCCCCATAAAGGGATCCATTTTGGACAGAAATATCATGATAAAATCAAGAAAACAAATCAGTGATGTGAACAAAAACAAAAACCAAAAGCACAAATCAGCTTTGGTTCTTGCAGGCAGATCTATAACTGTTTGGGACAGACAGAGAGAAGAACAGGCAGAACAGGTGTAACAGAAGGAACAGGTGGAACAGAGGGAACAGGTGGAACAAGCAAAACAGAGGGAACAGGTGGAACAGAGGGAACAGGTGGAACAAGCAAAACAGAGGGAACAGGTGTAACAGAGGGAACAGGTGGAACAGAAGGAGCAGGTGGAACAAGCAGAACAGAGGGAACAGGTGGAACAGAAGGAACAGGTGGAACAGAAGGAACAAGTGGAACAAGCAGAACAGAGGGAACAGGTGGAACAGAAGGAACAGGTGGAACAAGCAGAACAGAGGGAACAGGTGGAACAGAAGGAACAGGTGGAACAAGCAGAACAGAGGGAACAGGTGTAACAGAGGGAACAGGTGGAACAGAGGGAACAGGAGAACAGGCAGAACAGGCAGAACAGGAAAACAGTTGGAACAGACGGAACCAACAGAAAAGACAGCCAGCGTGCCCCCAGCAGTGCACACAACCCTGTTCACACTCCTCACAGGAAGCGGTATGGCGCTCACAGACAGGCCCCGGACAGCCTGTCGATCGATGCGATGCGTCCGCACAGACGCATTAAGGCAATGAGGGATGAGGCGCGCTGAGCTGAGCACACAGGATGTGCAACCGCTCGTTATTCCAGCCCCATTTACGGTTACGTTATGAAAGCAGGGCGTGGCTCAGCGGGGGCGCTAATCAGACGCCGCTCCCCCCCCTGCGTGCTGAGAGAGGAATAAAAAAAAGAGACCGCTTCGTTTTTACGTCTCGAAATAGATCACGGAGGAAAAAAGACGATGGTTTTATTGCAAGGATTTATCACGCGATTTATGACCCTACAAATGGAATTTAGGTTTAGAGGAGCCTGATTTTTCTTCCCACTGTGCGCCATTTTAGAGACAGATAAGCAAAGCAAAGGCTTATGACATGTAAAGCGGTAATGCTATTGGCCCAAGCATAGCTTAGGCTGAGAGCCCCTGCTCTGGGTGATGGGCTGCAGTAAATCTATCGCAGCTGTGTTAGCTGTACAGTCCATTCTCCCTGTGCACACCCTATGCTAGCGCATGCCTGCCTAAAGGGACAGGAACACATTGCAGAAGTAGCGCAGGCCTGCCTAAAGGGACAGGAACACATTGCAGAAGTAGCGCAGGCCTTCATTGATCAATGCGGGTATCGGTGGAAAGAAAAACACTGAACAAAAATAGTTTATAAAAAAAACAACTATCCCAGTTTCACAACAGTCTTAAGATGGACTGATTGGCTGTCACATCATATTCATATGTCCCCATATGCCATCTCTGTCCTTTCTGCATTTGTTTTGCCCTGAGATTTTCAAACATGTACCCCAAAGCACGTATACCTATATATTTTATGGAAACCACAGTTTGGTGAAATGAAAGTGAGAAACACTATATAATGGAAAAGCAAAATTTGTATTGTATTTTAATCTTAGATACCCTTTGTCACTCTAAAATCCTACAGACGTCTTTATGAATAAACCATGAGTTTCTTTTCCCATTATGTGTTCAGTGTATTGTGTCTATGCCAGTGCTACACACTTGTCTATAACAAAGCAACTGTGGTCATTCTGAGAATGGAGGCAGGTATGGAATATGAATAATTCTACACAATTCAGCAAACGAGCCAACAGCGTACACAACATTTTAACAAAGAGTAATGAAATCTCCAGCACCCAATTTCCCAGTCACTCTTTTATTCAAACTTGGCTTGAGCCACCGTATGCATTCACCCTTTTCCTGAATAGCTACCCCTCACTGAGGAATTTGATTAGGGGAGAATCAATTGTAAGAGCCGTTATGAGTGCTTATTTCAGGAATTCGCCACGGACTGGCCAGTCATCCTGCTTGCCACTTTCATTAGATTACTGTGGCCCTGAGCAGATTCATTCTGCGCAGCAGAAACCGGAATACAGGCTGTCAATCACCCCGCTACTCCTCCGTACACGCTCTGCTCATCCGCTCTGGCGGCTAGCTACTGCCCTCTGCTGGCCATTTGGAGTAATAGCCACAAAAGTGAAACAAACAAGTGATCAGCCTGTAATATAATACAGTTCTGTGTTTCAGTATTATGACTTGGGTTTACCTTCTGACATATACGTCCAGTCCTACAACTGTTCAGCTTCGCTACCTGCTGTGTGATCGTTTGAGTTTGAAATGTGAAATAAATCCAACATGATTTTGTATTTTTTTACATCACCTTAGCCTGCAAGATTACTATCTTTTCTGTCCTGGGATGCTGAACACTGCAGCTGATTGCCCGGTATGGCTCTAGCTTTTCTGTCGCCCCAGGGCAAGATTACAGATGGCAAGGCAAGATTAGATAGCGATAGCAGACTGGGGGTGGCTGCTGACAATCATAGATGCAACACGTGGACTTAAAAAATATATAATATCCCACCAGACAGATGGCGCCTGAGTCCAAACAGACCAATCAACTATGTTCAATGAACTATACACAAACTAAGTCAAGCACAGGCTGTGTGGAGCTCCACCTACTTGTCCGGATGCTCTTGTGGATTGGCAGGCTGTAGGCAGGGACCCCGCCCTTCGCCCCGCCCCCGCTGACCGTGCGGACGCTGAAGTCGTAGAGGCGGCCCGGGTACAGGCCCCGGAGAATGCGGCTGCCCGAGCTGCGGGCGTGGTAGGGGTTGAAGACGGACAGGTGGTCCTGTGGCGCCCACTGGAGGGCGAAGTCGTCATAGTCTGTGCCCGCCGGGGCGCTCCAGGTGATCTCCAGGGACGTGTTCGTCACACCGGCAAACGACACTGAAGTCGGGGGCTTGGGAGCTGAGAGAGAGAGATGACCCTGGTTTAAATGAGATGACCCTGTCGTTTGGATGTGGTTTAAATGAGATGACCCTGTCGTTTGGATGTGGTTTAAATGAGATGACCCTGTCGTTTGGATGTGGTTTAAATGAGATGACCCTGTCATTTGGATGTGGTTTAAATGAGATGACCCTGTCGTTTGGATGTGGTTTAAATGAGATGACCCTGTCGTTTGGATGTGGTTTAAATGAGATGACCTTGTCGTTTGGATGTGGTTTAAATGAGATGACCCTGTCTTTTGGATGTGGGTTAAATGAGATGACCCCGTCGTTTGGATGTGGTTTAAATGAGATGACCCTGTCGTTTGGATGTGGTTTAAATGAGATGACCCTGTCGTTTGGATGTGGTTTAAATGAGATGACCTTGTCGTTTGGATGTGGTTTAAATGAGATGACCCTGTGGTTTGGATGTGATTTAAATGGGATGACCCTGTGGTTTGGATGTGGTTTAAATGGGATGACCCTGTGGTTTGGATGTGGTTTAAATGGGATGACCCTGTCGTTTGGATGTGGTTTAAATGAGATGACCCTGTCGTTTGGATGTGGTTTAAATGGGATGACCCTGTCGTTTGGATGTGATTTAAATGGGATAACCGTGTTGTTTGGATGTGGTTTAAATGGGATGACCCTGTCGTTTGGATGTGATTTAAATGGGATAACCGTGTTGTTTGGGATGTGGTTGAAGAGAAGCGGCTTGGCGGGTGGCGCTCACCGGTCCTCCCGGCCGTGGCGGCGGTGTTGATCAGCTCTCCACTTCGGGTGAGCACCACTGCGCTATACAGACGTCCCGGCACTAGGCCCAGGAACACGTGCTCTCTCAGCTCCGCCTGCAGCTGCCCCTCAGCCTGCTGGGAGCCGTCCGGGTTGTAGAGCGACACCAGGTACCCGCTGAGCTCGCCCGCCGCCCGCTCCCAGCTCAGCCACAGGCTGTCGCTATGGTTACGGTTCTCCGCCAACAACCTGGTCACCGGAGCGGGAACTGACAAAGAGACACAGGGGAAAACCATCAGAATTATTATCAATACTTTATTATTATTATGATTCCTTATCAATACTTACTTAATCATTATTATGCATTATTATCAATGATTTATATCACTATTATTCATTATAAATACTAAATCATTTCTATGCATTATTATCAAGGCTTTATCATTATGCGTTATCAATACCTTATCGTTATTATGCATTATTGTATATACTTTACATCATTATTATTATTCATTATTATCAATACTTCATATGATTATTATCATGCATTTTCAATACCTTATCATTATTATTAATTATTATCTATACTTTATATCATTATTATTACATGTTATTACCACTACTTTATAATTATTATTATGCATTCTTATCAATGCTTTATAATTATTATTATGCATTCTTATCAATACCTTATCATTGTTATTATACTTTATTATAAATATTCTATATCACCATTATTATGCAATAGTACTATTTGCGTGGCATTATTATGCATTATTACCATATGCAATTATTACTACACATTATTTTAATCTACATGACTCTCTACTGAGCGTAACACATCTAAAGCTAACCTATACTGACCGAGGTGGGAAATACATGTAATACATAATGTACATGATGTTTTTCATTAAAACTGTTCAATTTGGCAGAAGGATAGGCTCGGATAATGTGATTATCACAAAAATAATCTTGACGAAGATTTCAAAATATTCTAGAAATAAATTCTGACTGAAAAAATCTAAACCTACCAACCATCCATAATTAATAAATATCCGGACACAACATCCTGAACATTATTACATGTAATATGAATAATTTATAAGTGAAAAATGGAGAGTTATCCCACATTATTAAAAAAACAGCATAAATAAATAAAATTAAACGATGCATGAGATCTATTTGCATTTAGATTGTATGCGCTGAGCTATGAAATTGCACGTTGCACATTTTAACTCTACAATGCAGTGAGCACACAATATCTCACACCCAATGAGCAACTGCCAACAGCCTTTTCCCCACTTGTTTTTCATTTTTAAGACTTTGATAAGAAAGAAATTACTTTATATTCGTTTAAAAGTCATGCAGAATGGACGATGAACTAAAAAGGTACAGCTGAAAGGTCTCTGTGGTGTTCAGTTAAGGTGTTCAGGTGGGAAACGGTGTGATTTATCGAGCGGGCGCCCTCACCCGTCCGGGCCCAGATGGAGGAGTCGTTGGTCTGCTCCCCGCTTCGGGTCAGAACCACGGCCTTGTACAGGGTCCCAGGCAGTAGGCCCAGGAAGACGCAGTCTCGCGCGCTGGGCTCGCCGTGTTTACGGTCCTGGAGCGTGTCGTCGGCGTTGTACAGGCAGATATCGTACGCCTCAAACTCCCCTTCTGACGAGGACCAGCTGAACGACAGGCTGCTTGTGCTGTTGGCTTTGATGGACAGGTCACTGACCGCTGCTGGACCTGGGGGCACACACACGTACGTACACACACACACACACACACACACACACAGACACAGGCATGCACGCACGCACACAGGCACACACACATATACATACAAACACATGCACACACAAAGAGGTTAATATTCAGCACTCAACACATAATAAAATCTTATACAATTATGGGTTTAACTGCCACGGTACTGCTAGATTGAGTTTATTCTTCTGAGACAGGATAGAGAGAATTTAAAGTTCCAGCATTTACAGCATCCATTGTGTGGTTTATATGTTCCCCTATGTAGTGTGTAAAGTTCATATAAAGTGTGTATTACATGCTCTGTGCAGTGTGTAAAGTTCATATAAAGTGTGTATTACATGCTCTGTGCAGTGTGTAAAGTTAATATAAAGTGTGTATTACATGCTCTGTGCAGTGTGTAAAGTTCATATAAAGTGTGTATTACATGCTCTGTGTAGTGTGTAAAGTTCATATAAAGTGTGTATTACATGCTCTGTGTAGTGTGTAAAGTTCATATAAAGTGTGTATTACATGCTCTGTGCAGTGTGTAAAGTTCATATAAAGTGTGTATTACATGCTCTGTGCAGTGTGTAAAGTTCATATAAAGTGTGTATTACATGCTCTGTGCAGTGTGTAAAGTTCATATAAAGTGTGTATTACATGCTCTGTGCAGTGTGTAAAGTTCATATAAAGTGTGTATTACATGCTCTGTGTAGTGTGTAAAGTTCATATAAAGTGTGTATTACATGCTCTGTGCAGTGTGTAAAGTTCATATAAAGTGTGTATTACATGCTCTGTGCAGTGTGTAACGTTCATATAAAGTGTGTATTACATGCTCTGTGCAGTGTGTAAAGTTCATATAAAGTGTGTATTACATGCTCTGTGCAGTGTGTAAAGTTCATATAAAGTGTGTATTACATGCTCTGTGCAGTGTGTAAAGTTCATATAAAGTGTGTATTACATGCTCTGTGTAGTGTGTAAAGTTCATATAAAGTGTGTATAACATGCTCTGTGCAGTGTGTAAAGTTCATATAAAGTGTGTATTACATGCTCTGTGCAGTGTGTAAAGTTCATATAAAGTGTGTATTACATGCTCTGTGCAGTGTGTAAAGTTCATATAATGTGTGTATTACATGCTCTGTGCAGTGTGTAAAGTTCATATAAAGTGTGTATTACATGCTCTGTGCAGTGTGTAAAGTTCATATAAAGTGTGTATTACATGCTCTGTGCAGTGTGTAAAGTTCATATAAAGTGTGTATTACATGCTCTGTGCAGTGTGTAAAGTTCATATAAAGTGTGTATTACATGCTCTGTGCAGTGTGTAAAGTTCATATAAAGTGTGTATTACATGCTCTGTGTAGTGTGTAAAGTTCATATAAAGTGTGTATTACATGCTCTGTGCAGTGTGTAAAGTTCATATAAAGTGTGTATTACATGCTCTGTGTAGTGTGTAAAGTTCATATAAAGTGTGTATTACATGCTCTGTGCAGTGTGTAAAGTTCATATAAAGTGTGTATTACATGCTCTGTGCAGTGTGTAAAGTTCATATAAAGTGTGTATTACATGCTCTGTGTAGTGTGTAAAGTTCATATAAAGTGTGTATTACATGCTCTGTGCAGTGTGTAAAGTTCATATAAAGTGTGTATTACATGCTCTGTGCAGTGTGTAAAGTTCATATAAAGTGTGTATTACATGCTCTGTGCAGTGTGTAAAGTTCATATAAAGTGTGTATTACATGCTCTGTGCAGTGTGTAAAGTTCATATAAAGTGTGTATTACATGCTCTGTGTAGTGTGTAAAGTTCATATAAAGTGTGTATTACATGCTCTGTGCAGTGTGTAAAGTTCATATAAAGTGTGTATTACATGCTCTGTGCAGTGTGTAAAGTTCATATAAAGTGTGTATTACATGCTCTGTGCAGTGTGTAAAGTTCATATAAAGTGTGTATTACATGCTCTGTGTAGTGTGTAAAGTTCATATAAAGTGTGTATTACATGCTCTGTGCAGTGTGTAAAGTTCATATAAAGTGTGTATTACATGCTCTGTGCAAAGTTCATATAAAGTGTGTATTACATGCTCTGTGCAGTGTGTAAAGTTCATATAAAGTGTGTATTACATGCTCTGTGCAGTGTGTAAAGTTCATATAAAGTGTGTATTACATGCTCTGTGCAGTGTGTAAAGTTCATATAAAGTGTGTATTACATGCTCTGTGTAGTGTGTAAAGTTCATATAAAGTGTGTATTACATGCTCTGTGCAGTGTGTAAAGTTCATATAAAGTGTGTATTACATGCTCTGTGCAGTGTGTAAAGTTCATATAAAGTGTGTATTACATGCTCTGTGCAGTGTGTAAAGTTCATATAAAGTGTGTATTACATGCTCTGTGCAGTGTGTAAAGTTCATATAAAGTGTGTATTACATGCTCTGTGCAGTGTGTAAAGTTCATATAAAGTGTGTATTACATGCTCTGTGCAGTGTGTAAAGTTCATATAAAGTGTGTATTACATGCTCTGTGCAGTGTGTAAAGTTCATATAAAGTGTGTATTACATGCTCTGTGCAGTGTGTAAAGTTCATATAATGTGTGTATTACATGCTCTGTGCAGTGTGTAAAGTTCATATAAAGTGTGTATTACATGCTCTGTGCAGTGTGTAAAGTTCATATAAAGTGTGTATTACATGCTCTGTGCAGTGTGTAAAGTTCATATAAAGTGTGTATTACATGCTCTGTGCAGTGTGTAAAGTTCATATAAAGTGTGTATTACATGCTCTGTGCAGTGTGTAAAGTTCATATAATGTGTGTATTACATGCTCTGTGCAGTGTGTAAAGTTCATATAAAGTGTGTATTACATGCTCTGTGCAGTGTGTAAAGTTCATATAAAGTGTGTATTACATGCTCTGTGCAGTGTGTAAAGTTCATATAAAGTGTGTATAACATGCTCTGTGCAGTGTGTAAAGTTCATATAAAGTGTGTATTACATGCTCTGTGCAGTGTGTAAAGTTCATATAAAGTGTGTATTACATGCTCTGTGCAGTGTGTAAAGTTCATATAATGTGTGTATTACATGCTCTGTGCAGTGTGTAAAGTTCATATAAAGTGTGTATTACATGCTCTGTGCAGTGTGTAAAGTTCATATAAAGTGTGTATTACGTGTTCTGTGCAGTGTGTAAAGTTCATATAAAGTGTGTATTACATGCTCTGTGCAGTGTGTAAAGTTCATATAAAGTGTGTATTACATGCTCTGTGCAGTGTGTAAAGTTCATATAAAGTGTGTATTACATGCTCTGTGCAGTGTGTAAAGTTCATATAAAGTGTGTATTACATGCTCTGTGCAGTGTGTAAAGTTCATATAAAGTGTGTATTACATGCTCTGTGCAGTGTGTAAAGTTCATATAATGTGTGTATTACATGCTCTGTGCAGTGTGTAAAGTTCATATAAAGTGTGTATTACATGCTCTGTGCAGTGTGTAAAGTTCATATAAAGTGTGTATAACATGCTCTGTGCAGTGTGTAAAGTTCATATAAAGTGTGTATTACATGCTCTGTGCAGTGTGTAAAGTTCATATAAAGTGTGTATTACATGCTCTGTGCAGTGTGTAAAGTTCATATAATGTGTGTATTACATGCTCTGTGCAGTGTGTAAAGTTCATATAAAGTGTGTATTACATGCTCTGTGCAGTGTGTAAAGTTCATATAAAGTGTGTATAACATGCTCTGTGCAGTGTGTAAAGTTCATATAAAGTGTGTATTACATGCTCTGTGCAGTGTGTAAAGTTCATATAAAGTGTGTATAACATGCTCTGTGCAGTGTGTAAAGTTCATATAAAGTGTGTATTACATGCTCTGTGCAGTGTGTAAAGTTCATATAAAGTGTGTATTACATGCTCTGTGCAGTGTGTAAAGTTCATATAATGTGTGTATTACATGCTCTGTGCAGTGTGTAAAGTTCATATAAAGTGTGTATTACATGCTCTGTGCAGTGTGTAAAGTTCATATAAAGTGTGTATTACATGCTCTGTGCAGTGTGTAAAGTTCATATAAAGTGTGTATTACATGCTCTGTGCAGTGTGTAAAGTTCATATAAAGTGTGTATTACGTGTTCTTCCTTCGGTGACGGCTCCCTCGCTGTGTATCCCGCCGCTCAGGGTTTGCACCTGCAGACGGTACTTCTTCCCAGCGGTCAGTTGGTCAAAGCGGTGCTGGGTGTCGCTGGCAGGCTGGGAACCATTGGCCACCAGGACTCCCCGCTCATCCAGGAGCCTTAAGGTGTAGCCATCGGCGACGCCCATGGCGGCCTGCCAGGTGGCCACCAGGCTGCAGGTGGTGTGCTTGTTGTCCACTTGCAGGGCCATGACGGAGGAAGGCACTGAAGAGAGAGAAGCCCGCCCAGCAGGTCCATTATGATGTAACAGCAGCATGTCCATTATGATGCAACAGCAGCATGTCCATTATGATGCAACAGCAGTGCCCACCCAGCAGGTCCATTATGATGTAACAGCAGCAGGTCCATTGTGATGTCACAGCAGTAGTCATAACAATTCACACTCATCTTAATCCGCCCACATATACTGTAGCACACATTTTGTGTTGCTTCATGTACTGTTTCTTTGTTAAAATTACTTTACTGAAGGGGTTGTTGTCAAATCTGACGGTGCCTATTTAATCTTCAACCACAATTCAATAACACTAGAGGTAGCTCTCATTCTACAATACAGGCCAATACTTTCTCACCACTCATACATTCTGAGAAAGATATAATTAGGTGCATAGTAATGTTACATTAATATCTTACAGCTGTAGCTGATAGTTATAGCATTACAGTTGTTACATTGATATCTTATATTGCAGTGTTGCTATATCTACACAACAGGACAAATCCTTCCTGACATCTGCTTTCTTTGGAGAACACACACACTAGCATGTGCGAATACACACACACACACACACACACACACACACACACACACACACACAGACACACACACACTCCCTCCCCGCTCTCACCAGTCCGCCCGCTGGCCGTGTTGTTGTTGACCAGACCCCCACTCATAGACCGGACCGTGATGCCGTACAGCTGGCCCGGCTGCAGGTTCTGGAAGCCCAGCTCATTGACGTGCTTGGGGGCGGGACGTGTCTCCAGCACACGGGCTCCCTGGGACAGAGAGACCGAGTAGCTGTCCACGTCCCCCTGTCCTGGGGTCCAGTTGATCTTCAGGCTGTCACTCTGCCCGTTGTTGCTCACGTGGATGCTTTTCACCTTGCTGGGCACTAGGGGGAGACAGAGGCCAACATGAGGAGAGAGGAAGATGGGTGGAGTAAGATGGTCTCTTTCATTAACTGCTTTCGATTGTAAATACAGCCTAATTTCTACACTATAGTTTCCCTATTGAACTAGAGTATTGATTCTCAATTCACATTATTTAATTGAAGCAAGCAGTTGGGGGCTTTGCTGCCTATGCAAGCTGTGATAAGTCTGGTCATCATTATTAAAGGAACGGTTGCACTGCACTTTCACATATGTCATCAGTATGACGACTGTAACACTGTGAATTGGGAATCAATACTCTAGTTCAATAGGGAAACTATATATAGATGTACAAATGTTAGCATCAGCGTCAGGAGGAGCTTGCAAGGCTAATGTTACACTTTAGCATTGCTGTAATTACTTACTGCTTAGCCACACTCTCAGAAATAAAGGTATGGTGGAGATACACTTTTGATTTCCCAAAAGTAGTCTGCCTTAAAAGTACAATAATGTTCTATTTGGGCACAAACTTAAAAGTACCTTTTACATGCAAAAAAGGTAGAAATTAATTATGTATTGTTGGCTATGGGTACAATTTTATGTACCTATGGTACCACCCCAGTGACAATCGTTTGTACCTTTTTAGGCACTTTTTCATACCTTTTCTTCTGACATTCCCAAAAGATTTCATGCACTGCAGTTCAGGTGGCACAATAACACTAACCTGTCCTGGCCTCGATGAACTGGGCCCTCTGATTGGGCCCGCTGAAGGTGGACACCACCATTTTGTAGAGGCGGCCGGGCGTGAGGTTGGTGACGGTACACTCCCCGGCGGTGTTGCTCAGGGTGATGGGCGGGAACACCTTCATGTCGCTGAAGAGCAGCTGCACCTCGTAGTGGTCGACGTCGCCCGGGGCGGCTGTCCATGTGACCCGCAGGTCTTCCGTCCCACTTTTGGCCAGGGCCAGATCCCGCACTGTGGCAGGGACTGCAGTACAGAGACATTACATTATATTACATTACACAGACATTACATTATATTACATTACACAGACATTACATTATATTACATTACACAGACATTACATTATATTACATTACACAGACATTATATTATATTACACTACACGCACACACACAAATTATAATATTACATTACATACACACACAGAGACACTACATTATTTTACATTACACACACAGGCATTGCTTTACATTACACACACAGGCATTGCTTTACATTACACACACAGACATCACATTATAGGTAATGTGATGTAATGTACCTGTGTATGCCTGTAATTATACATTACATCACACAGGCATTTAGCAGACTCTCTTATGAAGAGTAACTTACACAGCTTTTGCATTTAAATTATTATTATTATTACATAGTATCCATCTTATGCAGCTGGATATAGTGAATAAATTCTGGTTAATATCTTTCTCAAGGGTACAACAGCAGTGTCTTACCTGGCAATGGAACCTGCAGTATTCTGTTTCCAAACCATTGAACTACACTACACTACAGAGAAGCTCATCCATGGTTTGCACTACAATTCAGATAAAGTTTATTAAATAAAGTTCATCACTCACATGTGCGTCCGTCTGTGGACTCGCTGGACTCGTACTTCCCGCTCCAGGTGCTGACGATGATGGTGTACAGCCGGCCGGGGACCAGGGAGTTGAAGACGCACTCGTTCTGGGACTTGGGTACCGTCTGGTTCTGGTGGAAGATGTTGTTGTGCTTGATGACCACCTGGTAGAAGTCGAAGTCGCCGGCCGCGTGACGCCAGTACACCTTCAGGTAGTCGTCTCGGGCGGAGTGGATCGCCGTGGGGTTCTGGACACTGGCGGGTTCTGGGAAAAGGGGGAGTGTCCAGAAGTATTTTAAATGAGGAATATTTTCCAAACCGGTCATACACCAAGTTAAATTGGACATACTGTCAAAATGCTTGTGCAGTCGGTCCTTAAGTTTGAAAAATATTCAGCTGAAGTAACTGTTTCTGAATGGACATAGTAAAAAAGGACTGCTTGCTAATTTGTCGAGTGCATGAGACAACGGCGCAAGCATGGGAGTGAACCAATGGCAGCTCCACTACAATAAGAAAGGAAGTGTGTGTTTTGACCAATAGGCTTCTACGTTACTGGCAATTGGGAGGGGCAGGCAGTTTTAACTAATTAGGTGAACAGTTGCGTTTTAACCAATCAGCTGCTGTGTTACTGGAGGAGAGGAGACCTACGGGTGCGCTCCTGCAGCACGGTGTGGTTCTCGTAGTTGCCGCTGCGCGTGGTGATGGAGATGTTGTAGAGGCGGCCGGAGACCAGGGAGCTGAAGACGCACTCTGGGCTGGACTTGGACACAACCAGCGTGTGGACAGTCTTCTCCTGGTCACTCAGGGAGACGAGGTATCTGTCCACGTCGCCCTGTGCCGGCCGCCAGGACACGCTGAGGAAGTCCATTCGGCCGTTGTTGCTGACCGTCACCTCTCCTACTGCCGCGGGCACTGAGGGGCGAGACGGGGGACACAGGGGGGGGGGGGCAGATAAGGGGGGGTCAGAAACTCTATTTGTGTTCACACTTCTGCTCCTGCAATCATACACAGCACCCAGGAAGTCTCATAAAGATGCGATTCGATGAGTTCCTCAATGATCAACAATTTAATCTGCTAAAATCTGTTATCATATTATTAATGAAACGTGATAAGTAATAATGTGACACAAAATTTGAGTAAAATGTGAAACAGGGTAAAAAACAGGGACTCAGAAGCCTTTGCGATACAGAAAATAATTCTAATTATCATACAGGTTTCATAAATAAAGTCAATTTTAAAGCCTGTTGTTTTTTTTAATCATGGCTCTTCCTTAAAATCCAGAGTTAATTAAACGGTGAGTGGATTTAGCTCAAAATAGCAAAGTGTTCTTCAGGAACAAAAACAATTCAAACGGGAAGCCTTTGAAGAAAGACCTTGACAAAGCTTCCTGAACATTCCTGAAATTCCCAGCAAATTGGAAAACAATATTTATCGCAAATCTGATCTTGCCCACAATTCCCAGAACAATGGCTCAAACTCTAGTTTTTCTCATATATGGAAATGTATCAGATTACATGCAGCATTACATAACGTATCTTATGCAAGATGCGATGCACCACTCATGAATGTATTTTCATTTTTTAAATTCTATATAATTTACTAATTTGGCCAGTGAAAGCTCTGCTATTCAAATAGTGAGTCGGTCATTGTAATTTGATTAATATGAGCCTACCACACAAAGATGGTGATCAATACCCTCATTAGTTGGTAAAAACATTTCAAGGCTCTCAAATTGGCTCTACCAATAACAGGCAGTTAAAAACACAGTTCGAACCCTCCACTCTAACACGCTGGTCACAAACCCGAGTGAGCGTCACCATGGTGACGGCATGAGGAGGCACCCACAGGTGGAGGTGTGTGTTACCTGTCTGTCCCTCTGCCACAGTCTGCCTGGAGGGGAGGCCGCCGCTGACCGTGGTCACCACCACCCTGTAGAGGGCGCCAGGCTTGAGGGAGTGGAAGTGGTAGGCGGTGGTGACGGCCGGAACGCTCTCGTTCTTGATGACGATGCTGTCGTGCACCAGCAGGAGGCGGTAGGAGTCTATGTCCCCCGCGGCACGCTCCCAGCTGGTCTGCAGGCTGTCTGTGCGGCCCTGGTTACTCACACGCAGGTTCTTCACCTCAGCGGGAACTGCACACACACACGCACACACACACACACAAACTTAAACAATCTGTGCTTTCAAGGACACAAAGACATCTGAAGCCACATGAAAGGAAAATAAAACCCAGAGAAAGTTTGTGTTTGGAAGTGATAAATCTCTGCAAAATTCACTTTTGTTAAATTACTTTGGTGTACATCCAAAAGAATACTTAGGCCTAGGGCCAGGGCTGAGGTTTGACAGAAATATGTATAAAACTTTCAACAATTTTTCATGCATTTCACATTCTGATAAAATACCATAAACCATACACCATATGGTAACCATAAACTAGTGACATTACTTATTGAAAAGTGACGTTTTAAAACAATGTTAGCTTCAAAACACGTTCTGCTCATTTTCCACATGGAGACAACACTAGGTTTTATCAATTGATCAGCTGAATTTCAGTAATTTTCTGCCAGCCACTGAAAAAACATAATGGTAAAGGGGCAATGCAGGCAAGGGACAAGCAGGACAAGGGACAAGCAGGTACAAGTGAAGGGAAAAATCCAACACTTTTCTTTGGAACTATTTCAAGGACTTTTCATTGTCATAGTCATGGTCCCATTCCCCTGAATTCATCTTTTACTGACCCTCAGTACGGCATCATAAAACAATCTCAATATTTAACAAAATGGATGCTGTCCCTGGATCACTTCTTTCAGCCCCCAATCCACATCCCAACTATGTTTAGTAGAAAGTGGATTCTGACTTTTCAAAACTGCAAAAATTATACATTTTAAAGAACCCCTGTCTGAATTTAAAGTGATTTTGAACTTTCAATTGACTCTTAATTTAAAGTTGATTTAAAGTAAACATTCTTTCTGTAAACTTGAGAAGATTCTGAAGGGTCATCCAACGACTCACCGGTCCTCCCTGTCACGGAGGCGGAGCTACTCAGGTCCCCGCTATTGGTGGCGACCAGGATGGAATACAAGCGGCCCGGTACGAGCACGTTGAAGGTGCACTCTCTCATGTCCCGGGACAGATGCCGTTCGGCCACGGCCACGCCCCCCTGCTTCAGGAGCACCGTCTGGTTGTCCCACTCGGACCAGACGTGCTTCCACAAGGCGCTGAGTGACGTCTCGTCCGTGTGGCGGATGTGCAGATCCTGGACCGGCCGGGGAGCTGAAGGAGAGAGGAAGAGGAGGAAGATGAAGAGGAGGTCACTAAATGTCTGCGGAGAGGACAACGCCCCGTATCACCATGTTATGAGGGCTCTTCCGTTGGTTTGAGGAGCAGGATGCTGATATTATGCACATCATGGCCTTCAGTCAGCAGACCTGAACCCAATGGAGCACTTATTAGTCATTCTGAAAAACGCCTGAAACAGCATTTTAAATTTCCATTACGTGCTCACAGACTCCATGGCACCACGGCACACAGGCCATATTCTCCACACACGGAGGCCCAACACCGAATTATGGGCCTGATTTACTAAGACTTGCAAAACCTTTTAACACACACAAATCGAATAACACAACCAATGATTGGTCATGTTATTGGTTTTGCCTGCGCTAAAGGTCTTAGTAAATCAGGCCCTAAATGCCTTCACACTGGCGTTTGCTTTTTTTTACTTGTCAGTCAGTCCGTGAAGTCAATTTGAAAGTTATGGATATCGATGATGGTTTTTTACACAGCAGTGTTTGAAGAAATTTGAAAAGCTGTACCTATTCTGCCCTGGCAGTGTGCCGTGCTGCTCAGGGCACCGCTCTCCATGGTAACGGCAGCAGTGTAGAGCCTCCCAGGGACCAGGTTAAGGCCTGAGAAGGTGTACTCCCGCGCGCCCTTCGTTGTGGTCTTGTTCACCAGCACCACGGAGTTGTTGAACAGCAGGATGCGGCAGTTCTCCCACTCGCCTCTAGGGGGAGCCCACGTCATCTTCAGCTCGCTCTGCTCACCGAGGCCCACCATGGCCAACTGGGTGACCGAGTCTGGAACTGGAGTAGAGACAGGGGATGGGATGAAGGCACCCAACCCAAGCAGTACACTGACATCAATGCCCCACCCACACCAAAATTCACTGCCACGCCCTCCTCACACACTGCCACACCCCTCACACACATTGTTTCACCCCTCACTCACACAATTCCACTCCCATTAGCTCAAGGAGGCTCATCATTTTGCCATAACTGTTTAAAGCAGGGATGTCGAAACTCCAGTCTTAGAGGGTTGCAGTATCTGCATGTTTTTTTGTGGTTTCCTTTCAATTGGCAGACAATTTTCACCATGGAAACAAAGTGTGTGGACCATTGAGCCACTCAACTTCAGTTAAACACTTAAGGCCTCAAACCCGTCATGAAGCAGCAGACTCTGCAGCCTCCCAGGACGTGTATTTGAGATCCTCATTCTAGATAGTAGGCAAATTATGAACCTAGAGAGGCTCATGTTAGTGGAAGGGGTGTGTCTGGAGAGCTGTAAAGTAGTGAGCAAACTACTCACTTAACGTCCACAGAGCTGAAAGGTAAAATATTCTGTATATAAGAGAGTGATGATTCCAGGTGCTTACTTGGAAGCATGTAATGACCCTGCCTCTTTCTTTCAGCTGGGGCTAGCTAACGCCGCACTAGGTAACACCGCGCTAGCTAACGCCGCGCTAGCTAATGCCATGCTAGCTAACACCGCGCTAGCTAATGCCGCGCTAGCTAATGCCGTGCTAGCTAATGCCGTGCTAGCTAACGCCACGCTAGCTAACGCCGCGCTAGCTAACACCGCGCTAGCTAATGCCACGCTAGCTAACGCCACTCTAGCTAATGCTGCGCTAGAATCCGGAGCGCGGCCCTACCTGTGCGGCCAGCCGCCCGCGTCTCGGTGGACAGCTCCCCACTCTCGGTGCGGACGGAGACGCGGTACTCCCGCCCGGGGGCGAGGCCGGTGAAGAGGGCCCGGGAGGTGTCGGAGGGCAGGGGCTTCTCCTGGAGGGCCGCGCCCGCGGCGGAGAGGGTGACCAGGTAGCCGTCCACGTCGCCTGGGGGTGGGGCCCACGTGGCGCACAGGGAGTCCAGGCTGCCGTTGTTCTGGAGCTTCAGGTCCAGCACCGCGGCGGGAGCTGGGAGGGGGGGGGGGGTTCAGATCACCACGGCAACAATCAAACCTCAAGTTTGTCGCTGTGCCGGTTCACACGTTTACAGACACTTCCAAGCAAGACACACACACACACACTTCTCAACCAGCACAGTGATGTACTGTAAATACGTTTTGTGTGTGTGTGTGTGTGTGTGTGTATGTGTGTATGTGTGTGTGTGTGTGTATGCGTGTGTGTGTCCTTTTCTCCCAATCCTCTATCGTATGTCGCCACTTCAAAGGTTTCCCAAACAAAGGGGTTGGAATAGATGACGCAAAGGGGTTTCTGTTCGGGGGGGCAAACGATAACGAGGCAGGCCAGGGAACAGCATGGGAACATATGAGGTGGAGGGGAGGGGGGGGGCGAGACGCCTTCTCCAGATCTCGGGCCGACAGCCGAGGAAGGGTGGAGGGACTGCTGAAAATATCTTGGAAACAGTTACAAAGAGCGGGGCGTGTGGACAGCCAAACAAAGAGCTGTGCTATCAGTTCATTAGGGGACACGCCTTCTCTCGCATCCTATGGGACCCTACACCTGGGTACCAACGCTGCCAAATTCCCCCTCTACGGGACAGGACAGGACAATTCACTTATGAACTCCTTCATCAATGTATCCTGTATATATATATGCCATTTTCAGAGCCATTTTGGCAGACAGAGTTTATAATGGCAGATTGAAATCAGCTCAAGTCAGTTTTGGGGGATTGTTATTCAACATCCAAGTCCAACATCCAAACAAATTAAAATTCATGTCATTAGGAGAAGAGCTTTACTATATTCTCCGACACTGGTACCTATGGGTGCCATGGTAACAGCAGTAAGGAGTTTGACCCCAGCTGTAACAGGAAGTCATCTTTTTCCAGTCATGTCCCTCACCTGTGCGAGCCTGCCTGGACAGGGAGTTCTGGAGCCCCACAGCTTCCGTTACCACGGAGACGTTGTAAGGGTGACCGGGGACGAGGCCGGTCAGGCTGTGGGAGGTGACGCCGCTCTGCAGCGTTAGGTTCTGGATCAGGCTGTCAGGATCCCTCAGCAGCAGCCTGTAACGCTCCAACCTCCCTGGGCCCGGCTGCCAGGAAACACCCAGGCTGTCGGAGGTCGTGGAGAGCTGTAGGCCTCTGACAGCTGAAGGAGCTGGGAATCAAACACACAGCAAGACAGGGCTGGTGTATGAGCCATTTATACTCAATGAATGTCCAACAGTCTGACTGGTTTGACTGTTTCAGCAGCAATCTCCTATATCTCAAATAGGGGGAGTCACTCTCGTCATTGTGCGTAATTCACCAAATAAGATTGCGTAAGAGGTCTATATTAAATGTTAAGAATGACACCTTAACATATACTGCAATCAATCCACGGTTCCCAAACTGAAGTTCGGGTTTGGCGTCAAGCATTAACCAGTTTATTGAGGATCCTTAGCCAAAGGGTTGTCATTTTAAGGAGATTCTAAGATTCAACAGTTTGGGAACCCCTGAAGTATTTATGAAGCTGGATTATTGCTGCCGGAACAGTGACATGGCATGTTTCTCCACAGTACTGTGCCGCCTGGCATTCAAACCCGCACAGCCCAACCAGCTGCCGTGTGTAGGCGGGTGCAGTGGGGCAGGCGGCGCGGTACCTGTAGCGGCTGAGGCCCCCACCACCTGGGAGGTCCTGTTCCCTGCGACGGCCACCAGGCTGATGAAGTACACCGTGCCAGGGGTGAGGGAGCTGAAGCTGGACTGGGGAGCGGCGCTGCCCGTAACGCGAGTGCTTTGGATCTCGCCTGTCGCCGCCCCCTTCAGCGTGAGCTCATACCAGTCCACCTGGCCGGGTGGGCGGAGCCAGGACACCTGCAGGCCCGCCCCTCCGCTGTTGTCGGGGAGGACGTCCAGGTAGGCTGGCTCCTGAGGGTCTGAGGAGAGAAAGACAAAAATTCAGTGGGCCTACTGGACCCATATACACTATACACACACACACACACACACTATATGCACTATACACACACATACACACTATACAAACACACACACATGCATACATATACACATACACAGTCACACTATACACACTATAGACACACTATACAAACACACACACACGCATACACATATACAGTCACACCCACACACACCACAGTGTCTGCTGGTTTGACGTTGATTAGATCAGGTGTGTCAGACTCCAGTCCTGGTGGGGCTCTGTGTCTGCTGGTTTCTGTGTGTTTCATTACTTAATGATTCATTTGAGACTGGAAAAAGAGTCAAAACATCTCAAATACCTTGTTTCCAAGACCTAAATTGGCCACTGACAGAAAAGCTCAGACACTGCACAGCTCCACCCGTGGATTAGCTAATCACACCACGCACCCTGCTTCTAACACCTAAACTGACTGATGATGGAATCCACAAAACCCTGAACCCTGCAGCTGTCCAAGACCAGAGTTTTATATCACTGATGTATATTCCTCCTTTTTATTATTATTATACTACTTGTTTTGAAATTTCAGTCGGAATGTAATGGATTTCTTAATTGTTTGGAGATTCAAACGCGAAGGTGGGAGGAATCTGAACAAGTCAGCTCACAAGACGTGAGGACCAATAATTAAGGGAGAGAAAATAATAAATAAAGAAAGAAAAAACAGGAATGTAATTCCTTAAGGCTGAACAGCCAAAACAAAAATAAACCCACAAAAACGGGCAAAATAGAAAAAGTAAATAACAACTAAATCTCCCGAACACCCTCGGCTGCCTTAGCTCAGAGCCGGAGAAGTGTAAAACCAAAACGAAAGTAAAAAGAAAAACTGTCTCCGAGAGAACAGCAAAGTGCTAAATAGATAGCGCAGAACGCTACCAGGAGGAAAAACAAATCCTATACCCGATTAAGTAGCTAACTAGCAAGTCCCCCCTGAACACAAACAATGTTTACTATCAGGAGGTCGCTAGTAACCAGGCTATACCGGGCTCGAATGCAACCGGAGAAGCGGAAGTGAGAAACTTAAATACCCTGCAGGTAGAAGCACAGGTGAAAACCACAATGAAGACGGCAAACCACGAAACGGAACGTGGAAAAATTTTGATTGATTCACAATCGGGAAAGCAGGACGAGAGCCGCAAAATAAAAGAAAACAAAACAGCTACGAACCACTACAAGGAATAATCTGTATGTATTATTATTGATTCACAAGCCAAAATAATATTACAAAAAAAAGAAAAGAAAAACTGTATTCATTTTTTTTAATGCTGTTGCAAAACATTGTGGTAAAAAAAAAGTGAGAAGGACTGTATTCTGTCTTTTGTGTAGCAATAGAGTGGCAGCACTGGCGGAGGTTTTTGCAGATGGAGATAAGATTGTTTAGGCAGCGCTTCGGCGGTAGTGGTAGGAGCTCGCGCGTTTGGGACTCCCACAGGATACGGGGCAAGAAAGGGGGACCTTTGGGTAGGCCAGAGGGGGGCGCCAGTGAACGGGGGACCTTTGGGCAAAGTGGAGCAGAGCAAGCCAGCCCCCCCGCCCCCCTTCCCAACTCCCGCCGACTTCGACCAACGCTGAACCCTGAACCTTTTCTTTACGGCTTCCTCTCTGGCGCCCCAAAGAGAATCAGCACTTTGGCATGGAGAAACAATGGCACATAAATCCCACTGGAGACACACTTTACCCTGCACTTACACTGGAAATACAATATTGTACACGATATTATACTGTATTAAAGATATTGTAACAATGTTTGAGAAAATATGCTAATTATCGAAATTTTTTAATTAAAAAAAAAAGTACTGCAGTGAAATATATTTATCATTACATTTTCAAAAAAGGTCCAAATATTTCCAATATACAGCAGTACATTCCATCCTTCTTTCTCTAACAGTGATGCTGAATTACATTCTTGAACAGCATGTACCTTGTTTTAAATGGAGCTGAACAGAAAAAAAAACTCAACACATTCTGCATTAACAAGCGATTTCATGCAATATGTTTATCATTCGAAAAAAATCCTCAAATTCTAATTTTAATTTAAAAACATTAGAAAAAAGGGTTTAAATGTCAGACTGATTTAAAAAACGAAAAGCAGAGTAACTTCGAGGTTCACCAAAAAAAATGTTGCGTGCTTCGAAGGTAAAGTTCACAAGTGCACTTTTTATCTAATCTATCTGTCCCACAAAAAAACCAAACATTGGGCCCTTCTGTATCCGTTAGAACAAAGGAACAATGAGAGTGGGAAATGGCTGGGGAGAGGGGCCCTGTCTGGAAACAAACACTTAAGATTAGACGATCTGTATTGTTACCCACTTCTGCTCTGGCCCACAGCCAGCACCCCTCAAACGGAGAGACCCACAATCTGAGCTCACTCCCACTCACTCTCTATACACAACACCACAGGGGAGAATGTGCCATTTCTATCACAGGTTGCCATAATGCTCCATAGGGTTTCTATACTGTCTTTATTTACATAATGCTCCATAGGGTTTCTATACTGTCTTTATTTCCATAATGCTCCATAGGGTTTCTATATTGTCTTTATTTCCATAATGCTCCATAGGGTTTCTATACTGTCTTTATTTCCATAATGCTCCATTGGGCTTCTATACTGTCTGGGTTGCCATAACACTCCATAGGGCTTATATATAGCCTCTGTTACCAGAATGCTCCATAGGGTTTCTATACTGCCTCAGTTGCCATAATGCCACATAGGGCTTCTATTCTGCCTGGGTTACTGTAACACTCCACAGAGTTACTGTACTGCCTGGGTTACTGTAACGCTCCACAGAGTTACTGTACTGCCTGGGTTACCGTAACGCTCCACAGAGTTACTGTACTGCCTGGGTTACCGTAACGCTCCATAGGGTTACTGTACTGCCTGGGTTACCGTAACGCTCCACAGAGTTACTGTACTGCCTGGGTTACCGTAACGCTCCACAGAGTTACTGTACTGCCTGGGTTACCGTAACGCTCCACAGAGTTACTGTACTGCCTGGGTTACCGTAACGCTCCACAGGGTTACTGTACTGCCTGGGTTACCGTAACGCTCCACAGGGTTACTGTACTGCCTGGGTTATCGTAACGCTCCACAGAGTTACTGTACTGCCTGGGTTACCGTAACGCTCCACAGGGTTACTGTACTGCCTGGGTTACCGTAACGCTCCACAGGGTTACTGTACTGCCTGGGTTACCGTAACGCTCCATAGGGTTACTGTACTGCCTGGGTTACTGTAACGCTCCACAGGGTTACTGTACTGCCTGGGTTACCGTAACGCTCCACAGGGTTACTGTACTGCCTGGGTTACTGTAACGCTCCACAGGGTTACTGTACTGCCTGGGTTACCGTAACGCTCCACAGGGTTACTGTACTGCCTGGGTTACTGTAACGCTCCACAGGGTTACTGTACTGCCTGGGTTACTGTAACGCTCCACAGGGTTACTGTACTGCCTGGGTTACCGTAACGCTCCACAGGGTTACTGTACTGCCTGGGTTACTGTAACGCTCCACAGGGTTACTGTACTGCCTGGGTTACCGTAACGCTCCACAGGGTTACTGTACTGCCTGGGTTACTGTAACGCTCCACAGGCTTACTGTACTGCCTGGGTTACTGTAACGTTCCACAGGGTTACTGTACTGCCTGGGTTACTGTAACGCTCCACAGGGTTACTGTACTGCCTGGGTTACCGTAACGCTCCACAGGGTTACTGTACTGCCTGGGTTACCGTAACGCTCCACGGGGTTACTGTACTGCCTGGGTTACTGTAACGCTCCACAGGGTTACTGTACTGCCTGGGTTACCCCGCACCAGCAGTATCCTCACAGGTCTCAGGTGAGTGTGTCTGTGTGTTTCCGTGTGTGTCTGTGTGTGTTCCCTCTCTAGGTGCAAATCACAGCATTGGGTATTTAGGGGGGGGGGGCTGAGAGTGCTTAGCTCTCCAGGAGGGACATGCTAAATGTATTCACAAACTTGACAGGTCTGGAGGGGGAAAAAAACATTATAATAACTGCTTTTCACAAAGACACTTCTAGGAATATTTAAAGCATTAGAAATTATATTTTATATATTTTTTGATGGCAACCAAATTATTATTATTATTATTATTATTATTATTAATATTGTTATTATTGTTATTAATTTACTTCAACATATGTACATTTGACATATTTCAGGAATATATGGATCCTATATTTAACTGAAAATACATAAGGAACAAAATAGGTGTACAGTGTGCAGTGGTCATTTAATCCTCATTGAAGTTAAGGTACTGTTACCTTTTCGTGTAATATTAACATTAACAACAACAATAACAAGTTCAATAATAATAGCAATAATCATCATCATAAGAAAGTTTAATATTTTAGAGATCAAGTTCATAAAATAAATTAGTGTCTATCATTAGTGAATTATATATTTTTTTAAGTTAAGCAAACCTACTACGATCTTTAAAATTTTATTGCAACCACATATATAGCCTACATGTGCACGTTACATTACTGAAGATAGCGGTATACAGGCAACTCACCCGTTTGCACTGACACGTTGGTTCGCTCTCCATCAGTCTCTGATATAATTCCCAGGTGGTACAAGGTGCCGGGTTCCAAATTCTGTATCTCGCACTGAAACTTCTGACTGTTCTCTTCATCTCGTGGGCAATCCGTGTCAGAACCGCTGTCCACGGAAACCACATGGAAATTGCACGCTTCTCCCGGAGTAGTCCATTTTAGCCGGACAGAGTTTGTTTTAACGGTGGTTTCGGTCAGGTTCACGCTACAATTCACAGCTTCTGTGGTCTCACACTATAAAAAGGAAGAGATGCAAAGCATTAACGAATAACCTTTAACTCGACACAATTATTTTCCACAGGTTCGGGACGCTATGTAACATAGCGGCAGAAGAATACTGTGATTTCAACTTCTGCAATGACCTACAACAGACTCACCTGGAGAAACATTAATGCTACACAAAGAATACAATAAACAGCTTTACATCTCAGCATTGCGATTGTTGTTTTAAATAATCCACTTTAATAAATAGAATAAATCAAAATACTAAAATGAATCCAAAAATAGTTGAAGTTAAAATCAATAAACTAGTAACCAAAATATTTTTCAGAGTATGAACATTTTTCCTTGTTCATTTTTTTTTCCGTTTACGTTTTTCCAAAATTGCTTCTAATTGCAGATTACGGCAAAAACATGGTCGCTCCAGAAACGGAAAATCCGAAGGTGGCATTTAATGCGCAATCTATGGAAAATTTGATGAAAGATCGGAGCGCGCTGTCTCTCGACATTCCCACGCTGTAGTTCTGACACCCGGTGTCTTGTTGCAGCCGCTTTCATGTACTTCCTCAATCAAGGAAGAAATGCTTTGTTTCATTAATCCAGATTTTGGAATATAAAAAACAGCGCAGCAATACAACGCAAATTAGTCGAAATATCCCAAATATGAAAATATACATGTATTTCTTTCTCCCTATAATACGTTTATGTTTTTTTCTCGGGTAATATTTCTAATATCGGTTTTTCTAACCTGTCTATCTAATCTTTTAATTTCCAGCACTCAGGTTAGATTGAACCAGTATCTAAAACCGTCTTAATCACAGAGATGCAGCTTTAGACTTTCACTTGACTGGAAGACACTTCTACCTTAAGCAGTGCTCTGATTCCTTTACGAGCCCCACCCGGGTTTCCTTCCTGCTTGAACTTTCTCTGGAGACCCGATTCTTTGTTTTCTTTAGGTCACTTTTTAAATTCTGTCAAGACATACTGTGGTATTTTCATTACCTGTAATCGTGAAAATAATTCTATAGGTTTAGGGTGACCATATTTTGGATTTAAAAAAAGAAGACAGGGTTAGACGGGCGTTATGAACATAATACTAGGCTATTTTTTGTTTATGTATGGTCTATGGAACAAGGAAATCCTAAACAGACATTTTAGGAATTTAGAAATCCCGCCTGGACGGATATTTTCGGTCCCAAAAAGAAGAAATGTCCAGGAAAAAGAGGACGTCTGGTCACCATAGGTTTATCACTCTAAATAGGCTACTTTTAAAGAGTGTTAATAGTTTATTAGGTTATATATATAAAAAATACGGGTGGGAGGATGTCTATTGTGATTTCAGAACTTTTACCCAGTAAGAATTTTAACTTACTTTTACAACCATTGGTATAGAAAATGAATATAAAAACTGAATACTTGGCTCAGTTTTACCTGTGAATTAGCAGAACTCTAAACACCTGTTTGGCTAATCATAATTATGACTAATCATGTAATTAGCACACTCTTAATGTGGGGCTGGACAACACCAAGATCTTGGGGAAAACCAATGCATATGTTAAATACCACTTGCCTAATCATGTACAAATTTAATAATGGAATCAAATGTCAGTGAATTCACTGTCCTTATGAGTCCTTATGTATGGACTCCCACAAGACCATACAACATTATACTGACAAAACCAATTAAGCATTCATATTTAAAATCATATAATTGAAAATAAAAACACTATATTTTTAGCTGGACAGTGACAACATAAATACTACTACTACTGCTACTACTACTACTACTACTGCTACTACTACTACTACTACTACTACTACTACTACTACTAATAATAATAATAATAATATGGTGGAAGTAGAATACAATTCTAATCAAATACAAAATGTATAAACCTGTTCAAACACAATAGACTTCCAGCAGTTTTTAATTTATAAAAAGTTGTAAAAGAATATGAATGATAATTTCACCTTCTTCAAAGGTGCTCTCTATAAACATAGAGGAGAGGGGAAGTGCAGCTAGGAGAGGCCCGGATGTGCTTAAATAGCAGGCCGTGTCGCCACTCCCAGAAACCCTTTCCATCGCTTCCTGACATTTGGGGGGGGAATCAGACTGGGCCGGGGCTTTTATCGCGAGGAAAAGGGACCTTGTACAGCGCTTGTACGGCGCTTACAGACTGGCAGAGGCACACAAAGATCACGGCCGTGACTGCCACAATGGAGAGGCCACACAAAGACAATACACAGCCGGCCAAAATATATATGCCATTAAAGGAATGGCCGTCCCAGATTGTGATAAAATTAAAACGTGATGAGACCACAGAGGGACGCAGCACATCACACCGGCCAGTGTTTTCTTTTCCACTGTTACCATGATCTGTGTACACTGGACGCCGCTCACTTTCCATTCGCTAAAGCTATGGGAGGACTGTTCAATCGAACCCTCATGTTCCTTAAATAGATGTGGCTTGCTTTTGGGGAGCCAACTGAAACTTGACTTTATGCTGCAGAACCCTACTCAATTTCAAATAAAACCAGTAAACAGTCAATAAAGATTATTGTCGTTGCTCTTGCTTTCCTCATCTCTACTATGAATGTGAGTCTTAGTTTGTGAAAAATGTACCAATCACAGAAGGAATGTGAATTATTGTGTGCAGGTAGACTGGACATAGTGAGGTACACTTTGGAGGGTACAAACCCCCCCTGGAAAATGTATACAATATTCCACAAAATAATATCCAGTCAATGTAATATAGAGAATTGGATGCGCAGAAAATCTATGCATTTGCTCGAATGGCAAATGTATTTGAGGTGGTGGACAACGTCTGTAGTGACCTGCTGTGTTAAGACATTTGAAGGATGCATAATGGACAGGCATGGATATTAGTTGCAGAAGCAGTGTTGATGTACAAGTACAGGTATACCCCCTATAGCACCTTTGCACAAGACATACCAGTTTTACATTCGTTGAATGGAGTTCCAGGAAGCGTTAGCTATTTTTCATGAAGAATATATGTCTACAATATCGCTGAAATATTTTTTTAAATAAAAAAATAAAGCATTACTTAAGCAAGGGTGCAAGTCCAAATTTATATTAAACAATGTGTGAGCACAAAGAGTTAAACTGCTTAAAAATGAGTAACATTGTCTCAGGAAAACAAGGTAAAATAATAAATGAGAACCCAAAATCATCAACAAAAAAAACATAGCTATTTATATATTTCTGTAAAACAATTTGGCTGTGAATTCTCAGCTTTGAGGTTTTCCGAGAATATAAACTCATTTGGGCAGTGTATTTTTGCAACGGGAATTGAACGGAAAGTACTCCACATATATCCCGTTGTCTCATGGTGCCAGATGTGGAGGCCAAGCCCCAACCTGACACTGCCCTCCACACCCATCCGTCATCATCATATCATTCATACATTCATCTTAATAACATGGCTATCAGTGAGAAACAGGTGTTCAAACTCATCTTTTTACTTGTGGATCCCGTTATGTTATTTGTCTGTCTGTATTGTGTCAGCACAATCAGAGTTATACGGGTTATGGCTAAAAGGGGTATACCTGTTATAAGCAACTTTGAAAAAATAAAAATAAAATAACGACCAGGAGTCTCTGTGAGCTCGCCACTTTACCGGCCAAATTAACAGATCAATAGAGTTCTGGGGGAAATCCTTCGAAATCCACAAACATGCGGTTCATGTTCATGAACCCGACGATGTTCTCCAGAATTACTCTCTAATTCAATTGAACTCCCCGGCGAGGCTTGTGAGATAAAACGCTGGTCGTATGTGAGATAAGAGCCAAAAGGGGCCCTGGGAGACCCCCCCCACTCACCCGCTCTGTTGTAGCAGTAGTGGTGGGGTGCCTCCTGGTCCTTGTGAGCTCTGTGGTGGAGGTCGCTGCTGCAGTGGTAGTAGGGGCCACAGGGGTCATAGTGGAAGCTGAGGTCGTAGCAGGAGCTGCAGTGGTTGTGGGTGGAGGTTCAGGGGTTGTAGCAATGGTGGTGGAAGGTGTGGTAGAGATGGCAGTTGTAGTAGATGTAGTACGAGGTGTGGTAGAGATGTCAGTTGCAGTAGAGGTTGTGGAAGGTGTGGTAGAGATGGCAATTGTAGTAGATATAGTGGGAGGAGTGGTAGAGATGGCGGTTGTAGTAGATGTAGTGGGAGGTGAGGTAGAGATGGCAGTTGCAGTAGATGTTGTGGAAGGTTTGGTAGAGATGGCAGTTGCAGTAGATGTTGTGAAAGGTGTGGTAGAGATGGCAATTGTAGAAGATATAGTGGGAGGTGTGGTAGAGATGGCAGTTGTAGTAGATATAGGGAGAGGTGTGGTAGAGACGGCAGTTGTAGTAGATATAGGGAGAGGTGTGGTAGAGACGGCAGTTGTAGTAGATATAGGGAGAGGTGTGGTAGAGACGGCAGTTGTAATAGATATAGTGGGATGTTTGGTAGAGATGCCTGCTGCAGTAGAGATATCCGCTTCAGTAGAAGTAACAGCTGTAATGAAGGTGATGGGAGGTTTGGTAAATATATCAGTTGCAGTAGATATATTGGCTTTTACAGAGGTAGTGGGAGGAGTCGCAAAGGTATCAACTGCAGTAGAGATATCAGCAGCAAGCAAGGTGGTGGGAGGGACAGTAGAGATAGATACAGTATATATATCAGTTGTGATGGAATTAGCAGTAGACATATCAGCTGTAGTAGAGATATCAGCAACAAGCAAGGTTGTTGCAGGAACAGTAGAGATATCAGCAGTAAACAAGGTAGTGGGATGGACAGTAGCTATATCAGCTGCAGTAGAAATATCAGCAGTAATTGAGGTGGTGGGAGGGACAGTAGAGATATCAGCAGTGTGCAAGGTACTGGGAGGGACAGTAGAAATATCAGCTGCAGTAGAGATATCAGCAGTAATGGAGGTGGTGGGAGGAACCGTTGAGATATCAGCTGTAGTAGAAATATCAGCAGTAAGCAAGGTGGTGAAAGGAACAGTAGAGTTATCAGCAGTAAGTGAGGTGGTGGGAGGGACAGTAGAGATATCAGCAGTAAGTGAGGTGGTGGGAGGGACAGTAGAGATATCAGCTGCAGTAGAAATATCAGCAGTAAGCAAGGTGGTGAAAGGAACAGTAGAGTTATCAGCAGTAAGTGAGGTGGTGGGAGGGACAGTAGAGATATCAGCAGTAAGTGAGGTGGTGGGAGGGACAGTAGAGATATCAGCTGTAGTAGAAATATCAGCAGTAAGCAAGGTGGTGAAAGGAACAGTAGAGTTATCAGCAGTAAGTGAGGTGGTGGGAGGGACAGTAGAGATATCAGCTGCAGTAGAAATATCAGCAGTAAGCAAGGTGGTGGAAGGAACAGTAGAGATATCAGCTGCAGTAGAGATATCAGCAATAATTGAGGTAGTGGGATGAACAGTAGAGATATCAGCTGCAGTAGAAATATCAGCAGTAAGCAAGGTGGTGGAAGGAACAGTAGAGATATCAGCAGTAAGTAAGGTGGTGGGAGAAACAGTAGAGATATCACGTGAAGTAGAGATATCAGCAGTATATGAGGTGGTGGACTTATCTGTAGAAATATCACCTGTAAGCAATGTACTGGGAGGAACAGTAGAAATATCAGGTGAAGTAGAGATATCAGCAATGAGCAAAGTTGTGGGATTAGCAGCAGAGATATCAAAATGACTTCCTACAGGAGCTGTAAACCTGGTAGCATTTGTAGAAGAGATAGGAGGTGTAATAGTGAGGACATGATCTAAAGCAGTGATAGAAGTTGTAGTAGGGGTGATCGGGGCTGTTGTAGGTGTAATTGGGGTTGTAGTAAGGGTGACAGAAGTTGCAGTAGGGGCTGCAGAGGTCCTTGAAAATGCCCGTTCCTCATCACTGATCAAGTGGAGGGCTTCACTGATAGTGCGGGCCAGCGTGCGGGCCTGGTTCTGAGTACTGACGGCAGCATGTGGGCGGGACAGTGCTGAACCCGTGGTGAGGTCGGTGCTGTCAGTGAGACCAGCGCCGGTCACCCTGGGAAAGGCGACACCGGGCAAGAGGCCAGTGCTACCGGTCCTCCTGGGTCTCGCCTTGATGACATCACTGGTGCGGATTACCGTGGTGCTCGGAGCTTGGCTGGTGCCACTCTGGGGGGTGCCAGTGATCTCAGTGGTGCTGCCGGTCTTCCCGCTCCCAGGCAGGACTGCGGCCGTTACGGTGGGGGGGGATGTTCTGGAAAAGTGGGAGACCGCAGTCCTGAGTGTGGAAAGAACTGCAGTGGAAGTTGGGAGTGTCGTGGAATCTGGAAATAAAATAAGTCACCAAATGTCATTCAGTTGCTTTGAAAGTGTGCTCCTGACAGTGTGACACCTAGACATAACTAAATATATTTGTGCACTGCATATTTCATACATAATATACAGGATATGCCTGGATATTTTCTTAAACAATTTAGTTCAAGTACATGAGCACTGCTCAAAGTGGGACTTGATCCCTTGAAAAAAGAAATTACCCTCTTTTTCACATCTACTCAAAGCCAACCGTTAAAGCAAGCAATACAATCTTTAACATGTCACTGCTCCCGATCTTGCATTGTGCATTATGCTGAAAAGAAAATGTCACAGACATTTTATGTTTTGACTTTGACTTGCGACAAAATGTCACAACTTTTTGAACTGGACCAAATTAGAAATAAGAACACAATTCAGGGGCGTATCGGAAACCTTCCCATTTATCCAAGTAGACCTCAGGGAACAAAAACCTGGGCAAGAAAAATACTCTCTTCTGTGTTTCCTCCACATACACATTTTAAAAGCATAAGGGCCACAGTGATAATATGCCTGATTAAGTCCCAGTGAGCCTGCTCTGTAGAGCCTCTGCACCCACTCTTACTGAACCCTGAATGACAGTTATGCTCTATTTATTACTTCCATTCTAAGAGGTATTTGACATTGGCAGGATTATCCCAGGAGTCTGAAATGAATAGAAATAGTCTGTCTATGACAGGATGTATGGCGCAGTCTGTAGGGAAACAGAGTCTCCAGCCCTCTGTGATTACCCTATCCACATGGGCAGGGGCTCAATCCCAGCCATATGTGATTACCCTCTCCACATGGGCAGGGGCTCAATCCCAGCCATATGTGATTACCCTCTCCACATGGGCAGGGGCTCAATCCCAGCCATATGTGATTACCCTCTCCACATGGGCAGGGGCTCAATCCCAGCCATATGTGATTACCCTCTCCACATGGGCAGGGGCTCAATCCCAGCCATATGTGATTACCCTCTCCACATGGGCAGGGGCTCAATCCCAGCCATATGTGATTACCCTCTCCACATGGGCAGGGGCTCAATCCCAGCCATATGAGATTACCCTCTCCACATGGGCAGGGGCTCAATCCCAGCCATGGTACTTCTTCAGCTGTGGTTCATTCAATACTTTTTGTTACTTGTTAACCTCTCTGCTTCCTACTTGTCTGAATAAACCAAAAAAGAAAGGCGGACTGTCCCTCTCTCCTTTAAAATACAAATAAATAGTGAGGTCCCTGTCTTCTGGAAATGATTTAATGTTGCTGCATTGTGAAGTCCAAAGGTCAGATCTTGGCTACCTACTTATTTGTTAGACATGGAATCAAACTGAACACTAAAGCACAGAAAAATAAGAGCAGCAGAGACATGGCATAGTTTCTCCTCACTGCCCTCCGAACCAAAAATAGCCACGTCCTGTCAGTTATTGACCAGAACGTGAGGTAATCGGCGGGGACAAGTCTGAATTGGCTGGAGTAGAATATCAGAGGAAGGGCCTAACAGAAGTGCCAGGGCAGGGCTCTTCCACAGCCACAGTAAACTCTGTGTAACCCTGGTACTAATGTAACACGCCAGCCACTAACAATGCCTTTGAACATCCCTTCCAGTAGGGGGCGCTGCTGGCATAAACCAAGAGGCTTTTTCTTCTGGTGGGATGGGTGGAGATGAGTGGCTGCCCCTGGAGAAGTCCCACTGGTGGAGGTCAGGAGGCCAGTGTGCAGGCCTTCGACACAGACAGGGCACGCCCACGGGCAGCATTTTATCAGGAAGTCCCTCAACGGTGTGGGAGATGAGCATCTCTCTGCATCATGGGTGGAGGTTCCATGGCATTAAACTAAATGTTGCAGGAGTTGTTTAAAAGTCGCACATTAAAATGGCTCCTCCTCATTAATCTAGCTCCATAAGACGCATTCCCACTTGTATTTAATACGACATACATCCCATTTCCTGGCAGAATCGCTGCATCTCACGTGAGGATAGCGTCTGAACACAAGACGCAAATGGCTCTGAATCACCTCTGGAGGCTACTGAACAAGGCAGAGACTCATTTTACGACAATTTTTTTCATTCTCAGCCCCATGGCTCCTAATTCGAAGGAACTCAATGGACAATTGGACATAAATACAAAAGATCATTATGGATGTTTATGAAGGGATTATCCAATTTTTAAGAAAGACTTAAAATTATTTTGCTTTATTTTGGGAGAAAGTGTTGAGGGTAATGATAAAAAAGGACAACAGCCCAGAAGGTGCTATGGCAGGAATTGGACCCCAGCCCCAGCGGGGGAAAAAAGAATACATGGATCAAAAGCCAGCTACTAAACAGACTGCACCACACTTAGCTAACCCTCAACTAGCAGTAGCATGCTCCTCTCTCTGCAGGCCAGCAACTGAGCTGCACAGTGTGTGCATGAGAACACTGAACTGTGAAAGCAGCTGACACAAAGGCACCCGAAGCTACCAGAAGAGGCGCTGTACAGGGCAGTGAGGCTTTGAAGCTTGGATGTAGCCCCTCTCTCCATGGGGTAATTCCACAAAACAGGATTATGCCATTATCCAGATAACTGTAAGAATGATAAGGATGTATTTTCACATTGGTGAGATTTCAGTCAATGAAAATGCACTTATAAATATTGTTAGCTGCTGATATTGAGGACAGTTTCTGAGGTTATTTAATGGTATTACTTTAGAGTTCTCTGCCTAACTTGCTTATCCTGCTTTGTGGAATACCACCCAGATGGCATATAGCTCAACTGCGCACAGCAAGCCAAAACCTCTGTGGTTCTTGGCCACTGCCGACACTGAAGAGATCAGCAGGATTAGATTCCCTGCAGAAAGGAATAGGGCGCTTTATATGGATGGACAACAATTAGCACTTCTATTAACAGACACAAGGGGGCAGTATGCCAAGGGCTACTACAACACTTCCAAATACTTTGTAACTGGACTATTGATAAATCGATTGATAGGTACTTAAGACGAACAAGATAGCTGCATCTCCCTCTCTATGGACAGGTGCAATAGGGGTTCTTGACGATTAAAGACATACAAATAAAAACGTATTTAAACAGTTCCACTATTTTCAAGAACAGAAAGAAACTGTTTACTGTGTATATCGTTTCAATGTAATTGTTTCCAGCAAGGAGTCCCTCGCCTTCACAAACCATTAAAACCCCCTTTTGGCACAGAAATTGCACCATGACTTACAATATAATAATAATAATAATAATAATAATAATAATAATAATAATAATAATAATAAAAATAATCAAACAGAACTAAGGGTGTTACAAAAATTATTTAAAATAACATATGCATATGCCAACTAGCCTATTAGCCTAAGTGTGGCAAAATATTCGGACTACTAGCCTATTAAAAGCCGTGGTATTTGGTCAGCTTACTGTAAAATAAATAGCCTCAGATGCGTTTGTGCTCAAATAAAACATAAATGTCAGAAAGCGTCACGAAAAAATCTCCAAAGGATATATTTGACATGAACACAAAAACACGCTTATTTATTTATTAATTTATTAATTTAACCAATACAACATTATACTTTGATACCATGATAGGCTACCTTTGATGACATTATGGACAAGCTTTCTACGTTGTTGAGTTATGAGATATTTTCGATAAGCAACCTGGAACCTGGATGATAGTGTAAAGCTAACTTTAAAAAAAACATGAAAATTAGAAAAAAACGGAGATGCAAGTTGTTTAGTATGACACACACGACATGTCAATGCCGTGCCTAAACAAGGAGACATTGTGAGATTGTCAACCGTCGTTTCAGCAACGCCAATTTTCTCAGGAAGAAGAAGCGCTGCTGACGACATTCCTGTGCCGGTGTCTAGGCTGGGAATGTCCCAGGGCACAATGTGCGGGGAAGTTGGTATCAAAGTGATATCCTCTGCTTTCATTTGCACAAATGCCTCAAAGGGCCAAAGCGCAGACAGGCTTGACACGATTTATTTTCGTGTTAACTGTTGGTACCTAATGAAACTGTATTCCCTTTCCCGTTATTTTCCCAAGCATGCAACTATGAAACATAACGGTATTTTCTCAGGTGTTCACATACACGGCCAAACCATTTTTGCCCCCCCAGTGTATAGAGGTGTTTGCAATCTCCACAGTAAGCTAAAGCCGTGGTAAATTACCAGATGGGACCTTGCACGAAGGTTTGATAATAATAATAATAATAAATAAAAACCCGGAAACTCACCTTCATTTGGGCATAAAGTGGTCATAATCGGTAGCCCCCCGGGATCCATTGAGTACTTGGTCCAATTGGAATATTTCTGCTCTGCTCTGAGGCCCACACGTGTACCTTGCTTTCTCAGGTACATTTTCCAGTCCGCCAACCCAAACGTCCCTTTCTTATCGTAGCACCTCCACGCAGGTGCAACGCCACAGCCACGGATTGAGGTCAAACGCGCGTGGCGTGGTATGGAACTGCTCGTGTCGACCCAAAGGCACTTGGCGGACTGAACATGCTGCAGTTTCATGTCATTTGTCCATCTCCAATGCTGATTGGGATTTTCCACATTGCATTTGCCAAGGTGCACTGCCGTGCTGTGTGTTAGTAGGCATAGCACCGAGCGCGTGTAGGCAATAAGAAACTCCTCTATAAGCAAAAGAGAAATTTACCGGTTAGCCTATATATATATCATAAATTAAGTCAATATTACTCAATATTAATCAAGTGTTTATATCAGTTTACAATTAGTTTAATAGGCAACACATTATGAACAAACACAAAAAACGTGTCCATGGTTTAAAAAAGGAACGATGCACAATTAAATGAACAGAACAAATAATAATAATGTCAGGGTGGAATCCATGGCTATATAGATTAAATGCTGTAAACAATATAAACGACAAAGAACAAAAATAAACATGTTGTTCTGCACGTGCACATCTTCACTCTTGTGTGTAGTTTGCTGTGATGAAGCGCATTAGGCATCATACAGTTACTGTGACTCTATAACAGTGGTGGTTATGGATGGACATTTTTGCTGAAAGTGAAGCCAATGAGCCAAACAGTGTTATAACTTAACTAATCTGCTTTAGTTGTTTATATATATTAACTTCGCTTCAAGGCTGTTTTATATATTTTGAGAATACATTTTTCTAATAGAATGCAACCACCTAGTCTGTATTTTGTGCACTCGATGCAATACATATTCTGTCGTTATTTTAATAACCCAATTTTAACAGCATTATTATCATTGGCCCAAATATAGACTACTGTCAATCTAATCTGACAAACTCGTGTTTGCATAAGTAGGCATAAAAATAAACTGTAGCCTATAATCGTCCCTTTTCAAGTAAGTTGGACATGTTTCCGTTATTTCGGCCGAACCAGCCCCAGCCTCCAGAAGATATATTGGTATTGCCTCTATGTTTAATAACACCGATAACAAAGAATGGTCAATAAAACAACACATTTTACTCACCTGTCTCAGTAAAACTAACAAATAATATTAATAATACGGTCACAAATAAAGTATCCATTTTACGCGCAACAAGTTCCTCGCGTCCGCTGGATTCAGATGAGCCAAGTTGAGGCGTCAAGAGGAAATGCGCGTTCAGGGGAAGAAAGTCAATGACGAGCGCTTCCTTCTATTCAACTGTTTTTGGAGTTTCATAGTAGAGTACCATTTCAAACTCATCAACCTGGAAGTCTTCTCTTCTCGGAAATACCACGGTATATTGCAGATGTGCAAATGCCCATACAGCTGCGATACAAGTAGGCTACTGTATAATTGCACCCGCAATCACGCTCCTGGTTTGCAGGGCGTTAACTGTGGCGCGTGTAATTCGGTTTAATAACGTGTTTTAGGCCAACAATGCTGAAAACAGGTAATTTAAAATTCGCTGAGTAGCTACCACAGTTCCAGACTTTCATACGGTGTTTTTTTAAAGGAAACAGGATTCGAATGCTTTCAGAATCAACACAGATGTACCCTTTTTTATGCAATGGACCTGATAAAAACTCAATACAATAAAAAAGCATATTCACAACTGGCTCGTTTAAAATTGTATCAGTTTATTGGCAGTACAGAATATAGTCAGCCTCATAGGAAACAACACAGGGCAGTCTGCGTAGACGTACACTGTTCAGTCTATCCAATGAAATAACCTTTTCCACAAAGACATTATCATGACATTTGATTAAAAATCAGTATACAAATACGCTGAACAATCCTCTTGAAAGCTGCACACAGCCCTCCCCCTTAACTGTGATATTCGTTTCTGAATACACTGTGAACTGAAGTACTGCATACCTGTAAACTGTCTTACTCTGTGGAGATAAGGAGACTTATAAATAGTTCAGAAAGAAAGCTACATTATCTGAGTTGTCAAAAAATAAACGGACTGTTGCCCTTCACCAATGTGGTCCTCTTTGTTGGTTTCTTTTTTGGTCAAAGAAACAGAAGTCAATATTAATCACAGGTGAACCCAGGTATGCTAAATCCAAGCACAAATATACTTTAACCAAGTGTCACATCCATAAAGACTAGACATTTTTCCTCCTTATGTGTAATTTGAGGCATACATATGTACAGTATATTGATACCGATATAGTTACAATTATAGCCATATTAGACAGTGAAATTATCACAACATTCATTTTGATTAATAGTTTATAGGAAAACAAGTCATGATGTGGCTCACACAGCCAGAGGCCCACATAGTGGATAATCGCTACAAACAGTAAACAGCATACGTTAACATTTTTGATTTATCAACATGAATAAATGGGAATTGTGCATTGTACCTGCTACATAGTCCTAATAGAAACAGATATATCCCTTGAAACCTTTATCACAAATAATAATAATAATAATAATAATAATAAATAAAAATACATACAAAAATGTTTCCATAAAATTCTCATTGTCAAACAATGTTTTTTCCCTCCTATTTTGTAAGATTTAAAGATAAAACACTTGCAGTCATAACAGTAAGACTCTTATGTGCTAAAATGGTACGCTAGCCACATAAGTTATAATAGCACTTTTACATGTACTGTACATATTCTTCCACAATGAATGTACTGCACCGTACATAAAGACAAGCATTTACGTACAGATCACCTTCTCAGCACACATTCTCTCAGCAGTAAAGGTCTGGTCACACAAGGACCTGACATAGCCTATATATGGCGGGTATGTGCCGTGATCACATCAGGTTTGTCTGAAAAGCACAAAGTTTACTTGATGCTACCAGAAATTCGAGGCAGTTGGGAGCAAAATAGACCAGCACCTCAAAAAAATGTTGACATACACCATGACATACACACACTAAAACACACAACTCTCATAACACAACCTCACACTGGCTTTCTGTGTCTGCATACTGCATGTAGTTATGATGCCGTTTAAAAAAACAATGTTTTACCCTGTAGAAACAATGAAAGAGGAATGGTAGGAGGCCATGCTTGTTAATGCTTCTAAGGGAATGCTTCCTCTGTACCTTCTTGCAAAGTTTTAAAGTTTGAGTCGCCCGTGATGGCAAATCGGCCCCTATACAATGAGCTTATGTCAGTACGGTACGCTGCCATCTAGTACAACAGACACGGCACTACAACAGGGCTTTGGGAACAGACTTGAGGTCTGTCGTTTAGCGTCTACACCAGGAGCAGGATCTTTGGGTCTTGTTCCTGTTGTAGTTCTGCACGGGATTTGTAGTCAGTTAAAAGACTCTGAAGTCAATTCAGTTAATAGTGGAAACAGTGTATCACTTTGGCTACCCAGAGTGAATGGCACTCTGAATGCAAGCTTCCAATGGTGTCATTGTAGCGCCAAGAAATAGCATATCATGGCTTTCCAAGATCTTAATATCATGGCATTCCAAGATCTTACTTAATATCAACAAGCTGAAAAACGACCAACATGGAACAACGTGAATTGTTGGAAGATCCTAATGTTTAAATATAGAGCATTTTTCTTACAAAAAGAGTTGGCTCATCAGAAGGAGGAGAGGATAAAAGATGGATTTAATGTACATGTGATTGATAACTACAAATGCAATAAACGCATTCTTATGAGGGACATGCAAAAGAATCACGGTTCATAATCTCATTCTCACAAGATTACGAGTTTCAGAAATGTCATTTTACAAAAATATGATTACGTTTACAGTTTCTGACAACTTTATTTTGCACATGACTACACCGTCAAATATTCAGACTGTAATTTGAATCTTTATTAATTAGTGTGTATATATATGTTTTTGGTATTTTACAAGGTAAAGTGTAATTCAGGGACCACATGCCCCGTGCAGTCGAAAGGCTTTCTATAACAGTCAATACAGTAAAGGTATGAATTTGAAACCTGCCTTTACAGGACACTGATACTATGCTCATGCCTACAATCTAAAGCTTATTTTCATATAATAGAAACAATTAAAGCTCTGCGCTTTTAGGGTACTGTCCGTGTTAATATTCCTAATGACGGTCTTAAAAAAAGTCACACAGACCATTGAACAACGCAGCAAGCTTTGGCATGAACTGCGTAACTGTACTGTATGATGTCGGTACTGACAGGGAAATAGTGTGGCACTGACACTCATAGTATTCCAAGGAAAAGAATATGCCTGGAGTTAGATAAAGATGAGTCAGTATAAGGGCATGGCATGAGGTTGCCGTGTTGCCGGATCAACACCAAAGAAAGGCTGCACACCACCGCTCTCTTCCCAAAGCAATGTGAACCATATCTCTCTGCCTTTTACAGGTCTGGAGCTCTCGCCAAACAAATATCCATTCACTCACTATGGCCACAAGAGCAAATGGCTCCCGTCGCCTCCAACACAATGTGATTATAACAGTCTTTTTTTTATTGCACCCTCTTCTAACCAAAGGTGACATTCTGAGATCCTATTTTTATTTTTTTTACATCAAAAACAATCAAAATAAATATTTGACTTTCAACTTTGATTAGTAATATAAACTCAATACAGGAAATGTATTCAAATAAATAAATAAATAAATAAATAAATACATAAAAACAGCCATTAGTAAATTCTACAAGAACACATAATAGCCGATAGAGGTCCAGGACGTCGGTGTACTATTGGTACAGCTGGCAGAGTGGGCTGACCCTGCATCATTGCCATGACAACAGGGCTGAGTTTTTTACGGGGTGTAAAGAGGCAAGCGAAAGTCACTTAGGGGACAGGACACAATACATTCACTAATGGACGTTTGTCATTTTCTTTCTGGTGTGAGCTGTCCCCTTCTGTTCGATGCCATGGCAGTTCATTCCACAGTGGCCCCTTAGGATGGCTCCTAGGTTCGATTGACGGTTACCAGGGTAATACAGATTACCTTTGGACTCTTCTTCCAGTAAAACCCCCCTCCTGGGGGTGAGAGGGAAAGGCGAGCAGTGGAGGCTCACTGGCCCGCGTCGGCCAACAGCCGGCTCTCATACAGGCGCAAGGCGTGGTGGACGAACTCGTACTGCTCTCCTGTCTGAATCATCCCTCCCCTGCACAAAGGTGAACACACGCACACACACACACACAGACACAAGCTTGATCAGATAATGCAACTATGGCTTAGTTTTTCCTTAACAGGTCGGTATACTGCAAAGCAGGATTATGGAGTTAGCTGGATAACTGCCCTGAGTAAAACCCAGAAAAGCACTTTTTACTTCAGTCCATGTTCCAGATTTGGGAGGGTTCCCGGTTTTACTCAGTGCAGTTATCCAAAGCCCAAGGTGATCAAAATAACTGAAACCCACAAGGGATTAGACTGAATCCAACCTTGTAGTATGTGCCTCTCGTTATAATACATTATGGGCCTGATTTAGTAAGACTTTTAGCATGTGCAAAACCTTTTTAGCACACACAAAACCAATAACACGACCAATGGTAGGTCATGGTATTTATCTTGCACCACTCATTGGTTGTGTTATTAGTTTTGTGTGTGCTGAAAGATTTTGCACACGCTAGAGGTCTTAATAATCAGGCCCTATATGTTATATAGATGTTACAAGATTTTGTATACATTACAGTCTTGCAAATACTGCTTTCCAAATGTTTTGTTGCCTCCCTATGGCTTTTACAAATAATTAAGCAAGAATATTATACATAAGAATAAAGGAACACAGTTAGACATGAAAATTAAGGCATGTGGTTACGACCTGAATGACATTTCTGGGTACTGGGTATTATATCAGGGAGCTGGCCGTTTGACAGCCTGGAAGCATTATTAACAGAGATCCTTTCATTTGGAGTTGATTTCACTGACTGAGTTCCTTATGAGAAAAGGAGTTGTGTGTTTACTGTGAGGGTGTTGGTGAATCCCTCCAACCTCAGCGTTTCAGTGCTTTCCTGCCCTTATCTCTGAGACAGAGCCATACCAGTTATAGAAAGCTAAAATCACCCTAGCCTCGCCGCCACCACCTACACCCCCCTCCCCCACCCCCTCCGACATCCTGTCCTGAACAGGGCCCCTCAGGGGGGCTCTCTCCAAGCAGGACATCTCCCCCACCCTCCCACATCCTTTGGCCTGGGCTAGCCTAACCTGCAGTGTGTTTTACAACCTGTTTAATCTCCCACAGCCTACAGCCTGGGCTAGCCTAACCTGCAGTGTGTTTTACAACCTGTTTAATCTCCCACATCCTACAGCCTGGGCTAGCCTAACCTGCAGTGTGTTTTACAACCTGTTTAATCTCCCACATCCTACAGCCTGGGCTAGCCTAACCTGCAGTGTATTCTACAGCCTGTTTAATCTCTCACATCCTACAACCTGGGCTAGCCTAACCTGCAGTGTGTCGTACAGCCTGTTTAATCTCTCACATCCTACAACCTGGGCTAGCCTAACCTGCAGTGTATTCTACAGCCTGTTTAATCTCTCACATCCTACAACCTGGGCTAGCCTAACCTGCAGTGTATTCTACAGCCTGTTTAATCTCCCACATCCTACAACCTGGGCTAGCCTAACCTGCAGTGTATTCTACAGCCTGTTTAATCTCTCACATCCTACAACCTGGGCTAGCCTAACCTGCAGTGTGTCGTACAGCCTGTTTAATCTCCCACATCCTACAACCTGGGCTAGCCTAACCTGCAGTGTGTTTTACAGCCTGTTTAATCTCTCACATCCTACAACCTGGGCTAGCCTAACCTGCAGTGTATTCTACAGCCTGTTTAATCTCTCACATCCTACAACCTGGGCTAGCCTAACCTGCAGTGTATTCTACAGCCTGTTTAATCTCTCACATCCTACAACCTGGGCTAGCCTAACCTGCAGTGTATTCTACAGCCTGTTTAATCTCCCACATCCTACAACCTGGGCTAGCCTAACCTGCAGTGTGTCGTACAGCCTGTTTAATCTCCCACATCCTACAACCTGGGCTAGCCTAACCTGCAGTGTATTCTACAGCCTGTTTAATCCTCACATCCTACAACCTGGGCTAGCCTAACCTGCAGTGTGTCGTACAGCCTGTTTAATCTCTCACATCCTACAACCTGGGCTAGCCTAACCTGCAGTGTATTCTACAGCCTGTTTAATCTCTCACATCCTACAACCTGGGCTAGCCTAACCTGCAGTGTGTCGTACAGCCTGTTTAATCTCTCACATCCTACAACCTGGGCTAGCCTAACCTGCAGTGTATTCTACAGCCTGTTTAATCTCCCACATCCTACAACCTGGGCTAGCCTAACCTGCAGTGTGTTTTACAACCTGTTTAATCTCCCACATCCTACAACCTGGGCTAGCCTAACCTGCAGTGTGTTTTACAACCTGTTTAATCTCCCACAGCCTACAGCCTGGGCTAGCCTAACCTGCAGTGTGTTTTACAACCTGTTTAATCTCCCACATCCTACAGCCTGGGCTAGCCTAACCTGCAGTGTGTCGTACAGCCTGTTTCTCTACTCCACGCTCATTCTTACAGTTTTTCTCATGAGGGGCACAGTCTCAGCCTTGGTACGACACTCTTCCAGCCTGTCCCAAGCGGCTACCATTATTTTTTTTCAAATACTGCATTTATTGTGATCAAAAATAAATCTTAAAAAGTTCAGAGTTCTTTTTTAAAAGTGTGTAAGATGATGGTACCTTGGGGCGCAGACCACGTACCTGTCTGCTCGGAGCTGGCACACGATGCCCAACACGTCCACAACCCCCTCCTGTTGCAGCTGACGGCATCCTATCGTCGTGGCGATGAAGCAGCCGGTCCGGCCAATCCCAGCACTGCACAAGTGGACACAGATTGGGGATTGTTTAGGACAGCGGGTCACTCCACCAGAATAAGGACCACCAGAATAAGGAAGAGGTCCAAGGTCACTCAAGGATACAGCGTTAATGATAACTAGGCATTTAGAATGGAGAGGAAATAGTAACATCCATGCTTTTTTTTTTTTTGGTTTATTTTGTCTCATGAGTGGCAGGTGGGTTGAACTTACATGCTGACCTAAGTGATGTGGTACTTTACACATTTCTGGCAGTTTGGCAGTTTGGCAGTTGTGGGTACACAAGTCTAGACTAAGACTGCTACTATCTAATGGATTATCCTACTTTGTTTAACCCACAGTAGCAGGTGAGCTGAGCGGTAAAATGGTTCAAATGGATGCGTTATATCGCAAAGTGCTGTGGCTGCTGGACTGTGCCCGGCTGTGTTACTGTGTAATGGTGTACGGCCTTGTTGCTGTATGAACGACCCCACAGCCCGCCCGCGAGCCCCAGAGCGGCACCTGCAGTGCACGATGACGGGCCCCCGGGAGCCCGAGGCGAGACGGTCCTCCTCCACCTCTGTCATGAGCTGCAGCAGCGGCTGGGCGCTGTGCGGGGTCTTGTGGTCGGGCCAGGAGGTGTACCAGTAGTGCTTAACACTGCGGCTCTGGCCCCCTTGCTGTAGAATGCAGTTAAACATACTGCAAAGAGCTGTGACATCACAAACATCTTATACCTAATCAACGTCACACTCCCACAGACACACACACACCACGCACCCAAACACGCACCCACACACACACACGCGCACATGAGCATACATACACACACTCACACACGCACCCACACACACACACACACACACACACACACACACACACACACACACACACACACACAAATACACATGCATAAACACCACACAAGCACACACAAGAAATGCAGAAAATATTGAACCTAAGTGGAACAAATCCAGATACTCAGTTAGAGAACAGACCCCAGGCCAGGGTAGCTGTGACTATCCCTCTATGCTGCACATGCTATAGCACCCAGAGGATGATCAGGCTCTTACTAAACACAGAGGTGTGGTACCAAACACTCATAGCTGGATTCAGAGACCCCAGCAAAGTACCCCCTAAATTACACCTGAGCACACAGCAAGGTATCCCCTAAATTACACCTGAGCACACAGCAAGGTATCCCCTAAATTACACCTGAGCACACAGCAAGGTATCCCCTAAATTACACCTGAGCACACAGCAAGGTACCCCCTAAATTTCACCTGAGCACACAGCAAGGTACCCCCTAAATGACACCTGAGCACACAGCAAGGTATCCCCTAAATTACACCTGAGCACACAGCAAGGTATCCCCTAAATTATACCTGAGCACACAGCAAGGTATCCCCTAAATTACACCTGAGCACACAGCAAGGTATCCCCTAAATTACACCTGAGCACACAGCAAGGTATCCCCTAAATTACACCTGAGCACACAGCAAGGTATCCCCTAAATTACACCTGAGCACACAGCAAGGTATCCCCTAAATTACACCTGAGCACACAGCAAGGTATCCCCTAAATTATACCTGAGCACACAGCAAGGTATCCCCTAAATTACACCTGAGCACACAGCAAGGTATCCCCTAAATTATACCTGAGCACACAGCAAGGTATCCCCTAAATTACACCTGAGCACACAGCAAGGTATCCCCTAAATTACACCTGAGCACACAGCAAGGTATCCCCTAAATTACACCTGAGCACACAGCAAGGTATCCCCTAAATTACACCTGAGCACACAGCAAGGTATCCCCTAAATTACACCTGAGCACACAGCAAGGTATCCCCTAAATTACACCTGAGCACACAGCAAGGTATCCCCTAAATTACACCTGAGCACACAGCAAGGTATCCCCTAAATTACACCTGAGCACACAGCAAGGTATCCCCTAAATTACACCTGAGCACACAGCAAGGTATCCCCTAAATTACACCTGAGCACACAGCAAGGTACCCCCTAAATTACACCTGAGCACACAGCAAGGTACCCCCTAAATTACACCTGAGCACACAGCAAGGTATCCCCTAAATTACACCTGAGCACACAGCAAGGTACCCCCTAAATTACACCTGAGCACACAGCAAGGTATCCCCTAAATTACACCTGAGCACACAGCAAGGTATCCCCTAAATTACACCTGAGCACACAGCAAGGTACCCCCTAAATTACACCTGAGCACACAGCAAGGTACCCCCTAAATTACACCTGAGCACACAGCAAGGTACTCCCTAAATTACACCTGAGCACACAGCAAGGTATCCCCTAAATTACACCTGAGCACACAGCAAGGTACCCCCTAAATTACACCTGAGCACACAGCAGTCCTCATCACCTCACCCACAAATCTCATAACACACTTACATTACTGCACAAATAAAACTAGGCTAAATCTGAAGGTGCTGGCTCACTCTGGCTCACTCTGGCTCACTCTGGCTCACTCTGGCTCACTCTGGCTCACTCTGGCAGTTTTAGCCTCAGATGCTGCTTCAGCAGTAGTTCTGTAAGATTTGGTTCTGGGGGGGAATTCATAAGAAGTGCTGTACCTAGGTAACCGTCTTTAACTGTACTGGCTGTCCTGTAAAAAGTCAGACTCAGTTCGCTTCAATATTCTACAGATTTGTGCTCCATTAGTCGCTCTGGACAGCTGGTTATGATGCCGGAGCTCACGGGGTTTCACTCATAATATGCTTCATAGAGCAGCTTGGATCCAACTTCGCCAATTTTACACACAGACCTGTCTCTCTAAATGTTCGTCAAGAACAATCTCACTGGCAAGCTGCCCAGACCTGTAAACAGATAACCAAGCAATACGAAGCCTATTTCAATCTCCTGTTTCCCCTATGTGCATCACCTAGCACCTGTTACATTTAACACTTTATATGCTTTCCTTACTTCAATATGTAAAGCCAGCTGCTGTTCAGTCAGGACTGGCCAGCCACACTGAGTTTGAGCATCAGCTGCACTGACATCTACAAACAGCCACTGGCTCATATCATCACCCAGATGATGGCTAGCAGCATGACGACAGCCAGGCGGGCCCGGGCAGGGCAGGTGCGTGTCTTACCTTAACAGTCAGGTTGCGGATGGTGTAGTGTTCACACTCCATCATGCTGTTTATCAGCACCTCCACCTTGCCGTAGATCCCCCGCTTCTCCGGCCAGTACAGAACGCACTTCTGTTAAAAAAAAACAATTAAAAAAAACACAATTTATTTTATGGTTTTGACCGCCGGCTCTTCATGAGGTGGGGAACTACTTCCTGCCGAGCGGCACCCTCTCAGCCGCTGGTGGGCTCCGCCGTCCCAGGAGTCTGGTGTGCGAGATAGGACCCGTCTAACCGCGCACGGGCGATACGTCGCAAATGTTTCCACTGGTCCCGCGAGCAGTTTGTCTGTCACGGTTTTCATTGAGATTCCTGAATGTACTTCAGCTTCATCCTCAGCTCCTGTATCAGGTGTTACAGTGTGAGACGGCTCTGGAGAAGTGAGCGTCTCTCTCTCTCTCTCTCTCTCTCTCTCTCTCTCTCTCTCTCTATCTCTGGGACCAAGCACGTTTCAGGAGGCACAGGAACACAAACAGCCTCCATTTCTGTCCAAAACATCTTTAAATGCATCGAAAAGGCAGCTATTGTGTGATGGGTCAGCTGTTATCAGAGACCCTGATCAAAGCCCCCGGCGCGGCGTGACCCACCCCTCCCTGTCTGCCCCCTCTGCCTTTCCCATTGTTCCCCTCCCTGAGGCGCCAGTCAGAGGCCCGCACCCCGGACCGCCCCGCCTCCCCCCGTCCGCCCAGGAAAGGGTATTGATTTTGGTGCTGGACCAGGCGGGCCGGGGTGTTCCCACCAGGCCTGGCCATTGTGAGCTATTTTCAGCCAATTAATCCATATCTCTCCATATCTCTGCCCCTCTGGCAACGCACAGCTCGTCTGTGCGCCCGCAAGCGCTCATTTCCATGACAACGGCCCCTGCTTGGTCTGTGTTCTGGTGTTTTTTTAATACTGAGTGATCAGTTCCCACCCACGCTGTCCTACCCGTGATGTTATAGGACACGCTATGAGCACAAGATATATAAAGGTATATCGATATGTTAAATACATAAAGAAAATATGCCAAAATCAATATTGTATTACATTACAAGACATCCACATACATTACAATACATTAGTAGTCAACAGAATACAGAATACAGTCGGCTATACATTCTAAGCTATGAAATAGCAAAACCAAATAGAAAATAGAAAATAAACAGAAAGAACATACTATATATTTGGCCTTATATATGTAGTTAATCAAGGTGGAGTCTGAAAAAGTGTGTTTTCAGACCACGACGGAAAACAGACAGCGTTTCAGCTGAGCGCAGCGGAGTGGGGAGTTCGTTCCACCACTGGGGAGCTAGAGTGGAGAAGCCACTAAGACATGTCTCAAATGACTGAATAAACCGCATGAGGGGCACAGGGTGTGTGTGTGTGTGTGTGTGTGTGTGTGTGTGTGAGACAAAGAGGGAAAGAGAGAAAAAGCATGTGTGCGTGTGTGTGTGTGAGAGAGAGAGACAGAGTGTCTGTGCTTGCGCGTGTGTGTGTGTGTGTGTGTGTGTGTGTGTGGGCGTGTTTGTGTTGAGGGGCCTGATTGGCTGTGGGTGTGTGTGCATGTGTGTGAGAGAGAGACAGAGCATGTGTTTGTGTTGAGGGGTAGTGTGTGTGTGTGCCTGTGTGTGTGAGCGAAAGAGAGAGAGAGACAGAGTGTGTGTGTGTGTGTGTGTGTGTGTGTGTGTGTGTTCCTCCATCCAGGCAGCAGGGGGCGCCTCACCTCATTCTTCTCCTTCAGCTTAGTGATCATGACGATGACGGGGCAGTCCTCCTGTAAGGCCATCTGCCAGAAGTCGTTCACTGTGTTGATCATGGGGCCCTGGGTGGCGATGTAGGTCCTCTCGTCTCCCAGGTAACCCTGTGCAGGCACAGAGACGGACACCGTGAGATCTGAAGCCAACCACTTCCTTTCAACTCCCAGCCATCAAAAACCCTGCTTCCTCCGGTCCCAAAACACCGCATCCTTCGAGCGCCAGACGAACGATCCATGCAGTGATTTTACCCCCTGAATACACAGCATGAAAACCAATGAACTGGACTGGTTTTATTTACAGGTGCTTTCAGACAGCGTTAGGCTCTCTGGCCGTGGCTAATTCCTACTTAACCTAAATGGCGTGTAATCCAAGATATGTACAGAAACTGGCCCAAACTTTGGATGTGCTTTGCATGTCACAGTCAATCTTGAGGTGCATAAACTGACACAATGTCATAACAGATGTAGGCAAATTCTCCCGCAGTAATGGGTGCATTGCCAGCAAATGACAAAAACACACTATGCGACGACATGACAGTGACATGACAGTGCCTTAGTTGACCTTTAGCTTCTGTAGCCAGAGGAACTGCATGTTTTTTTATTAAGATGTGTACAGTATTGTACATTACTGTTCCATAGTACTGAATGTGGCTCTTACACGTACTTCAATGCACGATTAACACTGGTTTACTCTTCCTGCAATGAATCCTGTAGTACCTAAGCGGGCGCATGCACTTAGCCTCAAGGAGTGAATACAAACATTAGCTATTTACTCATCTACAGTTATCACTTCAGCCTTTTAAACTTGAGCAACTCGGGATAACCTTGCTCTGTTGACAGAATTTTACTCTGCTGCTCTGTAGTGGCCTCCAGACGGACATCCTTGCTTAATTGTGAAACGCAGCGTTCTGAAGCGTTAACGCGCGGTGCGGTCAGGGACGTCTTCTGGCAGGAGGAAGAGAGGAGTTCTTGGCGCAGGGATTACACCTTATCCTACGAAAACATCCTCTTTTTCCCCCGGCCCGAGAAAGGGGCGCTGATTGTGTTGTGTGCACTGTGGGACAATGGGGGGGGGGGCTGCCCCTTGGCTTCCTTAGGCCGTACGCCCCCCCCATAACAAACCTTTCCAAGCCTGGGGTGAAAACCTTCTACCCACACAGGTCAACAGATCCGGAATCATTAGCAGGCCTTTACATAAACCTGAGGGTGCTTTCATAACCTCACAGCCACAGTGTGAAACGGCCCCAGTGCCAGTGAAAATCCAGAGGTTAACATTGTGTCAAATGTGAACTAAGCGGGGGATGGCAGATGGGGGATGGGGGATGGGGGGATGTATAATGCTGTACACTTAGAATGACAGAACGCAAGTTCAGTGTCATTTACTGTTGTCTGTTTGACAAGAGATCAATCAACCAATTAAACTTTATATTGCACGGCACCTGTTAAAATCACACGGTGCTTCACACTGGATATTTTCCGGATAGGATAGGGTCGATCACTTAAAAAAAAGAGCTTTTAAACCAATGTCGGAAAAAACCAGAAAGAGATTCCCTGTCAACCAAACAGGTTTATTTACAAAATAGTGGAATACACGCACAAACTTCCAAAAGATTAACATCAGCTCCATGTACGTGCAGTTCTGTTATACGAGTCATAATTAGAACCCTGCAAATTATCAGAGACTTGAAACATAAATGCTGGAAAATGCAGAGGTCAGTCAGTTTTGTGGGGATAACAGCTGTCACAACAGTGGCCAGGCTCATCAGCAAGCCAATTCCTTCCAAACAAATGGGGTTAATCAGGGCCCAGCTTCCCTGAACCACCTCAGCTTCCTTATGGCTAATCAATCACTGCAGTCACCCATTTGCATTTGAATTTGAGTTTGAAATCAAGTGGACATTCAGTTGGAGTTCCGTGGTGTTTGGATGTGATTGCGTATTCCAAATGAAATACACACAAAAATGGGTGTGCTTGATGTTTGGAGTTTTACTTTTTGCGTTTGATTTTGAATTGAAGCTATAAATGGGATATTTTCACATTGTGTCACAACAGTTCCTGTTTCCCACTCATTGTACAGTACATTCTCAGATATTGTACTGCAAATCAAATCAGGCAATCAGTAAAATGTATGATTAACAATAAGAGGAAACAACATTTGGACTGAGTTTGTGTTTTTGTGTTACCATGTCAGTCACCATAGCAACCGCTCGTTGAGAGGCAGGTAGGGTAAGAGCTCCAGGTCACAGTCCTGAGACCATGGTGAGAAAGAGTAGAGCGCCTTTAAACTTCCTGGATCAGGAAACAAAGCTATTGTACGCAAGGCTCCTGGTATAAAAATCTCCTTTCACCAAAGGAAGAAAAAAAGATCTTAACATCTGACACAAGGGATACTTAAGTGGGATACTTAAGTGGGTCAATGCAAGTCAGTGATTAAACTGAATATTTTTATGATAATAAACCACAGAAACCAAGTTTAATTAGATTCATTAAGTACTTAAAAGGCACTACTGTCTCTTCTGAATAGATCTTACAACCAACCACGGCTTTCCACGGGAGTAGGTGGAGAAACACCAAAAGCCCTGGTATATCAAAGATGATTTTTCCAAAAACAGACAAGTCAATAATCACACTGGAAAAAAAACAACAACAAAAAAACTGTTGAGATTGTATAAATATTCATGGTGCATGGTGATGATTTCACCATCTAATAATTGTGTGAACAGGTAGATGACTACAGTCGATCTAAGCAAAATCTAACTGCAATGACCTGATACATATCACAAAACATATCAAATGTCAATATCTGAATTTTTGAGTTCCGATCTGAGAAATGTTAGAAATAGGTCACGTATCTAGGAATGGGTCTGGCTTTGTGGGTTTATGGAAGCAATATTTGAAATATTCAAAATGTGAATTTCTTTATACTGACAATTCCAGGATTAGATCTGTAACGTGTGCCAATAATTTGTAAAGCAATGCAAAAAAAAAAACCTGATCCACACTTCTCGTTTTCATCGTTCTGAAACAAGACTCCAGTTTGGATGTTTTTCTGAATGCAAACAAGCATCAAATCAATTCCATCAAAATAAATAATATGTGCAACGCAGCTGCGTGTCACAACTTACACACTCTTGCGTTAATATAATACCACAGCTTTGTATGTGTGTATATATATTTCATGTATAATGTGTGAGCGTGTTGACTGGAACCCAGAGTATAGTAGGTTTAATAAAGGATGAAATGGCTTTGACTCACTCTGATGTAGTTGGCATTGATATAGCTGCTGAGAGGGTCATAAGTGCTCTTGGTCTTCAGGGTCACCCGGGAATGGGGGTCTGGGAATGACAAAATGAGCGTTCGCTGGTTACCATGGTAGCCACACAGCAGCATCGTTTAGAGGCGGCACCAATTCACTCTGTTTCTCCATTAAAAATATTGCGTTTTAAATGGCGGGAGGGGAAGTCGACGCATCGCCAGGGGGTTAGAACGCATGGCGACCGAAGCTTGGCTTACAGTATACCTGTGACACTGAAAATGGTCCCATTGGCTTCCCTTGGCCTGGGATCTATTCGTATTTTTAAACCACCTTCCAATGTTCTTCAGCAGATCTGAGTGAAGGAAGCTACACCCACTACAGGAAGACATGGAGTTTAACCCCCTGGAAACAAGGACATGGAGCCAAGCCTCCCCCTAACCCCCCTTCCAAATTGAGAATCTTAGTGAGGGCCCACACACCCTGAATTTCAGGTGGGGGGAGTTGACACTGTAGACACTGTCATTCAGTAACAGAATCATCTGCTGTTGAGAAGTTTACATAGGCACGGCTTTGGAAACGGAGAGTCCTTGGATGTGATTGTGAGGCAGTTCTCGCAGTCTGTACATAAGGTTAAGGTTCTGTTCCTTGCAGTAAATTTCTTTTTTTTGGGGGGGGCCTGGAAGGAACAGATCTGTAGCAATATTGATAAGGGAGTTCCCCTTCCTCTGTGTGGGACAGAGGGAGAGCAGATAAAAATCAGGCACAACGTCTGGGCACGTTACATAACACAGTAATATTCTGCCATCGGGCCCTGCATTAAGAACAGCCTGTTCTGCTCCCAAACTGTATTGTTCTCACTGGCCCCGCCCCCATCCACCCCCCCACCCCCCCCCTGTGCCAATGGAAACTATAGGTTCACACGCGTTGACCTTGGCCCCGCCCACCCCGCTGATGGGAGTAATGGAGTTCTTCCTCCTTGCCTGTCAGCAGCTGCAAGGCTCTCGGTTGGCTGCCAATGTTTCAGACCGGAAGCCCTCGCCCCTTCCACCCCGTTCCTTGATAATTAGTGCCTCCAACCCCCCCCTCCCCTGCCCACCCCCAGCCAATCAGGGCCTGTCAGCTAGAAAGGTGTGCGCAGGATCCGACCCTCCACCCTCCCCCCCGTTTTATTTGAGGTACAGTATGTTCCCTGGTGGGGAACATTCACACAAGCAGGTTGGTCACCTCTCTCTGTTTGAGAAGAAACCCCAGAGAGTGTGTCTCCCATAAGGGGGCAGCGACGGTGCTACCTCTGCACCCAGCACCAGTCCGTCACTCACACAGTCACACGTTATTATCCATGCTAAAATTGAAAATCTATCATGCTAAAAATACTAACTTGGCAAAATGGTCTTGTATCTGTTCTTAGTTCCATGACTGGGAATATCCAGTTCTTTGGGATCCACAAAATTCATTGGGATTTCCTGTATATCACAAAAAAATATTTCAGTGAAAACACAAAGACAGTGATTGTCATTCAGAGATTTTGTTGACAGAATTACAGGGTATTTGGTTTGGGCACTGACAGAATAATTACCATGACATACAATATAATACAGGGGCTATAAATATAACAAAATATAACTGAAGAAATATAACAGAAAGAAGGTTCTGTGTTTGAATGCAGGTGCAGGCAGAGCGTCAGTAACATAGCCCCAGTAACATAGCCCCAGCATTGGGAGAACACTTTGTGCCAGCGCCCCTCACCACAAACTCGGCGTGCAGCGTCTGCGTGTTGCGCACGACGTCGCGGAGCTGCTGGCGGGAAAGTGCGCGGCCAGCCGTGTGCAGGTACTCCATCGCCGCACTCTCACGGGGCGTGGCCACCACGCAGCTCAGGGGCTCCACTGCCCCCAGGGCACTCATATCCAAAACCAGGGACACGTTGGACCCACGCCTGCAGGGGCACAGCAAACAGTACTATCACTCACAGAGCTAATAACCATGTATAACTGCACTGCTAATACAGTTAATAACCATGTATAACTGCACTGCTAATAGAGCTAATAACCATGTATAACTGCACTGCTAATAGAGCTAATAACCATGTATAACTGCACTGCTAATACAGTTAATAACCATGTATAACTGCACTGCTAATAGAGCTAATAACCATGTATAACTGCACTGCTAATAGAGCTAATAACCATGTATAACTGCACTGCTAATACAGTTAATAACCATGTATAACTGCACTGCTAATAGAGCTAATAACCATGTATAACTGCACTGCTAATACAGTTAATAACCATGTATAACTGCACTGCTAATAGAGCTAATAACCATGTATAACTGCACTGCTAATAGAGCTAATAACCATGTATAACTGCACTGCTAATACAGTTAATAACCATGTATAACTGCACTGCTAATAGAGCTAATAACCATGTATAACTGCACTGCTAATACAGTTAATAACCATGTATAACTGCACTGCTAATAGAGCTAATAACCATGTATAACTGCACTGCTAATAGAGCTAATAACCATGTATAACTGCACTGCTAATAGAGCTAATAACCATGTATAACTGCACTGCTAATAGAGCTAATAACCATGTATAACTGCACTGCTAATAGAGCTAATAACCATGTATAACTGCACTGCTAATAGAGCTAATAACCATGTATAACTGCACTGCTAATAGAGCTAATAACCATGTATAACTGCACTGCTAATAGAGCTAATAACCATGTATAACTGCACTGCTAATAGAGCTAATAACCATGTATAACTGCACTGCTAATACAGTTAATAACCATGTATAACTGCACTGCTAATAGAGCTAATAACCATGTATAACTGCACTGCTAATACAGTTAATAACCATGTATAACTGCACTGCTAATACAGTTAATAACCATGTATAACTGCACTGCTAATACAGTTAATAACCATGTATAACTGCACTGCTAATAGAGCTAATAACCATGTATAACTGCACTGCTAATAGAGCTAATAACCATGTATAACTGAACTGCTAATAGAGCTAATATCCATGTATAACTGCACTGCTAATAGAGCTAATAACCATTTATAATGCCACTGCTAATAGAGCTAATAACCATGTATAACTGCACTACTAACATTCACAGAGTTAACAACCACCTATAACTTAATTGCTAATAAACCTAATAACCATACTGTATAACTGCACTGCTAATAGAACTAATAATGTATAACTGCACTGCGAACATCCACAGCGCTAGTAACCCTGTATAACTGCACTACTAATAGCATTATGGCACTACTAACATTCATAGAGCTAATAGCCATTTATTACTGCATTGCCAGCACTCGTAGGCTGCTAACAATGACAGAGATAGTAACCATGTATAACTGCTTGACCAACACTGGAAAAACTCATTTTAATGAATGTTGCCCTATTAATACAGACATATGTGTATTTCTGTTTATTAAACATATGACTGTACTTGTTTAAGTTTGTTGAATGGTAAGAGTTTACCAGAGCTTAATTTAATGGTTTGTGAGTGAGAGCACTACAAATGCTCAAAATACCCAGCCCTACTCTTCATATGTACACTTGTGCTATTTGGATAAATGTCACACATCCATTAGATAAAATCTGTCAACCACCATCCATTAACAACCTTGCACTGTTGGTTTTTACCAATAAAACAAGTGTAAGCAGGCAGAAGCTCCATCTGTCAATCAAGACCTAGTTATACACAGACTGTAAAAGCTAATAAAGATGAGCTGGCCCTGCTCCTAAGATGCAGGCTTTAAAAAAAATTATAAACAAATAAAAAATATAAACCTTTCCTAAAACCGGCACGTCCACGTGACAAGATATTGCAGCTGTCCAATCAGTGCTTACAACGTGCAACCTGTTTGCCCAGATATCCCGCACACTGACACGCCCTGTTTGGCCCCTTGCTTTTGCCTCGCTCCCAGATCTGCTGACCTCTGACCCCACCCCAAGTGATCCCTAAGGCCCGGGTCCATGAAGGGGGCGGAGCTACAGCGCCCTCAGTCTATCACAGGAGGAAGGAAGACATTAATGAGCTGGAAGAGAACAGCACGTTGGCTGCAAGTGTGAGACTGAAGCACAAAGACAGTCCCAGTCTCTCTCTCTCTCTCTCTGCCTGATTCCATGTTCATTACTCAATCCCTCAACTCTCTCTCTCCCTCCCTCTCCATCTCTCACCCACCTCCATCTCTCTCTATCCCTTTCCATCTCTCTCGCACTCTCTCTCTCTCTCTCTCTCTCACACTTTTTGCTCTCTTCACTTTTTTGTTGGGGCAAGCTAAACGGGGAGTCTGGCTCACACAAACAGAGGGGTGTTGTTATTAGGGGGCGGGTCTTTATTAGTGTTGTTATTAGGTGTTGAATATGTGCTCTTAAATTTAATGAATAACTTAAATGGTTTTAGTATACGGTGTGTTAATGATGCAATATGTAGAGTGGATAAGGATGGGTCTTAATGACGATGAAAATTGCTAAAAATTGCTTTATGAAATGTGTACTTTTTTATTTTAAAAAAAACAAGCTTGAAGATTATTTATTTAATTATTACAAAATATTTTAAACAGAGTGACTGTATGTATGTATATGTGTAAATATACATATACATTTAAAATGCTTAAATAATTCTTTAAAGTCTCCTCTATCCATTCTTCCAACTTATGTATATTGTTTTTATTTTTTTTTTGTTGTTTTAAATTTTACTTTTTAAAAAAACAAGCAGCTTCCTTGACAGCCTCTGAATTAAACGTCTTCTCTTCAATCTTCACATTACATTACTTTACAGGCAGCAGCTTCTTATCCAGACTTAGATACATTTACATACATATACATTTTCCATTTCCTACAATATATATAAGCTGAAGCAATAGGTTAAGTACTCTGCTCTAACGGTACAACGGCAGTGTCCTACCTGGGAATTGAACCTGCAACCTTTCGGTTACAAGTCCAGTTCCTTAAACATTATACTACACTACTTTTCCAAACCTACCCTACCAATACACCACTGAACCACACCAGTTTCCTACCCTATTACAGGCATTCATTTCAATGCATTTAAACACTTTCACAAACCCATCCTGGGAAAAACAAGATATTTGGTTGTTAATGTACAAGCTAAATATTCATCAGAAACACAACCGTATCACAAGTCTACTTATTTACCATATTTCATCATTTATAAATTAATATACTGTAGATTTAAGGTCATATATTCTGATGAAAAATAAGCTTTCTGTCCCCACAGGCATACCCCATAGCAGTTAAGAGACTGTTTCACTCATAGCCAGTTTAAGAGCTTAAAGGCCAGTGGTATTATAGTGTTCAAAGTGAAAAATGATTCATAAGTGAATTATGAAAAATTTAAAGAGCAACAGGCTGTTCAAAGGATTCAATTCGTTCCAATCTATGTAATGAAGCTGGCTCACTAAGAGGCCATCTTTCAAAAACGTACAGGTCAACCCATCCTGGCTGCCCCTCCAATCTTCACGATTTATACTACAGCTTATATTTCAGGATCATTTACAGTGCCAAGAGTAAACTTCATTAGCACACTGGCTCCATAACTGCACTGGCTCCACAAGCAAACTGGCTATATACAGTGAGCACCATAATTCATTGGACAGTGACACATTTTTTGTTATTTTGGTTCTGTACTCATAGCACTTTGAGTTTGAAAGGATACAATGACAATGAGGTTGAAGTGCAGACTGTCAGCTTTAATTTGAGGGTATATATCATACCATATCGGATGAACCATTTAGAAATTATAGAAGACACTTTTGTACATAGTCCCCCCCCCCATTTTTGGGTATCAAAAGATATTGGACAATTTAACATAATGTAGAATAAAGTAATTTTGAATGTTTAATATTTGGTCACTTATCCTTTGCATGCCATGACTTCCTGATGTCTGTGACCCAACAACATCAAAAGACTCTTGATATATTTTTTCTGGTACTCTTCAGAGCTAGTACGTTGGATGAATATGGGGAATTGGGGTTGGGGGGGGTGGGGATTTATATGTAGCTTAATTATGCTGGGAACAGTTTGGAACACATGGTGCGAAATGGCTGTAAGTCAGTCAGGGTCTGTCTATCAGTATCAGCCTCAAACAAAACCTCTGCTGCCAGATATGCAGTAGATATGGATGGATCACTTTAAGGGTTGTTTCTCCTGACAAATTTTTCTATCGAACTCTATGTAAAAATAAGTCAGGAGAAGAAACCCTTCAAGTTAAGCTAGAGTACAGAACCAAAATAACAAAAAATGTGTCACGGTCCAATAAATTATGGTGCTCACTGTAACTGCACTGGCTCCATTAGCACTTTCCATTAGCCACTGTGAGAGCAGCGCTAATCCAGGTTCAGTGCTGAGCTCCAGGGTAGGAAGCTTTGGCTGTTGCCTTGAGCCAATGACCAAAACCAAATTTGTAATTTGTAAATGAAAAATATGTAAAAGGCAGTAAGTGCATAATCACAATGTATAGTGCACACTTTGCACGAAGCTTTTCATGAACACGTCACACAGGGACTAACAGTAAATACATCTTCTTCAGGTTCTTTGTTTAACAGAGACATGCTAGGCTGAGCAGTCTTGCTGGGGGGGGGGGGGGGGGGAGGGGGTTGGGGGTGTGGGTGGCGGTATGGGGGGGGGGGGTTTGGGGGATGTGACCCTGGGAGACTACCCTGGACCAGAGCCCCGCAGCAATCAGTGCACTGGAGGCAGGAAGTACCCAGCATCCTGTACAGGAAGGCAGCAGACACGCAGCCCAGGCCAGCCTTTCCCTTCACAACAGACAGGGCTGGGGGCTGTGCAGGTCGCCCTGAGGCCAGCGCTGCCACTCTCAGGGACCCGACGGGCTGTGGGACAGGGGCCACTGGGGGACTGTGGAGTCCTGTTCAGACCTGACGCTTGTGTGTGAGGAGGGTGGACCTTCAGCGCTGTCATCTCCCACTGCCACACACACACACACACACACACACACACATACATACACACTCATATAGGCAATCACAGACATATACAAACACACACACACACACACACACACTCAGATATACAATCACAGACATATACAAACATGCACACACGCGCACGTACACAAAGTTGTATGCAACTGGTCAATGTGTACGTTACAAAAAATCTCAAAGTGAACAGAAGCTTCCCTGGAACAAAAGTTAAACACAACATCGCTATGCTAATTTTTTTATGCACAATTACCATTTATTTGCATGCATTACAGATTCAAAAGAATAAACTCTGCAAAGTGAACATGGCACGTGCAGAAGTGTGGGCACCCTGCCAGACAGCACTTAGTAACACCACCTTTGGCAGATCTACAACAGCTTCCAAAACATTTCCTGCATGTAGCCAGGGAAGTCTTTCTATTCTTGCTTGGGGAACGTTTTCTAATGAACTCACCTACACCGTCTCCCCGGGCCTTAGCCAAAGCTCAGCAGCGTTCTCTAACGTGTGAGAGGTGCGGTGGGTTCATTTGAGAGCTGGCAGGCAGACATGAGGGCTGATATGTTGGGTCTAAGGGCAGATTTAGAGCACGGAGGGATCGGAGGGATTTACACGAGCAGCCAGACAGACCATTTTGATTAAACAAGTTCCACACTGCAGTTTATCACCTTCGAAGGCAGAGCTACACAACCCGTGGAGACAAGTCACACTCGTGTATCCCTGACAGGCCTCAAAGGTGTGTTTGGTGAAGCTGTGTTAAGCAGCGGAGGGTGTTCCAATGCTACTGGCGCCCTTTCTAAAATAAACCTGAACATCTGGCCCAATGACAACTGCACACAGAAGAGCTGGCTGACCTCATAGAGCAGAGGTGGGGAACCTCATCCAAAAAGGGCCGGGGCAGGTGCAGGTTTTATCTGAAAAGGGCCAGTGCGGGTGCAGGTGCACGTTTTATCCGAAAAAGGGCCGGAGTGGGTGCAGGTCTTTGTTTTAGCTCAGCACCAAGACACCTGATTCTACTAATTCATTAATCATGGTCTTCAATCATGGTGTTCAATCACCTTGATAAGTAGAATCAGGTGTCTTAGTGCTGGGCTAAAACAAAAACCAGCACCCACACCGGCCCTTTGCAGATGAGGTTCCCCACCTCTGCTCTATGAGGTCAGCCAGCTCTTGTGTGTGTATACGTATAGAGTATAAGCTTTAATGTATAGAATGGTTGTATGGCCAAATTCTCCATCTTCCTGTGTGACTACGTCCAACCAGTCCCCAGTGAACAAGGTTTCAGAGGCCGGCCGTTAGCTGGTTCATGCATAGCACCTCTTGTGGGGAATGTGGGTAGGGCAGTCAGGATGCAGCCTGGGAGTCTCATCTTTGACTCACACTCAGGAGCTCTAACTGTAGGTCCCATCCGTCTGAGGGGCGGGGTGGGGTGAGGGACGGTGGGGTGAGGGGCGGGGGGGCGGGGTGAGGGGCGGTGGGGTGAGGGGCGGGGGGGCGGGGTGATGGGCGGGGGATGTCTGACCGCTGCCCTAAAAGGCAGTGTGCAGTAGGGACAGAACCGCGATGCTAAGGCCACAGGAATCCAGGAAACTGACCACCCACAGTATCCAGCAGAGAGGCACTAAAATGAGCATCCATGTTGAATCTGTTCCCAGGCTCGGCGCAGTGCTGGACACTCTTTAGACTGCTTTCAACAAGCTCCCAGCAGGCCGAGCGGCCAGAACAAAGCACACAGCCTCAGGCCCAGTGACACACACGACACCCGCCCATGCTTTCCCTATCCTCCCACAAAACCCTGAGAAGCACATACGCCCGCGCACACACACACACACACACGCAGAAACACACACGCACATACGCCCGCGCGCACACACACACACACACACACACACACACACACACATGCCCACAAACACACACACACACGCACACACACGCCCACAAACACACACACACACACGCACATACGCCCGCGCACACACACGCACACACACACACACACACACACACACACACACACATGCCCACAAATGCCGTAGTGCTTGGGAGACCCGAATAGTTACCAGGAGGTTGCAGGTTCAAATCATGTGCTAGACTGCTGTAGCTCCCCAAAGCACCAAACTGATTATCCCGCAGTGTAAAAACATCAGTGTCATTTACTAAAGCAATTTTTAGAAGATAAATTATTAATATTAATACTATTATGCATGCCTGATGGGGATCCTTGCTGAAAGCTGTCGAATCAATTTACAGCTTCACACTTCATCTCATAAAGGCATTCATTTAGATAAAGATTAGATCAATGTTTTTTGGTGGTTTAATCTGTCAAAGTCAGTTTTTGAATCTTTAGGCTTTCGGTGAACCCTGGCAGGATATACACACTGTTCTTGTGGAATAATTTCTGATAAACAACATTCCTTGCAGGCCAAGGTTACATAAATGTCCTGAAATAGATTTAATAAAGTAATGATGGACCTGATCACCTTCCTTCATCAGGAGTCTTGGCCGACATGCTGCTTCCTGGCCTTGCTTACTCTAAGTTTTAATAAGTACATTCTCCAAGGGCCCTTTCCTGGACCCTCATCAACCGCAGGAAGATTACTGAGCACTCTCTCACACACCTCACACACTCCTCAAACCGCACGTACACCACCTTACACCTGCTTCCTCAGAGAGAGGGAGAGAGAGAGAGAGAAGGAGAGAGATCGAGACAAACATAGAGAAAGAGAGAGGGAGACAGAGAGATAGAAATAGAGACAGAGACAAAGAGAGAGAGTGGAAAACTGTGAGGCCTGATAAGATCCCTTTCACATTACATCTACTAGCCAGACTCTAAGAATCCATCGGTGACCTTGGTATTCAATTTTGGCCTTAGAAAGTTGAGAGTGATGTATGCATATCCCACCACCCCTACTGATTTATGCTCACACAACTACCCCTCTTTCAACTCAGCAGACAGCTGTGATATTCTATTGCCCAGAGCAGCACAAAACCGTGGTCTGCAAAACATTCCAGTGTAAAAAAGGTTTCAAACAGTGCACCCACCAGCGGTAATTAAGGGTCCGAGGCGAGGCCTAAGGGTCCGAGGTGAGGCCTTTTCTGTACTAAACGCAGGATACGACACCGTGTTTGAGGCCCCTGCCTTCAAAGCAGGAGGAAGCCGATAGAGGGGGGGGGGGGTGGCGTTGCTCGCTGGGACAGAGACACCTTCACCCTGCTGCCTGTCATCTTTTCATCTTCGCTCAGAGAGAAACAGCACCTAATGGGATGGGAGGAGCCTCCGGGGGAACTTCCTGTCTTTCTGGGTTTCCTGTCACCATGACAACAGGCTTGACCTTTTTGCTCCAGCGTCATTGCCCCCCCCCCGCTCCCTCTGGTGGCTCCGCTACCCCAAAACGCACAGCCGGGACCCCCAGGGGAGGGACTGGCGCACCCCGGCCACTGCAATGGATGGAGCACCCCTTAGTCTACTCAACTTAGTCTACTCAAATATCTGTCCTAACGCAGGGAACGATGCCATTGCAATTTCAGAAACCCGAAGGCGGCGGATTTGAAGTTTGATTCCCAGAAGGCACTGCCATTGCACCCTTGGGCAAGGAAATTAACCTCAATGGCTTCAGTTAAATATCAAGCAATATAAATTGATTTTACATAAAAAGAATGTAAGCTGTGTAAATCACTCCAGGTACGTCTGCTGAATGCCTAAATGCAATGGAAGTGTAAGAGACCCCACTAGCCCCCCCTACATAACCTCCTGACCCCTGTACAGTCAATATGGCCTTAGAAAAGGAAATAACTATTTTACCTTTATCTCATTAATCATATTTTCTGTATTAACGCTATTGTATCATATCACAATGTGTACATTTTCCACGCACATAAAAAGATAAAACAACCCTAAAAAGCAGAAGTCACTTAGAAATGTCCTTGTTTTTGAAAGAAATTGATACTTTTATTCACCAAGGTAGCATTAAATTGATCAAAAAATACAGTCCATTCATTGATAATGTTATAAACTACTATTTCTAATTCATTCTATTTGTACTTTAGCAATTATAGCCCTTTTTACACATAGTCCCCCCATTTTAGGGCACCAAAATTAGTTAACATAAATTTTAATGAAGTCATTATATTTAATATTTGGTTGCATATCCTTTGCATGCCATGACTTCCTGCTGTCTATGACTCAACATATGGATGGATCACTTTAAGGGTTATTTCTCCTGAGTTCAATAGAAAAATGAGTTTGGAGAAACAACCCTTAAAGTGATCCATCCATATCTACTGCATATCTATCTGGCAGCAGAGCGATGGTTTGAGTCTCGTTTGATACCTCAGACCCTTGATGACTTACAGCCATTTTACCAACCATGTGTTCCATAATATTCCTGTGTAATTTACAGCTTAATCTAGTCCCACCCCCAAATTCCCATAGAGATTAATTCAAATGCAGAGAGGTTGTAGTATCGCTTGGTGAATAAAAGTATCAATTTCTTTCAAAAACAAGGACATTTCTAAGTGACCCCAAACTTTTGAACGGTAGTGTATATATTACGTGATTGTTCTCTCATCTGTACAGCTGGATATTAAATGACGTTCTTCTCTCTCTGTGGTATTTGCGTGACACGCCCATGTCGACCTCGTCGCCCAGGTAGCCCCTCCCCTTCCTCCCACTCATCAGGAGGAGCAAGGGGTCAGAGGTCAACGAGCGACGACGTGGCAGGAGGACCGGGGGAAGGTGCGGTAAATCCAAGGGCAGAGGCGCTGATTTGTGGTTTCGGGAAGAGCATGGCCTGTCCAGGAAGCAGGAGTGCGAGGGTTGCCCCGGAGACGAGGAAATCAATTTGGAAAACGTTAATGAAGTGCCCGTGAACAGAGAGTGCACAATCAATCTCGTGCGCGTACTGGCAGCGCCTCACACACACCATCCATCACACACTTAAGGGGACACAACAATGGGCGAAGAAATTAAGCAAGTCTGAGAAAACCATTACAAATCCCTGGGCACTTAAAACACCAGGAATTCACATTCATATTAAATCCCTGGGCACTTAAAACACCACAAATTCACATTCATATTGTGAAACCTGTGCCGTATGCATAATGTAACTCATCTCCGTTTTAAATATTCCAAAGAACTGCTCGCTGGGGGTGTATCTTCCAAAATCACATTTATGAGGCTCTTCGGGGGATCAGTTACTGAGTGTACAAGGCAGAGTCCTGTCCAGTCCAGTCCAGTCTCACCAGGGCAGGTGGACAGAGCCCCTCAGGGTCCCTCAGGGTATCAACTACTGTACTTATTTACTACTTTTTGTACCTTTGCTACTGTATTGATTGTATATGTTGATTGTAAGCAGGGCACATCTGTGAAAGAGACTTGGTCTCAGTATGTTCTTCCCTGTCGAAATAAAGGTTTCAATCAATCAATCAGGGGCCCGCAGGTCTGCAGCTGTTACAGGTGAGAAACGAGGCCCGTGGCTGAATGGTTCTTACTTGGCTGTGGTGCGCTTTGTGGTCAGGACCGAGGGAAACAGTGACTGACCTGCGGGCGGGCCAGCGTACACGAGGGGCGGGGTTGGGGGGAGGGGGTTTCCACAGCGGTGATGGGCATTTATAAATTATTTTAGATGTGCCCTGATACGGTATCTGTGCATGCAACAGAAAGCACCAACTCCCCACTCTGTGCGTGTCTTGCATCTGAAAGCACCCTGTTTGTACTGTACTGTACTGTGGGTCCAACGATTTCACAGTAAACTGTGAAATCTGACTACCCAGGGCCCCAAGGAGGGGAGGGGCTCCTCAGAAGGTCTGGAATTAAAGGTTTGCTTTAAAGGTCCTGCTATCAAAGCAAGATACCTACAGTTTGATTTTGCAGGGCATAGTGCAATGACGACAGGAACGACAGGACGACAGGATGACAGGAACCAGAGAAACATGGCTGGAGTTATCGAAATGCACATCTACAGTATCTACCAGCCACAATGGCGATGCTGCACAGAGGGTACAATTCCTCTTTGTACCACTAGAGGTCAGTGTGGCGCCAGAGTAGCCGGACCACAAGACTGCAGCCGTCCCCTGCTGGATGCTTTTATCTCTGCTTTGCTTCTAATGCTTATGCAGAACAAAATGCATTCTTTTGTTCTCTGATTTCAGAAGCGATAAATAATTCAGACGGTGTTTCAAAGGCAGCTCTCCAGGCAACTGTTAGCGGCGGAAGATGAAAGCGGACTGGAACAATATTGGCAACGCTGAAAGCAAAGCCGTTCTGCGTGAACCCAACCTACCGCTCACACAAGAGAAAAAGGTCCCTCTGGAAAATTAGTCATAACATGCAGCCCCATGGTGGGAGCAGCACGTAAAAGCAGGAGTTTGATCAACAGTGAAGTTATGCACATTGCATATCACAAGCAGTAACTGAAGGATCAGCTGAGAATGTTTGGCTTGCTGCTTTTTCTTCAGTCGAACACATTAGTTGTGTACAGTAAAGTGACCTTGGAATAGCTCATCTGCTGAATGAATGAAAGATGGCGCCTTAGGAAACCAAACGCATATGAAAGACTTGTGATTTTGAAAAGGCTGTTGAATGAATACGGCAATCTGCCCCCCCCCCACCCCACATATAACAAGAGAAGAGCTGTAGGAAGCCAATTTCTCTCTCTAATGGTGAAGCACCCATGCAGCAGCATATCCAACATGGCAGGAGTGTCATGGAAACACACGGTCTGCCTGCGTTTGATAGTGCTGACCACGTCTATGAGCGTGAGGCTTCATCACAAGAGCCAATTCAGCCGAACCAACCGCACGCTGCCGGTACGGACCGACGGACCAATCAAACAATGTGAATCGTCAGTCTCCAATGAGCGGCTGCATGTGTGTGTGTGTCAGAAAGAGAGAGAGAAAGAGAGAGTGTGTCTGCGTGTGTGAGAGAGAGACAGACAGAGAGAGAGAGTGTGTGCGCGCATGTGTGTGTACTGTGTATGTGTGTGTGAGTGTGTGTGTACTGTGTATGTGTGTGTGAGAGTGTGTGTGTGTGTATGTGTGTGTGTGTGTGAGAGTGTGTGTGCATGTGTATGTGTGTGTGTGTGTACTGTGTATGTGTGCGTGCGTGTGTATGTGTTTGTGTGAGTGTGTGTGTGTGTGAGTGTGTGTGTGTGTGTGTGTGTGTGTGTGAGTGTGTGTGTGTGTGTG
>CM040403.1:11498353-11743353 GCA_022702515.1 Ilyophis sp. 1 JC-2022 | reverse complement strand
GGATAACCTAAACCACACACAGTGTGAGCGTTAATCACTGACCAACATGGATAACCTAAACCACACACAGTGTGAGCGTTAATCACTGACCAACATGGATAACCTAAACCACACACAGTGTGAGTGTTAATCACTGACCAACATGGATAACCTAAACCACACACAGTGTGTGTTAATCACTGACCAACATGGATGACCTAAACCACACACAGTGTGAGTGTTAACCACTGATCAACATGGATAACCTAAACCACACACAGTGTGAGCGTTAATCACTGACCAACATGGCTAACCTAAACCACACACAGTGTGAGTGTTAATCACTGACCAACATAGCTAACCTAAACCACACACAGTGTGAGTGTTAATCACTGACCAACATGGCTAACCTAAACCACACACAGTGCGAGTGTCAATCACTGACCATCATGGCTAACCTAAACCACACACAGTGCGAGTGTCAATCACTGACCAACATGGCTAACCTAAACCACACAGTGCAAATGTATATCACTGACCATCATGGCTAACCTAAACCACACACAGTGTGAGTGTTAATCACTGACCAACATGGCTAACCTAAACCACACACAGTGTGAGTGTTAATCACTGACCAACACGGCTAACCTAAACCACACACAGTGTGAATGTTAATCACTGACCAACATGGCTAACCTAAACCGCACACAGTGCGAGTGTCAATCACTGACCATCATGGATAACCTAAACCACGCACAGTGTGAGTGTTAATCACTGACCAACATGGATGACCTAAACCACACACAGTGTGAGTGTTAATCACTGACCAACATGGATAACCTAAACCACACACAGTGTGAGTGTTAATCACTGACCAACATGGATAACCTAAACCACACACAGTGTGAGTGTTAATCACTGACCAACATGGATAACCTAAACCACACACAGTGTGAGTGTTAATCACTGACCAACATAGATGACCTCAACCACACACAGTGTGAGTGTTAACCACTGACCATCATGGCTAACCTAAACCACACACAGTGTGAGTGTTAATCACTGACCAACATGGATAACCTAAACCACACACAGTGTGAGCGTTAATCACTGACCAACATGGCTAACCTAAACCACACACAGTGTGAGTGTTAATCACTGACCAACATAGCTAACCTAAACCACACACAGTGCGAGTGTCAATCACTGACCAACATGGCTAACCTAAACCACACACAGTGCGAGTGTCAATCACTGACCAACATAGCTAACCTAAACCACAGACAGTGCGAGTGTCAATCACTGACTAACATAGCTAACCTAAACCACACACAGTGCGAGTGTCAATCACTGACCAACATGGCTAACTTAAACCGCACACAGTGCGAGTGTCAATCACTGACCATCATGGCTAACCTAAACCACACACAGTGCGAGTCTTAATCACTGATCAACATGTCGCCTGACCTTACCTCTCCTGGAGGCCAGCAGCTGGCTTCATCTTGAAGGGGGAGGGGCTGGGGCAGGGCTTTATTTCAGGGACGGCGCAGGTGCTGGCGGGTTTTGGGGCCGGGACGGCCTGCACCATGCTGGGGCCGGTCCGTGGCGGGGCCGGAGGTGGCGCGGTCTGCACCGGCACGGGGGCAGGGTGCACGTCCCGGCTGGGGGGCTCCTTCAGCTGCCGATCGGGGTATTCAACCTTCTCCTTTAGCCTGTACAGTACCTGCAGAAGGGGAAGAGAAGGGAACAGATCGTCAGGCCGGTCAGAATTTACCTTTTTTTGCCCTGTACAACATGGGGTACATGGGTAGCTGAACTACGGTTAGCGTGCCATTTCAGCTGGCCAATCACAAAGCCTGTTTTACTGTGGAGAGGTGGGGCTGAGTCACAGAAAGTCCATCTCTCTCTTTTATGTACCTGGTCCCTGGAGGTCTGTCAGTCAGGCACTCAAAGATCCACTTAAATGACAAACATTCTGACTTTTGACCCATGTGTGGAGCCTGCGCAGGTTATAGAGGGTGTATGAGCTCATTATATGAGCTAATTTTTACCTAACATGGCTGCTATGGCAACTGAGCAGCATTACAGGCTTCCACATTCCCTGCCCTCTTCTACACAATACAGAATGCTCCCATAAGAGCTGTTAACCACGTAATACAAGCGAGAACACACACTTATAATAAGCGTGTGCACGTGTGTGTGCGTGTGTATGCGTGCCTGTGTGAGTGTGTGTGTCTGTGCATGCATGTGCATGTGTGTGTATGTGTTTGTGTGTGTGTTTGTGTGTGTGCATGTGTGTGTATGTGTATGTGTGTGTGTTTGTGTGTGTGTGTGTGTGTATGCATGCGTGTGCCTGTGTGTGTGCGTGTGTATGCCTGCGTGTGCCTGTGTGTGTGCGTGTGTATGCGTGTGTGAGTGTGTGTGTCTGTGCATGCATGTGCATGTGTGTGTATGTGTATGTGTGTGTTTGTGTGTGTGTGTGTGTGTGTGTGTGTATGCGTATGTATACGTGCGTGTGCCTGTGTGTGTGTGTGTGTGTGTGTATGCGTGTGTATGCATGTGCGTGCCTGTGTGTGTGTGTGTGTGTGTGTGTGTGTGTCAGCACATTGGTAGCATTCAGGTGTGATGTAGCTTGTAAGTTTTTATTTGACAGTACCAATCAAAGTCTCAGTAGCCATGCATTAAATATATGATCCTACAGTCTACATTCACCTGGGCCAACGCGGCCACTTTGTTCCAAGATGTCCAATTCTGTTCTGGCTCTCACCACAGACGAGGTACAGCACCTTATTTCAACTCCCGTGCAGACATTACATAACTGTCACTGGCAAAACACCAACTCAATAATGTCCCGGCACTACCTCTTTACCTCAACAGACCCCAATAAAAGCAGGTATTGCCTGAGAGAGAGAGAGAACATTAATGAAGTATTATATCCCAAACCTGGAAGACGGTACAACTGTGACTTATGCAAAAGTGACAAGGGCTTCTAAATGTTGTGAGAACAGACAATTCCGCCCATAGAGGCTCATCACTTAGCTGCAGTCAAGAATATATCCAGCACTGCACCAGACCACAAGAGTTTCTACATCCCTGGCCTACATGCAATGACAAGTCCAGGAAGGACGGAAATGTAAAAAATTAAAAATAATAATTAAAAAAATAAAAACTTCCTGGTATCAGTGCAGAATTTAGCTTTCACTAATGTCTACCTGTGCCCTTGTTTTGCTGGCAGTACTCAACCTGAGAAAGTTCCCTTTGTTAATCCCTTTCATGAATGGAAACCCCTCAAACAAATCCCTCCATTTCCTCTTATTGCTAAGCCTGAATAAATGAAGGGCTTAATTTACTAAGACCTTTAGCCAATGATTGGTCATGGGTATTTGTTTTGCACCAATCATTGGTTGTCTTCTTAGTTTTGCATGTTCTAAAAGGTTTCACACACATTCAAGAGCTGTGTCCGAATCAGCACCCTTCCATACTATTGAGTAGGCTTGTTGAGTAGACAGGATGAGAAAGTTGTAAAGTAGGTGAAATTTACTCTAAACACAGGATAACTTTTTAACGCATTTGCCATGGTAACACTAGCCTGGCGATAACCAAAAACAATATACACATTCGCCCTACCAATGAGTGGTGCATACTGGGAACTGGCAATAATGCAAAGCCTTCTGGGTAATGGAACCCTCTCCATGGATTCCTATCTCGGTGGTGGAACATCCAAGAAACACACTGCATTTGGCCCTGTAGTTATGGAGTGAAGTTGTGAGAAGGTTGCTGATGTAACTGTGACATCATTAAGATGCACAAGAAAGGAAAAAAAAAAGAGTTGATCTCATCCACTTAAACCATCCACTTAAACATGACTTACACCCACCCAGAGACCTGCGCCTCCCCGTGCCAGACCTCCCAGAGACCTGCGCCTCCCCGTGCCAGACCTCCCAGAGACCTGCGCCTCCCCGTGCCAGACCTCCCAGAGACCTGCGCCTCCCCGTGCCAGACCTCCCAGAGACCTGCGCCTCCCCGTGCCAGACCTCCCAGAGACCTGCGCCTCCCCGTGCCAGACCTCCCAGAGACCTGCGCCTCCCTGTGCCAGACCGCCCAGAGACATGCGCCTCCCTGTGCCAGACCGCCCAGAGACCTGCGCCTCCCCGTGCCAGACCGCCCAGAGACCTGCGCCTCCCTGTGCCAGACCTCCCAGAGACCTGCGCCTCCCTATGCCAGACCGCCCAGAGACCTGCGCCTCCCCGTGCCAGACCGCCCAGAGACCTGCGCCTCCCCGTGCCAGACCTCCCAGAGACCTGCGCCTCCCTATGCCAGACCTCCCAGAGACCTGCGCCTCCCCGTGCCAGACCTCCCAGAGACCTGCGCCTCCCTGTGCCAGACCTCCCAGAGACCTGCGCCTCCCTGTGCCAGACCTCCCAGAGACCTGCGCCTCCCTGTGCCAGACCTCCCAGAGACCTGCGCCTCCCTGTGCCAGACCGCCCAGAGACCTGCGCCTCCCCGTGCCAGACCTCCCAGAGACCTGCGCCTCCCCGTGCCAGACCTCCCAGAGACCTGCGCCTCCCTGTGCCAGAACTCCCAGAGACCTGCGCCTCCCCGTGCCAGACCTCCCAGAGACCTGCGCCTCCCTGTGCCAGACCGCCCAGAGACCGGCGCCTCCCTGTGCCAGACCGCCCAGAGACCTGCGCCTCCCTGTGCCAGACCGCCCAGAGACCTGCGCCTCCCGGTGCCAGACTGCTCAGAAACCTGCGCCAGACTGCCGCGATGGTGCTGGCCATTTTGAAGGAAGATGGTGTTTTTTTGTCTCAGCGCTCTCAGCTTGATGAACACATTAGACCACCACACAAGAGTGCATTAATCATGCTATGTGGGTGTTATGACATAAGTGTGTTATATCATGATATATGGGCATTCTGTCATGACAAGTGGTTACACCGTAAGACCACGAGGGTGAACTTGGGGATGCAGACTGGCAGACGTGCGTGTTCTCAGCGGTATAGTGCATGGCGGGTCCCACAGCACCGTCTCCTCCACTGTTATGGATGGAGCTGCATTAGAGGACTGGGGGCTCTGGCTGCTCAAGCTTTCAGTTAGATTATTCTCTTCTCAGGAAGCGGCAGCTATTATAAGCACAGATCACTGAAACCCCCCCCTCCTCTCTCTCTCTCTCTCTCTTTCTCCTCCCCCTGCTAAAGGGATTCCTGACGATGTCAGAGTCGGGCCAAACCACTTTTCCTCCCTGGGTCATGATTAAAATCAAGTCGTAGCGGCGCTTTCCTCGTAAAAGCGTTAAGAGGAGGAAGAATCGGCGTTAGGGGCGAGCCTCGTGTCCCTCCCGCTGCCTGCGTTGGACCGGGCCCTTCTGCTTAGGGTCGCTAATCACCCCGCGGGCCCCGTTCAGCTCTGGCATCTATTTGCACTGATGATGTCATAGGGATTGCATTCATTAAGGCAGACTAACAGCCTCTGCTCCTGACTAATCACATTGAGGGAGAGAGACAGAAAGAGAGAGAAGGAGAGAGAGTAAGAGTGAACAAGAGAGAGAGGGAGAGCCCAAAGGTTACAAACACATGCAGACACAACGGCTCACACTACCACAGGCTACAACGGCTCTTATCTGATACTCAAACCGCAAATTGCCATCACCCCGCCAATAAGCATCTACACACCAACGCAATAACCCACCAACTAAGTAGCCATCTTTTTATATCCGCTGGTATAATACTGACTGAACACTGAATACTGACCACTGACCAGCAGGAATCTACAACTGCTCCCGCCTACAACCTCATCTTTCTCAATATAGCTGTAAACAGCATTTTTTCAGCTCTTACAGAAAGAATGGTGCCAGGGCAGCTGAGAAATGAACATGAGCTAACAGAATGAATACTGGTAGATTAGTGAGCATGTGCTCCACACACCATCCTTATATGAAATAAAGCAGAACTAATGTGGGCATCGGTCAGCATGACCGCAGTCCACACCCCTCTCAGGCCGACCAGTGGGGGCAGGGGGCAGGGGGCAGGTTTAGGGAGACGACGTGCTTCCGCTGGGAGCAGAGCGCTAACTGCCATACTCATCACAGAAAGAGCAGCAGTGGGGCACGAGCAGCAGTGGCAGGAGTAGCAGTGGGGCACGAGCAGTGGCAGGAGGTTAAGGTGACCTGGCTAAGACGACCCCGCTACACCGTGCGGTGTTTGAAATCACCTCTGCTCCCTCTCTGACAGCGCTTCCTCTTAAACACCTTCTAGAAGGAAGCCTTTCCAGTGACATAACCATGAGGGCTTCAGTGATTCAGACACTGTTACCATAAAAAGCACAAACTAGCCTGGAAGACTGACTGACTGACTCACAGCTAGCAGTCAGCAGCCATTAAGGAAAAGCAACAGGAGAGGAAAGGAGGAGTGAGGGAGGGTGGGGGAGAGGGAGGGAGGGAGAAAGAAAGAGGGAGGACTTACCATCAAACAAGTGACGATGATTATGAAGATGGTGAGAAATATGACCACAGCGTAAAATCCCTCTTTGGTCCAAACATTGTCCCTCTCGTACTGGCCCTGTAGCACGTTCTTCTGTGGAGAGGAGAGACTCGGAGTGAGAACCTGGACATCCCCCTCGCCCCCCTCAAACCGCCCTGGACTGTCCCAACGCTTCCCTCGGGGGAGAGCCTCACCCCTGGCCCCTCCCCCTCCCTGCCCACCTGCAGCGGCAGCACCAGCCAATCAGCAGTGAGTGTGGAATGCGCCCCCAGCAGGGACTTCCAGGCTGCACTGCTGCCGCTCAGTTGCCGTGGGAGATCTGACAGGTGAGCAGGGCAGCGGCGCCGCTGTTAGAAGCAGCACAGAGTCCCAGCTCCGCCCACAACTCCTCCCCCTCGCACATACACTCACACTCGCACGCACACCCACACACACATAGGTTCTCCCACACACAGAAACACACACACAGTGAAACAGGCATCAGAGTTAAAAGGAGCGGGGGTTGAGGTGGGCGGTCAGGGGAGGTTTTAGGGAGCAGAGAGGTGATTCCCTGCGATGGGCAGATTATGGCCGCAGGGCCACGGTGTGCTCCATCAGCCTCCATCAAATCGGAGCGCAGATTGGGGTCTGCGGCGGCTGGCTGGATCCCATTACCCTCAGGGAGACACTCCATGAACCATAAATCCTTATTAGCGTCCAGAGGAGCGGGAGCAAACGGCTCATTTTATACTGTAATAAGCCCATGCGTTACGTGTGTGTGTGTGTGTGTGTGTGTGTTTGTATGTGGCACATTATTACCGCATGACACAGCCATTCTGATATACATCTCCCACACACTGCTGGTCACATCACACAACTGAATGATCTGGGGCACAATTCACAACGCAACAGCAGCCTTATAGAGCAGACTCTGAATTCCTCCCTCCCTCCCTCCCTCCCTCTCTCTCCCTTTCTCTCTCTCTCTCTCTCTCTCTCTCTATCTCATCATGCTGATGAATACCATGTCTCAGAGATGATATTAAACAAGTCTGAAGTAATAAATGGAGCCGTAATTAGAGAAATCCATCCAGCGCTCCAGACTAAAACGACATTTAACAGCTCTCCATTTCCCAGCCATTATTCATTTCACGTGAGAGAGAGAAAGACAGAGAGAGAAACCATTTTGTCAAATCAGAGTTAGCTTTTTTTGCATTTTTAATATCCTTATTTTAGTTAGACAGTTATTCCTAATGACTTAACAATATTACATTCTTTTTATGGCCATGCCATCTGAATTTGAATAAGCGAGAGCAAGAAGAGAGAGAATGACAGCGAGACGAGGCGAGAGAGAGAAGTTCTATTCTCATTAGGAGAGACTGCTGTGAAATCCTTCATTCACACCTGACTGGGAGCTGAAGCCACGGCAGACAGTTCCCAGGGCTCCCAGCTCAGTGTGATGTCACGGCTGATGAAACTGCCGCCATCCCAGTAGCACAACAGTGTGACTGTAATGAACCACCATCTATCTGATCTACCAGGAATCCCTCCATCTAACACTCAGTCTAATTCCACACCATGAAATAACTTTGCTTTGACATGTTATTCATGCTTTGATTCACCTTCATTCATTACTGCCAGTGCAGAAGAACAGAGGGTGGGCCAAGATGTACAGTGATGCACGCACACACACACACACGCGCACGCGCGTAAATGCACACGCACGCGCAAACGCACATGCACATACACATGCATGCACACACACACACGCATGCACACACACACACACACACGCACACACGCACACGCACACACGCGCAAATGCACACGCACACACACGCGCGCAAACGCACATGCACACACACATGCACACACACACGCACGCACACACACACGCAAACACACACACACATGCAAACACACGTGTGCTATATTTGTGTGTGTGTGCCTGTACATATGCGTGTGTGTGTCCGTGCGAGTGTGTGTGTGTGTGTGTGAGAGAAAGAGAGACTAAGGAGAGGGAACTCCGAAGATCAAAGGCAGGGGGGTGGGATGTACCTCAGGCGTGACCTCGGTAACCCCAAACGTCTCCAAGCTCCCGTGGAGGATGTTGACGTTGAGGGAGCGGATCACCTCCTCGGACGGGACGGGTTCAGACACTCCGGGTCGGTCCGACGACACGTACAGCTCGATGCCGTTCTTCCTCTCCTGGGGGAGGGGGAGGAGCCCGGTGCCATGTCAACACCAAAAAAAACACCTATACGTCACTTACACACTTGGACGCGTTCACGGTCACACACGCCACTACCGACTACGGTCTTACAAACAGGTCCAACACAGTGATTGCACCAATTAAAATGAGTTACAATTAGGTATTTAGCAAACGCTCCTATCTCGAGCAACTTATATAGTAGTAAAGCCTCATGAGTGAATAGTCAACACTAGCAACACTAGCAGGCTCAATGATTAACCTCTTTAGCCAATCAAATGAATCACTCAAGCTAAAGCGCACTAGCAGCCAGCAGCCACTGCGGCCCTCCGGGGCTGGAGTTTGACACCCCTGCACTAAAGTGAGAGTGAGCGTGTGATGAGAATGTCTCTGGGAAGGTTGTGGTGCACTGCGCAGGATTATTAAGCCAATCAATGACTCGAATTAACCACCGGTGCAGCCACTGCGGCCCCCCGGGACTGGAGTTTGACACCTGTGTCCTAAATGCTATGCAGAGGAGAGCAGCATTGGGGCAGCGCTGGGGCAGCACTGGGGCAGCACTGGGGCAGCACTGGGGCAGCACTGGGGCAGCGGTGTAGAGCTGCATATGAAGCAGGCCCCACAGCTGCAAGCCTACAGCCTCTACCAGGGGGATTGTGATTTAGTGCTTGTGAACAAGGTGCTAAACTTTAACTGCCTGCTTTTTCAGCAGTGAAACTGGATGTGAGGCTCAGTGTAAACTCTGTAGGCCACCGTGCCCCTCCGCTAAGTGAAATAACTTAACTCCTTAATGCACAGCGAGTCCACGCGCCGTTAGTATCCGTCCTTGGCTTCTCTGCGCCTGTGGTTAGCCACATGTTTAAGCCCCTCTCAAGGTTTATTTCTTTATTTTAGCCGGTTTCAAACACCTCTGAACTGTCTCAACTGAACATGGCTTTGTAACACTTGTAACAGCTTTGTGCGCTGTTATCGATGATTAATTAAGTGTTAATAACGGTATTGTACCTGCTTGTAAATGCATTGTTAACATATTGTAGTCCAACATTAATAAATAGCAGTAGGGCTTGTGAGGCTCAATGAGGGCGTGAAGAGACGGCAGTTTTACGTTGAGGCGGTTGATGTGCACCAGTCGGGGTGAGATCTCCAGGGCGGCCGCCACCCCTTCCCTGAAGGCGCGAAGTAGGGTCATGTTCAACTTGAGAACGTCCACCTGCAGAGCCTGGAGACGACACACAGAAATCACCATGGTAACCACCACACTCACCTGACCACGTGTGCCCCTTGACAGTAATAATAATGATATCATAATACCAAAGTATGATATTAAACCAGTAATTTGATTAAAGCAGCTGTACAGAGTGCCTTTGCCGCTTTACCTATTAACATTGCAAATAGGACACTCCCTCGAGTACATTTTATAGGTTAGCTTTTGGTTAAACATACTCACATAATTCACCCCTCAATCAGCATTTTGCAACTGGCTGGGGATGGAAGTACGAGACTTCCTGAAACCAAAAATAGGCTGAGCTACCAAATGCTATCAGTGGTAAGCTGATGTGAACCGATCATTGTGTCTTGCTTTGGACACCAAAACCTTATGAGTGGTTAAAAAAAGTCAGTCAATGGCAACACGCCATAGCTGTCTATCAGCGATTAAGGGGTCAAAAAATAAAGACACTTCAGACATTGTCATTGCCGAGAACTTAAATGCTTTCTTCCCATAATTGAAAAGTAAAAAGGATAAATTACAGACATGATCATCGCGAACAAAGTGTGCATAGCAAGTTCTGTCAGGAAACTCCTACTGGTTGGCTAGCAACCACTCGTCTCATACTCAACCAATCACATGCACACACCTGTAATGGAGCGCCCCAAGAATCAGAATGCTTGCTGCTCATTGGTTTTGCTGCCCTCGTTTGCTTTGGTGTTTCTGCATTAAAATTGGCAATCACCCTCCCACCACCACAGCCTCCATCACAGCCTCCACCACAGCCTCCACCTGCTGTTTGGATCTGCTTTGGTAAGGAGGGTTTAGTGGGGAGATGCCCAGAGGGTTTATCTCCTGTCTAGCGGGGAGATGCACAGAGGGTTTATCTCCTGTCTAGCGGGGAGATGCCCAGAGGGTTTATCTCCTGTCTAGCGGGGAGATGCCCAGAGGGTTTATCTCCTGTCTAGCGGGGAGATGCCCAGAGGGTTTATCTCCTGTCTAGCGGGGAGATGCCCAGAGGGTTTATCTCTTGTTTAGCGGGGAGATGCCCAGAGGGTTTATCTCCTGTTTAGCGGGGAGATGCACAGAGGGTTTATCTCCTGTTTAGCGGGGAGATGCCCAGGGGGTTTATCTCCTGTTTAGCGGGGAGATGCCCAGAGGGTTTATCTCCTGTCTAGTGGGGAGATGCCCAGAGGGTTTATCTCCTGTCTAGCGGGGAGATGCCCAGAGGGTTTATCTCCTGTCTAGCGGGGAGATGCCCAGAGGGTTTATCTCCTGTCTAGCGGGGAGATGCCCAGAGGGTTTATCTCCTGTTTAGCGGGGAGATGCCCAGAGGGTTTATCTCCTGTTTAGCGGGGAGATGCCCAGAGGGTTTATCTCCTGTTTAGCAGGGAGATGCACAGAGGGTTTATCTCCTGTTTAGCGGGGAGATGCCCAGAGGGTTTATCTCTTGTTTAGTGAGGAGATGCCCAGAGGGTTTATCTCCTGTTTAGCGGGGAGATGCCCAGAGGGTTTATCTCCTGTTTAGCGGGGAGATGCCCAGAGGGTTTATCTCCTGTTTAGCGGGGAGATGCCCAGAGGGTTTATCTCCTGTTTAGCGGGGAGATGCACAGAGGGTTTATCTCCTGTTTAGCGGGGAGATGCCCAGAGGGTTTAGCGGGAGATGCCCAGAGGGTTTATCTCCTGTTTAGCGGGGAGATGCCCAGAGGGTTTATCTCCTGTTTAGCGGGGAGAGGCCCAGAGGGTTTATCTCCTGTCTAGCGGGGAGATGCCCAGAGGGTTTATGTGTGTCTGTGCATGAGCCGTTTGTATTTATTCATAACCGTGTCTACAACTGAAAGTTGGTAAGGATTATGAAACTGGTAAAAATATTAATATTACTCTATCAAAGTTTAAAGCTTAACATCATCAACCATTTTCAAAGCTTAAAGTGAAAGGAATTGGAGTTCAGACACGGCTGGGTTTGAAAGCAGATGTCCAGGTGCACCTGGGAGACTCTTCCTGTTCACATGAAAGGCGAGTCTCCTGAGAGTCCCGTATCTGCTCGGCCCTGCCCACTCCACAGATCAAAGCTCACACATGCAGGCAGGACTGCCTGATTGGCCCCGCCCACTCCACAGATCAAAACTTACACATGCAGGCAGGACTGCCCGATGGGCCCCGCCCACTCCACAGATCAAAACTCACACATGCAGGCAGGACTGCCCGATTGGCCCCGCTCACGCATGCAGGTGCTCTGTGTATATGTGCAAATTAAAATATGTGTCAGTCACTTTTTATTTAATTTTGACCACTGAAAAATGCAATAAGACAATAAATAAATAAATAAACGGTAAAGGTGCATCTTGTGGAATCTAAATCCGTTTTTAATCTCTGTGTAAATGAGAGAGAAAAGAAACAGAGTGAAGGACCTGATCATCTGGTTACCATAAAAAATCTGTGGCTGAACTCCATTTCCGGAAAATTCCCCCACCCCACCATCCATCCATCCATGGTTAGGGCCAGGCTTGACACAGACAGGCCCACGCGAGGAGGGCATTCCTTCTGCAATCTCATTTCCTCTGAATGATTCGCCATTACGGCCAAATAATGTGGTTAGTGTGGAGCCAGAAGGACAGAGCCTGACAATACAGAGCAGTAAAAAACACTAAATGCAGGGGAGTGCACACGGCTGGGGGGGGGGGGGGGGGGGGCGGGGGGTTACGGAGGATAAACAGAGCGTCGGAGGATAAACAGAGCGCCCCGCTCCTGACGCCCACATTTCTGAGAACAGCACACACTCCCTGGCTCACGACGCCCCAGGTTGTGTTTAACAGGAGCAAACAAAACACAGATTACGCAGCCGAGCGGACTGGAAAACACTCTGCAGGTTCCGCTTGGTTTGGGACACCTTATTTCTTTTTTCTTTTTTATGGACACGTTTGAAATCGACTTTTTGAAGAAGACAGCCATCTCTGACACATACTCGTCAACACCCCCCCCCCCCACCCCCCCACTTTTCCAGAAAAAGGTACGGTTCAGGGCCCACCTCACCAACCAATTACATTTCTGTACAGGCTCAAATTTTCCTCACTTTCACATTCAAAGTCAAATTCTATTCGCTGTTGTCAATTTAGTCTCAAAACCTATATTCAGGGGGAAAAAAACATATCGTGTCAACGTTGTCGTTGTCATTTCTCTGTTCATTTTCATAGACTGTATATATAGATGTTTGAAATGATCAGTCACTGAAAGCATCCCTCCTGAGGCAACTGCATATGCACTAGAATAATACAAATGCACTGGAAACATTGTCGCTACCCTTTATTTTAAAAACGAACCCCCCTCCTCATCCTTAACATCCACAGCTCTATCTTTCCGCCACTCCCGCTAAAACTTCTCCTCATGAATATTCATAAACTTTAACGCAGCACTTGAAAATCTTGTTGCCATCTGAAGCCTTCTCCAAAGGAAGTCGTTAGGATGGAAGGCTTGAACATCTGGTTACTATAGAGCATCTGTCCACGAATCTCAACTGGAGGGACCCTCTCCAGTTAACCCTGCACACCAAAATGGTGGTGTAAATTTAACACCCTAGGGTAGCAGTGCAGTGTAATGGTTTTGTACCCTGCCTTTGTACCTTTGAGCAATGTGCTTAACCTGCATTGCTTTAGTATATATCCTGCTGTATTACTGGATACTATGTTTAACAAAACTAAAAGCAGAAAAGCAAAACGTCGCTCTGGATAAGAGTTTCTGCTAAATGCATGAAATGTGAAATATTAAATGTACACCAGCAGTGTTAGATTTACACCGCCATTTTTGCTGTGTGACAGATCTGCACTTGGACACTCTTCAATCTCTTGGACTTTGTACTACTGGGACTTGAAAGTTTGTTGAGTACAGCTATTGCCTCTATGAAAATATATGAAAATGCATTGTGTGTGCATGATGGGGAGAGACAACAGATTTATAAACAAGTCCAAGTTAATGACAACTGACGACTGAACCCCGGCTCTGTCCACTGCTCCGTCGGGACGGTCCAGGTGTTTGCACACACCTGCAGGGGTGCAGCTCACACTAGCACCGGTAGGTAGGACGTGGGAGTGCGTTAACTCATACGCAGGCCTGTGTGTCAGGATTAAGTTGGCTTCCTGACACTCCACCACCCCCCTAGACCTACCAATCACCATGGGGCAGTGGCATAAGGGTTCAAGACGGGAGCAAAACAGGATGTAGCCGCAGGCAGGTCACACGGGGGACGGGCCCAGTTAAAAAGTAATTAGAACCCATAGGAGAGCCAACCCCTCCCCCCCTTCCCGGCAACATGGGGAGCACCTGTGAAGTGCACCTGTGAGACACACTGTCCGACAGCAGCACAACAGAGGAATCTAAAGATGGCTCAAAAACAGGGAGACTGGCTGCAGTCTACCATTAAAATCACATTGGTATCTTCTCAAAATCGTACGTCTGTTGAGTCTTTTCACATTGCGATGGGCAATACATCAGAGTGTCAAACAGCCCTGAGTGTCAAAGAACAACACTACATTACGCTTTCTCAGCGTTAAAATGTCAAAATTAAACTGTGCATTAAAAATGACTGTCTATTAAACCTGATAAAATTAAATTACTCTGCAAAACATTGAAAGATCCATCGGCTATCTCAATTACAAACTGCACACACACACTGCCATGACACAGACACACATGCATGCACACGCGCGCGCACACACACACACACACACACACACACACACACACACACATTTCCAGGCAGAGGGGATGTTTCCTGGCTATCCAAATCGCAGGGCAAAGGTTAGGCAAGCGTTTAAGGTGATTCAATCTGTACCTCCCTGCCTCCCCCAGCACACCAGAGCAGGTTTCAAAAGCAAAGTAAACCTGCTGCTGTTGCCGTGGCGCTGAGCGGACCTCAGCAGCTGTGTACACATGGTTAGCCTAATGGAGCGTCCGACAGTCACAGCACTCACCTGGTAAACATGCAGGGAAGCACAAAGACAGGCCGCCTCGCCCTCCATCTTGTCCTTTTCCAGACTCCGCCTCCTTCCTGTCAGAGGGCCGCCCCCTCAAACCCGCCGAGCCGTCACGCGTGAGCGCCAAGCGGGGTCCTGCGTAGCGACTCCAAACTCATCTACCGCTCTACTCTACACCCACCATCCATGTCAAAGCACTCATTGTTTTTCCACGCACTGGGGTGTCTCCGTAAGTGCAAAAAGCGACGCCCAAGGACAGTGAACGGTTTCCGCCTCCTTCGCGGCTGTCTCTCTCTCTCCACGGCGTATCAAACCATCTCTCCCTTTGGACGAAAGCCCTGCTGCGGTTCCAGCGCGATTATTTTCAGATTATAACGCTCGGTTGAGCGAGAGGGAGCCCCTGCCGTCCCTCTATCCACCGCGCCACCGGATTATCGCCAGACCCGCGCTCCCCGTTGGCCGTGCTCAGGAAAGGCGCCACATTGCGGGTAATTACAGAAGCGGCGGTAAGGAACGCGTCTGATAGACTATGAGCAGCTGGCGGTGTGGAGCGGCGGTGCCCATGGCTCTCTGCAGCCTGAACTCCAGGCTCTATTAAGACTGAATTAGCTCTGCTGCTCAGAACAGCGGTGCCAGGGGACGCCGTTAGCGCACGTTGCTATGCACTGGGGGGGAAAAAGTCAACCTTAATAACAATAACCCAACCCTCTCACAAACGTATTCCAACCATTCTGGGCACATATGACCAGAGCCCTCCTCTGAGACGGAGAAGGGGGAACAGCCTCAAATACGAGTATTTAAGATAAGATGAGACAAGATTGTCCCCATGGGGAAATTAGTCTTGGACTGTTGCCGAATCACTTCCTAAAATGTCAGTTCATAGACAGGATACTTCTCATAATACATACAGTCATACATACATACATACATACATACAGTCATACATGCATACATACATACAGTCATACATGCATACATACATACATACAGTAATACATGCATACATACATACAGTCATACATACATACATACAGTAATACATACATACAGTCATACATGCATACATACATACAGTAATACATGCATACATACATACAGTCATACATACATACATACATACAGTCATACATGCATACATACATACATACATACAGTAATACATGCATACATACATACATACAGTCATACATACAGTCATACATACATACATACATACATACAGTCATACATGCATACATACATACATACAGTCATACATGCATACATACATACATACAGTAATACATGCATACATACATACAGTAATACATGCATACATACAGTCATACATACATACAGTCATACATGCATACATACATACATACAGTAATACATGCATACATACAGTCATACATACATACATACAGTCATACATACATACAGTAATACATACATACATACAGTCATACATACAGTAATACATACATACATACAGTAATACATACATACATACAGTCATACATACAGTAATACATACATACATACAGTAATACATACATACATACAGTCATACATATACATACAGTCATACATACATACATACAGTCATACATGCATACATACATACATACAGTAATACATGCATACATACATACAGTCATACATACATACATACATACAGTAATACATGCATACATACAGTAATACATGCATACATACATACAGTCATACATACATACATACATACAGTCATACATGCATACATACATACAGTCATACATACATACATACATACAGTAATACATGCATACATACATACATACAGTAATACATGCATACATACATACAGTCATACATACATACATACAGTCATACATGCATACATACAGTAATACATACATACATACATACATACAAATCAATAATGAATACTAAAACCACATCCTCATCAGTTCAACATCAGTTCACTAAATGACATACTTCTGGGCCGTTGTAATTCATCACTCGGGTGGATGACAGTAGCTCTCAGTGAATGGTCAGGAGACCTTGTTCTACCACCCTATATACAGCTGGTGTCAATGGCAAAACAGCACTGAAGCACTGACCCCAGATCAGTTTAAGGATTCTACTTTACAACAGCAGAGCACTTAAAACTCTGTTGGCTGTTAGGAGCAGGCTGACCTGTTTAAATACCTTGGATTGGCTGTTAGGAGCAGGCTGACCTGTTTACATACCTTGGATTGGATGTTGGGAGCATTGTGACCTGTTTAAATACCTTGGATTGGCTGTTAGGAGCAGGCTGACCTGTTTAAATGCCTTGGATTGGATGTTGGGAGCATTGTGACCTGTTTAAATACCTTGGATTGGATGTTGGGAGCATTGCGACCTGTTTAAATACCTTGGATTGGCTGTTAGGAGCAGGCTGACCTGTTTAAATACATTGGATTGGATGTTGGGAGCATTGTGACCTGTTTAAATACCTTGGATTGGATGTTGGGAGCATTGTGACCTGTTTAAATACCTTGGATTGGCTGTGAAAAATGAGTGCAGAACACGCCCATTCAGTCACGGTCGAGATGCCTCAAAAACAAATCCACCCAGTTCCCTCTCAACTCCTGTGTCCTGTAAGCTGGAGGAGATCCCTGCCATAAGAGCTATAATTGAATCAATCCAGGGAGACCGCCCCCTACTTGGAATCCCTTCTCTCGCAGCTAGTCAATAATTAACAGCGGGTTCATATTGATTAGCCCCTGACTACAGTCCTGTATTCAGAGCTCGGAAAATCAAAAAGGCAGAGCGTGTGACGATCAGACTTTCAACTCAACTGCTTTCAGGCGTGAGTACAGCGGCGTGCTTTTGGGTGCCTTCTACATCGAGTAACTCGTGTAAACCACACCTAGCCTACAAATTTAAAATGGGGAGCAGTCATTTCTGCCAACACTATGTGAGCTGCCAGCTCTAAGAACCTGCTTTACAGCTGCTGCCCCCTACTGTATGAGGGGTGACAATGCAACCGTGTAAAATAACCCTGACACAGGGGCTGCGTCCCAATATTCTTCACTCCTCTCCTCCTTTCCTCCACTCCCCCACTACCACTCGTCTCCTACCTGGAAGTATGCAAAACTGTCTATACGTTTCACGTACAGTATACAATATACCTGACATTGCGGTTCACATTGAGACATTCATTAATATTTAACAATTAATACGCAATTAATATTTAATCAGCAACATTAGATTAGGACACAAAGATCGGTTTTCCGGGGAACAGAGGAGAGGAGATGGTAGTGGAGGAAAGGAGGGTGCACTTTTCGAGTATTGGGACGCACCAAGTGTCCTCCACGGCTTACACCTGCATATGCTCCCAGCACACGGGGGGGTTAACTCACTACCCACAGCAGGCAGGTAGACGTGTATTCTGGGAGACGTGGAGAGAGCGCAACACAGCAACAAAACCGCAGCTCTGCTGTCTCCCCCGCACCCCCCACTCTCACATGGGACCCAAACTCTACAGCAAACACACAAAACCTGCTGTTTCAGCAACAAAAAAGTCTCTCTTTCCCAGCGGCTTCTCCCAGCCGCGGCTCTCCAGGACTCCCAGTGCCTCCTGTAAAGTCAGACTCAGCTTTCGGGAATTACTCAGGGCTGTGACTGCATGCGCCTATTTATATATACGTACAAGTTAAAGGGATATCTATCGCGCGGGGTTATACAAAAAGTTACCGGCTCGGATGTTCATAAATCTAAACAGAGGCTGAAAGGACATAAACATATACAGTAATTTGAGCAAAAATAATCATATGTGCATTTTCGTTTCCAACAACGACACTTGTAAAGCTTATTTGAGTGGATTTAGACAGTTATTTAAAGCAAGTTAGCCTGGGGAGAATTATAACCAATGGTAAGTTGCTAATTGTTAGCATTGCTCCAATTCAGGATTTACTATAATTTTGTTGCAACGGTGAGACTGGGACAGCATCACAATAGCCTATGCCATTTCGGTGGTAGAAAAACGATATAAAATTCTAAAACAATATAAAAATATGTAAAACAAAATTAAATTCTTATTTACACCAGTGATGAGCACCTTTCTGTTGAATTGTTTTTGAGTAGAGTAGCATTTATTTAATTACTATTAATTAATTAATTAATTAAACTCATCAGCCAGGACGTTGTACCAAGATGCATTGCAGATGCACATAGGGTCTCAGTCATGAGCGGGACAGCAGTGGTACGAGGAACGACTAAAAACCCCACCTCACATAAGCACATAACTGCACTTAACCAGCGTATATGCAGGGGTTTTACTGAATTATATCTGGTGAAAGGGGTAACTCAATCTGGACACTCTCTTCAGAAAAAAACATTGGCTACAGGGGTAAAAACATATCATAACACATGACCTATTTACACAGTGCACAGAGCCCTCAAAATAACCACAAACAAAGGAGAGCGATGCAGTCGTCTGGTGTGAATCACTATCTCAGTGATATCATACAATCTCATTATATGACATATAATATAGGATATATGCTCAGGACATGAATGATATGAATGAATAAATAATCTACCAAAGAATTTAGATGATAGAATATGATTTTATGCTATTACTGGGGTAAAGAGCAGAGAGTGAATACGTTACTTTTGGAAAGAAATGATTATAAAATTACGAAATATTTATAATTGTAATTATGATAAAATATTATCTCTGTCGTTGATAGCTTTCCCCCTTCACCAGCGCTTTCCTGTCCTCACAACATCTTACCGCTGGTTAAAAAAGAGGACAGGCACTCTCCTCTCTGACAATTACTTAGAATCGGCCGCCCAAAAATAGCCCTGCCTGTTACACCGAGCTTTTAAGACCCTTTCAGAACAGGAAATGAAGCCTAATTGGATGAGATTGGGCAGCTACCCCACTGCGAGCGAGGGTAACATCACAGGGAATACAATTAAGTTAAATTACTCGTCCAGGCATTGATGTAGCGCATACAGAAAGCAGAGGACAACTGAGGTGTGGGGAGATTAAAATGGGAAGAGCAGTGGGGAAAGGGGGCGGGGCTGAACTGGAACAATATCAGAAAAGCGGCCAATGAGAAAGCTCCTCAAGGCAGGGAGGCACAAGGATGTGCCTGATGGATCTTTTGAGGCGGGTCACATGGTTCTCACATGTGAGGACTGAGGGCCACTGTAAGTCGCGACAGAAAGGGGACATTTTTAGAAAAACAGCCATTGTGGGAACAAGAGAAAAACAGGCACGTGAAGGTACTCGATCTCACTGGGTCATTGAAAGTTAGCAGGGAATATTTGCTAAAGATAGCACTAATTTGCACCAGGATGTAAAAAGGAAAACGAAATAAATGAAAAACACATCCCCACAGACTGCACGTTGCCTTGGTAAAGACCAGCAATTGTTTGGCAATTTCAACGGTTCAACAATTTCCTGCTATAAAAAATAAATAAATAAAAAACCTTCCTCTAAAAAAGTTCCAAGGTCAACAGTGTTGACGCTGAGGAGCCATGCCTTATGGATAATGCCAGGACCTGACATTACGGTGTGAGGTGTGAGTCCCGTTAACGTGTGAAATGATTATAATGTTCCTAACTGAACATGCTAACGCTGATTTAACAATCTCACCTGGTAACTGAAAGCAATGGAGTTCTAGAACACGGTCTTAGAATTTAGAAAAAAAACATTCCAAATAACCTATTTTTCAAAGGGTTAATGAGGTTCCCTCAGCCAGGTCAGAGTTACGTGTGTCGAAAACGCTCTTTCCCGCCGCGGCCGCACCCCGAGACACCTTCGGCTTCTCCCGCTAACAGCGATAACAGCCGCCACTCGTCAGTGTGCTTTCACTAGCTTTCTACAGGTGTTACATAACGCACTCAATCAGTGGAGCCTAAATCACTTACTAACTCTAATGGCTTGTGCCGCTTTACAATCTCGCCTCCCACAGTTGTACCATCCTACTTTAATTAGCGTTTCTGCATTTCAACCATGTAACCTCCATTAAAAAGGTACTTACAGCACCATAGTAGATACTGAATGCTGCAATACTACTGGTGGTAAGCACCGTAAGGGTCCATCAGCCCTGCAAGGCACAGATAAACCTGTTGCTTTGCGCTAAAGGTTTGATATGCAGTGAACGACGTGGTTGATTCTGATCTGAGTAATGCTCACATTGTCTTGTCGCACACGGGGCGTACCGTCTCAGCCAGACTCCCATTAAAAACCTCCTGAGAGACTCACTCCACTGCTGTCGCCACTGTCCTCAGTGACAATACTACCACCCCTGCTCTGTCTATACAAAGCACCGCGCTGTCAAATCTGGTTAAAATGTCTAAAGAACGGGCTGTAAAATGAAGGTCATAGATGTGGCGGGGGGGGGGTGTGCTGAAGTCCCAGTGGAGTGTAATTGGCTGTATCCCTGCAGAATGTGTTTCAATGAAGAGGGATTTATAATGGTGGAAGGGGCGTATCTAACCGGCCTGACAGATCCAGGCAGACGAGCCTGCCACAGATGCTGTTGATCCTGGAGGCTGTTTCTGGTGCTCAGTCGCCGCCGAACACGTGAGATCAATGGGGGTTTGCTGCAGCTTCTGCTCTTTCAGCTTAAAGAAGAAAGAATCGGGCCCTTTAAAATAGTCAAATGTGTGTTTTAAATCCGTTCCCTGCACAGAAAAGAGGGGGGAGGGACATCATGTGACTATTATCGAAATAAGCCACAGCTTATCAATGAAGGATGAAGAGTTGAGTTTAAGGAAGTTAAAACGTATGGCGTGATTAATACAGCCCACAGAACTGCCTTTAGCGTTGGGCCTGAGCGCGCATCTGGATTAATGTGTCATAATCTCTTCATTCTTAAAAACGGTGCTCTTGCGCAAATAAAATGAGCGGCTGAGAGTCCTTTTCCACAGGCGCTATAGTCTGTGCCGCTGCTGGTCACACTTAATGTCGGGAAGGATTAAATAAATTATGGAGAAATTACGTATAAATCTGTACAAGCATTTATTAGCACAGAATTTATTGAAGAACATTTTTCACATGAGTATTTCCCTGGCATCGCAGTTCTGCATTTCAAAAGACCTGCAGTCTGTATGAAATCCTGTCGCGTGCTTAACCGTGAAAACCTTCCAGTACAGTGTTCAGTCCTGTGCTGTGTGCGCTACACAGGCTATTTATTTTCACATACAGGCGCAAAGCTAAATAGCGCCACGGAGAGCGGAGAGCGTTCCCACAGAGCTGGAGCTTCTCCTTTCTGCTGTCGCAGGCGAACAGGCTACACCCGGCTCCTCTTTTTCCTCATTGCACCCTTGAGCTGGGTCTGCTGGCTCCTGTCGTTAAAGAACACACAGCATCTGTGCACAAGCGTCACAAGTGGCTTGTGAATGCATTCTTTAACAGATTAAATGATGCCGTCCCTCGAGTGGAAACTACCAGCAAACAAAAAAAATTAAAAAAACGTGCAGACTTTTGAAAGGAAGGTATTTTGTCACAGAATCAAGGACAATCCTTCAGCAGTATCAGAAGCCGGCTCTATAAGCAGTTATTCCTTAGAGAGCATTACCCAGGGAGTAGATGGGCTCCTCTTGTTGGGGCATACCAGAGGCAGAGGATGAGTGTGGTCTCTCCTTGCACAAATAAGGAGAACCTCTCTCATTAGAACAGTAGCATTAGATGTGCAGCCTACTCATGAAACCAGCATAGCCAGGCCACCGCTGGTCCAGGAGAGCTCCAGCACTGGCAGCACGTCTGTGTTACTCTGCTCTTCAGTGATTAGAGTCCAGTTACCTTTATCTTCCCTCACCTGGATTACTGAGTTGAACGCTCGTATTCATGTCCCAATTATATCCTAATGAATATGCCTCTGAAATCACTAACATAAAGGAGCACAAATCACAACAAGGTTATGAGCAGTAATCATGTTCCAGTGGGTTATCGTTCATTTTTTGGATTCTGCCCAATTGCCCTCATCCAGTGAGATGCTCCTTACAGTTTTGTACATGACCCATTTATAAATCTGTACAGTAATCTGGAGTGAAATCTTAAGGCTTCAATCCCGGGCCCAGGCCCATCACGTCCACACAGCTGCTTGAAGTGATATCATCATCAAACAAAAAGCGAATCCACAACAAAGCCGTCCACCAGACGTGTGAGACTAATGAAAACATACTGTATATCGAGCACAAATCATTCGGAACAGGAGGCGAATATTTCTCTCAGCGTGCGGCCTCCGTACCCACGTGTGACCTGAACTCCTCGCACACGGAATGTTTGAGAAATGCGGCCATTGTTGTCTGCGGCCGGCGAGCGCTGAGTTTTTAACGAGGGCCTTTCGGACAGGATGCGAACACGGCACGCCGGGGCTGAAAATAGCCGGCGAGAATGGGCGGAAATTCCAGCGGGTCGCCGAAAAAAGGCAGAGCGCGCAGAACAATGCGTTTTACAGCAGGGCCCAGCAAAGGAGAGAGTGTTTACCCCCACCTAATGCCACTGTGTACAGAGCCTGGCCAGTGCACCACAACACAAACACCTGCCCAGAGTCACTCCCATCTCATACTAATGCTGGGGTGTCAAACTGCAGCCCCAGAGGGCCGCAGGGGGGCTGCTGGTTTCTGGGGTGCTTCTCGGCACCGGTGGTTAATTCAAGTCATTGATTGGCTCAGTGCACCACAGCACAAACAGCCTTCCCAGAGACATTCCCATCTCACTCTGTTCCCCCTTTACTGCAGGGCTGCACTGCAAAAAAATGTCTGTCTTAACAAGTGTTTTAGTCTTGTAAGTAGACTTTTTTTTTTGTTCAAAAAAGTGGAAAATATTAGCTTGTTTTAAGTAAAATTTTTGCTTGTTAAGTGAAATCATCTCACCCCACTGGCAAACCTTTTTGTCGTATTTAACAAAAAAGTAACAGAAATAAGACTCTAAAGTCTAAATATAAGATTAAAATGCTTGTTAAGATTTGGTTTTTGCAGTGTGTCAAACTGTAAACCACAGTTGCTGCTGGTTTAACTCCAGTCTCGGAGGGCCACAGTGTCTGCTGGTTTAACTTACTCCCTCGTCGGAGGTGTCTGCTGGCTGCTGTTTTAACTCCAGTCTCGAGGGGTGTCTGTGTCTTTAACTTTAAACTCCAGTCCTGGAGGGCAGTGCTCTGCTGTTTTTTAACTCCAGTCCTGGAGGGCCAACATGGCTGCTGTTTTAACTCCAGTCGAAGGGCCACACAGTGTCTGGTTTTTAACCCTGTCTCGGAGGGCTACAGTGGCTACTGGTTTAACTCCAGTCCTGGAGGGCCACAGTGGCTGCTGGTTTAACTCCAGTCCTGGAGGGCCACAGTGTCTGCTGGTTTAACTCCAGTCCTGGAGGGCCACAGTGGCTGCTGGTTTAACTCCAGTCCTGGAGGGCCACAGTGTCTGCTGGTTTAACTCCAGTCCTGGAGGGCCACAGTGTCTGCTGGTTTAACTCCAGTCCTGGAGGGCCACAGTGGCTGCTGGTTTAACTCCAGTCTCGAAGGGCCACAGTGTCTGCTGGTTTAACTCCAGTCCTGGAGGGCCACAGTGGCTGCTGGTTTAACTCCAGTCCTGGAGGGCCACAGTGTCTGCTGGTTTAACTCCAGTCCTGGAGGGCCACAGTGGCTGGTGGTTTAACTCCAGTCTAGAAGGGCCACAGTGGCTGCTGGTTTAACTCCAGTCTCGAAGGGCCACAGTGTCTGCTGGTTTAACTCCAGTCCTGGAGGGCCACAGTGGCTGTTGGTTTAACTCCAGTCTCGAAGGGCCACAGTGGCTGCTGGTTTAACTCCAGTCCTGGAGGGCCACAGTGGCTGTTGGTTTAACTCCAGTCCTGGAGGGCCACAGTGGCTGCTGGTTTAACTCCAGTCTCGAAGGGCCACAGTGTCTGCTGGTTTAACTCCAGTCCTGGAGGGCCACAGTGGCTGCTGGTTTAACGGGAAAGGTTTAGGAAAAGGGGCTAGCTGGTGACGGCTTTGCAAGTGGAACAATGCTAAAATTCAGCCTCAGAACATATGAAATGATAAACTTAAAGTTGTGCTTTTTTGCCATTGCCATTTTAATTTGAAATTTCAGCAAATAATAATAACTTGGTCCAGGTAAGGTACTCATCAAAAATTATTTTCAGGTATTAAAATGTATTGAATAGCTATGTCTGTTGTGCAAATTGAAAAGGGGCGTTATATCCTGATGTCAATCACTTGCCAGTGACAGTGAAAGGGAAAACAAAATCAACAAACCAGGATTTCTAAAAAGAAATCAAAAGCCCACTGCAGCGCATTAGCAAAGTGGCCTGGAGAAAAGAGCTCCCCTCAGGCACAGCATGGGCATACTGCCATCTGGTGGCTGAACATAGTATAGCACAGCATCTGAACGGGTCATTCTGGTCCTGCTGGACACACCTCAAAAAATATTTATTTTTTTGTCCCCTCTCTCCATTCACCCTTGATTCATGCTTGAAATTCTCTGGCCAAATTCAGAGGGGATACAGCTAATCTGTTTGTTTCTGAATCTGCAGAAAGAAAAGGCTATTTATAAATACTAAGAAGCTGAACAGAAGCACAGGCCATTCTGCATTTACCTTAAAAGGAAAAATAAATTAAATTACTACCAAATAAAAAAATGACCAAATTGTGGAAAAACTGGCCGAAAATGTAAAATGTATTTTGCACAGACATAAAACCAGAAACCCCAAACCAGCGCTCAGATAATGCGATCAAACCCACCCACCAAAATGGACACGAGAAAATAGGCTTTTTATGATCTCTCCCACAATGAGCCGTGAGTCTGTAGCCCCTTCTTTGTGTGCAGAGCTAAGCACAGCGGCCTTTTAGCGCCAACCGGCGTCTGGCCGACGTAGAAATACGACCGGTCTGAACATGCGCTTGTCAATATCATTGATTTACAGTTGAAATTTACACCATTCATTTCAATAATTCAGAAGTCGAAAAAAGAAAGAGAGACAGAGAAAGAGAGAGAGACAGAGAGAGAGAGAGAGAGAGAGAGAGAGAAAGCCTGATTGATGCTGTATCATATACGTTTACTCCTCTTCTCTCTCCAGAGACCGGGCCAGTGCTGAATTACACATAGAGGCTCCACCCTGGTCCACAGGCCCGGTCCATAAAACAGGGCCATCTGTGGGCCTATACTCCACCACACCAACCCCCCTCCCCCTTCTCACCAATGTGCTTCCCTTCCCCTTACCACTACCAATCATGCATGTGCCCTCCCCCTTTTACAAGTTCCATTCATATTCTCTCCATAAGAGCACATGGCCTGGAATGTGATCCTTCTCTGTCTTTGACATGTGATGCCTTTCTACATTTAGAATTGTACATGCTTTACTGGCATACACTGCACATACTGACAAACCTTGTGTCTGTGTATCAAACCGCATACTCCCGTGCGCCGCAGTACCGCACTTCGGTTTGGACTCGCATGGATGCGTGCTCAGAGCATGGAAGTGTGCGGTTTGAGTCACAGCCCTTATTTTACCACTGCATTTACAATTTAAATGCTTAATTAGCCTATAATGTGCATACTGACGCGCCTTAGTTTACGACTGAATAAAAATGTAAATGTTTTATTGGCATATAATGTACATACTGACAAATAAAATTTTATCACTGCATTTCATTTTAAATGCTTTATTGGCATATATAATGTACGCAGTGACAAACCTTGTTTTACCACGGCACCTGCCCGCATTGTCAGTCACAGTCATTAACCCCCCCTTACAGACAGTTGGCATGAAACGTGATGGCGTGCATAAAGACCTCACTACCCCTCCCTCCCTGTCATCTCTCTTTATCTTCATCCTTGCTTCTCTCTTTCTCTACATCTCCTTCATTCTCTTTCTCTCTCTCCCTCCCTCCCTCTCGTGCCTGTGCCTCCCTCTCGCTCTCGATTCACAAACCTCTCAGCTTCCATTTGGCTGATCACCGTGGCGACGGACGCCCCGTGGGGACGCGTCACGTGACTGCGCCACCCGGGCCAGATGCAGAAAGCAGAGCTCGGCCTGTCACAACACAGGAGCCTCTCCTGGCCAAAAGAGTCACACGCCTTCCTGCCGCGAGCCACGGAGAAGAGCTATTCTCAGCCATAACATGCTCAATTCATAAAACGCAAACATGCGCAATGTTACAGCAGCAAAAGGCCAAAACTCAACGTATGATTTTATGAAGCAATACTATAAACCACTGTAGGGTTTCACAGTTCTCTCGTGACAAATTTAGTCCTTTTCCAAATGTAGAAATACACTGAAGCTAAACTGGCTGAAACATAAGGGCATATTGGTAATCCCACACAATGTCTAAATGCCACTGAAGCACTGCTACTTCAATACATGTCTATTAATAGTGTGTTTGCACAAGCTACATGAGCAGGGAGTACTCATTTATACCTTACGAACCACATAAGCCACTGTTACAGCTGGATCTTACGAACCACATAAGCCACTGTTACAGCTGGATCTTACGAACCACATAAGCCACTGTTACAGCTGGATCTTACGAACCACATAAGCCACTGTTACAGCTGGATCTTACGAACCACATAAGCCACTGTTACAGCTGGATCTTACAAACCACATAAGCCACCATTACACTCTTACAGTTGGCTTTTTGCTGCAGGATACTGCATTTGTATGGAGAGTAATGTATGCAAACGACTGTGCCAAACTCGTGCATCCGTCTGAAAGAAAACACCACGCCCACCCACAACATGGGTCACGTGACCCCAATTTTCATTCAGCTTCTGTGTCGGGGCTGGAGTGGGGAACTGGGGGGGTGGAGCAGGGGAATAGGGGCGTGGCAGGGTAGAGGAATGTGGAGGCAGGGGAATAGGGGTGGGGCAGGTGAACAGGGGGGCAGGCAAGTGAACAGGTGGGATGGATATGGGAAGAGGTGCGGGGGCTGACTGCTGAATAAGAAATTAATCTGCACACACAGCCAGCAGCCCTGAGCCTCCATCTGAACTCAGTTTGCACTTCCTGAGCCCCGAGAGCCCATCTCCCTGCTGAACACTGCCTAGAAACCTCCTTATAGACCAGGACTGCCAGCCAATCATATTTTCACAAACCAGGACTGCCAGTCAATCATATCTTCAATGACCAGGACTACCAGCCAATCATATTTTCAGACAAGAACTGCCAGCCAATCATATTTTCACAAACCAGGACTCGCCAGCCAATTATATTTTCACAGACTGTATTTTTGCAACCGCATTACATGGAGTGTGTGCGGGCCCAGCAGCGGCTGTTGAATAGTATGCAACATGACAAGGCACAATGCTACAGCATCGAACTCTACAGTAACTTGATCTGTTTTCCAGGGCTATAACAACAGACTGGTTTCCTCAGGCAAGGTCTTCTGCCAACTGCACACAACCGCCGCTGTGGTATAACTAGTGAGGACTGTGGCCAAAATACAATTCTGCAATCCCAGATAAATGTGGTCCCTCAACGCTGCAGAGTGCAGAGCTGCAGAGCCGGGCAAACGCTAATTACCGTGCTGACTGCAGATGAGCAGAGCTATAGGAGGCTGTGTGTGGGGACATCTGCAATTTATGAACTAACTAAGAGTGACTAAGAGTGACAGGCTATAGCTGCAGAGGCATTGATGGGCGTGTGCACTGTCCATGGTTCTGAAACCAGGATCAGCAGCTGCACTACAAAACCAAATATTAACCTGCATTTTAATCTTATATGTAGACTTATTTCTGTTATCTTTTTTGCTAAATAAGACAAAAAGATTGCCAGTGCGATGAGAGTTTCTCATCTCAAGATTCACCAGTGGGGTAAGACAAGTTTACTTATCAAGCAAAAAGTTACTTAAAACATGCTAACATTTTTCACTTTAGAGAAAAAATAAGATTTTAAGTCTCATTACAAGACTAAAACACGAGTTAAGACAGACATTTTTTGCAGTGTGCGGTCTCATAAAGACTCTAAACTTAGTAAAACTAAAACTATAAAACTCAGAATCACGCAGAATAAGTTCCTCATAAAGCCGTGTTTCTTGAGTCCTGACTGTGGCTGAGCTGACTGTGGCTGGCAGCCCTGCAAGACGGCGCGTGATTGGTCGTAGGATCGCCCAGGGAGGAAGGAGTGTTTCGGTGGCCACATTTGAACTTGTCTCATTGTGCGACTCTTCCGGAATAGGAAGAGGAAGCCCACAGATAACCATCAGCACCCATCCCATCCATTTCCCACCAATCACAGGCCCGGAAATGAAAAGCAGGACCTGCTCAAGCCAGCTTGTCTGAAAAGAGAGCCTGATAAAAATACTTGGGGATAAAAAATGATGGCCTCCCCGAGAAGCCAAAAGCCATAACCCCACAGCCAGGGACAACAGAGCCAGAACATTAATGAAATCTGAATGTACATATCTGTATATCTTTTCAATAGCCGCACAATTTACCCGTCTACACCATTCAGTTTCTCAGATATTGTTTTTCAAAGAGAGTTACACAGCTTACAACAATACTCAACAGTTGGATATTGACTGAAACGATTCAGGTTTTAAAATACCATGCCATGGCAAGGGCATTTACCCACCCTGGATTGGAACCAGCAGCCTCTTTGAGATGTGAGCCCATGTCATTAAGCTCTACACTACACTACCACCCAGGTCACAGTACTACTGGAGCATTTGCATTTTGTATGTTTTTTTATTTTTATTACAGGACAATATAACATTTACTCAGGGCACACAGTGGCTGAAGTCTGTGTCCATGTGTGTGTGTGCGTGTGCGTGTGCGTGTGCGTGTGCGTGTGCGCGTGCGTGCGTGCGTGCGTGCGTGTGTGCGTGCGTGCGTCCACACATGGAGCCGGTGTGGAGGTCCTTCAGCACCACAAAAAGTCCCCCTCAAAAAACTCCGTCCCCCATAATGCTCTGTCCCAGCACAGGTCCCTGCCTCAGAGGCTGCAGACACGAGAAGATCTACCCGAGGGCTGCCCAACCCTATTCCTGGAGATCTATTGTCCTGTAGGTTTTTCACTCCAACCCTAACAAAACACACCTCATTCAACAGCTAGAGATCTAGTTGAGCTGCCAATTAGTAGAATCAGGTGTGCCAAATTAGGGTTGAAATGAAAACCTACTGGAAGATATATCTCAAGGAACAGGGTTGGGCAGCCCTGCTCGACTCAAACCCAAAAAGAAAAGCAGGAGAGAGCGTGCACTTCCTGCCCACAGGCCTCCCACCTGAGCTTCTGGCGGAGATAGGAGCCGGCTGAGATAATCCTCGCTCATTTCCTGCTCCGCTAATGAAAGTGCTTTTTCTTCCAGATTAGAAACCTGCTTCAGATACAAATCAGCAGGACTGGCAGCACACAGGTAAAATCCCATAAAAGGAGATGGTTATAAAAGCCAACTGCAGATGGATGTAATGTAACAAACAGATAAGAGAGAGAGTTAATAACAGCATGAAGATATGTCTGAAAGCACTATGTGCTTGGACCTTTGTCTATGAGCCTGTACATATATATGCAGTGTGTGTGTGTGTGTGCGTGCGTGTGTGTGTGTGTGTGTGTGTGTGTGTGTGTGTGTGCGTGCATGCGCATGTGCATATATACAGTGAGTGCTATAATTCATTGGATAGTGACACATTTTTTGTTATTTTGGTTCTGTACTCTAGCACTTTGAGTTTGAAAGGATACAATGACAATGAGGTTGAAGTGATGAACCGTTTAGAAATTATAGAACCTTTTGTACTGTACATAGTCTCCCCCCCTCCAGGCATTTTCGGGCATATATAAAATATTGGACAGTTTAACATAATGTAAAGTAAACATTTTTTATATTTGGTCGCATATCCTTGGGGGGTGGGACTAGATTTAGCTGTAAATTACACTGGAACAGTATGGAACACATGGTTGGCTAAATGTTGGTTATAACAGAAGCTGTGATCTGCAGCCAACATAACAACATTATTTTATAATAAAACTGAAAACAGCAACACAATAAAAGGGTGCTTATCATGGTCCACAGAACTCATCATCAAATGCAGAACAGGTCATTCCTGGTCCACTCTTAGTTTTTAAACCACAAAGCAGGGATTTAAAAGTCTTCTCTCGGCCCTCTACAGGAGACGAGCTGCCAGCACACCTTCCTTGGATTTAGAGTAACTGCAGTTAAAACCACATCCAACACAAACCATAGCGCTTTTTAGCCGTAGCACAGCAGCGACAGAGTCGGACACTGTGAAAGCGCTGATATACGAAGCAGAGCCTTGCACTTTGCTCCTTTGTCCAGAAGCCTCTGCACGCTCATGGCGTCTCATTTCCATAGGAGCATCCATCCCGATTGTATGAGCCATTATCATTAATATTTCAGCTTGCCAACTATCACGGGCCTGGATTTTTGGATGTGGTCCAGAATGCCATTTGCATCACCATTAATCACCCCCCCCCCCCCCTCCCTGACCTTGGATGGGTGGGTAATACACGCAGGGATGGATGAGCCATGCAGGAATGCAGGGGGTGTGTCCTCTGGCACATTGATCGGAAGCCAGACTCAGACACTCCTGGAATCCAGAGTTCTTGTTAGCTCCTAATTCTCTTTCGGGGGAGACATTTTGTCAATCGTGGCCATCAATGCAATTTGTGAAAAAGACACAGTTTAATGATTTGGGCCCTCCCGTTTTCCGTACAGCTCTGGCATAAAAACTACTGACCTCTCTTACTGAAGAGAGCGAAATGAACCCGTGATAAATTACACCACTGATATCAATCAGGTCCAAGACACTAAACAAACAAACACTAAGTGATATGTTGATGCGTGTCCATTTGTTAGCGCCGAGGGATGAGCCAAGTGGAGCTCCGCTATTCTCGTGTGTACATTATCAGAAGAGCTAGCCTGCAATTAGACACACACTGCAGCCATATACGTTTTCACTTTAAGCAGACTGTTAAACGGGGGGAATACTCCAGTGTCAGGTGACGTGTAACAGTATAGAGACATCTTCGGTTCATAGGAAACCGTTACTTGGAAAATAAACTAGGTCTCAGCTGTGATTTTTTTGATCGGCCCAGGCACAGCACATACAGACAGACACCTCTGATCGTCTGGCGTCTCTGCGCTTCGTGCCGGAGCTCGATCTGCACCGATGTGATGAAACGCACAAACCCGCCGCCTGGAAACTGCCCTTTCACTGGCTTCCTGACCTCCGTGTCCGCAGCACGAAGGCATGTGTGTTTGTGAACGCCCCAATTCTCCAGCACATGATAGGAAGGAGCCAAACCTCCACTGATTCCTCTCTGCTCTGGCCCTCCACTGCCCCCAGGCCATTGGGGAGGAAATATAGCCCATCCTCTCACCCACCAGTCTGTGCAGGTCAGGCCCAGGTCAGGCCCAGATCGGGGGAGAACTGGCCAGGCTAAGCGCGAAAAGGCAGCTGCCACAGACCTGGCTCCCTCTTATTGCATCTGCACTGACTGACTCATGTAGCAGCTGACTCTATCCTAACTGGCCGCTCGCACTGACTGACTCATGTAGCAGCTGACTCTATCCTAACTGACCGCTCGCACTGACTGACTCATGTAGCAGCTGACTCTATCCTAACTGACCGCTCGCACTGACTGACTCATGTAGCAGCTGACTCTATCCTAACTGGCCGCTCGCACTGACTGACTCATGTAGCAGCTGACTCTATCCTAACTGACCGCTCGCACTGACTGACTCATGTAGCAGCTGACTCTATCCTAACTGGCTGCTCGCACTGACTGACTCATGTAGCAGGTGACTATCCTAACTGGCCGCTCGCACTGACTGACTCATGTAGCAGGTGACTCTATCTTAACCGGCCGCTCGCACTGACTGACTCATGTAGCAGCTGACTCTATCCTAACTGGCCGCTCGCACTGACTGACTCATGTAGCAGCTGACTCTATCCTAACTGGCCGCTCGCACTGACTGACTCATGTAGCAGCTGACTCTATCCTAAATGGCCGCTCGCATTTCAGGAGACTAGACACAGACACACACACACAGGCGCACGTGCACGCACGCGCACACACACACACACGTACACAGGCCACAGGCACACACAAACAGGCACACATACACACAGGCACACACACACACAGACACACAGTCTCCACATATCGCGCAGCCAATCAGAGGCAGGCAGCACAGAAAAGCTGGAGCTCTGCCAACCAGCAGGTTGTCACAAAGAAAACGGCATCATGGGAAAATGACAAAGCAACAGGCCCCGTGGCGCACTGCCTGCCGTATTTACAGTGAAACCACTAAAGGCCAAAGGGCTAACATTAGCCATCTCCAAACCCCCTGTGTGCTTCCACAAACGTGTTCCGTGTCTCGTGAAGTATATAATAATTTACTATGTTTTTTTGTTTTCTTTTTTTTAAATCAAATTTTTATTTTTTTAACAGTTCTTATTCATTCAGCCTAGTTGTAAATTCAAAGACAAAAACACCCCTTAATTTACCTTGGCAAATAAAGTTAGAAGAGTTTAATGATGAGCTAAATTAATTAATCAAGCTGTGTTTGTAAAGTATAAAACTTGACACTTTTCGGCATTTATTTATAAAAAATAAAAAAAATAAAAAAACAGTCCAAGTGTAGGTTGAATGCAGCCGGAATCCAGGCCAGTGATTTTGGAGGAACACGCGCCGCTGCTGCCATGCTGGCCCATAATGCACTGTGATTCCCTACTGAAATATGATTGACGCAGCCCTGACACCCGCGACATCGTTTCTCCCCACCGCCTGTCACCAGCCAAGGCCAGCGCAGCATCTGTGGACAGCCTGGCTGACAGTGCAGGGGGTATGCGATCGTCACATGGCCCTGCAGAGACAGCGAGGCGGACCGTGCGGGACCTGTGGGAGTATAAGTGCTCCAGCGCCAACAGCCAACACCCAGACAACCACCCACCAGCATACTGATAACAGCCCTCCAGCATACTGATAACACCCACCAGCATACTGATAACAGCCCTCCAGCATACTGATAACAGCCCTCCAGCATACTGATAACACCCACCAGCATACTGATAACACCCACCAGCATACTGATAACAGCCCTCCAGCATACTGATAACACCCACCAGCATACTGATAACAGCCCTCCAGCATACAAACATCCATTATACACTTATACACATACATACCCAGACGCGCACACGCGCGCGCACGCACACACGCACGCACGCACGCACGCACCGGTTCCAGTACTGTGGGGAGTCACATGGCCCCTTGGTTGCGACAAAGCCTGTGAGCTCTACAGGGGCTGGGTTTGAGCCAACAGTGCATTTAAATGAGCCTTTTCTGTATGAGCCAGCATGCATCTCTGGGAAGGCTTGCACACACACACACACACACACACATTCACATTTTACAGATTATCAGTATATCTCAATATACAGTTGTCCTCCAAAGTATTCATACCCCTTCACTTTTTGAACACTTTATTGTGTTGTAGATTCAATTTTAAATGGATAAAATGGCCATTTTCACCCATCAATCTACACTCAATTACCCATAATGCCAAAGTGAAAAAAACATTTTTAGAGAAAAAAATCTAAAACTGAAATTTCTCATGTACATAAGTATTCATACCCTTTGCTTTAATGTATTTTTAAAGTATATTTGGTTGCATATCCTTTGCATGCTGTTACATCCTGAAGTCTGTGACCCATCAACATCAAAAGACTCTCGATATCTTATTTTCAGGTGCTGTTACAAGCGATACTATATCCTCTCTGCATTTGAATGGGAATTGGGGGGTGAGACTAAATTCAGATGTAAATTACACTGGCCATGTTTTCACTTTGTCATTATGGGTTATTGAGTGTAGATTGATGGGCAAAAATGGCTATTTTATCCATTTAAAATTAAATTTACAACACAGTAAAGTGTTCAAAAAGTGAAAGGGTATGAATACTTTTGAGCACCACTGTACATCTCTCTTTGTATGAGCATATGTATAATAGTACACATACTGTATATATTTATAAAAGGGCTGGCAGTCATTTATTATATCACAGATAACTACCTTATCATGATACAGGATGCGTATGATCTGCTTAAACTGGCATTAAAAAAACATATTTAGTGCCTATTGCTCCAAAATGAACATATGCATAGAATATGTGTAAAAATAAAAACGAATAAATGTCTTACTTCTACAAATGTGTTGATGAATCCCTCTGATTAACATGTGAATCGTTAAATAGTTAATGCTCATCTTATTTTTGTTTTATAACTCAATACTGTATTTCAATGGCAATATAGCATTTTAATGGATATACTATATTTGAATGAGAATACTGTATTATAATGGGAATATGGCATTTTAATGGGTATAGCCATCCACATGGTGCACCTACCACAGTAACAATGTGCTGGGCTGAGATTGGGGCGTTCTCCACCTCCACCTGACGTCCAGGTCGGGCCAGGAGGGTGATTCCCTGGTCTATGGGGGCTTGGCGAAAGTGGGACCGGAGGACGGCGGCGGGCCGCAGTTTGCTAATCCTGGCGTGGGACAGGGAATGGAAGGGCCCCCTGTGCCTCCCCCCGACATCCTGATCCAAACTCCTCTCCAGGAAGGGCCACTCTGACCGCCTGCGCTGCGCGGTTACGAAGCGGTCGTGATCCCCGGAGAAGCATCCTGGGAGACGAGAGAGACGCAGGAGCGTCATGGAAACACATTGTGATGGTGTGAAGGGAGGAGGGAGGAATAGAGGGCTGCTACCATCTGGCCCTGTTACTTCCCCACAGTCTGGGAAGCCTTCAGCACCTTGGACAGCAGCGGCCGCCTCACACACAGAGATGGGGTGTGCCACAAAGCAGGATTACCGAGTTAGCCGGATAACTGCACTGAGTAAACCTTCATAAAACCTGGAAAAATAGCTGTTCCGGGTTTTACTCAGTGCAGTTATCCAGCCAACTCCGTGATCCTGCTTCGCAGTATACCCCCATAGTCATGTAAGGCTGGGCAGCATTGGCACTAAAAAAGGCATTGTCACTAATATTAATAGTGGCAGTGCATTTATGGCAGACGTTAAACAAAAGTTTAAAAATCTCCGACAGAATAGCTACACCCGTAACTTCATAAAATAATATTAATATTAATTTAACTGCATGTATTCACGAAGAATAGACAATCAGAGATGAGTACGTGTAAATGAATGCCTGTCAAAATCGTTTTCCAGTTCGTTACAATTTTTAAAGTATTGTCTTATTAAAAAGCTACCTTCTCTGTCTGTAGACTAGTTAATCCAAACAAGAAAATTGATAATTGGAAATGTTTCCTTTTTCATAAAGTCCGTTATCGTTCTCTCCCTAGCGACTGCGTTGTTTTCGGACGGTTGCTTCCTCGGTGCTGAAGAAAGGCATCTTATTGGACTGGAAGCGGGGATTTGATTGGCAACAGCGATCACCCATTAATGGGGGACAAATATTAGCACACAAAAAACGAGTCGCCCTTATACCGTTTATCTTAGCCTAAGGCAGCTGGCCATTCATAGGCTATATCCATGACGCGAAGGCGTATACATTTAATACTGCTTAATTTTTACCATAGGAATTCTCGCATCCAGTCCGTCGTCGGATTTAAGCACGTTATTATAAAAGCATAGCACAGATATAATTTCCACAAACCGTCAGCACATCTGTAAACTTCCCGAAATGCGTATGTTGCAGCACGAGAATTGTGACCCGATAATTCATTCAAACAACCTCAAACGGTCGGTTTATTTTCATTATAAATAAATTAAAACTTGTCCTTATTTCCTACAAAACATGCACGTTTGTCAACCAAAAAATATAAGCCTATCCTACGATAAAAATATAGATTTGAGCAAGGTTACCCCTGCACCTGTTATCAATTACGAAACCTTACCTGCAATCTCGAGCTGAAACAAGGCGTAAACAACCACCAAGAATATGCTTCTTCCTCGCATCTTTCCGTGGGCTTAGTCTCCTTCAACGTTCACATTAAAATACGATTTAAGAATGTTTTCTTCCCTACCACTGTTTCTGCGTTCGAGGATGATAGTCTGCGTTTGTGAATCGCTTTCTATTGATTTTTTTTTGCTGCTGTATTTCTAAACGATGTTTTCCCACTGTAGCAGACACGGCGGCTTGGGTTATAGCTCGCGCAGCTACTTGGGCAGACTCGTCTGGGTGGGGGGGGACTGCTGAATAATTAATAAAGGGGTGCATGCTGCCGTTAAACACACACAAGATTCCTTCAGACACACACACCTCTTTCAAAACGTGTGTGGGTCATGTTGTAATTAAAAGTACAACCAAGAATTGTGTCGCATTCTGTCATATTCTGACCGATATGCTGGCAAATATTTAAAAAATATTGCAGACCTGTACAATTTAGATATGTGATGGTAGCAACAGAAGGACAACACCTCAAAACAACTAGCCTATATTTTAACATGAAAATAGAATCTTGATTAGCCTACCTATCATAAGATCATATCATATCATAAGATATTATGTGGCTTAGTTATGGAACTCAGTCAGAACGCATAGATTCTTCCAGGGGATGAGGCCAATCATAGATGTTGTGGAAATTATAACCCATAAGACCCTTCTGCATATAATTGCCAAAAATGTAAATGTCCCCTTTGATCTTGGGGTTTGATCTCCCACCACTCCCCTCCCTTGGCTTCAGGGGTGTACCCACTTATTGTGGGAAGTAATTGGGTACATCGCAAGCACGTTCCATCACCAAAGGAATCCTGGGTATGAGGATTGCTACCGTTGCTTGGTAGGTGTATACAGGAGAGCCTATAGGCTTCCATAAGAGCCCAGCTGCATTGTTTCTGCCCAGTCTGCACCCTCACTCAAGGAAGCTCGCCTGGGCTGCATTCAAATCCAATTTAACACGTTCCCTTCCCTTGCTGTCTTCCCTCCAGGGAGCTATCTTGTGACGCAATTTGCTACTTGCCGCAAGCAAACTTAAAAGGTGCTCTGCAAGGGAGGATTTATGAGAAACAAGCAAAAAAGGAACCGAACCGCCCTTGCAACATTTCAGAAAGTGCAACACCATAGAGTTGAAATGTGACCGCCACATAGTTCTGTGGTGACCGCCCACTTTTTTCATGTGGAGCATTGCATTGTGGGATTCCCTTCTTGCTGGAAGCTTGCATTTTATACCCTTGGTGGAAGGGAGGATAAACAAGGGAGCGAGGGAATATAATTACTCTCTCCCCTTTCTTAAATTGGATCCGAATCACACTTGGTGTGGCTGCCATATTTCATCCTGGCATTTCGGGGATTCTCCCCTTGAAGCAAGAGAAGGGAACAACAGGAAGAAAGGATACATTTCGGATCCGAATGTCATGTCCATGTGAGCCATTCAGTTACCTCAGGCAGAGTATGCTCATAGCAGCATTAAATACAATAATATCCCCCCGCTACAAAAACCACAGTGCACAAAGACACTTTACTGTATATTGTAAGAAGGGCCATGGAAGTGGATGCTTTACATCTGGTGGTTGGGAATCCTAAAAACCAAGCACTCTCATTCTACCCTGCCTGTCTGCTCTCCCTCCCTCCAGAATTTTCTCCACACAAGAGTTAAAACAAGCTAATCTAGAGGGGCCATTTTAAGAGTAGCAAAAGCTAGCACCATAATGTATAAACAGGGTGATTTATTTTCTCTTTTTACTCATTAAAATGCCATTAAACAAGGGAGAGTAAGCATCCTGCACAGATCCAGAGACAGCGGAGGTAATTATATCCCTGTGTACGCATTTTATCTGTGTTATCTACAGATGAAACTGTCACTGTGATGTATGGGGTATAGGCTAATGGTAACTTTGGCAAGCTGAGGCTTGGAGGCCAGCTCCCAAAAGCATCCGTTCTGAGCCTCATTCTTTCACTGACTACCTTTTATTTCAGATTGCTGTTGGGCTTTCTTCTTACTTTGAGTGTGGGTAATACACAAAGCAAATTATTAATCATGATGAACGTGTAAAAGGGAAAAATAAAACCAACAGCCTGTGTTCATTATGGAAATGAGATAGCATAGCTCAGGACTGACATCACAGGGGCTGAAGTCCAAAACTTAAAGGCAGTTTTCGCTGGAGACCTCAAGCCTCCCCACCACAAGAACTACAGTGGCTCCATTTCCAGAGGTACGTTTTAAATGAGAGTGGAATTCTCCGGTCCTTGTACCAGTTTCGTTTGGTTTCGTTTATTAGTTTAGTTGAAACAGAGACAATGCACATTAATGAACATTACTGTAAATGCACCAGTTTTAGCCAGTTGGCTTATTTCCAACTGTAGCCCCTGGGCAATGTGTTAAATGTCAGAAAAAAGGTGTACAATGTAAGTAAAGTAATTGCAAAAACCAAATACATACAGTACAATAAAAGAAACAGAAAATGTCTAAATACATAGCAAGCAGCAGGCATGCAGACAGTCAATTCCACATCATGCAGGCAAGCAGACAGGCAGGGTAACCACATAGCATACAGCAGACATACATACATGCAGGCAAGCAGACAGGCAGGGTAACCACATAGCATACAGCAGACATACATAGTAAAGCATGGAAGACACACAGGCAGTGAATAGGGTAATGGCCTGTTGGTCACATGATTCAGAATAGCTCAGAATACTGGGCCAAAGCCATCACATTTTCCCATTACTTTGAGAACCTCATAACAGAAAACACAAGTTTCTCTCACACAGAAGTTTGGTCCCAGTGCAAAACAACGGCCCTGTAATTACCCGGCTAATGATGATGATCATTGAGTCATTCAGGTTTCAGAGAGCGCCATGTCTTAATGAGAGCTCCGGATTGAGCAGGGCGCTGAGCCACTCAAACCAGGATGTCACAGATTCAAGATCAAGGTCATCTTGACCACACGTCTCAGGGCATTTGTCTTATTAAGTTCCCGATCTGTGGGCCTGCTTTTATTTGCGCAGAGCTGTAATTGAACACTGTGTCATCTCATTACTGGGAATGGCATGCCTGGTTAAAGGTGAATATCAGTATAAATGACAGGGAGGAGCCAGATGTATGTGCATGATGAGAAACTAATTAGTCTGTCTGGATGCCTGAGAGCGATTTCATGAGATACTTTAATCTGTTGTCATGGCTCCCCAGCAGTACAGTGTAGTCTTAGTCCTACAAATCACATAATCTGTTACGGATACAGTCTTAGTCGTATAATCTGTTACGGATACAGTCTTAGTCGTATAATCTGTTACGGATACAGTCTTAGTCATATAATCTGTTACGGATACAGTCTTAGTCATATAATCTGTTACGGATACAGTCTTAGTCGTATAATCTGTTACGGATACAGTCTTAGTCATATAATCTGTTACGGATACAGTCTTAGTCATATAATCTGTTACGGATACAGTCTTAGTCATATAATCTGTTACGGATACAGTTTTAGTCATATAATCTGTTACGGATACAGTCTTAGTCATATAATCTGTTACGGATACAGTCTTAGTCATATAATCTGTTACGGATACAGTTTTAGTCATATAATCTGTTACGGATACAGTTTTAGTCATATAATTTGTTAGTTACAGTCATGGTTATATAGTTTAACTATGTACACGTAAAATAATAATAATAATAATAATAATAATAATAATAAAAATATGTTTTTTGTAGTTTACATGTAGTTTATATTTGCATTTATATAACCTTTTAAAACACCTCTGATTGGTGCAATTTATGAGGCTCGCAATCTAACTTGACAACTAGGAATATGTTTTTTGCTCTCATGTCTTTCATAGTACATGGCTAAAGTTGGAAGTTAACACTAAAGAATACTCAACTAACACAGGTTAACATATTGTAAGAGAACAGCCTTAATTTGATTTTGAATAAAATTGGTCATATGAAATTATGAGGTGCTGCTCAGTTTGCATCCATAATATCCATGAAGGGGACATTTTTTGGAAAAGACCAGTCGATTAAAAAACAGTTTATGAATTGAATACAAAATAATCAACAACATAAAAAATGACATGAATTTAACTAAAGATTAAGTGGAATGCATTGGATGTGGTGAGAACTTTAACAGGAGTGGTCCAACAGTGAAGAGTTCTGGCAGTTACTTGCATGTTGCCGGCCATATCAGTCATTATTTAACGGTGCCGAGTGGCCTGAGAGATCATCTTCAGCCCACATAAAAGATTTGGTTCCTGCAGAGAGGGGTTATATTTAAACGTTATATTTAATTAATTTTAAGCTTCCTTTTATTCATGTAATATTATTGTACTATTATTATTGTGGTTGTCTGTGACAGAACAATCAGTAGAATAAGATAAGTTTTATAAAAATGCTGAACATATTGTGAGTCAGTCATTAACAGTGGTACACATCATTGGTGGCACAGTAGTGCAGTGGTTAGCACTGTCGCCTCGCAAGAAAGAGGTTCTGGGTTCATATCCCGGTCCTGGTCTGGAGTTTGCGTGTTCTCTCCGTGTTCGTGTGGGTTTCCTCCGGGCACTCCGGTTTCCTCCCACACCAAAAAGACATGCATGTCAGGTTAGGTAAAACTCCTGCCATTGCCCTTGACCAAGGCACTGGCCTCAGAACTGGAGTTGGTCCCCGGGTGCTGCACTGTGGCTGCTCACTGCTCCTAAGTTAGGATGGGTCAAATGCAGAGGACAAATTACCCCACGGGGTCAATAAAGTATAACACTATTTCTGTGTAAATTGTTTATAGCAATGAACAATGTGTGCAACTCTTGCTCTTTTATCAACATTAATTTAACGACACTTTAGCTGACATAAAACATTTTTATACTCTATACTCTTTACAACCTGTATTTACAACTATTCTCAAGGGCAAACAAAAAAAAAACGAATTCAAAGAGGAATTTTTAGTGGGACAGGACAGTTTCATTTGCCCCAAACTATGGGAGGAGTTACTGTATGTAATGAGATCAAAGTATATTGGTTGAGGTTTCACGTCTTCGTCACCATGAACTAATTTTTGACTCTGCCCTTTTTTCAGCATACAAGAATAAAGAAATATAGATAGACTAAAATGTAACGAGATTGCAATGGAATTAATTCCTCACGCTTTATTGGTGCCCAATACGTACCTTAATAGCCATAAATAACGTGGTTATAAGCATATTACGGATTTTCCTTGTCTGTCACTAAGTGCAATCTGTAGTTTTCAATGTAAAAAAGAAGAACTGCAAATTGATTTTTTTCTTTTAAGTGTTAAGAGCTTTAAAAATGTTTGTAAATGTAAAACACTTCCTAAAATGAACACAAAAAAGAGGAGGCAGCAAAATATAAACCAACAGCCTAATATATGCAAGCTACTTCGTGAAAGCTTTTGTGAGGGATGGGGGATTTTGAAGGATGCATTTTCAGGGTGAATAAACTTTCATTGTCTATTAATCAAATTTTGTGTCAAAATCCCCGGTGCCCATCTTTGTAAAAAAGGGAGTTTAAGGGGGGGCGCCAGTGTAATCAGCGCAGGGATTTGCCTCCCTCTGCTGGACAAAATGTGGCTTTACAGCAGAGGAAGTCAGATTCCCCAAAATGGGGAATTGTAGGCATCTGGCGTCCCTGGGTTTTCTTTTCAGGTATGCCAGATTATCCTTCCGAATCCCCCATTCGGGGAAATTACGGGATTTTTAAGTAAAATTTCAATTGGCATCTGGAAAATATCTTTGATTATCAATATGTTTTGAATATTTTTTAAATGTTTGTTTTAACTGGGCCCATCTTTAAAAAGGAAGGGAGAATGAGTACAGGTGTAATAAGTGCAGGGATGTGCCTCCCTCTGCTGGACCAAAAGTGGCTTTACAGCAGAGCACGTAGGATTAAAAAAATAATAATTGTTTCTGTTAAAGCGTACATTTTGTTTGGTTATCAGGTGTATATGGATGCACATAATATATATAGTTTTTATTGAGCAAAGACAGCATTTCACGCGCTGAGAAACACCCCTGGGAAGGAGGCGTGGCAGTTCCGGGTTTTCACGCGAAATTTGCCACAGAGAGAGAGAGAGAGAAAGAGAGAGAGAGAAAGAGAGAGAGAGAGAGGAAGAGAGCGCACCCACACAGACACAAAAAAACAAGAACAAAGAGCAAACAAGAAAGATAAAACAAAGAAATACACAACTAAAGCTAAAACAAACACCAGCTTCTCAGCTCACTTTCCTTTTGTCACCCTCCCCCCCCCCCCCCCCCCCCCCCCCCCCCCCCCCCCCCCCGCCCCCCCCCCCCCCCCGGGCCCCTTTCTGTCCTTCTGTCTCTGTGCTTTTTAGTGAACTTAGGACAAACCCAACAGAAATAAATAGGAAGAGCTCAGCTCTACAGATCCATAGAAGGTGCTCTCCCTACAGAGCACAGAAAGGCAAGACGAGACGAGAAAAAGTTGTTCATGTTAACTTTAAACACAAAACTTTTAAAACTCTAAAATCCATTTAAATTTTATTTAAAAATGTATGCAAATATTAAACACATAAAAGTATGGTCCTAAAATTATAATGCTACTTTATGAAAGCTTTTTAAAGGGGATTTTTAATGATACATTTTCAGAGTGGCCAGATGCCTATGAATGAAATTTGTTTCTTCATAATCCACCAATTGGGGTAAATTCCCCCGAATGGAAAATTATAGGCATCTGGCGTCCCTGGGTCTTCTTTTCAGGTACGCCAGATTCCTCTTCCAAATCCCCCGTTTGAGGGGAAATACATTTTTACCAAAATGGGAGATTTTAAAGTATAAATTTTAAAGACACATGGAAACCCTGAAAAAAATGTTTTTATTTATTTGTATTACTTTTTTTAACTGGGCCCATCTTTGTGTTAAAGGCAGTAATATATAGATTGTCCATACCAAAATACAGTATACAATTCATGCATCTCATTTTAAATATTTTGGTTTGATTATCAATCAATTTTTTACATTATTTTTAAAAGCTTGTTTGAATTGGGCCCATCTATGTTAAAAGGGAATTGACAGGAATTGAGTACATTGGCGTAATCAGTGCAGAGCACTTCAGGTGACGGATTTGCCTCCCTCTGCTGGACAAAAGGTGGCCTTACAGCAGAGCACATTGGATTTAAAAAAAATAACTGTTTCTGTTAAAGCGTACATTTTGTTTGGTGATCAGGTGTATATGGATGCACATAATATATATAGTTTTTATTGAGCAAAGACAGCATTTCAAGCGCTTCCTTTGTCCTGAAACACCCCTGGCAGGGAGGTGTCCCCTGCAGTTCCGTGTTTTCACGCGAAATTTGCCACAGAGAGAGAGAGAGAGAGAGAGAGAGAGAGAGAGAGAGAGAGAGAGAGGAAGAGAGCGCAACCACACAGACACAAAAAACAAGAACAAAGAGCAAACAAGAAAGATAAAACAAAGAAATACACAACTAAAGCTAAAACAAACACCAGCTTCTCAGCTCACTTTCTTTTTGTCCTGCTCAATTGTGAGTTTAAGCCCCACTCCTACAGCAGACCTTTACCATTACAAACCGGCATTTCTGTATTTAGTTACTTTAATGACCTCTTCCAAATAGTATTTAAAAAATTACAAATTGTATCCTGTTTGGCGATCACTAATTGAATGCATTTGAAGATACCTTTGAAAAGTATTGACAAGTAATTGCAAATACTTCAAAATATGTCTTTTAACAAGTATTTTAAAAGCTGTGTTTTCAGTTATTTGTATTTTAATGAATGCATTGTACTCAGAAATCGAACCTCACCGTACATCACAACAACAGAAGCCAAACGGCTTCATTCATCCAGAAGCTAGTCTGAGTTGATGGATGCATACTATTGACACACCGATTCTTCCAGGAAGCATGTTAACCAAATGTCCATATTTACAATGGGGTGGAGCTAATCAATCAGTTGACTGAACTCACCTGCTCTCAATCAGTAATCTCAGCTAGGGTATACAAATTACCTGCGCAAGTTGACTTGGGTAGCGTGTTTGGAGTTCTTGAAGAAATACTGTTTGTGCACTGAGCTGTTTTGAACCCGTTTTTGTCTGGAATCTCTCCTGGCTACTGGCTCCTGCTTGTATAATGGTGCCTGTGAGATCCAAGATTCTACATCATGCCTGAAAATACAGAGGGGAAACTTCTAATAACCAACCGAAATCAACCGCTTTGCCAAAACATTCACCAGCAATGAGGACAAAACATCCAGTGTTACTTTCAGTGTCTCATCCAATGAGCCTGCTGGAAGCCCTCTGGATAAATACTTCGGCTACATGGATCAACCTATGAGACCCAACAGATTCTCCAACCATCAGCAAGGAGGTCAAGGAGTCCCCCTCCGTACCCAATTTTCTGCTGACCTACTGCAGTTCTGGAAGACAAATGCTGGGCAGTGTCCAACCCTCAGTAGAATTGCTGCTAAATGCATGTGCTAGCCTCCTCTGCTGCTGCAGAGTGTGTATTCAGCATAGGTGGTCATAGCCAGACCAGACAGTTTATCTGACAGTGATCAGCAATTTGAAACATTTTTTTAATATAACCAAGAACCTTTCCACTGCAGTTTATGTATCAATATAAATGGCTGTGGGAATAGTCTTATTGAAACATGACAAAGCCTAATGTGTTTTTATATTGTTATTGCTAAGCAATCTGCTCATTTTAACATGCCTTGGTGTCATCCCTTTTTGATTGACACCTCTGTATAGAACTGCAGTCTCTTGGTGCCAAAGAAATGTTCAATGTCTTAATTTTAGATTTCGTTCCCACATACTTTATCAGTGTTCTGTATTAGTCATCCAAAAAAGCACCTGGCTCTGTGGTTGTCAACTCTTCTGAGGGGCCTTGGATACAGTATGTGTAATGTATAGGGTACACAGATGGGATATTCATGCAGAAATCACTTGGATACAGTATGTGTAATGTATAGGGTACACAGATGGGATATTCATGCAGAAATCACTTGGATACAGTATGTGTAATGTATAGGGTTCACAGATGGGATATTCATGCAGAAATCACTTGGATACAGTATGTGTAATGTATAGGGTTCACAGATGGGATATTCATGCAGAAATCACTTGGATACAGTATGTGTAATGTATAGGGTTCACAGATGGGATATTCATGCAGAAATCACTTGGATACAGTATGTGTAATGTATAGGGTTCACAGATGGGATATTCATGCAGAAATCACTTGGATACAGTATGTGTAATGTATAGGGTTCACAGATGGGATATTCATGCAGAAATCACTTGGGTACAGTATGTGTAATGTATAGGGTACACAGATGGGATATTCATGCAGAAATCACTTGGATACAGTATGTGTAATGTATAGGGTACTCAGATGGGATATTCATGCAGAAATCACTTGGATACAGTATGTGTAATGTATAGGGTACTCAGATGGGATATTCATGCAGAAATCACTTGGATACAGTATGTGTAATGTATAGGGTTCACAGATGGGATATTCATGCAGAAATCACTTGGATACAGTATGTGTAATGTATAGGGTTCACAGATGGGATATTCATGCAGAAATCACTTGGGTACAGTATGTGTAATGTATAGGGTTCACAGATGGGATATTCATGCAGAAATCACTTGGATACAGTATGTGTAATGTATAGGGTTCACAGATGGGATATTCATGCAGAAATCACTTGGATACAGTATGTGTAATGTATAGGGTTCACAGATGGGATATTCATGCAGAAATCACTTGGATACAGTATGTGTAATGTATAGGGTTCACAGATGGGATATTCATGCAGAAATCACTTGGATACAGTATGTGTAATGTATAGGGTTCACAGATGGGATATTCATGCAGAAATCACTTGGATACAGTATGTGTAATGTATAGGGTTCACAGATGGGATATTCATGCAGAAATCACTTGGATACAGTATGTGTAATGTATAGGGTTCACAGATGGGATATTCATGCAGAAATCATTTAAATCCTTATTTAACTTCAATACTTATGGAGACAATGCAATGCATCGTTCTGTTAATACATACATATTGCAGGAGTGGGGATTGAACCCACGATAGCTGGGTTAATAACACTCACCCATTTTAGCAATGTACAGTAGCTGCATATTATGTAGATTTTTATTATTGGATTATTAAACATTCAGTGGAAAAACGGTGAGTTCTGAGACAGAATAATGTCAAGGTGAAACACATCACCCCTGGACTTGATCAATTAAACATTTTAGGGAAAATGAATTAAGTTGAATAACGATAATCATTTTTTACTCCTTGAAACATATAGAACACGCGATAGAGGCGTCATTTCATTAAAGTTTTGCTCGGTGGCGCAGTTTACAAACACAAGCAAAATTAAAAGTATGTTGTCTTTTTTTCCCTCCAGTAGCCTACTGCAATGGGTGTTGTTTTAATTCTGTACACAAGGGGGCTCTATGTCCCCAACATACACTTACATATGCAGGCTTAGTCCTGTTTCACTGACCTGTCAAAAGACATTTGTGATTCCTTATGATCACCTCTGTATAGCTCTTAGTAGATAAAATATCCAGCCAACGATCATAAAACTGGAAAATTACATTACAGTCATTTAGCAGACACTTTTATCCAAAGCGACGTACAACTAATACACGTGTCAGTTCTGAACATGAATCATCTACTGCCATGACACACCTAGAGCGAGGGCAGTGTGCAGAAAGCCCCCGTAAGGCCAGGGCGAGGGCAGAGTGCAGAAAGCCCCCGAACGGCCAGGGCGAGGGCAGTGTGCAGAAAGCCCCCGAATGGCCAGGGCGAGGGCAGTGTGCAGAAAGCCCCCTTACGGCCAGGGCGAGGGCAGTGTGCAGAAAGCCCCCATACGGCCAGGGCGAGGGCAGAGTGCAGAAAGCCCCCGTAAGGCCAGGGCAAGGGCAGTGTGCAGAAAGCCCCCGTAAGGCCAGGGCGAGGGCAGTGTGCAGAAAGCCCCCGAACGGCCAGGGCGAGGGCAGTGTGCAGAAAGCCCCCGAATGGCCAGGGTGAGGGCAGTGTGCAGAAAGCCCCCGAATGGCCAGGGTGAGGGCAGTGTGCAGAAAGCCCCCGAATGGCCAGGGCGAGGGCAGTGTGCAGAAAGCCCCCGAACGGCCAGGGCAAGGGCAGTGTGCAGAAAGCCCCCGTACGGCCAGGGCGAGGGCAGTGTGCAGAAAGCCCCCGAATGGCCAGGGTGAGGGCAGTGTGCAGAAAGCCCCCGAATGGCCAGGGTGAGGGCAGTGTGCAGAAAGCCCCCGTATGGCCAGGGTGAGGGCAGTGTGCAGAAAGCCCCCGTATGGCCAGGGTGAGGGCAGTGTGCAGAAAGCCCTCGAACGGCCAGGGCAAGGGCAGTGTGCAGAAAGCCCCCGAACGGCCAGGGCGAGGGCAGTGTGCAGAAAGCCCCCGTATGGCCAGGGTGAGGGCAGTGTGCAGAAAGCCCCCGTACGGCCAGAGCAAGGGCAGTGTGCAGAAAGCCCCCGTATGGCCAGGGTGAGGGCAGTGTGCAGAAAGCCCCCGTATGGCCAGGGTGAGGGCAGTGTGCAGAAAGCCCCCGAGGGCAGTGTGCAGAAAGCCCCCGTACGGCCAGAGCAAGGGCAGTGTGCAGAAAGCCCCCGTATGGCCAGGGTGAGGGCAGTGTGCAGAAAGCCCCCGTATGGCCAGGGTGAGGGCAGTGTGCAGAAAGCCCCCGTATGGCCAGGGTGAGGGCAGTGTGCAGAAAGCCCCCGTAAGGCCTGCACTACACCAGGCAGTGGCCAGGCATCCCTGTATTTAAAACTTTGTGCTGTTATTGTGGCAAAAGGAGGGTGCACAGTCTGTTATTTATTTTATTTATACAGGGTAGGTTGACTGAGCAAGCATGTGGTGATACTTAGGGCCTTTAAAATGGGTTGTGGATGCTTGGTGACGGTTAAATTGATGAAGTCTCCAAGCAGGCATAGCGATGGGGAGTGTGAAATGCTGTGACTCAGAAGGACAGGCACTTTCTGTATGATGCCTTCCCTGGTGGGCAGAACCAGGTGGCGTGAACATTAGTTATCTGGGGTGTTCAGACTGCAATGTGAACATTAATCTATGTTAATAAATCCCATTCTGGACATTTTGTGTTGGGTGATGTGTCCTCAGTGAATACTCTTGTATTGGATGAGATGGTCATATTGAAGATATTATTGTAGATTTGTTTCCAGAAATTGATATCAGTAGCTATAGCTAGGTATTTCTCCCCCACCCTACAGTTCATAGAAAGAGAGTGGTATCTGTGTTAGACAGTAGTTTACATAATTTGGATAAGGGGTCTTTGATTTTGGGAAGTGCGTTGTGAGTTGTTCTATTAGTGGTGGTCGTTGAAGGCTGTGATAAACTGATCTTTGATTTCAGTTTTTAAAGTGAAGGTACTGCAGAAGATTCTCACTAACACTATTATATTTCTGGATTAGTGCTGTGAATGGCAGAGTGTAAAATCCAGGGGTCAGAAAGTAAAAATTCTGCCATGTGTTTCTTCCAGTCCCAAATTTCACTAATTACTTCTACCACAAGAATTGTGCTATTAGCAAATCCAGGTGACTGGAACAAAATACTGGGGAGGACTTTCATTTTCTGAACCTGGATTTTACACCTCTGGTGAATAGCATCAGTGACTAAAATGTCTTCCAGGTGGGTTATTCTTCGTCGTTTCAATTAATTATGATTATTATTATACATTATATGTACATGCGCCTTTAGAAACTCAAGGACACTTACAATGATGTGGGGGAAACTTGCCTCAACCACCACCAATGTGCAGAACCCAATGTGGCGACTTTAGCGAGGTGATTACATCTTTCGCCTGAACACCCTCCATGTTCTCAGCATGACCCTTGACCTCCCCCAATATGAATTTGCAGCAGCCTCCTCAGTTTTTGGGGAATGTCAGTCATCAATTCACTCAGCTGTTTCTTCATATTGCTCTGAAAATAAGTTTTGAAATTCAGATAATACTGACATAAAAGAACAGCTGATTATTAGGTATTTCTTTAGCCACGACTCCCCACCTCACGTACGGTTAAGGACTCTTCTCTGCCATCTTCGTCCGTGTAAAATGCAGAGCACATTTTTTGAGATCCCTGCCTTAACTCCACTCGATTCAACCAAAGCAACCAACTGTCCAACACCATTGGGAGAGACTTATTGTGATTTAAAAAATCAGCTCCTCCCCTCTCCTCAAAAAACTCCCTGCTTTGGGGTTGGCTTTTAAAAATGTGCTTTATCACTTGAGCTTGACGATGTGCATAAGGAATTATACGCTGGCAAATTAAATAAAGGCTTCAGACTAATTGCACCAATTGCTTGGAAATTACATAACTACAACCTGGAGGATCATGCAATATTACCTGGAAATGACCGTGGCAGAATAAGACCTTCCAGAAGACTTCTAACACAGAGTTATTCACTTAGCGGGCCATAATTACTGCCCTGACATTTTAATTTTAATTAGGTTACCGATGAGTTCCTCGAAGGTTCGCTGTTGCAAAGATCATTTTTGGCCAAAGCCATAGTTCCACTCGGGGAAATAATTGATTAGACTGGCAGGAGCTGAAGGTGGACACAAATTTCCAACAGGCCTAAATTACCAATGCCAAGTGACTTAATACTGAGGGTAGGTTGTGGCTTGTCAGTTTCTCCCCACCTACCCCTCAGCTGCTGTTAAATCACACAAAATTCAGTGTAAGCTTGCAAGGTGCAATACTGCAGCCATTACCCAGAAACCTGCTCATGATCACCCAGTTTATAGTATTTGATCCAACTTCTCCACTACAACCATTGCAGTCAAACACCACCCCCCCATCAAATGTCAGTTAATGCATCCCAAATGATTGCATAGACCAGGGGAAGGCAACCCTGTTCCTGGAGTGCAAGAGATATGGTTTTTGTCCCATCCAAACCTATAACTACATAACTGCATTCATATTCATTAATTAGATGTAATGAATGCAGGTGACCATGTGCTGGAGGCAAAATATTTAGGCTCAAACCTTTAACGATTCATCAGTATCTAGCCCAGACGAGAAAAATAAAAAATGAATGTCCCCAGCACTCCAGGACCAGGGTTGCCTACCCCTGGTGTAGACAGTACATTTTTTAACTCTCGTCATATGCATGTGAGACTGTGATCTTACACAAAGCACATGTTGCACATTTATGAGTCTCTGCTGGTGTCCATGGCAACCAACTCCCTTTTATGATCTACTAAGAATGAGCGTAATAAACAAAGCACTCATTTTCCACACGCGTCAAATTGACCATTATGTACACTTGTTATAGGCTATTCTCTTTAGTAATCACAATTCAAGTAAACACATGACACAGACAACCATTAACTGATGGACACTATGTGGTTCATGCTTTAAAAAGTACACATTTTGCACTTTGTTTTAAAATTAATGCAAGAATAGGTGCCATTAAAAGTCAATTTATACATACAAATATAGGCCTTCATCTCAAAAATTAATCTTAAGAGAAATTAATGGCATGCTGGCTAATCTTTGAAGAGAGGTTCAGGGAGCATGAGGAATCATTTTCACACATGAATTGGCCACCTTAACCCCATTGAAAGTCTTTGGGATGTGCTGGAGAAGACTTTACGGAGTGTTTCGACTCTCCCGTCATCAATACAAGATCTCGGCCAAAAATGAATGCAACTCTGGACGGAAATAAATGTTATGACATTGCATAAGGTTGTTGAAACAATGCCACGACGAATGCGCCCCGTAATCAAAGCTAAAGGCGGTCCAATTAAATATTAGTGTGTGCGACTTTTTTTTTGGCCAGGCAGTGTACAATCAACGAACATTTCATTCTATGCTTTATGCAGTGGCGGCTCGTCCATAGGGACGCTAGGGGCGGCGCCCCACTTGATTGGATAGAAGAAAAATAAAAAATAATAATAATAAATAAATATATAATTTTTTTAAATTATTTTTTTCATCTGAAAACATTTCATAGATTGTATTTATAATTCATATAAATGTATATAAATTCTAGTCAATACATGTATGTTGAATAATTGGCTTTGGTTGATTTGCGGACATCATTACCGTCTCTGTTGCTCTGGGGCGTCGAATCGTACGTCCCTCACACACTACATTGACATGCATTGCTACCTAGCGGTTGTTGGAAGGACTGCACTTTAGCTTGAGGTCTATGATAGCATTTGGGGCATTGGGCAGAACGCCCTGGCCATTCTCATTTAACCCCATTCAAACGAACATTGTAGTCATGTTCAGTAGATGGCGCAAGAGAGCACACGTTAATGTCACATTCGTCCGACGAACTTTGGTGAACTTCGTTGTTTACGCTATCTTCCAGCGACATGGCGGCTGCAGCAGATAATGTTACATTAACGTTAGCACTCAACAGCGTGGAGTCTATTTTTACAACTCAGTTTGAGAAGCTTAGTCTACAAGAAAAACTCTGTTTAAAAGAGCTAGGTCTGGATAGGCCAGATATTCATCTACAGCAGGTGGCTAAGGACAGAGGGAAGTCCTACACACGAGTGTTCTCCAGGAGCTGGTATGATAAGAAATCATGGCTATGTGGCTGCCCAATTCGGAATGCGCTTTTTAGTTTTCCCTGCCTTCTGTTCCGTTCAGAAAAACAGGGCCAGGGTGAAATGCTGTGGACGAAAACAGGGATGACAGACGTTAAGCACTTTTCCAAACGAGTGAAAAAACATGACACGAGCAGAGCACACATGGAAGCGTGCCTTAAGCTATCCATGCTAGGAAGAGCTAACATAGCTACACAGCTGTCTGATGGATATCACCCCAGTATTCGAAAACACAACCAGGAGGTGGACAACAACCGACATATCCTTTCTAAATTGATCGACTGTGTGAAGTTCTGTGGGGCCTTTGAACTAGCTTTGAGGGGGCACGATGAAACGGAATCATCCGAGAATCCAGGTGTGTTTAGGGGATTTTGTATCGACACTGGACGGTGCAATGAAAGAGCACTTGGAGAATGCAACCGGATTTAAAGGCACCTCAAAAACCATACAGAATGAGCTACTGGACTGTATGCTGTCTGTAATGCAAGGCCACATTGTCCAGGACCTACAAAGCATGGATTACATGTCTATCCAAGCAGATGAGACCACCGACATAACGACGCATTGTCAGCTCGTCATTGTGTACCGCTACATCGACACTGCCAACACGGTGCAGGAGAGATTTTTTGGCTTTGTTCGATTGGAAGGAGGCACGACTGCAGATGCCATTGGAGGTGCTCTCCTTGAAAACCTGGCCCTGCAAAGTTTCTTTATAAGTGAGGAGGCATGCTGATAGTGGAGCAACATTGTAAGGTAGGCTAGGCCTATTCATTTATTTTTCCTTTTTTTGTGTGCGAGATCGTCATGTTGTTCTCCCAGCTACACGCTGTCGCTCTCCAGTGTCAGTGCCGCTGTCAAGGATATATTTTTTTGCTTTATATTGTTTGCGAGTGCGACCATGATCAATGATCAAAGAATAATCTATGAATCATTTTCTTTAGAAAACAAATTCAGTAATTTTCTATATAGCCTAGATCAGGGGTCGCAACCCAAATGACAGAAATAGCCTTTTTTTCCTTCAAATTCTCTAGTTTGGGAGCCGCAAGGAATGTACCCCTGGATATGAGAATAAATAAACGGTAAAGAGATGCACGTTGATTGTACAACAAACGTTTAGTAATGTCAATAAATACCCTATTATTTTTTCCCTACGCTGTTGATGTCACTGGTGTTTTAATGAGTCGATCCTCTGTTGCATGAATATGAGCATAGCCTATAGCAGGTAGCCTACATTATTAATGTGCATTAGCCTAAACAGTCAAAATGTAATCGAGCTAAATATAGACGTGATGAGTCATATTTGATTGACTGCGCTCCGGCAAAAATAGCACTACAACTGTAGCAGTTAAAAGCCCTGTTTGTGCACTCGAGTCGGCCACAATGTTACTCTATGATCTCCGTGTCTGTCATGACCCGCCCCACTTAGTCAGCCAATCACCGGCCGCCACTGGCTTTATGCTACGATTGGAAGCAGAGAAGAGCATATGGATTGGAAGTATAAGTATGGCGTTTTTGAAAGCTGCATTTGAGGACATTTAACACTCCGAAAATATAAAGCTAGCACGTCAATCCTGAAGGGCCCACATGTTGAACTCAGCAATTCCCGAGAGAATAAATGTGGGCAGGGAATTCTGGGTCTTTTATAGCCAATCAAATTGGGGGATGAGGGATGAATAAAACGTACCGCCTCCTCTCCTTCGTGCCCCGGAAACGGATCTTTGTGTCGTAATCTTGTTAAATATTAACGTCTCAACACGAACCGCAATGTCAGGTATATTGTACACTGTACGCAACTATTTGCACTTGAAACGTACAGACAATTTTCCATATTTCTGGAGAGGATTGGAGGAAAATGGAGAGTGAAGAATATTGGAACACAGCCTGGGAATTTAGCCAGGATACTCAAAAAGTGCAACTGGATCTCAGAACATCAGCTTAACATCTCTTCTGAAGAACGCACAGTCATTCGTAATATACATTTCTGTCTGTGTGTATGCTCGGTCTTACGTGTATGCACTTTGAATATGGTTATATGCGTGCATGGTAGAAAATCACATATTAATTGCATGCATTACACTGATTTTTATTTTATGTACGAACACTTGTACTTCATGGGTCATTGGACATGACATCACTTTTGCAGTCATTGGAAAATGTGGCTAATGATACTATAAAGAGCCTATGATAATTACCTCAGAGATATTGTCTTAAACACCAAATGATTCTGGGTTTGATATGACAGCACCTTAATTATAACCCCACTCAATGGAGTATCGCAGGCACAAGTCTCTAGTTTGATTGATAGATAAATGAATATCATTGGGGCCTGGAGATAAATCTACATTCTACTTCAGTAATTTTATATGATCGTTACTTGTTCCAAGGACAATTTGGCCCCTGCCAGTGTCACAATTTTGTATCTTCAAATTTAGTTATATAATAGTCGTTAGATTAATTTAGCCATGTTGGTTTCTGGCAAAAGGCGATTGTTACATGAATTACTTTTCTTTGATCATTGGTGAAATTAACTGTTTGCAAAAAGAATGGTTACAGAAGAGAACCGGGAAAACGGGAAAAATAAAATGGACAGTTTGTCTACTTCCGACGTTTTCTTCATATGGACACACTGGAATTCTGAAGATTTCCTATGAAGTACACTCCCAATAGCACCCACGAGGACTGCTGGCAGGGCCATGTAGATCCTTTATAACACATGCAGGTCAAGGCAGTGTTAATGACCTGTGTAATTTAAGCAGAAGCTAAAGTTCAAAGCTTTACCAATGCACTCCGTGTCTGAGTTAATGTGGTGCCTCCTGGTTGTGGAGGTCAGGTGGCCATCTGGGATCCAGAAAGAGACCCACACATCTGGCCATTTATTCTTCAAGGGCATGGAGAGGGCAGCCATTTTAAATGTATTCATTTCCACAAAAAATTTGTTAAATACAACTGAAGTTTGGTAGAACTTTGGGTTGTGTAGTTACCTGGCCATGATATGAGTCCAAATGGTGGCGAAATATGTTCGTTAGTTGCTCTGTGCTCCCCTGGGGTGATAATTCAGAATAGAGTATTTGTCGCTCTCCATTCACTTCTAAAGGGCTACAACCATCTCAAAAAGATACTTCTAGCATGTATACGAACGCGAACGAAGAGGGTTCTGTCAATACAAACAATAACCAGTCCCTGTACTTTTTTATTTTTTTTAAATAAATGGCCCTTTTCTGGCTTTTTCGTATTTAATTTAGATCCTTTAGGTAATTCTTGCGCCAGAAACAGAGTTAATGTGCCGATGCGTCAGAAACCACTCATTGGTCCAAATTTCCACGGAAGCGTTCCTGGTAGCATATCTATGGTAAACAAACCGACTTGCCGACAAGTCTTTTCTGGTAGCTTGCTAACAACATTGAAGAAAATAGTACTTTTATAAATAATTTGAATTACACCAAAAAAAATATGTACAAGGACTGGCTATTGTTTGTACTGACAGAATATGCACACAAAGAAAATAGACCAGCGTATATTCTAAAAATGTGGCTCAATGCATACAAGGTAAAAGTGGGAGAACTAAAATCTTTATTCCATTAAACCCCATTAAATGAAGAAGCATGTCATGTAGCCTCAGGTGAACCTAACGGACCATAATGTACAGTAACCTTAGTAAACCCAATGTCCCAAATCAAATGGAAAGCAAACCAGGCTGACTGCAGAACAAAGCCCATCCAAAGTCCCCATCAGATGACAGATCACAGTCGCAAGGTAACTTCTCCTCACAATCAGCGTAAATGTGTCCTTTATCCCCTCAATCCACAACACTGCTGTGTGAATTGTGCATTTATAATGCCTTGACATTTGGCATTCAACACTGTGGTAGATTAAGACTGCTTTCAGATTGCTTTCATTACGTTACACGTCACCCTACGGCCTTTAGCAATGCATAAATTAATGCAATTCAGTGCCTGCGTATTGCAGTTAAAGCTATGGTGCCCCTAACTGTCCATCAAGCCAGCTCAGACGACACTAAGCATTGCTGTAGTTTAGTAGAGGCCAGTGCAATGATTTGGTGAATTCTACTGACACACCCCATAGCACCGGGGTGCGACCATTAAAAGAGAGATGTAAATACGGTTAACTTCTGAGTAAATGTATCATGTCACGATCGTTCAGTTTGACAGGTCAAGTAGGAATGGCTCCAAGCAGAGAGTGGAGTGTTGAGGGTGATGTTGATTGAGGGCAAGGAGATTGAGAGTGAGGAGGTTGATTAAAGGCAGTTCTACACTCTCTGACACAACATTATTGCAAGTGGTGCTTGACAAAATTAAACCCCCACCCTCCAAAATTAAAAAAAATAAACCAACTGGCAGTAAATTAATTAATGGAGATCATTCCTATGACTACATTACGATTTGTTACCCAAATAACGATGTTTGCAAAAAGGACAGCGAAAGGGAGTTTAGCAAAGGGAATTTAGTAATATTCATATCATGAATATTACAGTTTAAGGCAAAATATGAAGTAGCTGAGGTTCACTCTGAAAACAGATGGAATTACACTGAATTACATGACCATCCAGTTCCGTTTATACACATTTTTTGTTCTGTTCCCTGTAGATAGAGTCCTCTGACTGGTGCCAAACAGCTCCAATGTTGCCAGATATCTGAATTAATTCCCCCCCAAAAACGATTCTGAAAACCCCCCATCTTCAATTGGCTCCCATACAATTTTCTCAATTTGTGCCCCATACCACCTTCTAAAATTCCCACATCTGTCATCGACTCCTATACATTTTTTTACTCTAAAACTTCATAGATTAAAAAATAAATAAAAATCCCATACATTTATGGGTAAATCCCCCAGACTGGCAACTCTTCGGATTGGCTGATTCTCAGGTCTGGTCCTGCTTGGATAACCCTGTTCAGCATATCGCACTTCTGTGCACGGTTCATTTATCCGGCTGGCAACGCATAGAACGGATTCAAACTACAACAGCTCCTCTCAAACTGCTGTTTCTCAGCAGCACTCTACAGCACGCTGCAACATACGGCAGACCGGGTTTTACCCACCTCACACAGATACTCTTTGGGCCTGATTTACGGGTTTTAAAGACATTTAGCAGGTGCAAAACCATTTAGCACACACAAAACCAATAACATGACCAATTATTGGTGCAAAACAAATTTCATGACCAATCATTGGTCATGTTATTGGTGTTGCGTGTGCTAAATGGGTTTGCACACACTAAATGTCTTAGTAAATCAGGCCCTTAGTGTACAACCAGCCATGGAAACAGAAAAATTGTTCTAAGAAAAAGAAATTCCAGGCTAGGTAGTTTCCAACATACTTATTTCCTCTTCAAATGATCGGTTAAGGCCTTGCCAATTACTGCGATTCATGCCACTCTAAGAAACTATTAATGGTGTCGTACGAGTAAATTGTTAAAATGCCACCAACGAGTTGATATTGACCATGACACATCCTGGGGGAAAAAAAGAAGAGCATGTACCAGTTCATTAAGCAGACTCAAGCATCACTGTATACGAAGCGCACAGCGCACATCATATCAATCAAATAAAGGAAGTGGAGCAGGAAGACCAAGATAAATCAGAATAACAAGTCACTGACAGAGCAGTCAGTGCTAACTGACTGGGGAATAAATCCATTAAATACTAAAATAATGGCCTTGTGAATAATCCGGGCTGCAGGTCACCTCCAAACGATCAGAGCCATAATGGGGGATAAAGAAATACCAGTGATCTGGAACTAAAATGTTATTTAAAACTTAATTGGTTAACTTTTTAAAATTCACACACACAAACGACAGGAGTGAAAATGGACATTTTGTCCCTAATTTTCGTAATGATGGTTTTGTTTTAGTTTTTTTAACCTCAAAAGTATATGAATGGTCATTGCTCCAATGGTACATTATGGGTGTCATACCAGAAAGACAGGAGAGGTCAAGATTGAAAAGGAGCCACTTTCCCCAGGAATTACCCATGTTCCTATTCATTAAAGGCAAAGTCCTGTTGCAAAACTATCATCGTCATTAACACAATTAACCTTCCGCCTTTTTGTAATCCAGCACGAAGCCTCAAGGGTGAACAAGTCTCCCTGGATTGTGCCTGACAATAGGAACCTTCCAGAAAGGGTTTGATAAAATGTGCTGTGCATCAGTTTGCATTTGCTTTGATTAAAATACTGCTGAGGACAGAATATTTGGGTCATTCAGCAGTATAAAGAGTTATTCTACCATGTTCCTGTGAATACAACATTACTGATGTGAAGTGTTTTTCACCAATATCTCTTGCCAGATTCTCCCCTCTATGTCACATACATACAATCTGCAATTGTTAACTTGTGAGAACTTAGATCATGGAAAATGCTAGATCCATCTAAAAGTTGCATGTGTAATTTCACCTAAAAAAAACAAGGGAGATGGACTTGAGACTCCAATATTTGGGTAGTGCAACCATGTTGTGTGAGCAAAAAAAAATAAAAGGGCGAAGAAATTCTGGTTCCCACTATAGAGGAGCGAACAGTACAAGACCAACTGTGTAATTACCCAGGAATAGTCTCCTCAGAACGCAGGGAGGTAATTATACCAGCATGAACCCGCCGGACCCTCAAGCAAATGATACTTGCAGATTACATACATTTACAGCCGTGCCTAAAGCACACAGAGGTCTTAAAAGCCAGTGTATTTTCACAGATGCCAACACCCACATATGGTCAGACACTACATTAGACGAGCAACAGCAGCTCTTCACACACCAATATTGAGACAAAGTGTGATAGACGTGGTGGTGGGAGAGATATGGGGTACGATTCAGAAATTCCTGATCTTATGACTGGTATTAACTCATCTTCACAACAGTGCTGTAGGCGCTCTAATTTCAGAAATGATTAGATATCCACCTGGTTCACTCGATGTCTGTGAATACAATTTGTTTAGCGCCAAATGCTTTGGACCACATCCAGAATGCAGACCAACATTTAGGGGTTTTTTTCTTCATTGCAAGCTCATACTGTAAACAACCTTTATTACCACATTTCCATTCATTAGTGTAGTTTTTAAATACTTTCAATTGGCAAAATTCTTAATTTTATACACTGTATTTTTATTGTGGAAGAGAGAGAATCGCTGCGCTTATAGTGGCCCTGGGCGAGTTGGAATCACGGTCAAGCTTGTCCTGAAAAGTGACCTCCACTCTACTACCGGCTGACGGGGTTGTGCAGCAGTGATTCTCTAGTGGTTGCTACACAAGGGGGGGGGTTTATTTGGCTACCAAATTGGGAAAAAATGGGAAAAAATCTGAAAAACTTTTTAAAAGAATAATTCCAAGCCACTGTAAAAGGTTGTAGATAGAGCAGGTAGGAGATGTTCCCTCTAGTAAAGTTTAAAGCAGCAATGTGACAATGTGCCCATGTACATTTTATAATGAAGTGTGTGGAGAGGGACCACCTGCAATGCATACAGTCAAGCTGGAAAGTCTGAACACCCCTTTCACCTTCTCCACATTTTATTACATTACAGACATATTCTACAATAGATTGAGTTCATTTTTTGTCTCAGAATTCTACACAAAATAGCCCATAATGACAAAGTGAAAACATGTTTTTAGAAATTTTTGCAAATGTATTAAAAATCGAAAACTGCAATCTTTCATTTACATAAGTATTCATACCCTTTGCTTGAACATATTTTTAAAGTATCATACTTAATATTTGGTCGCATATCCTTTGCATGCTGTTACTTGCAGTGATCCATCCACATCTACTCCGTATCTGGCAACAGAGTGATGGTTTGGGGCTCGTTCGATAGCTCAGACCCTTGATGACAGCCATTTAGCCAGCCATGTGTTCCATACTGTACCAGTGTAATTTACAGCTGAATCTAGTCTCAACCCCCAATTCCCATATAGATCCATTCAAATGCAGAAAGCTTATAGTATCGCTTTTAACAGGACCTGAAAATAAGATATCGAGAGTCTTTTGATGTTGAGGGGTCACAGACTTCAGGAAGTAACTGCATGTAAAGAATATGCGACCAAATATTAAATATGATACTTAAAGCAAAGGGTATGAATACTTATGTAAATTAAAGATTTCAGTTTTTGATTTTTAATACATTTGCAAAAATTTCTAAAAACATGTTTTCACTTTGTCATTATGGGCTATTTTGTGTAGAATTTTGAGACAAAAAATGAACTCAATCTATTGTAGAATATGTCTGTAATGTAATAAAATGTGGAGAAGGTGAAAGGGGTATTCAGACTTTCTGGCTTGACTGTACACTCAATGGACTGACAAAGGTGAAAATAGCCCAGTCTACACAAACCTAGACACTTTCCTTTATGTTCACTAAAGGACAAAACTAAAAGCTTTAACGTATACAGTACTTATTCCCAGGGGAGCTGAAAGTGCCAATCATCCTGAATGGCATTGGTATTAGCATGATTCCATTTCAGAATGTTCCGGAAGGTTACTCAAGGAAACAATCACATATATATATATACACCATATATATAGCCCATTATCAAGGCTCGATTTGGTTATAGGAGAGTGCAGTGAGAGGTGGAGGGTGGGGCCAGAGCAGAAATGGTGCTGTGTGTGAAGGCGTTTCAGCTTTGATTGGCAGGGGACTCCATCTCCCACAATGCAGAATGCTGGAATTGTGTGTGTGTGTGTCATGTTTGTGTGCATATACAAATGCAGGCATGATGTTAGAATTGAAAGGGTGCAACACAAATTGTCCCACCTTTGTAAATGGCAGTTTACATGTCAAGTGCGTTGGGATTGTGTTTCATCCGCTTTCGATCTATTCCTGGTCACCCCATGACTAATAAAAATGTTACTGCCATTTACGAAAGCATTCAAACCTCATCATTCTGCTCTGGACTGATGGAGTACGACTATAGGCCTAATGGGATAAAATACTGTTCATGCCTGCAGCTGTGCTACAGGTAGTTTGCTGATGCATGCAAGTGAATAGCTTGCCCTTGCACCAGTCAGCAATGCATCACTTCCTGTCGTCACGCTGATGTGATTTACTTGAAGAGTTGATTAAAACTGAAAGGTGTGTGGTTGCCTTCAGCCCCAAGGTGTCCTGAGGGAGGGACACACACACACACACACACACACACACACACACACCTCTGTATGTTCGTTCAAGGACCAAGTCAATCACCAGCACTCAAGTGACAACGTTCAGCAAAGCCCACGAGCGCAGCAACTTGTACACAGCATTGGATTCATCTGTATTAATTGAAACACACAGTTCTTATTTTATCACATATAATTTATTATTGATCAAAGATCTTCCCATTGCCAAAACTATGCCTGCATGGCTCATGTACAGTTAGTAAATAAATTAAGTACAGATTTCCACCCGTAGTCATGTTGGCCGATTTTTGTTAAGTCTGTCTGCCGTTTCACTTAGTGTCAGTTTGATAAACGGACGCGTAGATACGGCCGATTTCTTAACAATGCCACAATTCAGTCACCCTGCTCCAGCTACGGGCAAAGTGAACATAAACATGCACATACTTGATTTTTAAGCAGGTGGTGTGCCGTCAGATTGGCATATTAGAATGATGCTCTGGTTCTCCTGGGACTCTCGGTTCATTTCTTAAAATCACAACTCCCTCGATAGAACTCACCGCCTGCCAGTGAGAAACAGGACCAAAAGCCACCGTTGGTTTTAAGCAGACTTTAGTTGTTCCCAAGCTTGTAGAAACTAATAGCGTGTGAACATAGACAAATACACTCCGGCAGGACAAGCAGTTTAAATTACGGCATTTTACCGCCGGTTTTAACGGCCACAATCACAAAGAATACTAATGGGTAATAAATGGGTAAAAGCGAGGCAGAGCGGGCCTTCCACAGTGAAGGCGCTGTCACATACCTCATTCCTGCTGTGTTGAAAGCACAGCGCTCCGACCTGTACAAGACCTCATTTATGAGCACCATCCACTTTAAGTGCGTTCCAAACGACGTGTGTATTCGTACTCAGTTTAATTTAATTAATTTAATTTCTCAAACAATTATAGGAGGTCAGGTGAATCGCATTTTCAATGATACTCGAGCGAGAGATGAAAATGAACTTCAGTGGGAAATTTAAGAATCGTTGGCAATGAACATTCGCTTTTTCCTACATACGCATCACTAAGAGGATCGACCGAGGAGGAGAACGTTAATCTGTCAGTTAACAGTATTTTTAAAAGCATCTTAAGGAAAGCTATGCTTGCTCACCTTGCATTAACAGTAGATGCCATGAATGGCTCAAATCAGCTACTGTCAATAAAGAATACAGAATCAGGCCCAAGGGTAAATCACAGGTTTGTTTGAGGATAAAAATTGATGAGAAAAATAGATTAGGCTTTATGAGTTCTTAGCATCATTGCCGTAAGATAAAGTCCAGGGGCCTCGTGTATAAACGGTGCGTACGTACAGTACAGAAAAGATGCGTATTCCAGTTTCTCTGCCATTGGAGTGACTAATTCCCACAGTCTCAAAAACGTGTGTATTCATGAGTCATACTCTGCGTAAATGTGCACATGTTTTGATGTCAAGTTTGTTGTTATAAATGCCAAATCCGTGGGGAAAGTGGTCGACACATCGTTTTTGTATGTATGCACCATTTATACATGAAGCCCCAGGTGAACGAAACTGAGTCTAAATTACGGCACATTCTTGGAACAGAACAGAAACTGTGACGACCTACTTGAGCTACATTTCAAGGCTCAAATTTATAGCAATAGATTGATTGGGATTAGTTTGTTTTTGCATCAATCATGGTAGCCAATAGTAAAGCTGGATTTACAGCTACCGGCTTCCATTTCCATGTCACTCGTCCACTTAAAATGTGAGCGATGTAGCGTCGCGTACAGTAAATCGCTGCATTGTTCAAACTGACTAAATTCTTGGGCACGGCAGTCTTGTGTCAAGGCAATATATTAACCCCTTAGAAAGAAAGTAGAGATGCTGACTTATGGGTTTACAGGAAATTGATTTGCCTCCACTTGATTGATGTACCTCACTGCCCCTCTACAATTTTCTAAATGTGCATGTCAACTGGAAACATTTGTCAACAAGAGGACATTTGCCAAAGTTATAAGCTATGATTGACATGTTAAAGTTATGCTCTTAATTGAACAGTGATTCATCTGCCCATTGTGCGCCTATATATAGACAAGCACAGACAATGTAGGATGCGCTGATGGGTTCTATATAAAGTAGCAAAACTACTACACACCACTTTAAAGAAAATACTATATGTTGCACTGCTTCATGTTCATCAACAACTTACTGATTGTAAACACTTGATTGCAATGTGCAATACAGTCACTAGACATGCAGACGGTCTCGGAAATTCTGTTCAAAGCCTCAAGTTTTCTAACATCCCTATAGCTGTACAGACTGTTATCGTTTAAAAATGGAGTGGTTTAAGACCGTGGCGATGAGCTGCTTTTCAGAAATACAGAAAAAAAGGACACTTGTTTTATTTTATTTTTTTAAACTGTCTACAGCGGCGTCATTTCTGATTGGTTGGTACTATGACAAAGTTGACTAGTAGTCAACATTTCAGAGAGACAAACATACTGGTTATTTGTCGCTGTGTACTGACTCCACCCCCCGCTGTTTGCCGCCGTTATCGATCGACTTTGAACGGAATCTTGTAGCTTTGTCTCTGTCGCAAGTAGCCTAGACGGTGTGAACGAGGCATAAGCCGTGACAGTCAACCACAGCTGGAACTAAAAAGAATGAATTATGATTGCAATGATCATTTTGTAGTAGGCAACCTTTCATGAACCTAACTGCTTCACAATGTGTAGCTACTACCTGATGCATAGCAGCCATTTTGTGCCAGTGCCACTCACCCGACATATACACACAGACCCCAGAGTCCGCAGGCTATGGAGCTGATATAAATCAGCTGCAGGGTGGCTTAAGTTCTCAGAGCAAGGTCTCATCCCTCAAAACAGCTGCTTTGAGGACCTGCCTACACGTGTTTGGTTTATTAACCAGCTGCTTTGGAGACACCAACCCCACCCCCGCCCCCACCACCACCAAAAGAAATTTTAAAAAATTTTAAACAAGAAACAAAAGGCCAACATTTGAGAAACCGGCCAAAAAAGCCACAGCGCTTTTAAACCAGCCACTGATTAAATCAACTAAATTCCTGAAAAACAGACCAAGAATAGAGAGAGAATAGGTTTAAAAAAAAAAACAATGATTATTTTCAGGCCACAAAGTAGTTGTTGAGCCACTGCGACCTGAATATAATCTTCAAATAGCATTTCAAGGCTGCTAAAGCAAGATGACATCTAGAAGGTTGTTTTTTGTTATTGTTCGCTAACCTCTCATACTAAATGGCTTGTATATCTTATTGAACCAAGACTGAACAAAGACATGGACTATTTCTTACAAGATCTTTCAGAATTAATTCAGCCATGGTTGCCTTCGGCTTGCATTAGTTTTTAAAACCATCAAGCGATTTATGGTGTTATTAAAAGTATTATCTGAGCCCAAGCTAGTGACGTAGTCCTTGTACTCCAGTGTAACCAAGCATTTATATATATTTTTTTTCTCACATGGTTTGATTTATTTAGTCTTTTCTAACCTTTGGTTCAAATCAGCCGGAAAAATCAAACATGTGCAAATCCCTGCTGGGAAAAGATGAAAATGAAAAAGCAATAGAGAGAAGAGGTTCAAATGCAAAACTCTGTTTGCCCTGGAGTCTCATCAAATGTCAAAAGGAGAAGAGATTAAGAGGCCTGTGATGGACATGAAGATGAGCCCATCAGGACTATGAACAGGGGTCAACCCGTCAGGCACATCAAGGGGTGGCTGTCAGGAAGCCCAAAATGCCCTCGTCAGATTCTACAAATAATCAAACCCAAATGAAAGATGGGCTTGGACAACAAAAATGTCTTTATGTCCAGCATCAGCCACACATACCATATATAGGTCTTCCGTGCAGTGCCTGTAGTGCCCATTGAGGCAAGCATACAGCGCAGTGGGCTGGTAATACTGACAGCAACACGTACTGCGTCCGGTCAATTGATTCAAGTGTTTTCAAGCCATTACAAAACACAGGAAATAACATTTAGCAGACGCTCTTATCCAGAACGACTTACACAACTTCTTGTTACTTTTATCCATTTATATAGCTGGATATATACTGAAGCAATGCAGGTTGAGTATCTTGCTCAAAGATACAATGGCAGTGTCCTACCTGGGAATCGAACCTGCAACCTTTCGGTTACAAGCCCAGTTCTTTACCCATTATGCTACACTGCCACCCATATAAGTGCTAGAAATTCATTATTTTAATGTTTCTCAGTTATTGTGAGGATGAGAAGATAATTTTTTTGTGCAGGTAGCCTACACTGCATCATGCAGTCATGAGTCTGCTCCAGTGTTACTTTAGTTCATGTCCCTGATTGACTTAATCCATCTTCCAAAAATGTAATGGCCCGGGCCCGATTCAAATAAAAGCCACTTTAAATATGAATGCCAGTTTGCCTTTCACCATCAATAACATTATGACCCACAAGTGGCCGTTTGATCCTTCATGTGGGTTGTTTGCGCTGTTAAATATGAAATATAAAAATGGCCTTACTCCCCTAAATGGTGCTGCCAACTAACATCCTCACTTGCTTCTGTCCTTTCATGGGCTGTGTCCGAATCAGCACCCTTCCATACTATTAGGTAGGCTTGTTGAGTAGACAGAACGAGAAAGCCGTTAAGTAGGCATATTCTCTAACTATAGTATACTTAAAACCCCCGTATGATGCACTTACTTTTGGGGTTTCGCCGAGTATATTCGGGAGCACACTTTTCAAGTAGGTCGCATAAATATAACACGCGGCTTTGCTTTAAAAAATTAGGTGCAGCTTTGCTGACGTTTTCCTTCAATAACAACAAAAACAACATGTGACATGGCCGCGCAAGGGTGGGACGTCTTACAACACTTCCACAATACGGTTGAAAAATAGCATGGGAAATTTTTTTTTTGCGTACTGCACTTCACGGCTAAACAGTGCACATCTCGCCAGCACACTGTACACAGGAGACAGGACGCAGTAGATAGGGCTTCGATTCAGACACAGCCGTGGCTTTTCAGAAAACTTGCGGAACAGAATGCACTGTGGGAAGTCACCGAGCTGCAGAAAGACCCCACTCACTTGATTAGAAACACACACTACTTAAACCCACACGTTAGGAAGGCATACGGTGCCATTTCTTTAACTTCCTGTTCATAACTGAGACAAACATCTGACTTCACCACCCCAAGAAGCCTTAACTTTCCAAGGAGGAAGAAAAATAAATTAAAAAACCCCACTGCAGCCACATACTGGCAATGCTTTGTCCTTAGTTTGCATAGTGTTGCAATGTCTTTTCAGATTGACAACTTGATATACTATTATTGAATATATTACAGTATATACAGAGCAAGAGCAAACTAAGGGCCCTTAGTCAGGGCTTATTGTATTGTACCATAGACATTGGAACTTATAAGATCCAACTCTGTTCCTGCTGTGGAACAACAGAAGTGCAATCATCGTACTCTAAAAGCCAGACTCATTAGTTTTCGAGAGAGAGAGGAAGAAAAACAAGCTGGGAACAGTCCTTGTGCCGCTCTCGCAGAACCCATTACCTGGTTAATACTAATCTGTCTTAAAAACGTGCTTCATCCATCCACAGGTTAACACACTGCGAGCAAGGACTGCTTACAAATGACAAAAACACTAAAGCCGCCAAACCGTTTTTTCCTTTAGGCACCTACAAGTCAATATTTCAGCATGAATAATGTGTGGAGGGAATAATAGTATTTTAACTAAATTCAGTCTGTGGCAGTTCTTGTGATATTTCTCAGTGCTCAAACCCTCAGTTTTCTGAAATGAGATATCCCAGCTCCTTCAGAATGTGGTGTGGGGGGGGGAAGCATCCATTTCTTCTCGATCATTTCCATTTCAATCCACTATCCAATGGCCTTGGAGGGAATGTCATTTATATCAGCGATTGCTTATGCAGGGAAAGGAGTCCGTCTGGCCATAAATCAGTTACACAAGGTGGAAAAATGGTAGGGGTGGCTTTGTAAAGCACCATCCTTTTGAAATTTGTTTTTACTCTGCCACATCTGTTCACTTTAAACTTAAATCCAAATAAGATGTGAAATATGAATATGAAAAATGTCTGCTTGATGTTTGCCCCCCCCACACACCATCCAAGTGCAGAAACGTCAACAAAAATGATACATTACAGTACCACTGCTTCTGAAGGACAGTTATATTGAGACTAGTTTTAAGTTTTAGACATTGTAAAAGATGAATAACCAATAGAAATATTACTTGAAGAATTTGAGCATTTCCAAAGCTTGCACAGGCAAGGCAAATAAAAACCATCTCGACAAAGTATTATATCATGCAATCAATAAGCGCAAAACTAAAAGTTAATTGTGCCATTTTAAATCAATTAGTTTCCAGGCAACATTCTTTTGCTTGAATACTCAGGCAAACATCCCTTTTTCCTTGACCAGCTATAACTACATACGCGACTCACACACTGATTATAGCATTTACCAGCAGTAGGGATAATGAGTTTGCCCATGTATTTTGGAGTCAACAGGCAAGATCTATTGGGATCCAGTAGGTTTCAATTCATCAATGACCCGGCTTATGCATTTACATCTTACACATGCACATACATAATGTCATTACAAATTCAACTTTCAGTTTACGGGGGAGAGAAAGAAAAAGTGCAAACCTTTGGACTTGTCAGGAAGTGACTGTTCAGAACAACTCACTGCAGTCAAGCAGTGTTGAGACAAGGCTCTCTAACAACCGACAGTGCAACCACTCAGCCTACAACCTCATCAGATATGAGTGGGGGACACTGTGCTGTAGGAGACACCGTCTTTCGGATGAGACATTAAACCGAGATCCTGACTTAAAGTGGTCATTAAAGATCCCATGACACTCTTCGCAATGAGTAGGGGGTTCCCCGGTGTCCTGGCTAAATTCCCACCTTGGCTCTCTCAACCTGCCATCTAATCATCCCTTGATTAAATTATCTCCCTCTCCACCTCAACTGATGCGTGGCGAGCGTTCTGGCACAAAATGGCTGCCGTGCATCTCCCAGGTGGGTGCTACACATTGGTGGTGGTTGAGGCGAGGTTCCCCCTCACTATTGTAAGTGTTCTTGAGTTTCTTGAACGGCGCATATAAATATAATATACAGTGGTGCTAGAAAGTTTGTGAACCCTTTAGAATTTTCTGTATATCTGCATAAATTCCATCTAAAATGTGATCACATAAATGGCTGTAACTTAGGTATCAAACGAGGCCCAAACCATCACTCTGCGGCCAGATATGGAGTAGATGTGGATGGATCACTTTAAGGGTTTCTTTTCCTGACTTTTTTCCCCATAGAGTTCTATCGGAAAATGAGTTAGGAGAAATAACCCTTGCCGTGATCCATCCACATCTACTCCATATCTGGTAACAGAGTGATGGTTTGGGGCTTGTTTGATACCTTAGATCCTGGATGACTTACAGCCATTTAGCCAGCCATGTGTTCCATACTGTACCAGTGTAATTTACAGCTGAATCTAGTCTCACCCCCCAATTCCCATAGAAATCCACTGAAATGCAGAGAGGTTACAGTATCGCTTGTAACAGTACCTGAAAATAAGATATCGAGAGTCTTTTGATATTGATGGGTCACAAACTTCAGGAAGTAAAAGCTTGCAAAGGATATGCAAGTATCCCAGATTTAAGTAACCAAGGGTTCACATACTTTTTCCAACAAAGCATTTAATGTTGGATAATTTTGCTCAATAAATAAATTATAAAAGAATAATTTTTTTTGTGTTTTTTGTTGAGCTGGGTTCACTTTATCAAGTTTTAGGACTTAGATGAAGATGGGATCACATTTTAGATGGAATTTATGCAGATATACAGAAAATTCTAAAGGGTTCACAAACTTTCTCGCACCACTGTATAACAACGATTAATCTAGTCAATCCTATTTGGGAGCATTTAATTCATTGTGCGATTATCATCTTCAGCCTATAATATGAAGAGAATGAGGTAGCATTACTGCAGTTACTCCATGCCTTCAGACACGCTCCAACCCAGTGTGAAACATCCTCCAACAATGTAGCCATAAGAAACGCACTAAAACCATACATTTTCCTGCTCATTACAGATAAAGGGACATGTCAGACAGCAGTCCCCTGAAAACTATCCCAATGATCAGTGCTCCGGTTTCAGTTCTCTGAACAGCGAGAGACATTTGTGCTAGAAAGTTTGTGAACCCTTTAGAATTTTCTGTATATCTGCATAAATTCCATCTAAAATGTGATCACATAAATGGCTGTAACTTAGGTATCAAACGAGGCCCAAACCATCACTCTGCGGCCAGATATGGAGTAGATGTGGATGGATCACTTTAAGGGTTTCTTTTCCTGACTTTTTTCCCCATAGAGTTCTATCGGAAAATGAGTTAGGAGAAATAACCCTTGCCGTGATCCATCCACATCTACTCCATATCTGGTAACAGAGTGATGGTTTGGGGCTTGTTTGATACCTTAGATCCTGGATGACTTACAGCCATTTAGCCAGTCATGTGTTCCATACTGTACCAGTGTAATTTACAGCTGAATCTAGTCTCACCCCCCAATTCCCATAGAAATCCACTGAAATGCAGAGAGGTTACAGTATCGCTTGTAACAGTACCTGAAAATAAGATATCGAGAGTCTTTTGATATTGATGGGTCACAAACTTCAGGAAGTAAAAGCTTGCAAAGGATATGCAAGTATCCCAGATTTAAGTAACCAAGGGTTCACATACTTTTTCCAACAAAGCATTTAATGTTGGATAATTTTGCTCAATAAATAAATTATAAAAGAATAATTTTTTTTGTGTTTTTTGTTGAGCTGGGTTCACTTTATCAAGTTTTAGGACTTAGATGAAGATGGGATCACATTTTAGATGGAATTTATGCAGATATACAGAAAATTCTAAAGGGTTCACAAACTTTCTCGCACCACTGTATAACAACGATTAATCTAGTCAATCCTATTTGGGAGCATTTAATTCATTGTGCGATTATCATCTTCAGCCTATAATATGAAGAGAATGAGGTAGCATTACTGCAGTTACTCCATGCCTTCAGACACGCTCCAACCCAGTGTGAAACATCCTCCAACAATGTAGCCATAAGAAACGCACTAAAACCATACATTTTCCTGCTCATTACAGATAAAGGGACATGTCAGACAGCAGTCCCCTGAAAACTATCCCAATGATCAGTGCTCCGGTTTCAGTTCTCTGAACAGCGAGAGACATTTTTTGCATATAAACTGTACAAGAAATTCTATCTGGATCGGCTTTCAAGTGAGGGCCCAAGTGCCCTCACTTTTCTCCCACACACTTAAAATATCAGCGCAACGACAATTAAAGCCTTTGCATATGCCGAGAATATATTTTAATGGCGCCAAGACGCTGCTTATTTGATTAGCGCTCATTAGAACTTAATTGCTCTTCTCCAAAAAAAGATAACCTCAGCTTGGTTTACTTCTAAGATAAATAGATGCTTGGCAGGATTACAGTCCCCATGAAATGAATTCCCTTCTCATTTCTTTTGAGGCTGATCGGTGCTGCAGTTGAGAATGTGCACAACGGTAATGGCAATTTGCCCTCTACCATTGACCTCATTCAAGTTCACATTGACTCAATTAAGTCACTGTGTCGAGACTCCATTTCCTCCTCTCACATCGCTTCTCTGCCTTTGCTAAGATCCTTTCTGCCTGCATGTACAAACATCTTAAATCGCAGGTCCTCACACTGTCGGTTCACTGATAGTCCTCACACTGTCGGTTCACTGATAGTCCTCACACTGTCGGTTCACTGATAGTCCTCACACTGTCGGTTCAGTGATAGTCCTCACACTGTCGGTTCACTGATAGTCCTCACACTGTCGGTTCACTGATAGTCCTCACACTGTCGGTTCACTGATAGTCCTCACACTGTCGGTTCACTGATAGTCCTCACACTGTCGGTTCACTGATAGTCCTCACACTGTCGGTTCACTGATAGTCCTCACACTGTCGGTTCACTGATAGTCCTCACACTGTCGGTTCACTGATAGTCCTCACACTGTCGGTTCACTGATAGTCCTCACACTGTCGGTTCACTGATAGTCCTCACACTGTCGGTTCACTGATAGTCCTCACACTGTCGGTTCACTGATAGTCCTCACACTGTCGGTTCACTGATAGTCCTCACACTGTCGGTTCACTGACAGTCCTCACACTGTCAGTTCACTGACAGTCCTCACACTGTCGGTTCACTGACAGTCCTCACACTGTCGGTTCACTGACAGTCCTCACACTGTCGGTTCACTGACAGTCCTCACACTGTCGGTTCACTGATAGTCCTCACACTGTCGGTTCACTGATAGTCCTCACACTGTTGGTTCACTGATAGTCCTCACACTGTTGGTTCACTGATAGTCCTCACACTGTTGGTTCACTGATAGTCCTCACACTGTTGGTTCACTGATAGTCCTCACACTGTTGGTTCACTGATAGTCCTCACACTGTTGGTTCACCGATAGTCCTCACACTGTTGGTTCACCGATAGTCCTCACACTGTTAGTTCACCGATAGTCCTCACACTGTTGGTTCACCAATAGTCCTCACACTGTTGGTTCACTGATAGTCCTCACACTGTTGGTTCACTGATAGTCCTCACACTGTTGGTTCACTGATAGTCCTCACACTGTTGGTTCACTGATAGTCCTCACACTGTTGGTTCACTGATAGTCCTCACACTGTCGGTTCACTGATAGTCCTCACACTGTTGGTTCACTGATAATCCTCACACTGTTGGTTCACTGATAGTCCTCACACTGTTGGTTAACTGATAGTCCTCACACTGTTGGTTCACTGATAGTCCTCACACTGTTAGTTCACTGATAGTCCTCACACTGTTAGTTCACTGATAGTCCTCACACTGTTGGTTCACTGATAGTCCTCACACTGTTGGTTCACTGATAGTCCTCACACTGTTGGTTCACTGATAGTCCTCACACTGTTGGTTCACTGATAGTCCTCACACTGTTGGTTCACTGATAGTCCTCACACTGTTGGTTCACTGATAGTTCCGGGGGAATAAAAAATGAACTACTGGCAATTTGAAAATACAATGAAGATGCCCCCGATTTGATTTGATGTGAAGCGATGTCATGTGCACTCGGTCTACTACATGGATATGCATTCTGATTACATCATGGCCAGAGGCAGAATGAGCAACAAACATGCAAAGTGACGAGGCTGTAGACTTACTTTCTGGGAAAGTCACCATTTTGGATTGAGGAATGTTTTACACAGTAACTGCACCAGCCAATCAACTGATTCACACAGCACAGGAAATCAAGTCCAAAAAATTAGCTTGGAGGACAATTAGACACATCACTTTATCAGTAAATGTGACCTTGTCCTATTCAAAAGATCCCCTCGTTTACTCTTTATTGGAGCTGACACTGTCCAACATTCATTCGAGGCCCTTCAAGTTATGGAGAAGCTAATCGGGAGCCAGTCAGTACATCTTCATTTCCAAACATGTCCCCTTAAGTGAATTATAAATGCAAAGTGACAGCTAATATCGGGCTGCACAATGCAGATTTTGCCCTCAGCCTGTCACAATTTAGTTTACTTGCACTTCAACCCTACAGAATCCATTGACACAAAACTAAACCTTCATTATTCATTTATAGCAAGCCTAAAATAAGCCATGATTTATTCAATTTTGATTGACAGTTCACTGACCCAAGACATGAATGAGACAAAAAGTTGTCAATTAAATTCTGAGACTCAGAAATCTATTGATGACAAACTGGTCCTTCAATACTGTTGATAAAGAAATTACCTACAGGACATCAGGAACATGACATTCCAAATTTACAATGCATGCAATAATGCAAGTTAAATATATGTATACATGTGATCATGAAGCCACTGTGCTTTTGTAAAGAGTAGCGAGTGGTTTTAACTTCATATCACTGCGACAAAGCTACAATGCAAATTAGCGCAACACTTTCAGTTACCGACGGTAACCAAGTGAAGAACATTAGACGAAAGGAATTGTCTAGAAGTTCCTTGTTTTTGAAGAAATGTGTCTTCACCATTAATGCCAGCAAAAGGGTTTTAATGAGTGTCTTACTTTGAACTTTTGTTAAATACCACACAAAGACAAATTAATTTACTTTCCCCTGCACTGTCTGTCATATAATTAAATAGTTTGCTTTGTGTATAGCTTTTTTTGTAGACATGAAAGAGGATAATTTTCATTCTCAAGTGAACTGGAAGTAACAGAATTAGTTTCACCTTGAATTATGACAAATAACGTAGTGAACACGGGTAAAATTCACCAGCAGCAAGAACGTTTCACAAACAATACCTTTCATCTGTCAAATATACAAAAATTGGTTTGGATTAATTAGAGCGGCCATTTGCTTCATCTTATTTACAATGACAAAACTTATTACCTTCAGAACAGAGAGAAACATACCCTCCATGAGGTGACTGGTGTATCAAAAAACCCTACAGCACAATCAAGCACCCAAACATTGGAGGGGGACAAAAAAAACCCGGATTCTTTAAGAGGCACAAACTCTTACAAACATGCTGTAATCTTACACTTATTGCAGATTCAGATAGGCGATATAACTGGTTATATAAGCAATAATGCTCATCTTTCAGATTATTTGAAAGGTGCTGTAAGTGGATCTATAAATATTCAAACGCAGTTGAGTCAACATGTGGGTAATGGGTATTCCAAATTAGGGACAAAATTAATCACATCTCTGACCACCACTTGAATCAATATGACGTGAACACCTGGTATCAGCCCTCGTCTTCTCCACACTGCAATCACCCGTTTGGCTAACAGCCACTGTACTGGAGGACTACATGTCTGGGGCAGTGGACAGGCCTTCAGACATCACATTGTCTAAAAGGTGTCGCAACGGGGTGATCCACTCAGTAATCCCACCCTGCATACGTTCAATTAAATTTTATTTTGTATAGTGCTTTTTACAGAGAAGTGGGAAGAAAAACTCCTCTGCAAAGTTAACTTAATTTAAACACTCACACAGTGCTGAGGAAGAAACTCCCAATAGGAAGAAGTCGCAGGAGGAAAGTGGCAAGTAAGTAAAGGTGGAATGGGTGGTAGCAGAAATCTCACACAGCAAATAATCAATAAGGGTGTTGTCACAAAAGCCATTTTATCCATTATGAGGAAAGATATTGACACTTTTGATTCTCAGCAGTGACCCGTGCCGCTCGTATACAGCAACGGCCCTCTCCCATGACACCGCGAGCCTAACAGCCAGTAACCGCGAGCAGCACCTTGCATGCCTACAGTCATCCATCACAGAAGGTCCTTTAGTGTCCGTTTTAACGAAGTGAACGGAGGGCGCAAACTCCCAACAGCACAGAGTTCAGGAACCAGCGTGCGGCATCGTCATGTCTGACAAACGCGTGTTCAGATACTGAACAGCACTGGATGTAATTAGCTGTGGACCAGTCTCGTGTGTTAGATAGCTTCATTAAAAGAATGGCTCCACATTAGTCTTTCCCTACAAGCAGGGAACTTCTGTCTTAGAGGAATGCAAAACTTTTCTGTAATGCAAAAGTAGCAGTGTGCTTGTACAGCATTCCTCTATTCCCGCGCACAGTTACACAATTTCAATCCCAGAGATACAGAACCATCATGGAGCTGCTACATCCTCTCTTAAAAAAATATGTAGGTGTTCAGACAGCTATTAAAATCTCTTCAGTGCAATACGATAATGACAAATTCTCAAACACCAGGCGGGTATTTCCCAAAACAAGATCACAGAGTTAGCTGAACCTGAAACCCTCCCTAATATGGAACACGGACTGAAGTAAAAAGCTGTTCTGGATTTTACCAAGTACAGTTATCCGGCTAACTCGGTAATCCTGCTTTGTGAAATACCCCCCTGGTCACAATGCAGACTAGAACCAAGAGCCCAGTGATTTCACTTCTGGAAAATTTAGGTTGAACTCGAATATTGGGCAGTGAAAGTGTTATTAAAAGGTAAAATGGTGGAACAGGAGCACCTGAACTCTGGGCTGAGAAGTCTTTTGACTCGTCCCACTTTACTTCGAGCCCGTCATACAATACCTTGATTATCGCAATATGTTGCTACAGCATGACAATTGAATGCGGTAAAAATGAATGCCCAGTTGGCGAGCGGACAGAAGCATGGAAGCCATCTGGACCTATTTAGGGAATAGAAAGCAAAAGCCAAGTGTGGATTCCACCCAGCTGCTTTACCAAACAGCCCAAACTGGAGGAAGGATATGTAGGACGTTTAACTGCAAGATAGCAGTTAATTAACCCCCACAAGAATATCACACTTAAATAGCTCAAGGAGAAAAGGTCACTTATTGGTGCACAGAAAAAAATCCGAGCCAATCAGAGCCACTTTGACGTGGGCAATAGCTGAACTGCAGCCAGGGGGCACTTGAGTACCACTTTATAAATGTGTGAAATGTTTAAAAATCCAGCGTATTTACTGACGCACATCCAAAACGCTACACTGCCACAATGTTTCAGAATGAGAAAATGCAGTCCTGTAATATGGAAGCTTTGTGTATTGTGCGATGAGCTAAATTAGTTCAGATGAACTTCTTGCAATGTGGCCGATTGATCATTTTAATTACCTACCATTGCTGAAGTTGCCATAGCACTGCACTGGATACGTTTCCATTTAAAGCTTAATTAAAACTACTCCACAGCGTCTCTAACATGCGTTTGCCTTCAGTTATTGAATGTGACTGTTGCTAGGAAATCCAATCCTAGCCATCGGGGACCGTAAATTACATTCTGTACTAGCACAATAGCGGGGGGGGTGGTACAGAGAAAAAGTACTTCATGAAACTGCATCAACACAAATTGGAAATGCTTTAGCAAGCACCAGACAGACACACAGGGCATGAAAAGCGTGATGTATGAACTGTTGCCAAACTCAAGTGGATGGACAGCCATGAGTTTTTCTCTAATGCTGGTTCCTGCACTTTTCCCCAAACACGAGTAAGTGCTTTAAACATTAGGGTTCCCTGGACTTAATCCACAGCCGCCCTTATCTGGGTCATAACTAACTGCTCAATTTGGGCCCTCGTTTCAGCACTGCCACACAGCAGGTTGCACCCAATCACTCCCACCGCCTCGTCCCCTCCCAATGATATTCAGCGGGTTTGGTCACAACCAGTGTTCCACCCGCACATCTCAGGGGCAGATATCTGGGGGGGGTTAAAGTTCATCTGAGGATTTATAATTAGGACGGGGTCTAAAAATAAGCATGCTGAGCACTTTTAATAAGGTACAGTGTGGAGTCACAGGGCACAATGATGGGGAGTGGGGGGTGTTAGGATGTTATTAGCACCTGACCATCCTTTCACTGAAACCAACAGAATTTCTCGCAAGAGCGTGTCTCACATATAAAGTAGTGTCATACCAGGACACGTCGGTTCAAACCCTTAACCCGGCTTAAATGAAGGCATCTCCTCCACTGTCACGGCCATTCAATCATTGCTTTGCTTCCAGGCATCACTATCCAGCAGCTTCTTAGCAATCATTTGAATCAATGATGCTCTGGAATCCCAAACGGTCCAAATATCAAGATGGTTGCTCAGCAACAATTCAAAAACAAATTAATTCAGACTTATTTGACCATTTCTGAACGCTTCATTTTGGCATTCCTCATCTCCCACATCCAGAAGACGTTAAAAACACCACTCCAGATGCATTCGGGGCCATTTACCCCACTCCGTCCAGAATTTCACCTTAACTGAGCATCAAGGTACGCGCAACAAGTAGTACAATTTGTGATCACATTCAGAGGGATCCTCTCAAATGAAAACGAAATGACTTCACTCCCAGACGTTCACTGCGGACAGAAAAACCAATTTTCACTCCAGCGCATTATGTCCTGCAGTATAACTGGCCACCGAGAGGTAATAATGGTACATTAATAATGGTTAAAGACATTTATCAATTGGTGTGATCTGCAGTTATGAGCTGCGGTGGAATAGTCTGAGGAGGACAAGAGGCATTGGGCGGTCTCGTTTTTCCATGAATGGGGGTATAATTTCCCTGTGGGGAGCCACTTCTACTCTGCCACTTGTGACTTGTTTCCAATTGACTGTGCATGCATGCATCTGTGTGTGGTTTGACTGTGCATGCATGCATCTGTGTGTGGTTTGACTGTGCATGCATGCATCTGTGTGTGGTTTGACTGTGCATGCATGCATCTGTGTGTGGTTTGACTGTGCATGCATGCATCTGTGTGTGGTTTGCTAACAGAAATGCACATTTTCAAATCACCGTCCACGCTGTTTTTGAAGAGTAGTGTTCTAATCCGTCTAAAGTGAGTCATTCAAACCCACATTAATCGTGTACACAGACAATACTCTAGTTTAATGGGTTTGGCAGAGGATTATAAAGTCACATAAAGCCAGGCTGTCCTGTCCACTCTACGCACTGCAAAATACACAATTTTAAGATTCATGCATGCGTCTGTGTGTGGTTTGCTAACAGAAATCATAAATGGGAACACTTTTAATAATTTCAGAATCATAAATACACAATTTCCTACAATTCCATCTGAGGCTCTGTAAGTGCACCCAAAAATAAAAATGGATGCATATGGAAATGGATATTGCTGAAGTCTAAAGGTCTGGTTCAAATCAGGACAGAGCACACAGACGTTTGTGCATCACTCTGGCTGACACATTCACACACTTACCCCCCCAAGACTAACCTTAATCTGTGGCCACGGGTATATCGTTCTTGCGAAATGGCAAAGACAGCAAAGCGATAGCGCACAATATCATCTTTCAAGGACAGGCTTTCACCCGAAAGAGGCAATACGGCGGGGTGGCCTGAGTTCAGGTCTTAGACCGGCAGATTGCTTTTTTCCCTTTAAATTATGGATGGAATTGTTGCATCCATAATCTTAGCACTGAACAGGCACATTTAAAGGTGAAACCCAATAAAAGCAGGTAATCTACAAACGTGAGACTACAAAAAAAAGGTATAGGCCTACTGTGCATCCTTACCGGCATCACCAAGTGACAATTGTAATCCTCGGCCTGAGGGTTTTTTTACAGCACTCATACTAAACTAGGCTAATTACCCATGCTGCTTTGCGCTTGCACATTTGCATAATTGCATGTAATTCTCTGTGGAGACCATGCACTGTATTATAAAAAGGGAAACGAGCAGGACCTGTGTTCTAAACCAGCTCAAACAGCTCACCATATAGAACACAGCTATGGACATTCAGTTCAATATCAGGAATGCAACTCTAATGCCTGTTCCTCAATATCTTTTGTACATTTGAAATGAGTTCCCTGTGCACATCAAAGAGAACAGCACAAGTGCTAATGAACAGGCTATGTGCTCCCGCGCCGGGGCAGTCGCCATACACAGAGTTGCTACGAAGCCTCCGCAGATCAAATCAAACAGGTGGGAGCAGGTGACGGTAAAATCCTCAGTCAAATAACCGGACGGAATTACAGAATAATGAAAAAAGTTCAGTCGGAAAATTCAAATGGGTAATCAATGCAGGGTGCTACAAGATACGAAATAATCAAAGTAAGCATATTTGAATTGACATAGGAATATGCATTTCCTTCACTTAAAAATGCCCCACCGGTTTCTAAAAAAGCCTTTTTATACACGTTATCCCACTAACTATAGAGTCAGAAAGTAATAGGGATTCACAGAAGCTGAAAAACAACCTGCACTTCACTCATTTTATCCCTGCTTACGTACTTTAATTTAGCAATTTCATTATTCTGTAATTCTGTCCGGTTATTTGACAGGATTTCACAGTCACATGCTCCCACCGGTTTGATTTGATTGGTGGAGGCTTCATAGCCGTGTATGGCGACTGTGGGAGCACATAGCCCGTTCATCAGCGCTTGTGCCGTTCTCTTTGACGTGCACGAGAAACTCATTTAAAATGTATAAAAGATATGGGGGAATAGGTATCAGAGTTGGATTCCGGAACATTAAGATCCATTTTGGGGCACCCTGTCTCACGGTAGTCGCCTACGTGCACAGGCCTGATCCAGGTGCAGCTGAGCTCTGTTGTGTAGCCAGAGCAGCGCAGCGCACCCCTCCATCCATATCACACTGCCGGGATGGAACTTAATTCTCCCAAAACTGAGTTCAGAGCCAGGGCTCCACACAGCCTAAAGCCGTATTGCACTGCTGTGGTTGGATCTATATTCTTAACACTGGCGGTTTGGTGTTTTTAAGGCACCCACAGCAGGAACCTCAGAGAGGAAATATGACTACAACCGGACTCAAAGGAACAGAGCGGGGCTTCGGTTATTTCTCCAGGCCTTTGATAAGACTGCTGCAGCAGAAATGAAGGTACTGAGCTAGCTGGGGACACAACAGCTTGATAATAAATCTTTCATCCCATCATGACATCATTCACCATGCACCCAAACCGCATCCTTTAGTACTAAAAACAGCAATGGAGCATTTACTCATCTCACTGCCATCTTTGTATTGATCGTACCTTGAACTACACATTTTCAAATCACCATCCACGCTGTTTTTGAAGAGTAGTGTGCTAATCCGTCTAAAGTGAGTCATTCAAACCCACATTAATCGTGTACACAGACAATACTCTAGTTTAATGGGTTTGGCAGAGGATTATAAAGTCACATAAAGCCAGACTGTCCTGTCCACTCTACGCACTGCAAAATACACAATGTTAAAATCATGCATTCATATAGAAATTTTCACAAGACAATCACCAGTATGGATCAGATACAAAACCGCTCAAAAATATTTGTTGGCAGCATTTCACAATTCTTATTCAAGAGCTTACTCTGTCTATGCTTTGCGGCAGCTGATAAACAATTATTAGAATAAAGAATGGTTAACATGCATCCATTTATCAGGTCAAATTTGGATTCATTCATAACAAATTTTCCTGGCTCAGAGAAAACCAGGATGCAGTGGAACTACAAGTGGCAGGTTCCATTCTGCAGGTTCTGCAATCAGAACACTGAAAAAGTAAATGAAAGGAAATGTATGGTTTGGCACATCTGACAAATGTGCCAATCCATGTCCCAAAAATGTAAAAAATAAATAAATAAATAAATAAATAATTTATTTAGAAGTCTCATCCAACTCATCGGTCTCTCCCCATTTAAAGTTCTGTGCGCACCGATGCATTCAGGTAGAGTATGAGAGTCAGAAGCCAGTATTTTTGAGAGAATGCTGTGGTTTACTAATTCCAGTTCACTTTTCTGAGTTCATATGGCTAATGACTCATGGCTTTACTACTTGCATTTCAACCTTCAAAATTGTACTACTCTGATGGACACAATAAATAAGCGCACTGATATGGGTAAGCTTAAATAGGTTTAATATCATACTAATGACTGTCAGTTGCCTGAGCTCAGAACAACCATTCAATATCTATATCCTCCAAGGACAAGGAGCCAGCAGAAAGGTCATGGAAACCTCCTCTAACCACCTCCTCTAACCACCTCCTCTAACCACCTCCAATACATTTACAAAATCCCAAAATACAATAAAACCAACAGGCAAGAGAAAAAACAATTAATGAACACAGCTGGTTTGTTACTGGGTGGCAATAATCAAAAGAAATCGAGGGATAAGTGTCTGGTCTGTTGTGGCCTTATGAATTACCTGCCAATGTTCACGGCGGCATGATTATCCAATCCTGCGAATCCAATGTATGCCCATTACCCATTTAAGCAATTAATTTCTCAATTGCATTAGAACAATATATTTATTAATTTATTTTTTAATATACAAAACGATGTAAACATGCTTCCAGGTTCTGGAACAGCAAGGTGGGCTGCAGCAGTGCGGGGGAGGCAAACGCAGGTCATATATGGAGTAACCCTGGTGAACCTGTGGCACACGTTAGTGACACTCTGTGTACGACTGTATTCAGAAGGTGCGAGTCTCAGACAAGGGACACTGTCACTTACAGGAAGAGCGTCTCTTTCCTTCAATTCTTCTCCTCCCGCCTCTCAGTTTCTCCAATGAATGCTTCAGGACTCCAGGATTGTCTGATGGACAGCCCTGCTCAGCCAACCAGACGCAGGCAGCTTGGAGCACTGTGCCTGGGTTCAGACAGCCTATTGGTCCTCTCTGGGGAAGGGAGGGGGAGCATGGGGAGGGGGGGGGGGGGGGGTGGTTATTAATGACTGCCGAGCGGGCAGCACCATGTCGCCGTGGCAGCTGACAGAGAGAATGATGCAGAGCTAAGCGCAGCACAGGAGAAGAAGAAGAAGAAAGAAAGAGAAGAGCGAATAAAAAGGAGCCCCCCCCCTGCGCTGGACTCTCTCCGGGATCACAACTGTGCACATCACTGGGAGGACGCTTGTTTAGCGCAGGCTCACGGGGTCTGCGGCGCGGCTGGCATGCAGGATCAGGGCTGCGGACGGAGATTAAAGGACTGGCGTGCGTGTGGGGAAGAGAGAGAGCATCCGTACCGGTGAGTGTCTTTAACCTCAAACGCCTGCTGTTGGGTGGGGGGCTGTGGGGTTCCTGTGACAGCACTGCGGGGGGTTCAGAAGTGCTAGTGTGTGTGTGTGTGTGTGTGTGTGTGTGTGTGTGGTTCAGAATGTACTGGGGTATGGAGCTATACTGCAGGCGTAAATGTACCTCGCTACCCCCAAACACCTCACACTGATGCCACAAGTTCTACACCAGCACCAGCGAGGGGCTGATTATACTCAGTAATACTGAAGACTTTTGAAAGAAAAAAAATGTTAAAATAATAATAATTCTCCTTTAAATCACCCTGTTGTAGTTGAACATTAAACGCATGCCATCTAGTTTATCAAGACACACACACACACACACACACACACACACACACACACACGTGCAAACACTCACATGCAGCATTGGCAACCAAATTAATGACTTTCATTATTAACACATTAAGAAAAACCTTGTAGTTATAGTATACAATTGTGCACTATAAATGCTCATTCTGAAACGCCTACACCAACATTCATAGATGCAGCAATGCCCGTGTTCTACAGACCGCTTTACCCGACTTACCACCGTCTGTCAAACCTTCAGCTATAAAGTGTCCAATTCAAATGCTTTGTATTCACTGGAACAGATCACACAGGGTTAAATCTGCATGGTTGACGTCATTTTTTCCACCCCCCATTTTCACTGAGATCCGTTTGCCTCGGTACAAATGAACCCCTAACACCACACTGCAAATGGCTTTACCATCTAAAACCGGTGTAACTAACATTTAAAACTCTGCCAAACTGCTCTCGAGAAACAGTGGAAACCCAGCAGTTTTGAACCCGGTCTCCAGGGTTTTATACTCAATTTGTTGACGCTGACCCGGACGTATCCACCAAGCCTAAAACTCGCAGGCTACGGACAGCTGTTGCACATGCAGCAGGACTGCAGCCTCCTTTACGCATATGAAAATCCAAATCTGAGCATTCGCACATCTGCATCCACATTGGACATCAGTCAGAATGATCGTGTGCCATTTCGTCAACTTCTGCGGAGGCCTAAACCGCGTCATGACTCATTCTTGTAGACGATTGACAAAATTATAATGTCCTTTTCTATTAAGCCAATTAGTTCCTGCGTGAGTGAGAGAGTCTTTTATTGCCTTGCACATCGATCAAAGCGAAGCCAAATTATTTTCTCTTTGCGGTCAGGAGTCTGACAATGCAGACAGCCTCCTCAAGACAACGACCCAGGCAAAAACCCCAGTCGCTGCAGCGCTCACTCTCAGAGAGAATGAAGGCAGCTGGAGCATTAATGGCTAACTGGGTTACCGTTATGCAAAGGTAGAAAATATTTATGTTCATGTTACTGTGTACATTCAATTCCACCAGATGTATGTAGTATACATACATTTAGGCACCACAGGGCAGCCATCAAAACCTGGGTTTATCTGCTTGGAGAGCTGGTTCCCTATAGGCCTATTCTCTTCCATATACTATTCATCTAAAAAGCAGACTACTGTGCTTATTTTAAGACTAAATGCGACTGTGTCATAGGACCCGCAGATTCCATTTAGGGGAAACTCAATACCAGCTGCTAACACCTAAAAAACAGGTACCAAAAGCAACAATTTGTCCAGAAGGAAACTATTAAATTAACTGAAGATACAGAGCCTGTTTTCACGGGCAGATTACACTTGCCGCTGCCGCCAATACCCTTTTGAGAAAACTCCAGAAACTATTTGTTCAGATGAGACTGGTTAAATGAGCCAACATGCACACCTGCAACATCTTGTAGTTAAGCTCTCACCAGATAACACACAATTGCTCTGCATAGATATGTAATCCACAGCTGAATAATGCACGTATTTTCCAGCATTCCCCTTTTTAACTAAAAGTGGGGAAAGACAAGCATAGAGCCACAGGGATCAGACAGCCAAATATGGAGTCCTAACAATGCTTATTTTGCAAGTGTAGGGCAAAACATTCAGGGTAAAAATCCATCTCTCCACATACACCATCCGCTTCTCCCCAAAACCTCCTCGCTAAACAGAGGGAGATGTGGGGGGTCAGCAAATCTGGATCAACCATTCGAGGTTACGGTCTCCATTAGTTAATACTTTTATCACAATCAGCAGAAAGAGAGAGGAGGCTGAGATGAAGACCAGAGCAGTCAAAGCCAGAGCCGCTGAGAATCAGAAATAAAGCCCACATGTATAAATGGATAAAGTGTTCCACACAAAGGCTGCAGTGGAGCCCTTTGTGGAGCAGGCCGTACAAAGGAGGCGAAACGTAAAATTGCAAAAGTGCATTTAGATCACATCTCGATGTTCAATAACTTTCTGGAAGAATCTTTATGCACACAGTGCATAAAATATCAGCCCACTCTCCCACGCACTGCATCAACAGGCTCGGCCCATACACCCACAGATTCTGTCAATTTTCAGCCACTACATGTACAGAATCCACCCACCACCAAACCAGTATTGCCCAAGGAGCACACCCATTCAACCGCCAGGAACCATGTTCTGGTACCAAGTGAGAAGTCCAAAGACCAGGGCTCTGTAGAATCCCGCAATTGAGTGCGATTCAGCAAATCCAATTTAATTCTCATTTTAAAATGTAAATAAATTTTACCCAGCTCTTACCAGCCGCTCTCTTTGCAAACACAGCCGTTGTCCTTAAACAACATGTTTCCACTTAAGTTCAAATGCCTTCAATCCTTTTTTTAGTAATTAGGTTACTGCTAAATGAAATCCCTCATCTCAGACTTTTAAACAGCAACAATTACAAACTGTTTGGGCCATTGGAGTTTAATACTAAGTATTGATACAAGTGCATTTAGCCAGTAAGGCGTTTATTTCGTACTGTGTTGCTGGGTTGACAGGTAATCCAACATCACAGGGGGGGGGGGGTTATGAGCTTCCATAACCAAGTTATTCTTCATAGATATGAGCCCAGCAGGTTGTGTTTCTCATTAAAACACAGTAGTGCACATATACACCCACAGTGCATTGACATTTCACTGAAATAACTGAACATGTTATCCATGAGGGAGAAAAAATATAATCAGATAATCAGAATACAGAAAAATACCAATTCTCCCAATATGACACTGATATAATTAAAATTAAGAGTTGGTTATAAGAGATTAAAACCTTATGAGCAGCAAAGGGTGGCAAATAAGAGGAAATGTCAGTTAATCATCTGTTTAGGAGCAGTTTGTACAGTCATTTCAAATTCAAATTGCCCTGGGGTTCCTATAATACAGCCCCATTCCAGTAAAGCTGCAAGCAACTTCACCTTATGAGTTAAAAGTCAAAGGTTAATGACATCAAGTGCCAACAAGCTGGAGGATCTGGGAACCCTGTATGTATTCAATCAATGTGTGTATGAAGCCTATAGTATGGTGTGTGAAGGAAAATTAAACAAAGATATTTTCAAACAATATTAGAGTATCTTCTTAAATCCTGCAACCAAAAGGGAACAGAAGGCTTTGGCACATGCCCACAAAATTGACATTTCCCCAAAATGTATTCCACCAAAAGCACAGGTTTGAAGTAGCTTGGCATTTTCAGCACTAATGTTAGAACACCACAAAATCCAGCAGCCAAACGCAAACCTGCCGCCCCGCTTTCATCCTGCAACCAAAGTCATCCATCAGACAGATTTACAGAGCCAGCCAACATGACACCAAAAGGTAATTTCACATTGTTAATAGCAATGCCATCCCATTTCACTGGGCTCTAAATAAAATGTAAATAAGTTGACTAAGTATAGCTGCGCAGTGTAAATAAACATTGCCAGTCTCTTCCAGGCTTGCTGTAAAACTGAAATTCATTGGGTTTTTTTTGCCTTTTCCTTAATTTCTCTCCAGACGGAGGTTTTGATGGCCGAGAAGAATGAAAAAAGACTGCGCGATTGGTCCTGAGAGGAGAGATCACCTCGTGCCGCACACCCTCATCCGCACGCTCCAAACCTTTACGCCCCCTCACAAGCCCGCTTCGCCCTGGGGACCAGGCTTCAAACACGCCCCCTCCCCCCCATGATTACACATTTGTTTAGCTCCACTTAAACACAAATTACAGATCCTTTTTTAAACAGCAATACAGTCTGTGAGGACCAATTACTGGCTGAAGAGACTCTGGGGGGGGGAAGGGGGGGGGTCAAGATGAAGGACATGTCATTGGCCATTTGCATTTTAGCGGGACTCGCGGTGGCTGCCTTTGTTTTCACCTCAGGGGAGAAGGCAGATTGCCCTCGGCAGTGCACGTGCGAGATCCGCCCCTGGTTTTCACCCAGTTCCGTTTACATGGAAGCTCAAACTGTTGACTGCAATGACCTGGGACTGTTTTCCCTCCCCGAGAGATTACCAGCCGACACCCAGGTGTTTCTACTTCAAAGTAACAACATTGCCAGTGTTGACAGGCCCCTAGATTACTTGGCCAACATCACAGAGATAGACTTATCCCAGAACAACCTTTCCTCCATAGGACACTTGCATTTAGGGCACCTTCCTCATCTGCTCTCTCTGCACATGGAGGAGAACTGGCTGGGCAGCCTACCAAACAGCTGCCTGGCTGAGTTCAACAGCCTCCAGGAGCTCTACATCAACCACAACCTGCTCTCCCACATTGCCCCCGGGGGCTTTCTGGGGCTGTGGAACATGCTCAGGCTTCACTTAAACTCCAACAGGCTGCAGGCGATCAACAGCCAATGGTTCCAGGCCACCCCGAGGCTGGAGATATTGATGATCGGAGAGAACCCAATCGTCAGGATAGAGGACATGAACTTTAAGCCACTTATGAACCTCCGCAGCCTAGTGCTGGCCAGGATGAACCTGTCAAACATACCAGATGGCGCTCTGGTCGGCCTGGAACAACTGGAGAGCATCTCCTTTTACGACAACAGCTTCACCAGAGTGCCTCACGCTGCTCTTAAAGAGGTCCAGAGCCTCAAGTTCTTGGACCTTAATAAGAACAAAATTCAGAGAATACAGAGGGGAGACTTAGCTGACATGCTCCATCTGAAAGAGCTGGGGATAAACAGCATGCCAGAACTGGTGTCCATCGACAGTTTTGCCCTGAGCAACTTGCCCGAGTTGACCAAAATCGAGGCAACAAACAACCCCAAGCTGTCCTACATCCATCCCAACGCCTTCCACAAGCTGCATCGACTGGAGACGCTAATGCTGAACAGCAACGCCCTCAGTGCCCTGCACCGGATTACAGTGGAGTCGCTTCCCAACCTCAAGGAGGTGAGTGTACACAGCAACCCGCTGCGCTGCGACTGTGTCATCCGCTGGATAAACATGAACGAGACCCGCGTCCGCTTCATGGAGCCCGAGTCGCTGTTCTGCGCCGAGCCCCCGGAGTACCAGGGCCAGCGAGTGCGGCAGGTACACTTTCGGGAAATGATGGAGATCTGCCTCCCGCTCATCTCGCCCCAGAGCCTCCCGTCCCACATCAGCGCCCAGAACGGCAGCTCCGTCTCGCTGCACTGCCGCGCATTCGCCGAACCCGAGCCCGAAATCTACTGGATCACACCCTTAGGGGACCGAGTCCGGCCCGACACGGTCTCGGACCGGTACCAGCTGCACCCTGAGGGGACTCTACACATAGAAAGCGTAACAAAGCAGGAGGCTGGACTCTACACCTGCGTCGCACACAACCTGGTGGGTGCCGACCTCAGATCGGTGTTGGTGGAGGTTAATGGGTATTTTCCATGGTCGCTGAACGGGTCTCTGAATGTAAAGATCGAAGCTGTGCGACACAACTCAGTCCTGGTGTCCTGGAAGGCCTCCCAAGGCGGTCTGGCCCCCAAGATAAAATGGTCGACTGTTGATCCGAAGACCAACCACCCCACAATGGTTTTTTCGGCCAGGGTCCCCTCCGACGTGAAGGTGTACAACCTGACGCACCTGGACCCCTCCACACAGTATGAGGTGTGCGTGGACATAGCCAGCATCCACCACAGGCACAGCAGCAAGTGCGTAAACATCACCACCGCCAGTTTAGAGCTAGCTCTAAAGAGCCAGGCGAGGTGGGAGGACGCAGCTGTAATTGCAGTCTTCGGCGTGCTTTTGGGGGCGATTTCAGTGGCCTGCTCGCTTGTTTACTCCTCGTTGAGGAACAACCACTTTTTCAGAGATTTGGCTAAATCGCCCTCCAACTTCTCACTGGGACATGGGACAGGGCAGAACTGCTCTCTCACCAGGCTCTGGGTAGAAGGCAAAGGCCTGCCTGCTGCTGTGGAGGTCAAGGCCGCCGTCATCGTTGGGTCAAACAATTCCTTATAAAAAAAATATATGTTTTCAAAAAACATTTTCCAAAGTATTGTGGGTTATCTACAAACTAAATAGTAGAGATTACTGAAAATGCTGGACGGACACAGAACTATGCAAACTGCATTGTCCACCTTAACAGCATCCAAGCGTTATGTGACATGTTCAGGAGGTCGCCAAGAGTACAGGAAGGCGCCCATGTGTGCCAAAATGACTGAAAAAGTGGCTATCCAGTCATATGGAGGTGATTGTAAATGACTGGGTTCTGGATACATGTCCCCTGTAGACAGAATGAGAAGCAGAGAGAGGAATTGACCTGCATATGTAAAGAGTAGTGGAACTGTCCAAGGTCCTGAGCAATACCCTCTGTGCTGTATCCTACACCTGTGATTAGAAATGCCACCTGCGTCATTCATACTGGAAGAAAATCTACTAGAATAGACAAGCGGTTATGATGTAAAATAATTTTCTGATCAAATACACATTTTTAATTAAAACATTGTCTTCTTATTTCAAAAACCCACGTATAATGTATGAATGCATAGATTTTCTATATACTATATAAACCCAATGTTGACTTCTGTCCAGATAGTCTTTCATCATGCCTAGCTCAAATGGGACCAAAGGTTTAGTTCCCCCATTATAGTGAGTACATTCCTGAGGGCATTAAGCATAAACAAAGTTGGTCAATTATATTTCCCAAACTTCTTAATTAAGGACACATCAGTAATACACACCGGAGAATTTTTTTTACAATGGTCTTAGAGTACGCCATTTTACTCTCACATTCAGGAAGGTTTTCGACAAGCAATTGAGATTGTTTTTGTTGAGCGATTGTTTTCTCTTAAGGTGTAGAATTGCTAGCACAAAAATCTAAATGAAAACAAAATTAGATTTCGGCATCGGATGAATTTTACAGAGCAACCGTCCATTTCTAAAAAAGCATTTTAATTAAAGGATTCATTACAGACCAAAACAAAGAATTTGTTTAAAGCCAAACCATAAACATTTAAATAAGCGCCATAAATTCCCACATATTGCTGTCTCGGGAGTGAAGGAAAATGAGCTCTGTGTAGCAGACCAAGAGGACCGTGACAGTCCCAGAAGCGGTGCCATAAAATGTTTTTACAGTGAAGCCTATTCCCCGGGGAGCGAGCTTGTTACAGGCAGCGCAAAACCCAGGCACTTTCAGTCGCGCTGTCGTAGGAGCCATTTATGTTAGTTTCATTACAAATCCAATACGTGGTCCCCAACACAAAAACCACAAAGCTGATGAATCACCGTCGCGCGTAGAGCGCCGCGGGCATTCATCACGCGGACACGGCTGTACCTCATCACAGCTTTCAGTAGCTTGGACAGCGCGGCTAGAGTGGAGCCATTCGTCAAAGACAGGAGATCAACTATGACCCCCATAACACTACGGTGAAGGCCCTGTATAGGTCAACAAGACGTCTCCGGTTTCTCAAACTTGCTCGAAAAGCACTGTAAAGTCATTGCTAACTCTACTTTACTGCAGCAGAATGACATGAAACTGCTCCTCTATTACATCTATGCCCATCTAATACATCTATACCCATCTAATACATCTATGCCCCTCTAATACATCTATCCCCCTCTAATACATCTATGCACACTCTAAAAATGTTTAATCAGATGAGGAAAGCAGCATGAAATTACACTGCAAAAACTAAATCTTAACAACCAGCTTAATCTTATATTTAGACTTTAGAATCTTATTTCTGTCATATTTTTGATAAATAAGACAAACTATCTGCCAGTGGGGTGAGATAGTTTTACTCATTTCAAGATTTGCCAGTAAGGTAATATAATTTCACTCGTCAAGCAAAAAGTAACTTAAAACAAGCTAATATTTTCCACTTTTGAGAAAAAACAGATTTTAAGTCTCATTACAAGAGTAAAACATTTAAGACAGACATTTTTTGCCATGTAAAAGGCCAGCAATGATGCCTCCCCTAGCGAGTCTTGTGTTGTACCAAACAAGGTGTGAAGGCAGGAATGGAGTTTTCTTCTCACTACACATTTGAAATAAGACAGTACATATTAGTGAGGTTTGTATAAGTCAAATCCTGCCTGTGAAAAAAATAGTTATGTGTCACCAATTAATCCATGCAGAAAAATGAAATGAGAAGTTTCCCCAAATGAATCTTAAAACATTTAACAACCTTGCACAATTTCAAGTTCCCTGTCCAAGAACCGTGATATTAAAAACGGGCCTCTCTCAATATTAAGTTTCCGCGACACAATTGAACCAAATTTCACAGAGCACTGCTGGCCCTGTGCCATGTTGGAAAATAGTCATCTATAGCAGTGCATCATTTTTCTATAGCTGCACTCCTTTTTTCTACACACCTCCCATTTAGAAAGTAATATGGAAGGACTGTGTATATTGTGAAAAGCAAAAAGGCTACATATTTGATTGCATTAATGGAGAGAGCAGGCGTTTGTCTACTGCAGTCAGACATTGGTAGGAATCTGCACCATTCAAATAGCATCTGCATCTCCAGCATTAGAAAGTGCATAAGTTATTGACACAGCCTGAGCTGAACACAGCACAGGCTTATTGACACAGCCTGAGCTGAACACAGCGCAGGGGCACTAAGACACATTGCAATTACAACATGAGATGATCAAGTACTTATTCTTTATAGCTCTCTGTAATTGGTTTGCATTAAGTTTAAGCACAACGATCACCTATTTGGCATTGCACATGTGTACTGTGATGGAATTAAATCACGTACTAGGTAGACATGCAAAAATAACCACTACAGATCATTTCTGGGCCTCTTTTTATGGTCAAATATTTGATCGGATCAATATTATAAAACTAGGATGTGTCCCAAGACAGTGCTACTCAGAGGTGACTGGTAAACTGAACAAGCACCATCTTTGAGAGACTGCAAATAAATGTTTTCAGTGTTTTAGTTAACCTAAAGCAGGGGTCTCAAACTCAACTCCTGCTGTGTCTGCTGGTTTTTGATTCATCCCTGTACTTAAAGGATGGCGTGGAGGAAAAAATAATCCACACGTGCACAATATGGTATTTGACAGGATAACCAAGTGGTGTCACTGAAACACCATAACAAAGTTGAGCCCCTTTCGCAAAGCAGTAAAGACTTGGACTCACAATGCAATTTTTCCTCCTCTTCATGCTTATAAGCTTTACTGGGGGGTCAATCCACATGCTTATAAGCTTCACTGGGGGGTCAATCCACATGCTTATAAGCTTCACTGGGGGGTCAATCCACATGCTTATAAGCTTCATTACATTACATTACAGTCATTTAGCAGACACTTTTATCCAAAGCGACATACAGTAAGTGCATACAGAAACGTCATCGAAGTAACTACAGAACAGATAAGATGAAGCACATCCTTCCCATACAGTAGCAGCTATCCCTAGTAATGAACATTGAATGCAGTTCACAGTAAACTGGGTAAATCAGCTCTACTACAATTCTATTCTAAATATTATAAACTTGAATACACAGTTAAACAAGAACAAGTACCATGATGTCCTAGATAAGTATCAGTCCAGGTGAAGTCTGAAAAGGTGTGTTTTCAGGCCACAACGGAAAGCAGGCAAGGTTGGCATAGAATGTAGGGGAATGGGAAGTTCGTTCCACCACTGGGGAGCTAGGGTGAATAAGCTTCACTGGGGGGTCAATCCACATGCTTATAAGCTTCACTGGGGGGTCAATCCACATGCTTATGAGCTTCACTGGGGGGTCAATCCACATGCTTATGAGCTTCACTGGGGGGTCAATCCACATGCTTATGAGCTTCACTGGTGGTAATTAGATGATAAATTGACCGTGTCACAATGGGACGACTGTTCAACCAGAGGCTTGAGAATAGACTGCAGTAACGTTCTGCAGCCCCAAGACCTGCATGGAAAGCAGAAGAGCTTTTATCCAAGCCATTGCGTATAATAGATCTCCTCCCGCAATGTAGTGAGAAAACGTCAAGCTTCCCCCTCATACACCTTAGCGGCACACTAACTGTCTTTACAAACAAACATGTAGAGGCCTGCCCTCTGTTTAGACTTTCTCCACAGACCAATTCTGTTGACAGAAAAGAAAAGGCCTGTTCTGTGTTCATAACAAGAACGGAAAAGAGAGTACCAAGAGAACAGGATCCAGAGCGAACCTTAGGTAAGGTTCAAGTAAACAAATGCAGCAAGCACAAACGACACGAGACAGGGTGTGAGCTTGACAAAACCAAGGTACAGCCCAGGTTCCCGTGCCCTCTACTGCTAGCGCAGAGACGAGTACATGCAAATTAGCCTGCTGGGCAACACATACTGTAGCGTGGAAATTCAACGTTGAAAGTAAAAAATGAACCAATTAAATTTTTCAGATTGGTTTGACTGCTAAATGTAGCACGCAACAGCCATGTTTTTCCTTAAGTCGTTATTGTCCTCCAGCTGCATTCTGGAGGACAAACTGTAGCAGCTGATTAAAGCATAAGGTGGTTTTGTGCCGATACAAAAGGCCAACATGCCAATAGACAGATATACAGACATAACGATGGAGATATGAATAACAGAAACGTTGAACATATAGTATATTTTTAAACAGATTTGTCAATGCATGGCACAGCTTTACAAGTCATTTAGTAGAGGATTGCTGGATGCATTTAGCACTTACAGAAAGCAGCAATATTTAGTATTTAATCAGTTTACGGTTTCACACGTCACACACCCCCCCCTTCTCCAGTTGCCATGCACAGCCAGGCTGTAGAGCACAGGTGCACCTTGCTCTTTGGGCTTTAAAGCAGTTAGTTCACAAACCAACTGGCTATTATTGCTTAGCAATACATGGCAATAATGGGGGAAAAAACAGCAGCAGGCTTTGAATGAACAATGGATTCTGTTGCCATAGCAGCCATTTAATCTTCAATTTAACCAGAAAATCTAAATCAGATTAAAATGTTTTACATGGGATGTGACCAAGTAAAAAAAGTGGGGTGTCCTGCTAAGTCTTAAAGCAGTAATACTGTACTCAAGTTGAAACTGAATTTCTCAACGCAAACAAGATCCATGGAAGGTTGCAGGCAGTATTTCACATACCACAGAGCCAACATTACTGGCCAAAGTCAGAAGTGATCTGGCACTAAATGCAGCTGCTGTATTTGTGTGTTTCGCCTGTTGAACTTGCATTTGACAGGATCATAAAACATTGCTTCATTGACTACTCCATACGCTATTTGGCCCATTATATTTTCCTAATAAATATTCTCCTTCTGCCCTATTACAATTGCATTTTCATTTCTATGGTTACGCAGAGAACGCTCAACTGTACAGTCAGCGTCACCAACTGATTAAACAATTGGCGGTCTTTGGAACAGTTAAGAGCCGTCAAAACCCGGATCACTCGTATAAATGCGCAAGTGCCGTGCTTAAGTGGTCCTCTCCTACCTTTAACCAATCTTCCACAGTCTCTGTCAGATCCACCATGGCAACCGGCAGATCGCTCAACTGCCAGCACCTACAGGCAGGGTTGAAGTGGGGCACCAGGATCAAAGATGGGGAAATAAATGATACAAACTGAAGAGACAGGAACGGCAAGGTTCATACCCCTCGGCATCCTCACTGACCGAACGGGCTTCCCCAGAATAACTAAGGCAAATGGCATACGAGCCTCCCAGTGCCTGTCAAGGGCCCTGTTTGAACACACAGAGAGCAGCATATGGATATTTACCCATTTTCACAGTGTCCTGCCACTAGGATATTTAACCTGCTGAAAATGAATTCTGGATCATGGCATAAATAAAGCTTCCATTTTGCCTCAAGCAACAACCACGGTAAATACCCAAAATGAACATATTCATCATGACCACTCCACAAATTAGACATGCTGACCATCCACTAGCCAGGCATAGAGCAGCATGCCACGACAAGGGCCTACGCTTGTGATCCGAGTTAGATTCATCTTCATCTTCACCCTCCTCCTCCTCCCGTTTCTCTTCCAATAAGTTGGCAGGGATGACTTCACACTACACCACCTGAAACAGGGGTTCGTTTAATTAGCGCCAGGATTTGGGGAGGCATTTGTTTGATGCACACAGATGCGGGGATGCCTCCTGACGGCCTCCTGCTGTGCTCAGTGTTTAAATTTGTGTGAGAAAGGTGATGCCACACAGGGGGTCTCCACAGCATACTGTGTATCACTGTTAAAATCCCAGCCGCCCAAACAGCACACACACACACACACACACACACACACACGCACGCACACACACACACACACACACACATACACACACATACACACACACATACACACATACACACATACACACATACACACATACACACACACTCTCATTAGGGAGCAACTCCCAGCACAATGCTTCTCCCACACAGACACATCCACACACAAGATAACTGCATGGGACACGTCACCAAACAAGATAAAATACACAGAGGATTCAGTGAGCAAACATCACTACAGGTAGGTAAAAAAAACTGCTGCAGCTTCAGAGAACCAGACATATCCGAATCCTAACATGCAGCTTCAATATCGCAACACACGCAAATAATCGCATTTAAGCAGCATAGTGCAGCTGAACTGCATCCGCCCGCATGTGCCTTAGTGTAGTTTGCAGTCAATACAAGTAGAAATATGAACGGGAGGATTGAGCAAGCGGTGAGCACTTATGAGAAGAGCCGTCTCCGCAGGTGGCCTGGCAGCGAGGAACATCCCAGCTGACCGTAAAACCATCATCCGTCAACATCGACAAATTAGGCTCTAAATACGCTTTTAATGCTTTCATCTCAACTCTGCGGCAATGCGCTTATCAATTCAAGGTAGAAGTGGTTGAGACTTGGAAACTCATCGGCCAATCACTGCCTCAGATACTCACAGTGAAGGATGAGCAGACAAAATAAACGCAAAGTTCCTGTAGAATTCAACGGTCGGACCATCAACAGAAAAGCATCAGATGGGAGAATTCCCCTTCTGCATTTAACAGCTCTGTGCAGTCACACATTAAACACCATACTTACTGAATAAAATAAAATAAAATTAAATTAAATACAATGAAAGCCATTGTATGTTTGTTTCTGGGGTTGGAACACCCAATGAGAATCAAGCTTAATTTGTATAATTTAAATAATGCAATTCCGAGCTGACCATTTAATCAACATGAACGCTCATTGCAGTGACTTGACAAGTAATTGAATGGTATTTATATTTGCTGTCCTGTTTAGCAACTGAGAATGTAGCTGTTCCAAAGGCTAGAATGAAAGGTCACATCCAACCATCTGCAGTGCAATCAAGGTCATTGCAAATTGGATTATAAATTGCACCGATTTGTCCCTCTGTGCAATTCTACTGCGAATGCAGCATAGGCCTATACAATATCGTACAGCTTTTTATATGTAAATAGGCAGGTAACTGTTGGATGAGCCATTTTTTCTATTAAAAATAAATATTGGCACAAGAGACTATTTTCATATTTCCATGTTTGTTTTCAAAACTCATGACCAACAGCAAAGCACAATATATAGATCAGTAGAAAATCACCAGATCAACATTAACCACAGAAAGGCTGTACAGCACATAAAGGTGAACGACATAACGGCGTTATTTGGTTTAGGAGTACGGGTGTAAAATAAAGTATAGAAATCTTAGTGTACCAGAGAGCCCACTGGATCAAACCATAATCTGCCCCTGGGTTGAGAATTAAGATTAATCTATGAGAATTAATCTATGCCAGATGTCTTGCACACTGATATGCCACAACAGCTTCAGGCAGCACACAAGGACACCTGTGCTTACCTATATATGGGCTTTCCAGCAGATGCTCAGGTCCAGTGTGACCAAGAACAGCAACATACAATCAATTTTATACGGCCAGATAGTTTCCTGAAGCAACTCAGGTTAAGTACCTAGCTCAAGGGTACAATGCCATCACTCACAAGCCATTATCCAACTATTATAATGCTCTGCTGCCCTATAATACAGCACTACGGATAATACAATAGCAAGTGAGTACAACATGGGCGTGATCAGGAGATCATGATTAACAGTGATACGGTGGAATAATGTTTCATCATTCCAAGGCAATAGCCCTGCACACCACATCTGGTGCGCTGTTCCCTTCATACACTCAATGAAAGAAGTCGCATCTTAGTGTGCAATGTACATTACAGGTGTCCAAATAGAAGACTACTCCTAACAATACAAGTAAAGCGTGTGCATTTAATATCACGATTCCCAGTCCACTTTTTATTTTAAATTGGATTACTGGAAAAGGAACACCCATCCCATGGGCTTTTGGCAGTTCCACAGAGAGGAGCTTTTGCTTGCTTTCAATGGAAAGACGAGCACAAAGCAGCCATCACCAGCGGTGGACACTCCAGGGCTCAGAAAGGGAAAGTCCGGCCATGTTTTTCTTCCACCCATTAACTAATTTCCCTAATTATCTACCTCCTGGTTGAAGAATTGTGCTAATTAGCAAAAACTTCCCCAGAGAACATGGTCACCTCCTAACGGACTACCATTAAGACAGGCAGGCGGCATGCCCTTGGTCTGTAATTGCAAGTTTGACTCAAGTGCAGTACCATGCATTTACAAACACTAATAAATGGAGTTGGCTTTGCCTTTGTTAAAAATATCATGCTCAGCAAAACCAGATCACACTGGCTTTTTCTGTCCACATCCCTTGGTTCACAAAAGGACAAAGAAACCCAGCGTGTGGGGTTAAAAAAGTTGAGGCAGTGCAAATTAAGAGGCCAATTTCTTGAGACTATTATGGGAAACTGATCATTAATCCTTTGTTTAAAGAGCCCAACCCCATTGCCAATCAGTGGCACACACAGTGAAACACAAAGGCAGGAAAAATACACAAGTGTATCAAAGGCCATTGTACTGCAATGCTGAGATCAGATGAGCGCTTGGAATCAGGTCACGCAAATGTCAAGTTCAATAATTAAATATTTGTGATCACAATTCATTTTTGCAATCACGGTGTTATCTGTCTGTTTGCACACATGCTTATTGCTGGCAAATGCACCACTGCAAGTGTGAAGATTTGCAAATGCAATCGACAATGCACAGAATGGCAGAAGCAAACAAAGCAACATAACATTACATTACATTACAGCCATTTAGCAGACGCTCTTATCCAGAGCATCTTACACATCTTATTACATTTATCCCATTCCTATACATCTGGATATATACTGAAGCAATTCAGGTTAAGCAGCTTGCTTAAGGGTACAACGGCAGTGTCCTACCTGGGAATCGAACCTGCAACCTTTCGGTTACAAGTCCAGTTCCTTAACCATTATACTACACTGCCGCCCAACAACAACTCTGGCCCTGCGATCTGGAACTTTCCAAGGCGTATGCTTGACTACATAAAATCCCCTACAGGCGGGCAATATGGATCATGATTAGAACTAAAAAGCCAAATAAAGTACCACGTCAAGGAAAGTCAAATTCTAAACCTACAGTCATTTTCTACATGCAATTCCCATATGCTCTGTAAATAACACATTATTTTTATGCGTTTGAGTGTTTTTCACCCCACGGGTGAGTTTACCTAGTTTGCTTTTTGGGGGTTCAGGCCTGGTTTTGGGGGTTCGGGGCTGGTTTTGGAGGTTCAGGGCTGGTTTTTGTGCAATTTTCCTGCTGTTTCTCTGTACAGCATCTTTGACACAGTTCTCTGTATAAATAAAATGTAATTTAATGTATTATAAGAAGATCAAATTATTAATTTGCCACAGAAGTTAAAGAATGCCCTACAGTATTGTGCAAGCACGTATCAGCGTTTAGCCAAAGTGATGCATTATGGTCTCTAGCACTGACCTCGGGTCCCGTTAGACATAGTCTCTGAAGGTGCATACTTTGATCTATAAATACACATAACCCAGCACAGAAAGCCCCTATGCCCTTCATACTCATGCAATTTAACCAAGTCTCACCTGTACCCAACGAGTTTCCAAAAACACTAACCAATGAGTTTTAATAAACTGAAGCAAGTGAAATACAAAACTATAAAGTGAATAATACATATGCTAAGAGTTTTATTTGGTGATATCCAATATCGAGGTCAGTTCCTAGTCGCTTGTTCTGTGAAGGACGCGGCATTAAAAACTAAAATTGAAATAAGTAATGTAATTTGTAACTTGGAACAATGTAATTTTTTATGTTCATTATTGACGTTTTCTGGAGCAGCCAGAAGGAGGTAAAAAATAAAATAGGCTTAAGATTTATACCTCCAGTCAAACACCAAGCAAATGTAGTCCTGTCCAATTTGTGTTCTATTCACTTTCATACATTATTGCATACATACAGTGGTAGCCATTTACCCCTTGAGCTAGCCCATTTTTTAACCAAAATAAGGAAGAAGTAGCTAAAGAGCTCTGTCTTATACCATGACCACAACCTGCCCAAGCAGAGGTTTCCACAAAGGAAAGCACCTCCACTCAGTGTCGGCCATTTCTGCCATCTCTCCAATTCACCAGCCATTTTATACTACATTTGCTCCAATTCTGAGGGGGGGAGGTGGTTAGCAACCTGGCCCTTATGGGCAGATGTGATCTCAGCCCCATAAATATCAAAAGTATGAAATATGTATATACAGTAAGTATTCTCTAGTTGAGAGCAAGACTGTACACTGCTGTGCGTTAGTCTGACAGCATCAGAGCCACACATTTAAACAAATGTCAGAAAAAAAGGTCAAGTACATTTTTATCTCAGCGGTTTCTAAAGGGCATCAAATGACCCCTCCTGACCATCCTCAAGATGGCAGAAAACAGGTCAATTTCTTACAACCAATCAGTCTTCTCCTGCTTTGTTCCCTTGTACATCAGAATATCCCACTTATGACCCCAAAGCCGAAAGCCCAGAAAATGCCCATGTGTATCCAAAAAGAGAACCAATGAGGGAAGCGATCAGTTTCCTTGGTTTTGGATGCAAGACTTGAGTTATTCACAATGGATGCAGACCAAACGGACAAAAAAAAAAAAACCTGGAGCACTTCCCCTGGTTGTGATTTAACTATCCAGCAAAAAATGAGCATCGCTTCTGGGCTTTCGAGAAGTAGCTGTAAATAAGCTTTTGGCTGGTCCAAAACACAAGGGTCAATGGTCTTTGGACAGCAATATCAACAAAAGCAAATCTCAGACGTGCAGGGATATGGTATTTATTCTCAGTTGATTTTGAATAAATTTATTCCCAGCACTGCACATCATGAGAAGTGTGAACATTGACCTGGAGCAGCAAGGTCAGCTAGTAAAAAAAATAAAACTTAAAACTGCTGTAGACAGTTGAATAAAAATAACTCTGGCAATTGAAGGAAACTGCAATTATGAATGAAAATACAAATAAAAGACTAAAGTAAAATTTTGCAACCATTATAGATCCCAGAGGGCTGGGGAAGAACAGTCAGATGGTCAGACCTCACAAATGCATTGCTGCTACTCCTGTGAATAGTTATAAATAAAGTTATCTATAACTCAATGAGGATATAGATTGCAGAAGGAAGCTTCAGTCAGATAAACAACAGATGTATTCTCCAATGGATACATTTGATCATGACCCTCCCAATCATGTTGCCAGGAGTAAACATGCATCAACAGAGTCATTTTATCCCTCAGTGTATGCTGTTCGACACCCGCGATGAATATGAATGAAAGCATCCTCCATGAGACGCGGACTGTCAACCGCAGAGAACGCACACCATTGTTGCAATGAAAACATCCTCCATGAGACACGGACGGTCAACCGCAGAGAACGCACACCATTGTTGCAATGAAAACATCCTCCATGAGATACGGACGGTCAACCGCAGAGAACGCACACCATTGTTGCAATGAAAGCATCCTCCATGAGACACGGACTGTCAACCGCAGAGAACGCACACCATTGTTGCAATGAAAACATCCTCCATGAGACACGGACTGTCAACCGCAGAGAACGCACACCATTGTTGCAATGAAAACATCCTCCATGAGACACGGACGGTCAACCACAGAGAACGCACACCATTGTTACAATGAAAGCATCCTCCATGAGACTCGGACTGTCAACCGCAGAGAACGCACACCATTGTTGCAATGAAAACATCCTCCATGAGACACGGACTGTCAACCGCAGAGAACGCACACCATTGTTGCAATACATGCAGAACATTCATGGGTTTATGAAAAAACACGTTGATGCTAACAACAGTGCCTTTGAATGTTTACTCCTCTGAAGCCAAAAACGTTATTCTGTAGACATTGAGAAAGAATGCACAAAACCACCTCTTCTCTGCCTCATGATCAATTGCGGTCTTTGTGTAATGTAAATGGACTAAATGGTAAATGGCGCCTTTATCCAAAGCGCTTTACAATGGCCTCTCACTCACCCGTTCACACACACATTCACACACGAATGGCGGCAGCCACCATGCAAGGCGCTAGCCTGCTCATTGGGAGCAATTTGGGGTTCAGTGTCTTGCCCAAGGACACTTCGACATGTGGACAGGAGGAGCCGAGGATCGAACCGACAACCCTGCGATCAGCGGACGACCCGCTCTACCTCCTGAGCCACAGCCGTGTAATGTCTATGACAGCCTTCATCTGTGCCTGACTGTAGTTAGTCAGATGAAATGTAAAAAAATGAGTGACACTGAACATTTATAGCATGTAGAAATCCATTTCTTCCACATAGACAAATCTGCATTCCAAATTGAGAGATGTAGCTATAGAACGTAATGCATTTGTTCCAATGATGAAGAACTGTGCACAGCGGGCTTGTGTCTTTGTAATGGTAGTAAGCAAGTCGTATGCATTGTGTAGAATCAGTTCAGTGCTCTGAGTAAATTGTCACAGCTAACAATCCATTTTCAGCTTCCTATCAGCACCTTGAAGGCAACGACAGCTTTCCATCCACAGGTCACGCCGGATGAAAATGAAGTAGGCGTTTTTAAATTCAGGTGCAATCTCAGGTTAATTTAGGATGTGCACATCTGCTAATTCGTTTCCACCTTCACAAACGTCCAATTAGTCTCGTGTAACTCCAGGATGCAACACTTCCCGTCACATGCAAAAAAAGGTGACAATTGAACAGTCAAACATTCACCTTTTTTTTTCCTGGGAATGCAACCGTTTATTCAAAGGTGTAAAAACAAACCCTCCTGTGCATTTATGACAGCTTTCAGGATGTGTGCACAGCGGGGAGACCAGAACTGGAAATAATTCCAGCGACACACATATGTTGTACGTGAGATTAATTAGAATTTCTCGTCTCTGAAATGTACTGCCTGTAGAAATGTCTCAGGGTTCTATAAACACACTTTGCAGCACTTGCCAAAGACAAAAGGACACATGCTCAGAAATGGGCTTTTCTACACTTTCAAAATTCAATTTACAGCCCTTATCTCAAAAACTATTTAAAAATCACTCTGTAATAGGAGGATTAAACCAGACAACCGTTAGCCACTAATAACTCATAGCAGCACATCATTAGATTCACCCAGAGTCTCTCACAATATTCATAACAAGAGAATACAGGAGCTTTGGCTTCCCAAAGCAACAAACAAGGTTCAACACGATTTCCTTTTAATATCTTCTGAAATCCCAGGGAGAACATGTCAGTTTAAGCATGTCAGCTTTGCAGAGAAATGCAATGGAGTGGATTTAGGCCAAATTAAGGCTCCCGGTACCTGCAACATGCAGATAGTGGGTTATAGAGTGAAGCAGGAATGTACCGTAATGGGACTGCCTCAGGAAAGCCAATAGAGCATCCCAAATAAAATATAAATATGTAAAATATAATATAAAGTAACTTTATATTACTCTTAGTGCAACAGTATGAATTTGTGCCCAAGAGGATGGCACAATTCATTTTTAAAAAGTAAATTAAGGGTAATCTAAAAAAAAATAATCCACAAGCCATAGAATGAGAGGCAAGCATTCCCTGAGAATTAGTGTGAATGAATAATCTTCACATCGCTGGCCAGAACCAAAATGGAGGTCATTCACCCTGACAGACATTCGTCATCAGGAGGCGGCCGCCGTCCACCTCCCCTCCACCCCCTTCTTCAGGAGAAAGACAGCGGGAAAAACTCGAGCGTTACAGGCAAACACATTTAACATTTGGGTAATCTGATCAAATCAGACGAATCCCTCTGAAGCCACAAGAAGGCGAGCGGTTTCTTCCATTATCGCACGTCTTTATTTCGAAAGATAAATTGAACGTCCATCCCTTTCAATCGGGACACAACAGCCAGGAAAGCGGGAGGATGACAGCAAATTAGATTGTTATTCTAGGTGGCTTCATCATTGAGAGAGAGAACATTTAGATTATTATAAAACTGAAGAGCATTAGGACATTGCATTACATTACTGGCACATTACAGCAGACACTCCTACGCAAGGTGACTTACAATGAGGAGAGAGCATAGATCAACAGTAACCCTACAGATGGGAGGTAAATTAAGGCAATAAGCACAACATCCTTAACACGCAACACTGAATGATGTTCATGATCAAGTCTCATAAACTCTGGTGAAGTTCTGATACACAAAGCAGTACGCCCGCCCAAACAGACAGACCCCATAAACACATCGCCAGCCTGTGTTTAACGTCGAGGATATTCTGCAGGCATTATGCACATTCTGACGTGCAATGCATTCAAGAAAATACATTCTATAATCCAACGATATATTTAAATGGAAGTACACAGAAGCTGTGTTAGACTCCCATATTAAAAAAAGATGAGCCGATTTGTTGCTCAATTTATGCAACAAATCGTGCCTTAAAAAAGGGCTGACAAGTCCTTTCCAGAGGTTTATATTTCCATAAAAATATGTTTGCGCTTCAGTGAACTCAAAGCTACACCTAATGGAGCCCATTTACAAACCCATTTAAAGAACATTTATAAAGACCTAGTTCTATTGTGTCCAAGCGCAGTAGAATAACTCCATGTATAACATTAGGAAAAGGTGCATGCTGGTGGTGTTGTAGTTTTGCCTATACTGACTGGCCAGTTAATCTTTTACAAACCTGTTTCCACTTCATGCATCACTGTACAATTCACACACAATCCATCCCACACATAACCATTCCCTGCCTCCATCAACACTGGACACATTGGTGGGATTCGCTATAGGTAGAACTTTGCAGTACTACAAATCTTGGTGCAATTTTTCCATCCTAAAGACTTCATTGGTTAACCACAAACACCCTCAATTTTCATAAACTAATGACAGAAAACTAATGGGGCATCACAGTAACACAGAGCATGAAAAGTAATTGTGTACACTGTGTATTAATGCTCAATACAGGTGCAATGATTGATAAGAGCTCAAATTGTACAAACGACCAATTGTCAGGTCAGCACAAGTCTGCAGTCTGATAAGCTTGGGGGAAATTCTGGAAAAATTTAAGGATAAAGCTAAATAGCAGATTAGACCAGTTACAGAGTGATAAATATTGTGGCCTTTAATCATGAGCAGCGGAGAAAAGCTGATCTGTGATTTTGGGAGGGGGGAGGGCGGGAGGCGGGAGGCGGGAGGGGGGAGGGGGGAGGGCGGGAGGCGGGAGGGGGTAAAGCAATTCCAAAAGTGCTGAAATCCTCAGCTTTGTACCAGCGTGTGCAAATCCATCAGAGTAACATTAATAATGTTGAATATTCCCACAGGACAAGATGTTAATGCTCTCCAGCCCTGGAACTCCTCACACGCCCACAACTCAGATAAAAACACTCTACTGGAGCTCCTCACACGTCCACAACTCAGATAAAAACACTATACTGGAGCTCCTCACACACCCACAACTCAGATAAAAACACTATACTGGAGCTCCTCACACGCCCACAACTCAGATAAAAACACTATACTGGAGCTCCTCACACACCCACAACTCAGATAAAAACACTATACTGGAGCTCCTCACACACCCACAACTCAGATAAAAACACTATACTGGAGCTCCTCACACACCCACAACTCAGATAAAAACACTATACTGGAGCTCCTCACACACCCACAACTCAGATAAAAACACTATACTGGGACTCCTCACACACCCACAACTCAGATAAAAACACTATACTGGAGCTCCTCACACACCCACAACTCAGATAAAAACACTATACTGGGACTCCTCACACACCCACAACTCAGATAAAAACACTATACTGGAGCTCCTCACACACCCACAACTCAGATAAAAACACTATACTGGAGCTCCTCACACACCCACAACTCAGATAAAAACACTATACTGGAGCTCCTCACACACCCACAACTCAGATAAAAACACTATACTGGAGCTCCTCACACGTCCACAACTCAGATAAAAACACTATACTGGAGCTCCTCACACGTCCACAACTCAGATAAAAACACTATACTGGGGCTCCTCACACGTCCACAACTCAGATAAAAACACTATACTGGAGCTCCTCACACACCCACAACTCAGATAAAAACACTACACTGGAGCTCCTCACACGCCCACAACTCAGATAAAAACACTATACTGGAGCTCCTCACACGTCCACAACTCAGATAAAAACACTATACTGGGGCTCCTCACACACCCACAACTCAGATAAAAACACTATACTGGAGCTCCTCACACGCCCACAACTCAGATAAAAACACTATACTGGGACTCCTCACACACCCACAACTCAGATAAAAACACTATACTGGAGCTCCTCACACGTCCACAACTCAGATAAAAACACTATACTGGAGCTCCTCACACGCCCACAACTCAGATAAAAACACTATACTGGAGCTCCTCACACGCCCACAACTCAGATAAAAACACTATACTGGAGCTCCTCACACAACCACAACTCAGATAAAAACACTATACTGGAGCTCCTCACACACCCACAACTCAGATAAAAACACTACACTGGAGCTCCTCACACGCCCACAACTCAGATAAAAACACTATACTGGAGCTCCTCACACACCCACAACTCAGATAAAAACACTATACTGGAGCTCCTCACACGCCCACAACTCAGATAAAAACACTATACTGGAGCTCCTCACACACCCACAACTCAGATAAAAACACTACACTGGAGCTCCTCACATGCCCACAACTCAGATAAAAACACTATACTGGAGCTCCTCACACACCCACAACTCAGATAAAAACACTATACTGGAGCTCCTCACACACCCACAACTCAGATAAAAACACTACACTGGAGCTCCTCACACGCCCACAACTCAGATAAAAACACTATACTGGAGCTCCTCACACGCCCACAACTCAGATAAAAACACTATACTGGAGCTCCTCACACGCCCACAACTCAGATAAAAACACTATACTGGAGCTCCTCACACGCCCACAACTCAGATAAAAACACTATACTGGAGCTCCTCACACACCCACAACTCAGATAAAAACACTATACTGGAGCTCCTCACACGCCCACAACTCAGATAAAAACACTATACTGGAGCTCCTCACACACCCACAACTCAGATAAAAACACTATACTGGAGCTCCTCACACGCCCACAACTCAGATAAAAACACTATACTGGAGCTCCTCACACACCCACAACTCAGATAAAAACACTATACTGGAGCTCCTCACACACCCACAACTCAGATAAAAACACTATACTGGAGATCCTCACACACCCACAACTCAGATAAAAACACTATACTGGAGCTCCTCACACACCCACACCTCAGATAAAAACACTATACTGGAGCTCCTCACACACTCACAACTCAGATAAAAACATAATACTGGAGCTCCTCACACACCCACAACTCAGATAAAAACACTATACTGGAGCTCCTCACACACCCACAACTCAGATAAAAACACTATACTGGAGCTCCTCACACGCCCACAACTCAGATAAAAACACTATACTGGAGCTCCTCACACACCCACAACTCAGATAAAAACACTATACTGGAGCTCCTCACACACCCACAACTCAGATAAAAACACTATACTGGAGCTCCTCACACGCCCACAACTCAGATAAAAACACTATACTGGAGCTCCTCACACACCCACAACTCAGATAAAAACACTATACTGGAGCTCCTCACACTCCCACAACTCAGATAAAAACACTATACTGGAGCTCCTCACACACCCACAACTCAGATAAAAACACTATACTGGAGCTCCTCACACACCCACAACTCAGATAAAAACACTATACTGGAGCTCCTCACACGCCCACAACTCAGATAAAAACACTATACTGGAGCTCCTCACACACCCACAACTCAGATAAAAACACTATACTGGAGCTCCTCACACGCCGACAACTCAGATAAACACTATACTGGAGCTCCTCACACACCCACAACTCAGATAAAAACACTATACTGGAGCTCCTCACACACCCACAACTCAGATAAAAACACTATACTGGAGCTCCTCAAACGCCCACAACTCAGATAAAAACACTACACTGGAGCTCCTCACACACCCACAACTCAGATAAAAACACTATACTGGAGCTCCTCACACACCCACAACTCAGATAAAAACACTATACTGGAGCTCCTCACACACCCACAACTCAGATAAAAACACTATACTGGAGCTCCTCACACGCCCACAACTCAGATAAAAACACTATACTGGAGCTCCTCACACGCCCACAACTCAGATAAAAACACTATACTGGAGCTCCTCACACACCCACAACTCAGATAAAAACACTACACTGGAGCTCCTCACACACCCACAACTCAGATAAAAACACTATACTGGAGCTCCTCACACACCCACAACTCAGATAAAAACACTACACTGGAGCTCCTCACACGCCCACAACTCAGATAAAAACACTTTACTGGAGCTCCTCACACACCCACAACTCAGATAAAAACACTATACTGGAGCTCCTCACACACCCACAACTCAGATAAAAACACTATACTGCGACTCCTCACACACCCACAACTCAGATAAAAACACTATACTGGAGCTCCTCACACACCCACAACTCAGATAAAAACACTTTACTGGAGCTCCTCACACACCCACAACTCAGATAAAAACACTATACTGGAGCTCCTCACACACCCACAACTCAGATAAAAACCCTATACTGGAGCTCCTCACACGCCCACAACTCAGATAAAAACACTATACTGGAACGATACTGCTGAAAAAGCAGACTTCACACTCATCAAGCCTTGTAACATTTTCAATAGCGCTGCTTTTTTTTTTGTTTTTCAAATGCTTGCCTGGCAGTCAGCCGACTGTAATAATGGCCCCATTCAGCAGACCTGCAGCCAGCTGTACACTTGTGTATACATCTCAAATGGGTTGTGCGGCGCTGTGATTAGCCAGCCTTTGTTGTTTGAAAATGGGTGCTAATAGTGCTTCAATCCAGAGGTCTGCTGTATGGGAAAGACCAGAAAAGCACTGGAAAGTATATAGTGGCTTTCTGTGAAAGATTAGAAAAGGAACTGCCCTTTATATACAATACTATAATACAAATCAAAGCCATTCATAACTGAATCAATTTCCAAAACACAGTTGAACTTTCCCTTGCATGCTTTATGCACCCGAGTTGCGTCTCATGTAGGCAGCTGAATTCTCAAAAATATTCTCCTGAAATATTGTAACGTGAATGTTTTTGGTCCTCTTGGCCGAGTTTGACTCAGCCAAGTGAACGTGTGCATCAGCCAGAAATAGCAACGATGCACTCCTATGCATCTAAACTTTCTTTAAACTTGCATGCACACAAAGCTAGCACTAATGACATGAGGTCATGCTAATATTTACGTATAAAACGCCATGCACAATTGTGCTTATAACAAACCTCTGATATTCTGCCAAAAGATTCAGAGGTATCCAGTCTCTCGCATTTTGAACCACAATTATTCCCCAGTTACACTCCTTTTCCCTAGCAGTCAGTACAAATGGTTTGTTGATCTCAAAAAACTGTTAGAAATGTGATTTCCTGTCATGTTACCAAGAGCAGAAGCATGAATTTGAGCACAATTGGCACTTCTCCTCAGGCCGAGAGCAAAGTACAAATCATTCTTTAGTTGGGTGCCTGTCTCAGGGTCACGCTGCAAACAGAGCTCAATATATGTCCCCTCTTCTCTGACAAAGTAAAATAAAACCACTTTTAATATGCATGCACACCATGTGCATTCCATGTGTCGGCCAATCAAAACTGCTGCCGCAGTGGACGCACTTGCAGGAAAATAAACTTAAGGAACATCCAGCTCTCCATTAATGATCAAATGAGATTGCTGAATTTCTAACATTTTAAGATCTCTTTCTCTTCTTATGCAAACAAAGCCCAAAAATGAAGTGTGAAAATCACTTTGTGGAAACAGAGGTGGCAGACTGAAAATAAAGGATTTCTAAGATCATAAGCTTCGTCAAACCATTCAATCTGCATTTGTGGCATTTGTGGTTTTCATTCAATCTGCAGCCAGTTAAGGCATTGAGGACAAGGTGTGTGGACTCTGACCAATTTATGACTTAAATTAGTCACTTAGGCTGAAATGCACCGAAAAAGACAGTGTGGCCCCCCAGGATTGAAGTTTGACACCCCTACTGTAGACTGACTAGGAAGATGCAAAGTGAAAGCTCTGCTTAGGGTTAAACAAGGAAACCCGGAAAGGTTTTACAATTATTACTCGAGGATTCATGCATTATTGGATAATTAGGGCTGCAGGATATATCGTTTCAGCATCGACATCGCAATGTGCGCATGAGCAATAGTGACATCGTGAAGGATGCGATGTTTTCTTTTTGCCTTAAATTAAATCATTCACGTCATACTAAAACTTTTTTTCTGCTTGTTAAAGTAAATTAAATCAATCACGTCATGCTAAAACTTTTTTGCTGCTTGATACAAAACGAAAACTCGCAAGGTTTGCATTTTCCATGACTAATCTAGAAGAAAGTCCGTCCGATATAACTATTTAGTTTTGGTTATAATTTGGTTTCTTGGATACACAGGCGCTTATGCTATGGTCACGCACGCTCTGCGTGCACAGCGAACCAATATGTGTATAGAATACTAAAGTAAAGTGTCACCTCAGCCGTCTGTGAAAATGAGTGAGGAACAGGACACAAGCACCGAAAAGGAAGAATTTGTTGCGAAAAGAAATGCAATCAGTTGTAATTTGTAGAATGTATACTTGTTCTTTGTAACTTTATTGAGAAAGACGCGATTTAAAACGTGATTCTTTATCTGTTAGGTATAAAACTCTGTTGAGAAAGAAACTAGTTTTAAACGATTGAATAGTTTAATTTAATCTTTATTTGTTTAGCCAGGATTGCAAGCACTTTGCCACTGTTGCTGAAAAGATGTACAGTAGATTGTGGGGAAAAAATGGTTCTGTTGTTCTTTGTTATTTATTACAAGTTTCATTTATTTTAAGTTTTATTTATTTGTAAACCACTCAGGGGACTGGTTTATCGTTGCTATTTTTTTATTTTTTTTTTCTCATTTTCGTTATTTAAAATTGTGGAATAAAATGTTAACTTACCTATTTTGTCACTCCTGCTAATGTGATACTGCAGCTTTAATGTTACATTTTAAACTGGAGAACAGTGATATACTGATCGCCTGGATACCTTCTAGACACAGCTTTTTCCCCCACCATTTCAGCCCCCCCCCTTTTTTAGGGAAGCACATGCATTATTATTAATATCATGTTGATGGTCTTTCTTTTGGATGGATTGATAGATGAGTAGACATATTATCTTAATACGATGGTGTCGTGGTGCCTCATTTATTTCTCCAAAATCACCCTAATCATTGCTAGAGTGATTAATTATTTCGAAATAGAGCTACTCAAGTTAAAAGCAGCATGTATCTGGTGAAATTATTGTATTCCTGTATTTTTTCATATCGCTATATATATCGCAAAAAAAAAAAAAAAGATACCGCAATGTAATTTTTTTACAATATCGTGCAGCCCTAGATATAATCACTGCGGCGAGTACCTTCGGTCTCGTTGCTGCGACTTCACCACAGTTTTAACTCCCTCTCGTGATCTATTGCTTAAGCATGGTGCCAATTTTGCAAACTGATGACTACATTCGGATGTAGGTAAATTACCTAAAAGTTACAAGAGTTAACAACAGTCTGAAGATACTGACCACATCTAGCCACTGGATAACTGTTTGTCAGTCATTTTGTGCAACACGATTTGACGAGAGAACACTATTTCTGAAAATCATTACCAAGCACATCTTGACAAATGTAAACTTTAGTAGGTCTACTTGGAATTTCAGTCAAACACAGCAGCAAATACTGTGCTAATGCTAACTACAAATGGCTTCTTGATGAATTTAGGATGGTATTAGAAGCAATTACACCTGGTTAGCTCAAACAGAAACCTATTTATCCACCTTGACAATTCACACAGACATTAGAAACACTTCTCATGCTTGGGAATCATGCAAAATTAGCCAAGGACCAGCTCAGAGAAGAAGGAGCTGACAGACAGCGTCCACTCTCTACAAAACTCGATATAATCAAGTTAAATATATATGTTGTTTTTACCAGATGTAGGCCTAAGAGGACATTTGATTTAATTGTAATTAAACAATACACACAGGCCACAGCACAAATTAGGAGGATTTTGTGTTTCCAAGACTGGGAGAGGTGGAACCATTGAGCTGGATAAATTGTAGACCTGGAAAAGTTTTAGTTTTTAATTGTTCAAAAGGAAGGTTTGGAGGGGCAGGACAAGCCTGCCCTTAACCAGATATGTATAAAAATGCAAATGCATTCAGCCCCACTAAAAAAACAGCAGGACCACTATCACAAAAATTAAATGAATTACACCAACTGAGAATGTGCAAAGGCCTTACATACAGGACGAATGCCCGGTGTGACCCCCCCACCAAACCCCCAAATAGATCTCACCCGCCGTGCTTCAAATGGGACTGTCAGTAACCTTCACAGATGCCAACTCACTGTGCGCTGGAGGCGCAGGTAAACCCCTGACCGCTCGCGGTTTCACTGTGCAATTAAAACCTCTGCCAACGCCCACTATGGATCAGCGGCGGCCGGCTGAAAAGGCATAAAAGCATGAAACGCTGTTAGAAGCACACAAAGGCAAATCTATTTTCACTCTGGTTAAAGTCACAAATCAAATTGGTTTCAGTAAAAGGTGAAAAGAGAGAAAAAGCTGGTGGACTGGAGTGGGGGCTGATAGCGTCGACACCATTCGCTCAGAGGCCAAACTTCATGTGATTTTAACCACTGCAGCAGACCATCCCATTTCAATGCCTTATACATACATATTATTATTAACTCCACTTCAAGTTAATTTCATAGCAGCAGACTATGAATCTTCAATCTGAAATTGAACGACGGGGCAAACCTACATGGTAGACTGAGTAAATGCTCATTGTGCACCCCAAAGAAAATCGATGAAAAAACCCAAAGTACCAAATGATCTTGTGGTTGACTGACTGAAAGACCGCCCTTTTCTGAAGGCTATACGCTTGTGTGCGTGTTCTCCTTGGTACGTTTAACCTTCACCTTTCACTCAAGGGAGGCAGGAATAGTTTTCAAATCTTTGCAGAGCAAATTATGATTTAAAAAATGAACTTAAAAGCCCTCATGAATAAAGTATTGGATGAAATTACACTGTTACACAAATTATTCCAAGTGCCCCTGGAGACATCCCAAGAACCCTTAAGGCCCTTCCAACCCCAGCTTGGAAGCAATGTTCCAAATAAAACGTTCCATTTAGAACAATTGAGCACAAACTACAGAGCGTTAAATGTGTCAATAACCATTTCATTCTGTGCAGAAAGTGAGGATATTCTTAGCTTTAGGGCTTATGGTTTGATTTATATTAACAGTACATGTATGTTTGTATGTATGTGAGTATTTTTAAGCTGTGATTTTATTCACATTTTACTTATTTGTGTGAATAAAGTGCAGCAGGTTCAATTTGCTGGGCGCATGCATCTCAGTGATCAGCTATAGCTCTCAAAGGTAAATGTTCAGGTTAAAAGCCAACATCGATGACTAAGGTACACCTTAAATACCTTCAGATCTTTCTGAATAGCATCTGACCGTCTGAAAACAAGAGACGATCTGTAGCCTCCCTTGGCGTCCCTTGCTGAGGAATACATTTTTTAAAAACTGAAGGTGGCTTGATCCATAATGTGCCCTTGTAAATAAATAAATGCAAGGCCAAGTTTTCAAATTTAAATATATCATAGGTCAAGAGCTAAGCAAAAATTGTCACGTCCTCTTACAATTCACAAGAGGCATATAGGCTATATGTCAAACATGTTTTTTTTAATGTCAAAACAAGCAGTGTTCAGCACATTTCAGAGCTTTGCCGGAACTTTCCAGTGCCACTGGCTCACTATCAGGGCAAGCCTCACTCCCTCTTCTCTCCCCTCTCTCTCCCGGTCCTCCAATGTAGCCTTTTGACCTGTACTCAGGGCAGACTACTCAGAAATTATGCTCATAACCCATCTCCATTAAATACCCACACTGAATAACGCATGCAAACACAGGTCAATCTTACATTTTCAATAAAACACTTGGGTGGTCGAGTGTTTTGAGTTTATGCATCTTATAGATTAAGTTACGCCTCAACTCCTATCCTAACAAATCAGTTATGTTGGCTCCGTGTAATAAAAGCAAAACACAATTAAACCAAGAACAGAAAGTGCAGTCATCGTTGCAGAGTTTTGCACAGTTGATACGAGCGAGGTCCGACTGTTACAATGTACAGAGGGTGCGAAGCATGACTGCAGTTGACCAGTAAAAGTAAGTATTTTTGGAGCTGAGCAAAGGACAAACGGGGATAGCTGCACGATGTTGCCGTTCTCCTCCTGACATTTTTACTCCGGGCCGTGGGGTGTACTGGGAGCTTAATTGGTTTTAGGGATTGGAATGGAATGGATGCACGCCACAGCGGTACTTCAATGGACGCACTCCAGTAACCACAGACACAATACGCTTTATCTGCAACTAAAGCTCCACTATCACCGCGATCTTTATGCACCGCCATGTCCTCGTCTTTTGGGGCGAGACGTTAAACCGAGGTCCCGACTCAGAGGTCATTAAAGATCCCATGACACTCAGGGCAAAGTTCTCCTGACAAAATCTCTAACCTGGCAACCAAATCACCCCTCAGTTTGATTGGCTCGATAATTCCTGCTCCCACTCAAACTCGGCTGATGTGTGCCCAGTTTTCGCTTACAAAATGGCTGCTGTGCATCACCCAGCTGGTGCTGCCTTTTGTTGGTGGTGTAGGTGAGTTTTCCCTTCACTGAAGCACTGACTACAACATAGTGCGATAAAGGCAATCCCATATAAGACAACGAGCACAAACAAGGCACAACAGGGAATGTAACTAATTGCATCTCCGGTCCAGCTTCTAAATGCAGCTATGCAAACACACACAGCTTCATGCCCATTAGTCTGGGTCATTTCTATTCATCATTTATAATTACTAAATGCTGTGCAGCTCTCTCTTTACTTACTTTGTTTAGTAACTATAAGAACCTGAAATTACTTCCACGCTAGTTAAAATGCCAGGGATTTCAAATAAGTTTGATTAATACAACTGCCAAAATCACGTGCATGCCTTTCACATTGTGCGTCCCCTCCATGCTTAGAACATTGTACACTGATCTACACTACCTAAAGAATACATCAACTTCCGAAAAATTTTATGCAAATAAAAGGCATTATGACATGGATCTGAATTTTCTTCAGAAGCGAATGAGGTGGTGTCAATCTTTAAAGTGCAGCCAATAAAACCATGGAATGCACAGGGGCCAATCTGATTACTGTAAAATTAGGCACAGCACAGTGTCTGAGCTACAGCTTTAAACATATATATAAGTAATATGAAAAGCAAAAACACAAAGGCGTAACCCACATCCCAAAGTAGACCGCTTAAGAAAAATAAAATACTTCTTTTTTTTTTCTTCCAAAAGCACGGCACTTTACAACAAATGTTTGCTGTGAAGAGAGTAACACTCCAGTGATATCGTTACACACACATTTGATGCCACCGAACCACCACAGTCATTAGATTTCTTGCCATTTACAGAGTTGTGGGGGGGGTTGGTAATTAATCTTACAGAGGAACCTTTCAATCAGATCAGTTGGGGGGGAGGGCATTAGCGCCTCCCATGGGGCTGGGCTGTGGGGTCTGAGAGCGACAGTGTGGCAGAATGAGGCGCTCGACACGCACGCCATGCCATGGAAACTGGTGCGGCATGCCAAATCAAGGATCAAGCAAAACTACAAACCTAATTAGAATCAATAAAATTGCAACACAACTGAAACAAAATGATATCACTTGTTGGGAATCTCAAACAAAAACAAAGTTAAATGAAACGTTCACTGTTACCTGCACTGTCGAAAACTACCTGACCACAGTCACTGACAAAAAAACTGAACCGCTCTGACGAGGCACAGACTCAGCGAGCACCACCATCCTCATCATCACGGCAGGCAGAAGCACGATTGTGCCGAAACAGTAAAGGCAATACAATGAAACTGAGAAACACATTTTTTGAATGAGCTAAATTTTACCAAATTCACAATAAATTGTACCCCAAAATTAGACAAAAATGTCCCCAATTCGACCCAACACCTGATGTGGATAAGCTACCCTTGTTAGGGGAAAACAGACTGCTGTATACTGATAGCACAATTTGTGTTCTCTTGCCACACTCTGTGGGACAATGAGTGACCCGGTCATGCACAAACATACATATATGTGTGCCAACTTACATGTGCACATGCACACACACACACAAGGGCTGTGTCCGAATCTGAGCTCCATCTACTGCACCCTGTCTCCTGCACTGGCAGAAGTGTGCTGTTTAATGTGCACTGTTTAGCAGTCTGCGAAAAATATCTGCCATACTATTTTCCGACCGCACTGTGGAAGTGTCGTAAGCAGTCATAAGACGTCCCACCAATGTTGCCATGTCCGCGGTTTTACAGCGAAATTGGAATACTTTCAAAGTGCAGTCACGGGTAAAAATTTAAGCATACTTATTTTAAAAAGTAAAAACATGATGATTTTTAATTAAAATACGTTGGTTTCGGTTATAAATAGTCTATAATTTGGGCTAGTTTTGAGTCGCCATTTGGCTGGAAAGTCTTACAAGATTTGGCAACCCTGTGCCCCACTCTTGCGCTGCCATGTGATGTTTTTTTTTTTTTTAAACGAAGCTTCACATCATATTTATGTGACGAAAATGTTTGTGTACTTCTTGAAGTGTGCTCCCGAATGTACTCAGTGAAACTCCGGAAGTAAGTGTGTCATCCGGGTGTTTGAAGTATACTGCAATTTGAAAGATTTTCGCATACTCTACGACTTTCTCGCCCTATCTATCACCAAGGCTACTCAACAGTGTGGAAGAGTGCTGATTCGGAAACGGCACAAAAAAACACACACACCTAATGTCACTTACTGTAATTCTCGTTATACGTATTTCTTATATCTATAATCCATAATAAATCATCTGTATTGTACATAGTTTTATTATGTATCCCCTGCTTTGGCAACACAAGTGCCTGTATTTGTCATGCCAATAAAGCACTTAGAAATGGAAATGAGTGCAGAGAGAAGAGGGAGCGAGAGAGAGAGAAGAAAGAGCGAGAGAGAAGAGGGAGTGAGAGAGAGAAGAAAGAGCGAGAGAGAAGAGGGAGCGAGGGAGTGAGAAAAAGAGGAGAGCGAGCAAGAAAGAGAGAAAAGAGGAAGCGAGAGAGGGGAGAAGAGGGAGAGGCTTGATTTTCAAAACCCCATTTTATTCATCATCAGTTCAAAACAAAATTCCTATAGCTGACTACTGCAATCTCATCTCATCACGAGAGAGGAAGGTTGCTTGCATGAGCAGGGCCAACAAGCTCAGCTGAAACTCTGTAGGGCATAATGAGATTTTATACAACTGGGTGACCTTGCATCTATCAGACATGTAGGTTTATGTGTCAGGTTTATGCTTTTAATCCAGTTTCTTCCCATTTAAAACCAAGGACTGCCGACTGCACACATTACCAAACAATTTATATCTAACCATTTTCAGGAAATCTGAGTGAAATCTAGGGGGGGGGGTTATCCACTACTCCCCATTTTGGCACAATGGAAGGAATTCTACTCCAAGGTTCAGTCTGATTAAACAAAATACTGATCCAAGTTTTAGAAGTTACAGCCTAGTAATCTCCAGACACAAGCATGAGGTTAAACCACTGTCCTTTTCCAGTGTTACACAATGGCCTGGATCAACTTTTGGCCACAACTATAACAAATTAATACAAAACTGAAATAAAACCATTATGCTTAAACATATAATTATTTAAATTATTATTATGTTAACCATTATTTTATGTTAACCATCATCTTTGCTTGACAAATGGCTATGGGATACCTGTTCCCATAACGTTAGCTATTGCATAACTGTCCAGTGACAATTGTTTAACAAACAGGCTACATGTGAACAGTTAATATTGTGAACATGTCTTTGCTTTTGCAATAAAAAAATCATTGTTGCATGAGAAAACCAGAACAGGTGCACACATTTGAGTCCAAAATGAAATTACACTTTAGTAGGCTACCAGGCAGGGAATGAACATCGATCTTTCACATCCTAAGGCTGGATGGTAACCAGTACACCAAAGGGCTTGAGTCATGTGATATAGGCTATAGGCCATTTGTCACAGCAAATAGAAATACATTTTTTTTCATATTGCGTAACATTACTTGGTGGTGTCGTTTGACTTTCACCATTGTGCTGTCGTACAAGAGAAATACAAGTGAAACATTGAACAGTTAATATTGGAAATGTCTTTTGCCTTTGCAATAAAAAAACGTTTGTTTGTTATTGTTCCAATAATAACAGTCTAATAAAAGAAAAGTATTTAACAGTTCCACATTGTTTTTGTCGAAAATAAACGTGTGCCCTGCTAGGCTCAAACCCCCAATCTTCTGTGTGAGAGACAGCAACTCTAACCATTAGGCCACAGTAGCTTCTTGGAAAACACCAAGCCATTAGTTATATTAACATTACAAAAACATTAGTTTGAAGTGTTTTTATTGGACAATAAGCTTGGGAGAGCAGGTATGCGATGTTGTTATCCAATGGGGAGAATTATTGTTTGAGGGTACGGAGGCAGGCAGGTAGTGAGGGTTTCTGGGTAGGCAGAAAAAATGGGAAGAAGAATAAGAAGCAGAAGGAGAAAAACGGCAAAATAACCCAAGTTTGGGGTTTTATTGTGTGGATGTGTGAAGTTGTACGTTAATGCTGTGTGGTTGCATGAGGTCAGAACATACATAAGTTAATGTTTTTAAGGGTTGAGAGTCGGTGGTCACTGTGGTTACTTCTGTAGGAAACCCTGAAAAGTGCCAAACTCTGTGCTGTATAGGTATGGGGCATGCCCCACCAAGCCGTAACATGGCGGCTGGCATACCTGCCATCCCAATAAGGTGCTCAGTCCTGACGTGGAACAGTTTACTTTTGGGGGGGGGGGCTATTAAAGTGGGCCGGTCCATCTCGCTAGTGGGCTGATGACTGGAGCAGCTACGTAGATCATTTTTTATGTTTATGTTCTCTAACTTGTTTTCGCAACAATCACACTGGCCCTTCTGACATTTGCCTGGGTCTGGATCTAGGTCTAACTCTGGCCTAGTTTCAGAAGTTATGGCCTAATTATCTCCATACACCAACTTAAGGTTCATGCTTTTTCCTTTTCCAACACTACTCTGGATTACATATTTAAATTAAATTCAAACTTTTGGCACAAACTGACTACAAATGAATAGAAAACAAAATAAAACTATTACTTTTAAAGTTTAATACCATCAATTGAATCAAGAACTGAATAAAAAGCAATCTGTTAAAATAATCAGAAATGCACTATTATAAAACAGTATTTGAAAAAGATATGATTAAACTTAAAATTTTGAAATTTAAACTCACATTTCCATTGCAACAAAAAATTCCTCCAAACTCAACAAACGATTTTCAGCTACCACAGCCTGCCTTGTGACCTACGGTGCGTGACGTGCGTCCCAATATTCTTCACTCCCCACCTTCTTTCCTCCACTCCCCCACGACCACTCCTCTCCTACTACTGCCTGAACATTTCGAGTACAAGTATTTACATGTACAGTATACAATGTACCAGACATTGTGGTTTGTGTCGAGACATTAATTAATATGTAACCATTAACACGTAATTAAGATGTAATCAGCAACATTAGATTAAAACAAGATCTGTTTCCGGGGGACGGAAAAGAGGAGGTGGTAGTCGAGGAAAGGAGGGTGCATTTTTAGAGTATTGGGACACACCCTATTTTCCAACCATACCGTGGAAGTGTCGTAAGCAGGTCATAAGATGTCCCACCAGTGTTGCCATGTCCGCGGTTTTACAGCTAAATTGAAAGTGCTACTTTCAAAGTGCAGTCACGGGTAAAAATGAAGTCGCAAAGCAGGCATTTATTTGAAAAAGTAAAAATATGATATCTATTTAAAATAAGTTGGAAGCTGCGCCAAAAAAAATTTAAACGAAGCTTCACATCATATTTATGCGAAGAAAATGCTTGTGTACTTCTTGACGGTGTTCTTGGTCTGGTCTGGATTCAAGATTCGATTCTGGTTCTGTGACGCATCGTTCCAAGAACACCAGGAATAAAACCTAATGCAGTTTACCAGGTCTCTCCTGACTATTGATTAGCATGGTGCACATATTTTAAAATAATTCAAAGAAAAAATAAATAGAAGGGCTGCAGAATAAAAACAGGTGCAGCGCCCAGTAATTTGTTGTTCATTAAAAACAGAGATGATACACAGGGGAAGGAGAACCCGCAAGCAAGGTTTTGGCCATGAGCCTTCTTCAGTGCTTTTTTTTTTTGAGAAAAAAAAATTTGTGTGAGTTTTGCACAAATCAGTCAAGCGTGTTAAAAGGAAAAAAATATTTTACACTGGAGGCGATAAAAAATAATAACAGCAAAATGCTATTGTCAATGGAAGGGTGTTTCATATACGCTGCTTTTCCACTGTTACCACGGGAACACGCTTCTCAAAAAAAAAAAAAAAAAAAAAGGACCACTTGTATCTGTGGAGCTGTGAAAAGATGCATTCGCGACTAATTGCCCCGCTGCTGTTTGTCTGAAGGCAGCGATATTTTAGAGATTGATTTTTTGACAGCGAAGAGGCTGAGACGGGCCTCTTTGTCTGCCACGGCAGTTAGACTCGGGTGGGCTACGGGCTTAAGATTTTGTATTGGGGCTGAAACGGACACAAGAAACTGGCCATTCTGTGCCGAGGCTGACGAGCCGTAATGGCAGGAGGACAGACAGCCAGACAGGTTAATGAGGCAGCGAGCCCACAGGAATGACACATTGCTCGCGCTATTTCTCCAGGTAGGCGTTTAAATTCCCGTCATAAAAGACGGCGAGGCACAAAATGATGTGACGCAGGGTTATGCGCTGAAGTACAAAGGAAACATCAATAAAATGTCAGCAGGATATTCAAATGATTTCCACTCGCAAGAAAATGACTTTTTGTGCCCTTTACTGCATGAATATTTCACTGTAATAGATTCAGCGCTTGAATTTACCCGGATGGCTTTTTCTCGGTCCTCTGCTGTTGGTGTTGGTCTCTCTTCATTCCATCAAGCAATCCATAAATCTCCGCTCTTTCCATTTGGCTGTTCATTTGTTTTGCTTGTTGTTTATTTTTCGTTCCGATGAACGAAAAAGGGTGAAGCTTCCCACAACCAGGCTGGGTGTGAACCCAAGTTTATCACAGTTTATCACCCACTGTTTGTTTGGGATCTTCCATAATATACACATGCTCTGCCCTCCTATGCCATTGTGTCCTTAACATTGTTCATTTAGCTGCTTACACACCCTAAGTCACTTATTGAGGAATCATGACTTATTTAATGAGCTATTAAATGTTTCGTCATTCTTTACTCGTGACCATTTCTACGCACTGGTCTCAGGTGCGATGACATCACTACCAATTTGATGCACTTTCTCACCTGTATTCTGTCTAATTGACTGCGGATTTGTTAACTGATGTCATGCTTTCTATTTGCCGTTTCCAGCACTCCCAATGACAGGTTTCTGTTTTAGAACAGAATTAGAGATTATAATAAATACTATAAGCGACTCAGTCTTTACAAGTGCATCCAGGTACTTATCGCCCTCATCTTTGAATGCTCTCGCCCTGGTTTTAAACGCTCCAAGCTGACCCGCTGCGAGAACGTCGTTTTCTGAGTGCTTGTACACCTACTGCAGGTCAGTCAAAGGGCACAGCGCAAAAGGCTGATCTGTACCCTCAGAGGCTCTCTCCACAGTGCACTACTTAAATGACGGCTGGCTTAATTGCGCCTGTAATTACAATCAAATGAAGCGCCGATGATTGAAGAGGGAAAGGTCGAGTCAATAGGTGACCGAGACTGAAGGATGGGCCTGTGTGCTTTTCCCCAGCCGAATGCCAATATCCTCCGTCTTCTCTCCGGGCGAAACATCCTAAAGAGGCCTTTCTGCTCGGGCATTCCTGCACATTGTCTTCAGCTCAATATATGTGTTTTATGCTGGTGTTTCACATTGATTTCGGAAGAGTATTCAAAGGTTTAATTATACCTATATGGCACATATACCATCCCAAACCTATAAACAATCACAGGCTGAAAGATAGTCATGATAATATTCAGCCAAGATAATGAGATAATGTGCTGAGCAGGGCTCTGTATTCACTGTAACATTTGGCTGAGTGAAACATTTCCTGGGTCCATTAATTAACATGGCAAGGATGCTGCGCTCACAGGAACTGCTCCTGCACAGCCTCTGGGTATTGGAGCATTTATTGCCTGCTGAGAGCGTTAACCAAGTGCAGATTCACCAATCAGCAAAACAATGAAAAACATCCAAACAAGGTCCTCTATTATAATTGGAAGACGTGACTGGTAATTTTTTACTTAGATCTCCTGCAGTGCTCAGAGATTCCCACAGTACCGCACCATAAACAAATAGATGTTATAAACAAATAAAAAGCACAAAAATAAATAAACATTTACAAAAAAACACTTTTCACACTTTCAAATGGTCACACTAGCATATACTACTTTGGATAAAAGCGTCTGCTAAATGACTGTAATGTAATGTAAAATGTAATACTATACACGAATGCCCATCTGAAAACACTACTCCCATCATACTACTGTTACTACCTCAACTAAGATTATTACTGTGCGGACCAATGACAGCCCACCCCAAACCAACACACAGAGAGCATGGTAGCCATATCATACAACATTTCAAAGCATTCACATAACCTCACAACTAAGGAGTATACTAAAATATACTCCACCCCCCACCCCTTTTTGTGTCAATAAATTAACGTGATTGTGAATCGGATCTTGTCGGTCATGTGATACTGGTCGTGTGAGATGCTTATTTTCTGTCAGCGCAGCCATTTGTACACATACTTACAAAAAAGCAATTTATCTAAAAAAAAGATCATAAAAAAAATTAATAAACCATCCAGACCAGCAAATATAGCTGTAGTTCAAATAAACACAGTTTGAGTACTAAAAAATATGCTATGCTGGCCGATGTCACGGAGTTACCTTTTACCCCGTGAGGCAAAAATAACCAGGTGCAGAGCAGCCGCTGATTAATCCAGGACATCATTCCCTGCATCAAATCTGCCCCCCCCCCATCCCCCCATCCCCCCCCCATCCCCCCCCGCCCCCCCCCCCCATCCCCCCAGAATCATAACTACAGCTGTGGGAGGCAGAGCTGGGACAGGATATTAAATTAAAAGGAGCCATCCGAGGACAGAGCAGAGGTCCCAGTGCAGGGCTCCCAATTGTGGCAACGGGGGTGGGGGGCTCAGGTTCGGGAGCACTTCCATCTGGAGGCCGACAGCACACTCCTACAGACCATGTGCAATATCCAGGAAATGATGCGCTACCTCGGGAGATGTCTGTTTGATTTAGACCTCAGGAAAGATTGACTGATCAGTGACTTTGCTGAAAAGAATCAATCAAAACCCCCCACCCCCAACAAAATAGCATTTTCCAGAGATGCACTGTTAAGTTCACTCTGCTGGGAATCAGTTTTGTCAGGTTGGGCTCTCTTCTTTATCACTGGTTTAGCTGTGTGGTCCTATAGCAGGGGACCTAAGATAGCCATGCTAAATGGGTACAGAGGAAAGGGGGGTAAGCCAATAAATGAATCAGATTCAGTGCATGTTCCATATTTATGCTAAAAGGCCACTGCACTACAAACTGCTGCCCGACAGAGAGGTGAACCCAAAGTCACTAAGTTTGGATTATTTTCAGAGCACGGAAGGCATTTTTGCCGCAAACTGACAGGAAATCTTTACTAAAAGCATAGACTGTTTGGCCTCTCTTCTCCTAAATGCCAACACGCGGCTGCCATCTGTATGCGTAATCGCCATACGTCAGGAGACGTCTAACTGCTTTGCTCTTTCATCGAAACATAATAAATATAACAGAGCTGCAGCATGCGTAATTACTGTAAACTGGATGAAAACTTAGCTTTTAAAAAAACTTTAAGCTCTTAGGTGAGTGGGGGGTTAGAGGAAACCGTGGAAGTGGAGCAACAACCCCAATAAAAATTAAAACTACAAAAATAGAGGGAAAAAAAATCTGCCACTGCCAATATGTTAATGTCATTATACTACCCTGTCCGAAAATGGTCTTTTTAGTCTGAAATTGTGCCTTTTTTTGTCAGCTAAAAGGCTAAACTAATCCCAGATGAGCACTCCTACTCTGCGATGCTTTATGAATACAGGAACAGGTGTGTAAATGCTGCCGTTATCAGGGACAGGCAAAGCTGTCTTCTCTGTTCACAAAATCCACTGAAGCTGGGGTACGACTGTCGCCTTAATTTTGCAGCACTTAAATAGGTCTACAGGGGAGATATATTGTGGGGGGAGTGGCTGTTTTTACAAAATTAGCATGCGGCTAAAAAAATGGAGGTTCGTATTCATCATGAGGTCAAACCGGGAAACACAGCTCACCACTCGTAATCCCCACAAGAAATTACACCAATTTCCATTTTGCAAATTAATTCAGTGACCTACAGTAATGTGAAATTAATTTACACAGTTGTGTTTGCAAAATCCAAGTGCATATTTCTGGTTTTTTTCCTCTCTTCCAGTGACAGATTTCTCAGAAAAAAAATATACAACTCAATTTCCAATAAAAAAAACCAAAAGCCTTAATTGATCAGTACCTAATCATTCTGTAACAGTGTCCTGTGCAATTGTTCAAAATGATCTATTCTAGACTGGTTGTTGAGCGCTTGCTCACATATTTTACTCACAAAAAGCATTATCTATTGTACAGGACTATAAAGTTACCGATTCAAGAGCCTGCCGTGAAATAACTGCAAAATTACAAAATCGTCTTGGCATTTGGCGTATTTAGACGTTTCCCGGCATCTTCCAAACAGTCTGTTGCAACATCTGGTAGCAGATTGAGATATAGATGGGAGTAGTTGCACTCTGAATTTAACACTGCGACATGCACAAACACCATTTACAGCTGAATTTAACACTGCGACATGCAAACACCATTTACAGCTGAGGCCCACACTAAGTATATCAGTATGATCACACACTATTTACAGCCTTTAACCCTCCCTGCCTATTGTAATACAAGGACGTACTTTATTTTCTCCTCACACAACCCCTAATGTTACTCAGGTAACAAGTTTACTCAGACTGCACTCAGATGCCTGGGAACAAAGGGCCAGTCTTGTGGAAATGTGCTACCAAGTGTCTGATATTACATTTATATTATTATGTGTCAGTGTAGTTGTACAACGATGAGCCAAACGCGATGAAAGAAAAGAATTTAAAAACCTCCCAGCCGTAGCCGAAACCAAAAACACCCTAGTAAACCGGGATAGCCACGTAAACACGGGCGATACTAATACCGAAAGCCAGAAGAACAGCACAAACAAAGGCACCCTCGGAACGTGACTATAACGCCCGATAACTGGTGAAACAAATGAAAATAAAATAACGCTCACGCCCTCCAACAACAAAGAGAGCGGGAGTGGAAACGGAGACGTGAAAAGAGGGAAAAACCTAAACTATATTCCCTGAGCTTCTAGTAGTTATCTGGGTATAGCTCTACTACGCGAATAAAGAATAACAATCTTTTAACTGCGAGCAGAGGACCCAAACAACAACCATACATACGTGAAGGCACGAAATGATAAAGAAGCGCCAGGAAGCGGAACTCAGGGGTTTAAATACCTCCTGACGCGGGCGACAGGTGAACCAGATAATCACCTGGGCGAAAGGAAAATCCCGCAAGGGAATGCGGAGAAAAAATCCGATAGACCGAAAAAAGACGAGGCGTGAAATTAGAGGAAAGGAAGGGAAAACCATGACAGTCGGGGGTGAATGCTTCTCCATTTTAAACCGTTGCTCATATTATACACAAGCAAATGGCATTCTAAACAGGTAATGGAGCTAGCGCCTGAAGGACAGTCATGTTGAGAGAGATCACCAGAACGCATTCGGAGATTTAAGCTACCTGTTCCTCGGCTCAGTCTAGAGTGCGAGTGTTCCCCACCCATCATGCTGCTCAGGATTGGGGTTAATTCCATATCAATTCAGGCAATTTAGAAATTAACTGAAATTCAGTTTTTCATTCATTTAAATTTTTCTATCAGGAGTTTTCAACACTACATCAATTCAGTTTCCATTCATGTTCTCAAGTTACCATTTCAATGCCTGGAACACTTGATTTCCCAAAATAGCATTAGCTTTGATCCAACTCAATTTATTTGATAAAACTAAATGCGCTGAAACATTAAAATATAACGCAGATGGAAAACGCGGTATTTTCATTTCTGTCATTTCATCCCTCGACAACCATGACAACACATGATGATAGCTGGATGAAGGTAAGTACTGCTTTTATTTTGTTTTTATGAATATGAATGTGGCCCAATATGTAAAGGAAGCATCGCGCCAGAATTACTTTACATATGAAAGCCTTATAAACAAAGGCAATACACTGTTTGTGTTTTCACATTTATGCCGAACAACAGAAACATGTACATGACTGCAGATCATTGAAAGTGAAATTGTACTATTGTAAAAAATTAAACAAATTGCATATGCAAAGGATATGCCCATTGTCCGTTAGTGAGCAGTTTATGTTTTTAAAATATTAAAGGCTTTTTTAGCAGGAGCTCTTAAGTGATGAAAACAAACATGGACTAAAAAACATGACAGGCAGAGCAAAAGGCAGCGGGCTGTCACCACGGAGACAAAGCGGGAGAAAGGTGGCGTTTGATAATGCTTCCTGTCAGCTGGTCAGAGCACAGGAGTGCTGGCTGGAATTTAATTAGCTAGATTTGACATACAGAAGAAGAGATTAAAGTCCCCAGAGCGATGGGTTCCTTTATAATCTCCTGCTTCAAAGAAATGAAATGTACACACGGTATCCCGTCACCCACTTTGATTAGATATGCAAGGCAATATGCAAGTATGAAAGATAATCTCTTTTGTATATGGGTGATTCTTCAATTCGGGGCACTTTTGACTTTTGGAATTAAAAAAAAATAATATTCTTTAAACTCTGTTTTTTCTATTTCAAAATGTTTATTAATTGGTCTGGAACAAAGATCTTAGCATAGCTTTGATTGTACTTCATTAATTTTGATATTATGATGCTTTTTTCAAAGTTCTCACAGCAAAATGTCATTACCATCACAAAAACAAAACACTGATTTTAATACAAAATGACACGTGATGGCAATGACAATTTTCAGTTTTGGAGGGAAAAGTTAGCTAGGTTTTGGACTTGCTGAGCTAACTGGTTAGCTAGCATACAATGTACTCTGAATATATGTAAATAAAGTGAAATTTACTATTACTGAATTAAAATACTCAAATAGTAACTTGTTTGGTAATGACGCCTAATAAACATACTCTCAGATCAGGATGTATAAAACTTCAAATTACTTACATATGTGGGCATCAAAAAATCAGGCTTCTGCCTCATGTCTCTGAATGTTCCTCTGGTACATCTAATTTGCATGCAACAATGTAAGTAACTGTTTGTAAAAACTTTATTGCTCTCTAAAATGTTGGGCGTGATGGTAATGACAGATGTATAAGGGACAGCAATATTTAACTATAAAAAAATTGCAAATTGAACAAATATAAACTATATGAATTTGAAAAATGTATTTTAAGTTGTTATGAGGAAATGCAAAGTAAAGTTTTACTGAATTTAACACTTTTTATTACTTTATTATAGAGAGGATGTCAAAAAGTCTGGGTTGGGGACAAGCCCAAAACAGTGAAATTCTGGCACATTTGAATTTTCAACACATCGAAAAAGTATTAAAATGTCATCATTGAGACACAATTATTTTTTTCATAGCTACTACAACCTAACCCTAACAAATACAATAATTGTTTTTTATAAAAAAATATTTTTTCTTGAAAATCTACCCTGGGGACAGAAAAACTCCCTTAATTGAAGAATCACCCATATACAGGTGCAGAGTTCTATAGGAAAATGAGTCAGGAGAAATAACCCTTGCAGTGATCCATCCACATCTACTCCATATCTGGCAACAGAGTGATGGTTTGGGGCTCGTTCGATAGCTCAGACCCTTGATGACTTACAGCCATTTAGCCAGCCATGTGTTCCATACTGTACCAGTGTAATTTACAGCTGAATCTAGTCTCACCCCCCAATTCCCATAGAGATCAGTTCAAATGCAGAGAGGTTATAGTATCGCTTGTAACAGAGCCGGTTTTTGGCATAGGCAGTATAGGCAAATGCTAAGGGCGCCACCACCCAGAGGGGGCGCAACAAATAGGAGGGGAAAAAATAAAAAAGTTTCGCTTTAAAAAAAAAAATGTTTTTTATAATTTTTGACTAATACTACTAGTTAACACTGTTATTTCGAAATATTAAATAACCCCACAACAACCAGCGTAGATCTATAGCATAGCCTATTAAATAATAATAATTTCTTAGTTCATGTCACCCCGCCCCCCTCCAGCCAGGCAATTACGCTGCGTTCACACATCCAGCAACTTCGGTCGCCCAGTCGCCGGAAGTCCATTCATTCTCTATGAAGTTGAGCGACGGTCAGCGACCTGAGCGACTAGAAAACTGAGCGACCAAAATCGGCCGATAAATGTTGCCCGAAACTTAACTTTTGAGCGACAATCAGAGTTCCGCGCTTCATATTTCTCCAACCGATACGAAACCATTTCGTGAAAAGGGGTCCCACTGTTGCCAGCAGCCGGTCGAACTGTTCACAATCCAGCCGAAAATAACGCTGGAAGCGGTCCCCGTCCAGGCGGAGTTCCTGCACCAGCCGGTGAAATTCTCCAAGCTGTCGGCGGCGTTGTACGGTGCTATGCACCCAGAGCCTCCGGCGTAAATAAATTAGGGCGACAGCTAGCAGTTTTTTTTCCGGTTCATTTTCCAAAGTGGTAATCATGAAGCTGAAGACTCAATTTATAGTAAAAAAAAATATCCCTCCAAAACGTTCAAATAAAGGAGGGAAAGAATCTAATTGGAAGTTTAATATCATTTCATGAACGTAATCTACGTAATATTGCCTATCAAACTAAGCTAGGCGAAATAGGGTTAGCAGCGGTAACAACAGTAAATAATTTATATATTATCATTGTATAATTATCAGTGTCATAACATAACCTTAAAGGATATATGTGGCAGTTCTACCAATATCACATTGAGCCAAAAAAATACATGTTGAGTTTTATACATACATCTATCTATGTATCTAGCGTAGATAGTAGATAAAGATCGGTAGCTCGCGACGAAGATAGATATAGGCTAGCCTATCGCTAGATAGCGAGAACACATCATTATCAGTGTAATGACATAACTATAAAGAATAGGATGCATCGCAAATATGTCTTTGTTATACGTAGGCTATTGCCGTTGTTTCTCTTTATCAAATAATTGTAGCAGCACGAACTGACTTGGATGACACAACGGGAAGCTCTTGCCCCGCCCCCAGCCTCGTAGAATTGACCGACTCAGCGACCAGTTGCTCGCTGTGTGAACACAGGGTTAATGTGATGAAATGAATTGTCTAGTGCTCTCTGACTTTAGGCGCATCCTGCCCCGGTACCGGGGGCGCTTGGGTTGAAGAGGATATTGCCAGATAACTTAAGTTAGCTAGCTAATATTACTGTAGCCGAGCCGAGCGTTACATTAGCTAGTCACTAGTCACTCACACACACACATCAGCTCTCTCAGTCACTCTGCACCTTCTTGCTAGCTAGCTGGACAGCGGCAAGAGAATGGTCGCCTCATCTTGAAAAATACATAGACTATGCGTGCATAACAGTAGCCTACATAAAATAAAAGTAGGCTACATAACAACTAATAAAAATAAGAGAACTGTAGTACCAGTCATCATCAGGGAAATTAGGTCTATTCAGCAGGTGTTAGTCCTGTGTCATACTGTAGGCTACATTTTTATTGACATCTGGTTACCCTGTAATCAAAATGCTATTCCTTTTCATCTCCTTTATAATTAATTGTTGTAGTAAGCCTTTGGTTTGTTGTGTTACAGTTCATAATCTCTAAAGTTAGTTTATATAGTTACATCAGTGTTTTAAAGTGCATATCATTAATGTTAATGCCAAATAAGCTTTCCCATTATGCTATATTAGTATTACACTGCAGTTTACTGCTTTTTTTGGACTGTAAATGTAAATCTACATTTCATTGTAATGACAATAATGTTTAATTAAATTTCCATTAGTATGCATGCCCATCTTATGTACAGTATAGCAGACATGCAGTTTTTCATCTTTATTCTTGTAAAAAAAAAATTACTAATAGACTAACACCCAATGGTCATACACTCTTCTTCTATATTTTACCTTACTTTATTTATGGCAGTAGGCTACTGGTTTCTTTAATATATATATTAAAGATAATATATTGTAAATATCTATAATAATAATGTCACGTTCACTGTTTTGATGTTAACTGTTTGATTTTGTGGGTTATTTTCAGTAAAAGAAAAATGTGAAAACAAAAGTGTGAGTGCATGTTATTGGTAGTGAATAAACTGTGATGCAAGGGGGCGCCAGATAAAATCCTGCCTAGGGCAGCCAATTGGTCAGAGCCGGCCCTGGCTTGTAACAGTACCTGAAAATAAGATATCGAGAGTCTTTTGATGTTGATTGGTCACAGACTTCAGGAAGTAACAGCATGCAAAGGATATGCGACCAAATATTAAATATGATACTTTAAAAATATGTTAAAGCAAAATATTCAAATTTTCTGAGACACTGAATTTTGGGTTTCATTAGCTGTAAGCCATAATCATCAAAATTACAAGAAATAAAGGCTTGAAATATTTCACTCTATGTGTAATGAATCTATATAATATATGAGTTTCACTTTCTGAAATGAGTGACAAAAAATATAGAACTTTTTCACGATATTCTAATTTTTTGAGCTGCACCTGTATGTGTTTTAATCAAATGTCCCTCACTGATAATTACACACACACACACACATTTTGTTTGGATTTCACTATGGCATTTGTATAGATATTCCTTGGCTGTTACAAGCCGTGTTGTCTTGTGTTTTGACATACGTAGCTGTTAAAGGTGTAATTGCATTTTTGTGAAAAACCACAAAATTCATTTTTTACTTTTTAATCATTTTTTTCTCAAATACATATTCTCTCCTCGGGAATAAATTTCCAATCCAGTTTCAAAGCTAAAATCCAATCTGGGAAGGCGCAAACTCACAGTCCAACAGTGTTGCCTTTAACTCTGCAGTCTACCAGATGAGCTGCCATGGTCACTGCACTGAAAACACAAGTTCAGACTGAGGTACTACTGTGTACCTGCTAAAAAAAACAAGTATGAAACCTGCTGCTCAGAGATTATCGCGGCTCTTTATATGTAGAAGCCATATTTATAAAGCATCTCAGAGCAGAACTTATGTAGAAATCAGTCGTCTCCCGTCCGCATCACCGCATTACCCACCATGAGCAAAAGTAGTAAATCCGATCCCGGATCAGCACGGTTACTCTGAGGCACTATGTGTACAGCATATGGCCGCTGCTTTCACGAACGTTAAACGGTTGTGTCCCGTTTCCATGGCATTTGCAGCCTTGGCGGGTGGCAGTGAGCCAGAGCACACAGCCCTGAAGCCTTACCCACAGACAACAGCCTGAACACATTCCCAATGGCAGCTGGAAATGACAATTTATCGAGTTACCGCAACAGCAGCAGCAGTGTTGGGGAATACAGTGGTTGAGGTAATAAAAAAACTCAAGCGGGGGAAAATACAGTGGCGGTGATCATTGTTTTTTAGGTATTAACGAAATTGAAATCAAACCCAAGAGTCTAAAAGCAACCCTCGGATCCAGAAGCATATTATGACTGCCACTGCTATTCCACTTTATTTTAAGTTCATTATCATTGCTACACAGATTCCTTTGGAAAGGATTTGCCTGCAAATGCTTTATGATATCCAGCCAGATACCCCCTTGTGTAGCTTGTAGTACAATCAACTGACTATGTATTCCCAGATGTAATCAGCTGAAATGTTTATGGTGTCTTTTGAATACATAACAAAACTCTTGAACTCTCATAATAAGTCATGATAAATCATATTAAATCACAAATCATCTGAAATAAAGGCAATGCCCAAAGTCTACGTATGACATTTAAACCATATTATCACATTAGATTACATTCAATAAGCAGACTTATCCAGAGCGACTAAAAAAAAGTGGATAACATCAGTGTGATATCATAAAGAAGACACAGAAGACCCATTTATAATCAATAAGTGCAAAGTTAGCCAAACAAGCCAAAAACTAGTATCGTAAACAAAAGTAGCTAAACACAGTACACAGCCAAACCTCGAGTTACTCAGCTACAGAAATAAATTTGCTATAACAAAAAATAAAAAAGAGGATTGCAAAAGAGGGACAAAGAAGCCATGGTATGATGATGATGATGATTATTATTATTATTATTATTAAAAGTGCATTGTTGAAATCTCAAATTTCAAGTCTCACAAAGTCATAGAACACATATGCACACACAAAATCCAAAGGCAGAACATACGTTTAAAAAGCATCTCTGTTTATGTTTTATACGTTTAAAAAGCATCTCTGTTTATGTTTTATACATTTAAAAACCATCTCTGTTTATGTTTTATACGTTTAAAAAGCATCTCTATGTTTTATACGTTTAAAATCCATCTCTGTTTATGTTTTATACGTTTAAAAACCATCTCTATTTATGTTTTGTACGTTTAAAATCCATCTCTGTTTATGTTTCATACATTTAAAAACCATCTCTGTTTATGTTTTATACATTATACATTTGGGCGGCAGTGTGGTATAATGGTTAAGGAACTGGGTTTGTAACCGAAAGGTTGCAGGTTTGATTCCCAGGTCGGACACTGCCGTTGTACCCTTGAGCAAGGTACTTCACCTGCATTGCTTCAGTATATATCCAGCTGTATTAATGGATACTATGTATAAAAATGCAAAAAGAAATGCTGTGTAAGTCGCTCTGGATAAGAGCGTCTGCTAAATGCCTATAATGTAATGTAATGTAATTTAAAAAGCATCTCTGTTTAAGTTTTATACGTTTAAAAAGCATCTCTGTTTATGTTTTATACATTTAAAAAGCATCTCTGTCTTTTTCCACCGCAGCTCGGATGACCTCAAAGCTGACCTTGCCTTGTTCAGACCGTATCCCCTCCCATGGCTGCTATGTGCTGAAATGTTGGCGTAAGGAGTTGTGCTCCTCCCAGCTGTGTTGTATTTATAGAAGACCCTTGGCTGACTGGCCCTCTCCTGTTGCCATAGGAGACCTTAATTCACGGAGCCCTTCAACTGTGAGTGCAGGGCACGCCTCCTGTTCAGTCTTAATTCTGCACTGTTCCCCAGATTCGGTGGGGTGTTCTGTAAATCCACGGCAACAAGCTGGGTCCCCGGTAGGCACAGATGAAGCCAGGTACACCTTGTCCTTGGCTCAGTTTTGGAAAACCTCGGCACAAGCCTGAGCAACATTATCTGCAATCGAATGAGCCGCCATCTTTTCCCCTCTATTCTGTTTTCCGCTAGAGAAACTGCAAACTCCACAACTGCATTTTCCAAACCATGCCCTGAATATGCCAAGCAAGAAAGAAGCAAAGAGGAATAAGCACACGCAAAAAAAATGGACGAGTATCCAAAACTTTACCGGAAAGAAAACCAAGTACTTCCCCCACAACACAACATCTTCTTCAACTACTGGGGAAAACTACACAAATGGTTCAGAAAAGTAAGTTCTGAAAATGCAGAGTATTTCAAACTCACAACCAGTGCCATTAAAAGCTGAGAATTAACATGCGTCCATTATTATGTCAAAATGCATGCAAAGATGAGCGCTTAAACAACATTCAAATATACTTTACCTGCCATAGCAGCATTATCTGAATGAATAAAAACTCTTACAGAATGACAATCTTAACAAAACATTACTTTATTGCAGGTTGGCTTCACCCCACAATGGTAATTTTTCATTGAATACACAGCAAAAATAGTGGTGTACATTTAACAGCATACGGTGTTTATATGAGTCTGTGGACTCATATAAACACCCTAGGATGTTAAATGTACGCCAGCGACTCATATAAACACTATATAGGGTGTTAAATGTACACCAGCTGTGTTAAATTTACACCGACATTTTTGCTGCGTAACTGTTGTCTCTAAAAAAATGTGTTTTTCTGTAGTCACTGCCACTCCCATAAACCTATTTGAATACCCTTATAGACTTTAAGTCTGTCTGTAAGCCACTGTGGAAAAGAGCATATTCTCAATGCAATGCAGTGGAAAGGTGATAAAGTGAGCTGCAGAGGATAACAACACAATAAAATACCTGAAGAGGACAAAAATAACAAGATAACTTGTGTCAGGAAGACTGACATCTAATAGCTTTTCTCTAGCCGCCTGACGGCTAATGCATGCCGTGAGTGAATAGAACGAACAAGTGGGAAAGTAGCCAACGTTTTAAGAGGCCTTTAATGGCACTTAAAACAAAAAACATGCTAAATGTTCACTTGTGAGTGGAAGTACAAGACATGCTGTCATCCCATAAAATGCTAAAAATGTTACGGCTGTATTACGGCCTTTATTTATTTATTTTTTTCCAGCGCGCTGTCAGCACACTGATTTGACTGTTCCCCGGTACCCTGGGCGCTGTATGTATAATCAATAGTGAATCACTGCCTTTGTTTTCATCAACAAATAAGTATGCAGATATACCTCAATAGAACATGACAGGAAAATCGTTTCCCCTCCATTGGAGAGCGCGCTGAAGCCCCACAAACAGCTGTCTGCTGAAAAGGTTATGTGCTGACTAAATAAAAGGTGGTGGCAATTTTCACCTAATTTCCAATGTTGGAGATCTGGAGTGTATTTGTACCTTTTTTTTATTTTGCATGCTATTTTTTTCCCACAACAAAATAATATCTGATGATGTTGGTTCATAGCAGATGATGGGCCATGCTTTGCTACTAAAGAAAGGAAATAGATTAAAGCTCTCAAAACACATCCCCTCTGATCACTGGGTCCTTTACTCCCTCCAGCTGGACACCATTACTGTTCTCACCTCTTTTAAACCATCATGAATTACACTCACACTGCAATAATCAAAACATAAGTAAAACTTAACAAGCATTTTAGTCTTATATTTAGACATATTTCTATTACTTTTCTGCTAAATAAGACCAAAAGATTGCCAACTAGGTGAGATAGTTTTACTCTTTTCATGATTTGCCAATGGGCTAAGATCATTTCAAGCAAAAAGTAACTTAAAACAAACATTTTCTACTTGAGAGAGAAAAAACCCATTACCTATCCAAAAAGAACATTCCTACGAAGAAAAATACCAACATCCTCCCCAAGTAGGTAATGAGAACAAAACTTTACCTGGGGCTGGAATTATTTGAGAACTTTTCAAGCAATTGAATTAAAGAGGATATCTGTCCTCTCAAAGAGAGCAGCTTGGCAATGAGCTAGTGAGCGCATTCAGACAGCATGATATATTTCAATAATGATAATACCCCAAACACCCATGATACCTTCTCACACAAGACTGCTGATAATGCTATAACCTTCAGAGGAAAGTCTGCTTCAACAACTCATTATGAATGAGATCATATTCTCCTCCTGTTCCACATTCATAACATTTGCATAAAGATCAGCAAAGGCAAGGGGGCTTCAAGTCAAGGTTTTAAATAAACACAAAATCCCAAAAGTCGACGGAAGTAGCGTGGTAATGTGAGGCGGAAAAATCCGATGCTGCACTTTTCATCCATCCTAATTCAGGCTGTTACCTTGGCAACCATAACTAGCTACCTAAGCTACCTTCAACAAGTGACTCTTTGCCAGTAACTGGCATGTACGGGGACAGAGCACTGTCAATCCCAACACCACAGACAAGATTCCTCCACCATGCAGCCCAGACATGATTACCCCAAACAAAAGTCTACTTGCACCCTCATCAACCAAACCTTTAATTAGATTGTTCATGCAAAAGCTCTTGTCAACAGCGCAATGTTTGTCAGTCTGACATTAACTTAATCAAGAACATAATATTTTCATGAGAATATATTATTAAAGGTGTTATTAAACTGCTAACTATGTCTGAGGAGAATTCATAGCATGTGACAGATGGAATGAACATTTAAATGACACTGAACTTTACACTTTTTTAATCCCTTGTTCTGGACCATTGTGTGTGTGTTTCTTTTAAAGCAGAAAGATTTGCATGAGGCTATTCAGAATATTAAGGGCATAGCTGTATTCAGGTAAAGTCAATCTCCAGGTAAATACTGTCATCAGGTGACATCCACCACTTCCAGGTATACACTGCAGTCAGAGGAAGCCCATCTCAGCTGAATACTGTAATCAGGTCAAGTCCAGCTTGTTTAAATCGTATAGTCAGGTAAAGTCAATCTCAGGTAAACACTAATCAGGTAGGGCGGTAAATGGAATTCTTACTTGGAATACTTTTGCACAGAAGCAGACCTCTCATTTTCCAGATGAGCCTCATGTTGAGGCTTTTCCGGCCAGCTCCGTTCAAAAGCACCATAAGGGAGAGATCTACTCAAGGGTACCTTTACTTTGAACCAAATAAAGAAGACCTATGGATTTTACCACGTCAAATAAACAGGATAAAACGCTTTTCATAATTCAATGCATATGAAAAACACATATGGAACAAATAAACTGCTGGTGGAAAAATGCCTTCAACATTTACACGTTACTCTGAGATTCAGCTTTACCTGTAGACAGGTAAATATCGGGCCAGAGTGGCAAGTGGGCAGACCTGGCTGTCCCTTCCTCAGTTATCCCATGAGAGGAGGGGGGGGGGCACCTGTACACTCGCGTGGGACCCTGCGGCGGGGGCTCGTATTTCAGTCTTTAACGAAGTGGCCCCCTGCTGGAGCCTGGTGGTGGTGCAGGCGGTAATAAGGTCACAATCATCATTCCCTCCCAGTGTTTGCTCATCGTTCTACTTTTCCCGTGCTCTCCGGCAAATACGACGCTCGCACGCTAGCCATATCCCAGAGGGCCAAACTCAGGGGGTTACAGACATCACGGGACACGGGGCTTCAAGTGGGAGACGGAGCCCATGCAGGCAAAATAACAACCCCCACATTCCCCATGCACTCAAATGAAATGGCCACAACCTCTTAAAGCCAAATTAAAATATGCAGCGGTGCAAAATAACCAGGCAGAGAGCACATATCTGCATATTCCCATGACCGTCTCTCTTCTCACAAAGAGAAAAACAGAAAAGCATCTGTTTGGAAATTCAGAGGCCACTGCTGAATATGTAGAGAAATCGATTCAATGCAAATTATTTATCTTATTAAACCAAAATATAATATGGAGGACATTTACATAAAAAGCTGATAATCCAGCATAATTCCCAGTCCCCTCTGACATGGAGGAAGGCCTGGTGTCAGTAGAACAGATTTTAAATTAGAAAAGTATTTGAATAATTTATGAAATGTCCCAGGGCCTCATTAAGGTTGTGTAAGCTACATCACATTATCTGGTAGAGTTGCATAAAGCAGACGACAGCCAAGCCATCTCCACCAACCTTTGCTTGTTTTCCTACTTCTTTGCATGGCATTTTTAGATACGTCTGCTCTTGCTAAGATGCACAATTTCTATCCGTTTCAAGTGCACCAATTGTATCGGTCAACCTACAAGAAGCCATTCCTTGCTCTCCAATTAGTACCAAGTGTGGCACTCAATGCACATCATTCCCATTTGCCAGCTCTCTTCCGCCCTGCTGACACATCCTCTGACTCAGTTTCCTCAGCTGGTTTCCTCCACTGATGGAGGGATTTGAAGGCCTTTGTGAGTCACTGCACATCCTGCCATTACTGCACATCCTGCCATTACTGCGCTCCACATATAATGAAATGAGGTGGATTGTAAATCCACACACGCAAGCGCGCACGCACACACACACACACAAGCGCCGCCACCAGCAGCAAACGTTAAACTCAGGCACTGAAACTTAGCACTCAAATGTGCTAAGGTTCCACAAGTGGCAGATAGCTATCTCAGGTGAAATGTGCTAAGGCTCCACAAGTGGTAGATATCTATCTCAGGTGACATGTGCTAAGGCTCCACAAGTGGTAGATAGCTATCTCAGGTGACATGTGCTAAGGCTCCACAAGTGGCAGATAGCTATCTCAGCTGAAATGTGCTATGGTTCCACAAGTGGCAGATAGCTATCTCAGGTGAAATGTGCTAAGGTTCCACAAGTGGCAGATAGCTATCTCAGGTGAAATGTGCTATGGTTCCACAAGTGGCAGATAGCTATCTCAGGTGAAATGTGCTAAGGTTCCACAAGTGGCAGATAGCTATCTCAGGTGAAATGTGCTAAGGTTCCACAAGTGGCAGATAGCTATCTCAGGTGAAATGTGCTATGGTTCCACAAGTAGCAAATAGCTATCTCAGGTGAAATGTGCTAAGGTTCCACAAGTGGCAGATAGCTATCTCAGGTGAAATGTGCTAAGGTTCCACAAATGGCAGATAGCTATCTCAGGTGAAATGTGCTAAGGCTCCACAAGTGGCACATAGCTATCTCGGGTGAAATGTGCTATGGTTCCACAAGTAGCAAATAGCTATCTCAGGTGAAATGTGCTAAGGCTCCACAAGTGGTAGATAGCTATCTCAGGTGAAATGTGCTAAGGCTCCACAAGTGGCACATAGCTATCTCGGGTGAAATGTGCTATGGTTCCACAAGTAGCAAATAGCTATCTCAGGTGAAATGTGCTAAGGCTCCACAAGTGGCAGATAGCTATCTCAGGTGAAATGTGCTATGGTTCCACAAGTGGCAGATAGCTATCTCAGGTGAAATGTGCTAAGGCTCCACAAGTGGCAGATAGCTATCTCAGGTGAAATGTGCTATGGTTCCACAAGTGGCAGATAGCTATCTCAGGTGAAATGTGCTAAGGCTCCACAAGTGGTAGATAGCTATCTCAGGTGACATGTGCTAAGGCTCCACAAGTGGCAGATAGCTATCTCAGGTGACATGTGCTAAGGCTCCACAAGTGGCAGATAGCTATCTCAGGTGAAATGTGCTAAGGTTCCACAAGTGGTAGATAGCTATCTCAGGTGAAATGTGCTAAGGCTCCACAAGTGGCAGATAGCTATCTCAGGTGAAATGTGCTAAGGTTCCACAAGTGGCAGATAGCTATCTCAGCTGAAATGTGCTATGGTTCCACAAGTGGCAGATAGCTATCTCAGGTGAAATGTGCTAAGGTTCCACAAGTGGCAGATAGCTATCTCAGGTGAAAGGTGTTGATTTTCCACAGATGTGTGTGAAGTGCAGTGCATTGCAAGTCCTTTACAAAATGTGCTATAGCTATACAAATAAAGTTTGATTTGAGCAGTATGCAAAATGACCAAGTTACGGAAAATTTATGGACAGCCCATCGCTCTCAGAGTTTTCCATCAACGTGTAAGTCCCAGGAAAACCATTAGCTCTGTCTGTTTACAAGATGTCTCTTTGGCCCCGCCCATAATAGTTATGGTTACATCTGCACAGGTTTGCACAGGTACTGGAGTTATAAGCTGCAGAAGTGACTGGGCACCAGCCTAGGCCTTGCACCTTTATAAGATACTAACTTCCAAACTTGGAACTGGCTAACAATTATTACCATGTGCTGGAAACTCATAAATCTATAGTCTCATGCAATCAGATTGGCACTCAATCACATGGTCACAAGCCCATCCACAAAAATCCGTTGCACATCAATAAAAGCGTGCTGGCTGAAAATGGCAAAGTTAAAAAAAAATTAATCACAAATTAAATCGACATCCAAAATCCGTCAACGGCACACCCCCAAGAAAGTGCTGAATTTCTTCTTTTTTTTTTTTTGATGCTCCCAAAATAATCAATAGACTGTTTCTTGTAAATTATTTCTCAGTTAGACGTTTGCTTCTGATCTAAAAACAGAGTGTGCACCAGCACGCAGTGTCAGATGGTCCCAGCAGGTAGAGGGGGAAAGCCAAACGCTCGTTGCCGCTTGCGCAAGTGCAGCCGTCACTGGCGATCGTCACACCAGGCGTGCTTCACCCCGTGGCATTTATGTGTCTTCATAGCCAATGTCCTGCGGGACTCAAACAAAAACATTCTCACGAGTGGGCGAGGATGTTTCTACCGTCGCACCCCGCGAGGCACAGCACAAATCACACGGCTCTGGCTAACACACGAATCGCGGAACACGGAATCGCTAGCACATTCCGTTATAATGAAGCTCGGAGATACGTCTCTGTCCGTTTGGGTTTATAAATATTCGCAATTATGCTGGGGGGTTAGCCACCTGCTGCCCACAGCACGGCCACAGAGATAACCAATCGTAGAGAGGAGAATACCAGGCTTTCACATCGCACAGCTGATGGGTAGAAGGCCCTGAGTTATATGTGTGGGGTGGACAAAAAATGTCCTAAGATATTGTTCATAGGGTTAAATATATTCGATATGCAGCTTTAAGTATTTCTGTAACAACAACAAAAAAAGCGACAAAACACTGTGGGGTCTACTTACTAAACGGTTGTGTGTACAACATCACCTGTAAAACTGTTAGAATACCACCCGCAAATCGTCCGAGGTGATCAACTAACGAGATGCTAGGAGGACTGCGCATGTTAAAATTTAAAGATACGGGGATTTTTCATCTTTGCCGGTTAGCGTGAATGAATATGAAAGATTTGGCGTCCCTACTATTTTGCGAAATAGTGGGAAGAGGTCATGCAAATAGGTTACTTTATCACATGTAGGCCTACTGTGTTGTACTAAGCCATACAGGTAATTGCATGTGCATTTTAGTACAAATGTGAAGCAGGTTACAACGCAAGCCCACAACTTAGAGAGCAGATATGTACTTGACAGTAAGAATAGATACATTTTTAATCATGGAACAAATAGAATACAAAATAACTAGTATTTGAATCAAACAAGTACAACGTCTATTATAACAAACAGTGAATAGCAAACAAATACAACTTTATCAAAATAAAACCCATCATCTGAAGGATTTTATGTGACAGGAGTGGCTGGAGTTAGTAAGTGTGTGCTAGTAAGTATAATTATGATAATTTTAGTCCTGTCAAACATCTGTAACTCCTGGCAGAAACTAAGAGACATCCAGTGGAACTTAGTAAAATGTGGCTGGAGTAATTTGACATAATGACTCTTCGTTGATCACTCGCAAAGTGTGAAATGATGACGCATGCAAATACTATGGCTAAACATGCAAAATAACGCTCCGTATTCGGGATAGTAGTTAACCGACCCCTGTATCTTATTTATTCTTATTTGGTATTATAATAATTATTATAATAAAACACTGTAATGTATGAGTACAAACCTGGCACCTGGCCATTAAAATTCAGGGAGAATTTTGTTTACATTGTCATAACTACCTTGGCTATTAAAATACTTGGCCATTAAAATCCAGGTAAGGATCCTGTAGTTTCCTCTTTTTAATAATTATTTTTTTTTACCAGGAAAACCTTGTTAAAATATGTTTGAAGACCATGTCATTTATATAATCGGCCGGTTTATTGCTCTCCCCTATACGGGGGGAATGTGATGTTGCCTTGGTTACCGGATAATAAATAAGGAACAGGTGTGAGATGGAGAGTGTTGGCAGAGACTGTGCTGCCCCTCTCCTAGCTGATACCAGCCACTAATCTCCCAAAGATGGGCTCTTTATTAAAGGATTATAGTGTTGACAGTGCATCAGTGCCTCTTAATTCACGCTCCCAGTCTTACACCACAGGTCTCGCAGAGAAGCGATACCAACACTCTGGCAAATAAGCCTATCTCTGCTGAAATTAAATGTCCATTTTTAGAGCGTGGCTATGATTGTTGCTTCTGGATTTGTAGTATTTTTATGTATACTTGTACCTTTTCAGTTCACATGTCTGCAACATTTTCCTCAGCCTGGATAAAATTACACAAAAATTTAATTATACAACAACAGAAAAACCTGGATAAAATTCCACAAAAATTAAATTATACAACAACAGAAAAACCTGGATAAAATTCCACAAAAATTAAATTATACAACAACAGAAAAACCTGGATAAAATTCCACAAAAATTAAATTATACAACAACAGAAAAACCTGGATAAAATTCCACAAAAATTAAATTATACAACAACAGAAAAACCTGGATAAAATTACACAAAAATTAAATTATACAACAACAGAAAAACCTGGATTAAAATTCCACAAAAATTAAATTATACAACAACAGAAAAACCTGGATTAAAATTCCACAAAAATTAAATTATACAACAACAGAAAAACCTGGATTAAAATTCCACAAAAATTAAATTATACAACAACAGAAAAACCTGGATAAAATTCCACAAAAATTAAATTATACAACAACAGAAAAACCTTTAACTTGTCCATGCAAAACAAATATAAGATATCTTGGGAGGTGTAAGGTCGTGAGTTTACTGAAACTATAATAACATTAATTAACTGTTAGGCTTGATTGCACAGTCAAATTAAAGGCTGGCATGGAATCATCTCATTTTATTGGCAAAATATAGGGGCAAGCGGATTGCTTTCCTGCTTATCCACTATAGCAATGACATTATAAAATTATGTACATTTTAAACAAAAAAGTACAATAGAGAATGGATTTCCAAGCCAACTTCATGAATTTGACTTTCATTCAAGGTATCAAAATGTTAAACAAAATCTAGACCGTGTAAGCTTGTCATAAAATAAAAAATGTTTAAAAAATAAAAACTATTCTAAATTCAAAGTAGCTTTGACATTTTCTATTGAAAGCCAACATTCATACTTTATGTTTTCAAAATTATGAGAATAAGTATAAGGGATTTATTGTTATATCATAACCATGCACACCTCCAGGGTGTGTTGTAAGACATGTATGTAAGAAATAGTGTTAATCTAATGCATTATCAGAAAAACATGCTCTCTCTCACACACACACAAACAAACAAATACATATGCAGAACAGAAAACAGTGCTGTCTTATACAGATGACATTGAAATACCTCATCATGAGATGAGGTTAAGATATATATACTTTGACAAAAAACAACTTTTATATTAATGTTTGGTTTGTTTAAAATGTTATCCAAAGTTAGGGATGAATCTCAGGCTCTGTTTGCTCCAGGTGTGATAGAGCCTCTAATTTCCCCTCTGATTCACGGTCTGCTTTGTCTCCAGGTCCCTCTTAATGGCTGCGAGTTTCTCAGCACTTCCATACTTCATGCTGACAAGCACAACCACAAAAGAAGTGAAATAACCCTCCCATCATTTGTCTTAGTTGACGGCACCTTATAGCCCCGCAACGGAATTTCAGTCTAATCAACTTCTGAGACGAACACCAACTTCAAGGGGCCCTATCTAAGCTCCAACAATTTAGCGCCGGCGAAACTCCCATTCATCACGCCTGATGGCTGAAACATAGGCGGAGTAGGGAGTTGGCCCAGCCGACCCGGCCCTGGCGATACCCTTACGAAACGCGGAACAGCTCTCCCCGGGTCATGTCGTAGAGGCAGACGCCCTCGGGGGGAGATGAGGTCCGGGCTTGATGCAGTGTTGGATTCTCTCCAGTTTGGGCTGAGTGGCCTGTTCTCATCGCTATGTAATCTAGTGTTCTACCCTTACGGAGTCTGTCTGACACCGCAGTCTATTAAAGCCCAGTGACTTATAGGGGCTATGCCGGTGGGAAACTTAATGGAAAAGACTCATCTCCCGCGGGGTGATTTAATTAGCAATGGCCTTGAGACTGAGGTACTGAAAATGAGTTCCAGAGGTAGTATATCGCCAAGTAATCCCTCCGATGATTAAGAGTTGCTCTGTTGACTGTGGGTGGGGCAGAGGATATGGTAATGACCCTGTGATTTTCCCTGTTTGTCTGTCATCTTCAAAGCAGGGCACCCCCCCCCCCCCTCCCTCCATCTCATGAATAAAATATATGGCATCAGAATCATTAAAATTGCGCCGAAAACATATTAGCGGCCCATTTGCATTCACTAGCACGTGACAGGCCCACCCTGTCTGCTCTGTCTGCTAGAAAATAATAAAACACTCAAATGCACTTAAAATGTTAACTTTAACTGATGAAAGAAACCCACAGCATCACCCATCAATAAATATGTATTACAGTGAATTATGGCAGATTGGCCTTTTTGGACAATGTATGGTATTGAAGAGAGGGTAGACACTTTCTAAAGGATGCTAAAACTGAGCATTATTGTATAGTTTTTTTTTAGAATGCACATACAATTACAAATAATATAGGAAAAACACAAGAGGAGGAAAATCTAAATGATTCACGAAACCCAAAAACCTGAACAGTACAAACACAATGAGTATTTGAGCTCAGTTAAGGAATAGCATTTTGAGCCTGTCACAAACATCTTTGCTGAATTTGTTAACAGAAGCATGATACACTTGTAGGTTATTTACTAGTAACTACTTCCACTTATTTAATACCATGTTACTATGTGTAATTACAGGGTTATTGTACCATCTCAGTAGAAAGTGTACAATAAATAATTCAACAAACAAGACTTTGACATTTAATTTCCAATTCACTGCGCAAATAAATAAATAAATAGCACGGCTTAGAGATTTAACGGAACATTGGGTATTCATAAACTCATTTCATCCATTTTTATTAACAACCATATTAAATAAACTGAAAATGACTTGCATATTAAACCTTAGAGTGTAAGATACATCTTTATTTAATGTTTTAAAAATGCAGGAAGGTGTTAAAATATTAATGATGATCTATTAGAGACTTGGAATGGAGACACATCCTGGGAATGCGAGAATTTAATCATTTCACATCCACCCTGTTTCACACTTAATTTATGGACAGGATGATAACGAGATAATACCAGGCATAACTGCAAAACCTTCACAGACATGGGGACTGTTGCTGTATCGTACTGTACCCATTACTGTGAATATTGGACCCCTTCCTAAATGAGACTGAGGGAAGAGAGACCTTTAGCCTCTGCTTAGGTTAGAGGCCCCATTCCCCTGTCCCTATTTAGGTTTTTTTAGGGGGGGGGTTTCTCACCGGATCAGGTGACCAGGTGCCCCAGTGCAGAAGCAGTACCACTTTTCAGACAAAAACAAAATTTAAATTTCTGTTTTGCTTTTGTTTCTGCTGCTCCCCGAGGGGCATATCTGTAAAGCAGAGATTGTCAGCCTGGTGTCTTCTGGGCGTAGCCTCCTCGTTTCCAGATCCTGAAAGGCAAATAACAGGGGAAACAATGAAGTTTAGTTCCGCTTCATGAGCGCGCTCCTCTGTGGCGCTCGACTCGGGGAGCGCGGAGCGTCGAATGAGTGTGTGGAGCATCGAATGAGCTGGATAAGGGTGGCTGCACCGCCCAACAACAGCGAGACCCTACAGCTGAACCGTTGCAGAAACAGAAGGCCGCGTGAAAGCGGAACGGCACGTCCCTACTCACGCGGGAGAAGTGAGGAGTGTGAGCAGTACAGGTGACCTCAAAAACAACCCCCAAGCAAACGTGAAACAAAAAGCCGCTCATATATTATACCATTTAAATACCATTTGCTGTTTGCCTGTATGTGTGCACTGCGATACGGGAGGCTCTGATGGTCTCTGTACCCAACAATCATGACAGTACCTCTGCACTCATTGGCCAATATGGTCCCAACAATCATAGCAGTACCTCTGCACTCATTGGCCAATATGGTCCCAACAATCATGACAGTACCTCTGCACTCATTGGCAATATGGTCCCAACAATCATAGCAGTACCTCTGCACTCATTGGCAATATGGTCCCAACAATCATGGCAGTACCTCTGCACTCATTGGCCAATATGGTCCCAACAATCATGACAGTACCTCTGCACTCATTGGCCAACATGGTCCCAACAATCATAGCAGTACCTCTGCACTCATTGGCCAATATGGTCCCAACAATCATGGCAGTACCTCTGCACTCATTGGCCAATATGGTCCCAACAATCATGGCAGTACCTCTGCACTCATTGGCCAACATGGTCCCAACAATCATAGCAGTACCTCTGCACTCATTGGCTAATATGGTGCCACCAACCATCGTTACACCTCTGCACCTACTGGTCAATTTGGTGGCCATGTTACAAAAGTTACAAACATCTCAGCATAGACGTCTGTATTATTTTATTACAATTCCGCACTATATCCGCTCCCTCTTGTACTGTCAACATTGCCTTTGCCTTTCGCCAGCAATTCCTCGTGTTCATATATTCTCCCACAAATAAAAACATTGTTCTTCCACCCCATTATTTTCCCACCCTCCCCCCGACGGCTTGTCATCTGTCAGCTGTACATATTTTAAAGCCTTGTTATAATGCCAGTGAAAAACAATGGAAAATGGCAACTTGCAAATGACTTGCAATGTTAAATAAATCTATGCTGTTGCGGCTAAGAATACCAAAACTTGTCAACAACAGATTTGATGTGTGACAGATCTCAACTTTGATGGCTCTGATGAACAGAAGCAGCGCCTCCCGAGGCATTCCACTTGGAGGAAGTGTTGTTAATGCGGTTCTTTCCTGTTCAACAAAGAACGGGGCCAGTTATGTACAAACCTTTAAAACAAAAGACTGTTTTAAGAAGCTTTAAGAATGTTCTTAACTGAACATTCTAATGCTGATGTAACAGTTACTGCTGGTAATTGAAAGCAATGGAGTTCTAGAACACACACTTAGAATTTTGATAAACACAATTTTGATATATTTTGATAAAATACTCAAAAGACGAAACAACAGCTTTCTCTGTGTGTACATGAAAAAAAAATTTCCTTAACAAACATCAAATGGAAATAAGCGGAAGTCTGTAAATTATGCAATTACTCAGTGGACCAAGCTACCCTTCCTGAACCATTTGCCTTCAAAATGAATATCAATTAAGCATGGGAATTACAGTCTGCAGAAGGCAAACATCACATTTGAAATTGAAATAGGAGATAAGATTCCTTCCGCAAGAAGCAGATGAGAAACCAGGCTTTTCGGTTTAAAACAATCCCTTGTGATCTAACTGTCAATATAGATTAATTTCGTATGTAGTTAAAAGGGATTGCTCTAGAATATTGAATATTGATATTGCACTCCTGCCAAACAAGATTTAAATATTTTACTGTCAAAACATGTGTTCCAGTAATAGATACAAAACATGTTAGTGCGGCTTTCCAGAAAGTCCTGGGACGATGGGGTCGTATAAAATAATAAAGTGGTACTGCAGAGATTCAGAGTTTGTTGTTCTGTGAGGATACTTTTCTCACTGAGTGTAATCTACACGAACACAACTGCAATAAAACACAGGCATCTTCTTAAGAGAGTCCAAAGTACTAACAGTACAATAAATGGTTTTATTATGTACGTAAGAACAATTGAGTAACTTAGGCATTGTAACAGTTGAGTACCTGGGGGAGTTTAACAGGAGAGTAACTGAGGCAGTGTAACAGAAAAGTGACTGAGGCAGTGTAACAGGAGAGGAACTGAGGCAGTGTAACAGTTGAGTACCTGGGGGGGTGTAACAGGAGAGTAACTGAGGCAGTGTAACAGGAGAGTAACTGAGGCAGTGTAACAGGAGAGTAACTGAGGCAGTGTAACAGTTGAGTACCTGGGGGAGTGTAACAGGAGAGTAACTGAGGCAGTGTAACAGGAGAGTAACTGAGGCAGTGTAACAGGAGAGTAACTGAGGGAGTGTAACAGGAAAGTAACTGAGGCAGTGTAACAGGAAAGTGACTGAGGCAGTGTAACAGGAGAGTAACTGAGGCAGTGTAACAGGAGAGTGACCGAGGTAGTGTAACAGGAGAGGAACTGAGGCAGTGTAGCAGGAGAGTGACTGAGGCAGTGCAACAGGAGAGTAACTGAGGCAGTGTAACAGGAGAGTAACTGAGGCAGTGTAACAGGAAAGTGACTGAGGCAGTGTAACAGGAAAGTGACTGAGGCAGTGTAACAGGAGAGGAACTGAGGCAGTGTAACAGGAGAGTGACTGAGGCAGTGCAACAGGAGAGTAACTGAGGCAGTGTAACAGGAGAGTAACTGAGGCAGTGTAACAGTTGAGTACCTGGGGAGTGTAACAGGAGAGTAACTGAGGCAGTGTAACAGGAGAGTAACTGAGGCAGTGTAACAGGAGAGGAACTGAGGCAGTGTAACAGTTGAGTACCTGGGGGGTGTAACAGGAGAGTAACTGAGGCAGTGTAACAGGAGAGTAACTGAGGCAGTGTAACAGGAGAGGAACTGAGGCAGTGTAACAGTTGAGTACCTGGGGGGGTGTAACAGGAGAGTAACTGAGGCAGTGTAACAGGAGAGTAACTGAGGCAGTGTAACAGGAGAGTAACTGAGGCAGTGTAACAGGAGAGTAACTGAGGGAGTGTAACAGGAAAGTAACTGAGGCAGTGTAACAGGAAAGTGACTGAGGCAGTGTAACAGGAGAGTAACTGAGGCAGTGTAACAGTTGAGTACCTGGGGGAGTGTAACAGGAAAGTGACTGAGGCAGTGTAACAGGAGAGTAACTGAGGCAGTGTAACAGGAGAGTGACCGAGGTAGTGTAACAGGAGAGGAACTGAGGCAGTGTAACAGGAGAGTGACTGAGGCAGTGCAACAGGAGAGTAACTGAGGCAGTGTAACAGGAGAGTAACTGAGGCAGTGTAACAGGAAAGTGACTGAGGCAGTGTAACAGGAGAGGAACTGAGGCAGTGTAACAGGAGAGTGACTGAGGCAGTGCAACAGGAGAGTAACTGAGGCAGTGTAACAGGAGAGTAACTGAGGCAGTGTAACAGTTGAGTACCTGGGGGAGTGTAACAGGAGAGTAACTGAGGCAGTGTAACAGGAGAGTAACTGAGGCAGTGTAACAGGAGAGTAACTGAGGCAGTGTAACAGGAGAGTGACTGAGGCAGTGTAACAGTTGAGTACCTGGGGGAGTGTAACAGGAAAGTGACTGAGGCAGTGTAACAGGAGAGTAACTGAGGCAGTGTAACAGGAAAGTGACTGAGGCAGTGTAACAGGAGAGGAACTGAGGCAGTGCAACAGGAGAGTAACTGAGGCAGTGTAACAGGAGAGTAACTGAGGCAGTGTAACAGTTGAGTACCTGGGGGAGTGTAACAGGAGAGTAACTGAGGCAGTGTAACAGGAGAGTAACTGAGGCAGTGTAACAGGAGAGTAACTGAGGCAGTGTAACAGGAGAGTGACTGAGGCAGTGTAACAGTTGAGTACCTGGGGGAGTGTAACAGGAAAGTGACTGAGGCAGTGTAACAGGAGAGTAACTGAGGCAGTGTAACAGGAGACTGACCGAGGTAGTGTAAGGGGACTGAAACTGAGGCAGTGTAACAGTTGAATACCTGAGGGAGTGTAACATGAGAGTAACTGAGGCAGTGTAACAGGAGAGTGACTGAGGTAGTGTAAGGGGACAGTAACTGAGGCAGTGTAACAAAAGAGTAACAGTGTGTAACATGAGTAAATGGGGCAGTGTAACAGGAGAGTAACTGAGGCAGTGTAACAGGAGAGTAACTGAGGCAGTGTAACAGGAGAGTAACTGAGGCAGTGTAACAGGAGAGTAACTGAGGCAGTGTAACAGGACCTTACAACAAGCACACACGGTGCCATGTTAGTTGCAGCTTAGACATTTGCTGAAGTATTATTCTACACTGTAGACAAGGAGAACCCAATGGTGGTCGCTCATGGAATGTTACTCCTCGCAAACTCTCTTCCAGCTGCAGGGAAGACACGCCTTTACCAGTGCTGTCTTCTGTCTCATCTGCAACTGCAGTAGGAGTAGACGTGATATGATCAACCTCATATTAACCTCTCAAATCAATGCAAATCAAATGCATATGTGGTAAATTCGGTAAATGCAAAAGCAGGGGTTGGATATGCGGACAGCCGCGGACAGAGAGGCGGCTAAATGAACAGTCAGACATGGGGATGGAGAAGCGCACCACCTTAGTAAACAAGCTGAGCATCAACAGATGGCAAATTGGGTTCACTTTGCATGAAATTACACCAAAGACCAGCGAAGCACAGATCAGACCGAGAAATAAACTGAGCTGCTCTGTCATACAAAGCGCTCGCCGAGTGATTTCAAACAGAGAGCGGTGAGCACCTTTTGATTGGTAGTCCCATTTTCCCTTAACAGAATCGGGCTGGGGGTCGGGTACAAAGCAGCCTTGCCAAGGCCAAAGCTTTTAGCCCTGTGGACAGAACAGCAGGTGAAAAGAAAGAATGCAACAAAAGCAAGCTATTTTTATAGCTTTGGAGACCAGGTTTTAAAAGAGGGCTGAAGCTTCAAACGGTGGGCCAGCATGGTTTCCTCCTCTTACTTTTATTGCCTGATAAAAACACGTTCAGACGGGCGGACAGGAATAACAGGACCCCAGGTATTATTCACCTTGATGTAAGGGCCTGAATCGCCTGCGTTTGCCCATCAAAACGTATTCTGTTCCTCACTGAGTCTCACAGGTGCTCCTGCTGATGATGTTCTTCCCTCTGGGTTCAGGAAAAGCTGAAAAGGGGAACACACACACACTCACACACACACTTTCACACACACTCTCACACACACACACACACACACACACACACACAGACACACACATGTACACTCACACACACACACACACATGCACACACACACACACATGTACACTCACACACACACACACATGCACACACACACATGTACACTCACACACACACACGTACACTCACACACACACACACATACACTACACACACATGCACACACACACACACACACGCACACACACACATACACTACACACACACACACATGCACACACACACACGTACACTCACACACACACACACGCACACACACACACATGCACACACACACATGTACACTCACACACACGCACACACACACACACACACATACACTACACACTCACACACACACACACACACATGCACACACACACATGTACACGCACACACACACACATGCACACACACACACACATACACTATACACACATGCACACACACATGTACACTCACATACACACACATACACATGTACACTCACACACACACACACACATGCCCACACACATACACTACACACACACACACACACGTGCACACACACACACACACACGTGCACACACACACACACACATGCACACACACATGCACATACACATACACACACACACATGCACAAACGCACACACACACACATGTACACACCTTAATCCTATTCATTTTCTCCATCACCAATCACTGCAACATGTGCATCCATTCAGCAGAGCAGGCTAGAATGCACGTCCTCTTACACACAGGCACAGGCAGCCAGTCAAAAGTAAAAAATAAACAGCACTAAAGTCTGCAATCTCAGGCATGAAACATGTGGTAAAAATGATGCCATACCAAATCTACCAGAGGTCTGAGTGGCATGCCTACATGGTATACTCGTGCGTACTATCTGCACACTACCCTCCTACATGCATACTATTTGAAGGACCTCACCCTTCCCCCCAACACACTGTTCTGATAAAGCACTGCATGAATACAAAGCCAGCTAAATTTCCAGCTAAAGCTAAACTTTTCAACTTTGTATTCCGGTGTAAATGTAACGCACTCGGGATGGTTTTTGGGAAAAGCAACAAAGAAAAGAAAAAATAAGCAGGAGAGCTTCAATATGCACATGCCTCACAAGACTCAATCGAACTCAATTTCATTAAAAACATCCCCTTGCCTTGACTTTCTATTGTCTTGCCCATGCAAGTCTGGCAGACTAAAAAAAACTAACTGAATTAAGTCTGCAGGTACAATCAAATAAATTAAGTAAAATGAATGAATTTACATAAATTGGATATGTCAACATTGAGATTTTCAATAACAAGATTACTTTCAGCTTGCATAGACACTGTGGTATGATAAAAGAACCACAGTTTAAAAGAGTAGGCCTATCCTTGTACAGCCATTTGAAGGAAAATCATATTGACATTTTTTTAGAATGCTTTCAAGTGATATACTGTATATTTTATCAAATATCTCAGTTATATTTGTTCATTTTGATTTGTGAGATATTTCAACTTGTGTGTCATGCCCCAAGTGCCAATCTAGGCATGGCCAAGCTAGATGCTGCTTCCTGCAGCAGTCTATATACCCTGGATGGCCGAATCCGTCTCTCTCTCTCTCTCTGCACGGATGTTTTGTTTGGTTGTGTTTTTTGCTTTTCAGCTCTACAACATCCCACAATATATACACTCATCCAACACACACATTCACATTGTTTACTGACTTCCAATCCCCACTAGTTTTGTATATTTTGTTTTTTCATTTAAATAAATCCCAGTTTCAATCAGCGTTTTCTGTGAATCATGTTTCAGCTTTGAGACATCGTTACACAAGTCCTTATTTATATCCACATTCATAATTTTATTACATAGGTTTAGATAAAATGTTAAATTTCTCTGATATTTTTTTTATTTTATTTTTTACTTTTTTAATTTATTGTTATCATATCATTTCATACATCTTACCCATGTTATACAGTATATGTGGTGATAACAAAATGTTTTTTTTAAACATACATAGATAATGTGAATAGGTGTGTCACCCAGTGATACATCATAATAACATTCAGTCAATATGAGAGTAATTGTTATTAACAATATTTACAATATATATTACAGTATATCATCATAATTTTGAATTTATAGAAAAAAAATAATTAAAAAATATATATATAATAATAATAATAAAAATAAAAATAAAAATACATTTAATCTTATTTCGTATTTAAATAACTACCTACTGTATTCCATAAATCCAAAGGTTTTCCTTATATCAAAATATCCCACCCATCTCAGAAGCATAAATCTAAGGTAAACAAACAAAAAATAAATAAATAAAATAAAAAGAAAATAAATAAAATAATAATTAAAGAAAAGAAAAAAATATATATAAAAATTATAATAATAATAAATAAATATTTAGTGCTCCCCTAAATGACTGTCAGCTCTAATATGGAGCACCATAATCCAGTAACTTTATTTTATGTGATAGTAACTTGCCCACATAGCCCATCTTTTTTCAAATAATTTCAGATTCCCCCTCATTTTATAAGTTAAGTACTCCATCTGGTATATTTGTTGAACCATATCTCTCCATTTATCTATCAGGGGGCATGCTTTTTGAAGCCAGTTTCTTGTTATCTGTTTCAGTGCTGTTATACGCAATATCCTTAACAAATATTTATATTCATCATTTTTATTTCCTATTTTGTCTACTGTTTTGCCTAACAGCACAAAGTCTACATTCAAATGAATAACCCCGTTTAAGATAATATTAATTTCCTTCTGTATATTGTTCCAAAACAATTGTAATGATGGGCAAAACCAAAAAATATGACCAAAGTTGGCATATGTTTCACCGCATTCCCTCCAACAATTTGGTTTTATTTTAGAATTATATTTAGCTTGTTGCACTGGTGTTATAAAGTACCGTGATTGTATTTTCCATGCGTATTCTCTCCAATAGGGAGATGCTGTGGTTGTGTGTACATTCTGATTCATTTCCTTCCAAGTGTCCTCAGATATGTGTATGTTAAGTTCTTCTTCCCATTTTAGTTTTGCCCTTGTGTCTTGTTGGTTGTTTTCTAGAATAGTGTATATTGTTGAGATTTGATGTGGCACTCTGATTTTACTATAGTTCTTTACCAAAAATTGCACAAGTGGATGAAGGTCACAAATTTCTCTGATATTTGATCATAACATTGGTTAAATGATTTCTTGGATCATTAATTGGATGTTTGAAGATACCGGAATTATCCTGCCAGCATTCCTTAGGAGACTTAAGAATATACTCACACACACACACACACACAAACACACACACACACACACACGCACGCACGCACGCACGCACACACACCCACACACATATTTGATTGAAGAGATGGTCCTGCCTTGCTTTCAAAAGTTTTCAGTTCTTTTCTTCTCTTAAAAGATTGAATCCTTCAGATGTCGAAGAGCGAGAAGCTTTCTCTGGATGTTTCTATAGCAACAGGAGATGGTATGAAGCCATTTTTGCCGTGCCCTATAATTACCGTTTCGAAAACTGTTTCGGTCTACACTTGAAAAATCACATTACAGGGCACACTGGGAAGCTCAAAGGTAAAGGATAAAGGATAAAGGTAATCTTATGACCCAGAAAACTATTCCACACTTGAGAGGGTCATTTCCAGTGCAACCTCTTTTTTGTCGTTGTATGATACGGTTATGTGCCCATTTACCCACTATTGATTCCCAGGATTTCTGTTGAATTGAAGCACCATCATTGGGTCAAATTCATATGCATTTTTATTCCTATTACAAAGTTAACCTCATCTGTTCAGTATTGTGGCTCCTTCTGTTGATATCTCTACCTGACTGACAAAATCTTTTTAACGGAACCTTAAAATAAAATTAACCTTAAAAACCTTAAAAAATTTATTAACACAGCCCACAAATGAACACAGCACACGCTTTGTATATTCATTATTTTATGACCAACGTTTCAACTTTCATGTGTTCATCAGGACATTAATGTTCACGTTCCAAACAGACCAATCATACACTGGACGACAGTTGCGATGCCTTCAATGTCTGACCAATTCAACCCCCTTTTTTTTATTTTTTACTTTCGTTTATTTGTTCTTAATTTTTGTAATGCTGGACTATATTTGCAGGCTCAGCCCTTGGTTTCAATGTCCTCTTATTCTGGCAGATGGAACACTATTACAACCGCACTATTATGCTGTACAGCCTGTAAAAATATAAAGGTACAAATTAATTTATAAATATGCACTCTTAATCTTCAGTGAATATATTGCATTTAAGTCTCTATGAAGTCCATACACAGTTATTCACAGCTTCAATACCGTGTGACTGCCACTGCTGAGGTAATTTACACTTTATTAAAAGTAAACTTCTGTGATGGTTTTGGACATTAATTAACGGATCTACAGAGAGAACAGTAAACAGCAGATGTTAGCAGATATGCAGTGAAACAAAGGTGTGATCACTGGCTCACACTCAGGCTGTGGATACATGTAGCTCACTGTAGCATGCAGCAGATTGCGTGAACATTTATGAGTGTCAACTCTAAAAGTGTGAAAATGTGGCAAGATTTTTTTTTAAATCAGGACAGGTTGTTTTTTTTATTCATAATTTTTTTTCCCCTGTATTTAATCAGGATAACAGCCTTATTAAAATTAAAAATCTCCAACCAAGAGTGCACCATACAAATTTAAACAAGAATAAAGCTTTAAAAAATACTGCTCTTCAAAATAGATAGAGCCTAATATGCAAAGACCACACTGTAAGAATGGCAATTTGACGATACAGACTGTTTAAAAGCATAAAATAGATAGAGCCTAATGTACAAAGACCACACTGTAAGAATAGCAATGTGACGATACAGACTGTTTAAAAGCATAAAATAGATAGAGCCTAATGTACAAAGACCACACTGTAAGAATAGCAATGTGACGATACAGACTGTTTAAAAGCATAAAATAGATAGAGCCTAATGTACAAAGACTACACTATAAGAATAGCAATGTGACGATACAGACTGTTTAAAAGCATAAAATAGATAGAGCCTAATGTACAAAGACCACACTGTAAGAATAGCAATGTGATGATACAGACTGTTTAAAAGCATAAAATAGATAGAGCCTAATGTACAAAGACCACACTGTAAGAATAGCAATGTGACGATACAGACTGTTTAAAAGCATAAAATAGATAGAGCCTAATGTACAAACACCACACTATAAGAATAGCAATGTGACGATACAGACTGTTTAAAAGCATAAAATAGATAGAGCCTAATGTACAAAGACCACACTGTAAGAATAGCAATGTGACGATACAGACTGTTTAAAAGCATAAAATAGATAGAGCCTAATGTACAAAGACCACACTGTAAGAATAGCAATGTGATGATACAGACTGTTTAAAAGCATAAAATAGATAGAGCCTAATGTACAAAGACCACACTATAAGAATAGCAATGTGACGATAGACTGTTTAAAAGCATAAAATAGATAGAGCCTAATGTACAAAGACCACATTGTAAGAATAGCAATGTGACGATACAGACTGTTTAAAAGCATAAAATAGATCGAGCCTAATGTACAAAGACCACACTGTAAGAATAGCAATGTGACGATACAGACTGTTTAAAAGCATAAAATAGATAGAGCCTAATGTACAAAGACCACACTGTAAGAATGGCAATGTGACAATACAGACTGTTTAAAAGCATAAAATAGATAGAGCCTAATGTACAAAGACCACACTGTAAGAATAGCAATGTGACGATACAGACTGTTTAAAAGCATTTAATTATTTTCCTGTGCTTTTCCCAGAGCTTCAATCTCATTTCCAAAGTCATTGAATTCGACAAAATATTCCTTTTGTAACTTATTCCAAGAAGTTCGGGCAGCACATTTAAAAGCATTTCTGGTGAAAATCAGTTTGTGTACTTGGGACAACTAAAAATAACATAATTTTGTGACCGGACATGCAACATTTTACATATCTGTATTCAAAGTTAATGTTAAACACAAGCGATACAGAGTAATTTCAGCCATTCTAAAATGGCTGCTCTTCGCTGTTTCTCCAATGGTATCACAAACACTATGAAAGGGATCAGATGGGCCTGCTGTCCCCATATGCAAAAGCTCTGTAAAAATCATATATGATCATACTTGCAAAGTTTTATAAAAATCATATGTTGATTAGTATTATATTCTATATTTGTATACAATTATTATACAATTTCTCAATGTTTTATAGGGAGTACCATGTATGTTAGGGAACTATTTAATACATTTCAGACTATTTTAGTCTGAAATGTATAAGCTCTCTACCACATATTTATTTTATAAGTTTTGTATGTGGCATATGTGATTTTTATAGGATTTTTACAGACCTTTTGCATATGGGTCCAAAGAAAGTTACAATGGTCATAATGTCTCTTACATAAGCAGTTGCTACAGTGGTGTTGTTTTTTTCTGAAACATACACAACAGCATTACAAATGCGCGCAGTATTCTTGGGGGGAAAAGCAACTTTTATTTTAAACCAAGGCCTAACCTGCTTATATCCATCAAAATCACTTTAGAAAGCTGTGAAGGGAGCCGCAGATTCTGCTGTTCTGTGTTGCTTCAGCTATAAAAGCTCAAAGGCCTGAGGCGATGTGGATGAAGTTTCAGCGTGTGCTCCGCAAGGTCTTCATTGTTTTTTTTTTCCAAGTTGCCTCAGTTCACCGCGACCGTTTGCCTCTTAAATCCTCCTACGTTGATGAGAACGGTGTAAACGCTGCCGGAGCACCCGGCATTGCTAATTGGAGTCAGAGGATGAAAGTCTTAGCAAAGCATGCATGGCGAGTGGGCGAGCATCTGCCTGCTCTCCTGTCTGTCTGTCTGTCTGTCTGTCTGCCAGTACAGCAGGGTGAGTATTCGTCTCATCTCCTGTCTGTCTGTCTGTCTACCTGTCAGTACTAGCAGAGTGGGGTGAGTATCTATTTGGTCTGCTGTCTGTCCCAGTACAGCAGGGTGAGTGTCCGTCTGGTGACCTGTCGCTCCGTCGTCTCCACCACCTCCTTCCCGGGGAGTAAAGGCGTGTGAAATCTCCCAGCAGCTGCTCGTGTTTTCTCTGCCCTCTGGAGCATGTTTTTGTGTTATATTGAAAAACAATCTGCTGCTGGCCCAAGACGTCTTCTTCTTCCTCTTTCATAGCGCTGCCAAGAAAACGCCATCGTATCATCAGTATCCATTGTGCGGCGAGCTTCTTAACATGCTGTTGTTTATTGCCGTGCGACTGCTCTGCCCGAATGCATTACAGCCCGCACCTGTGATAGGGCGTGGGGGGGGATACTCTCCAATCCAGCATCTCACAACTGGGGCCCTTTCTGAGTCCGGCCAAATGCGCATACGCTCATATCACACTCATATGCGCACTTGTACCTGTTAGGATGAGATGAATTTCAACAGAAACCATGTTGCGTAACAACTCGATTGTAGTGGAAGATGTTTCATCAATGGTTGCTGGGAGAAACACACTGCCAGTGGGTTAGGTTTAGTCATTCCAGGACCCCATTTAAAATTTTCACCCTCCTCACAGGCCAGCAGACATTTTATCAGTTACAGTGTTGAATACGGTACACATAGTAAGCTGGCATCTGTGTGTGTGTGTGTGTGCGTGCGCATCTCACAGTATAAAAAGTCAGTATGTGAGAGCTTGTTTGTTTCAAAAGGAAGGTGTTACGATCGGTGGAATGTAGGGACCCAATAGCAGGCAGGGGTACAAAAAGCCAAAGTTAAATGTTCAATCAAAGGTACAAAATCCAAATCCAAAAAGAGAAGTCAAAAAACAGGAAGAGGTCAAAACACGGGAAGGCACGGCAGAGGTACAAAACAATTCCAGAACACAGGGTCGCGAGAACACGGACAGAGGTCAAAGCCAGAAGATCAATCAGACACAAAACAAAAACTCGACTAACACACAAAACAAAAACTCGACTAAGACACAAAAACTCGGAAGATACAAAAACTGGGACTACTCGAAAACGACAGGCAGCAAGACAATGCTATAATAAATTGACGAACTAGCGAAGAGGGACTAGGAATAATGGGTTAAATGCAGGTGTAGACAGGTGCAGACACTTAGCTTGAGAGCAGCATGCGAATAGAAATCAGGTGTGGAAGGTTGACAAGGTAGCACGATAATTAGTACTCGTTAGTAATAAACTTATCCTGACCTAGCATTAGTAAATTAGTAAATGACATGCACGAGAAACGTAAGGTAACATGAACACATGGTTAGAGAGTTAATATTACCCAATCCTGATCTAACGTTAGTAGATTAGTAAATAGACATGGGAGAATGAAACAATTAGGGAAGCGTGAGCGACAGCAAGAGAGAGAAACAGCATGAACGCAAGGCTGCGGAAAAACACGGAAATATGTTTGCTTAAGAAACCACAAATAATCAGAAACAAATACCTAAATGAAAATGAAAATACAACACAACACAAACAGACTCAGAACATAACAGAAGGATGTTCTTCACATATACTATTAAGATTAAGATATACTTCATTGTCCCCAAAGGGACATTTGTCTTGTACTCACTCATTGTGAGTACTCACTCACTCATACTGTGCTATAGCTATTCACTAGTATGCATATGAGTACGTTATAATTACACCAGACCACACAGCCCATCAAGGCTGTTATTTTTGCATAATGTATGATGGCAGTTTCATTGCCTAATTCAAAGGGACAATGAGGGCAGTTTCTGTGGGGTTATCTGTGGGACTGGAGATCACAATATCCAGTGCCACAGCTAACCCCCTCATTGTCCCTTTGAACCCCAATTCCAAAAAGGTTGGGCCAGTATGTAAAATGCACATAAAAGCAGAAAGCAGTGATTTGTTAATTATCTTTTACATATATTTAATTGAAAACAGTACAAAGAAAAGATATTTAATGTTTTACCTTATCAACTTTATTGATTTTTGTAAATATACGCTAATTTCCGAATTTGATGCCTGCAACACATTCCAAAAAAGACTGGAAAGTAAAAAAAAACACCAGTTTGGAACATTTCACAGGTAAACAGGTGATGGGACACTGCCTGGCCAAAAAAAAAAAGTCACCGTTGCACCCGTCATGCATAGTGCCCACTGTACAAGCCTCTGGAGGCAGTGTTATGATGTTTATGCAATTAGACTTTTTTTTTTGGCCAGGCAGTGTATCATGACTGGGTATAAAAGGATATCAAAAGACTCTTGATATCTTATTTTCAGGTACTCTTACAAGCGATCCTGTGTTAGTTTGTCTGTAGCTTACTTTGAGGCTCATTTGATACCTCAGACCCTTGATGACTTACAGCCATTTAGCCAACCATGGGTCCCATACTATTGTTGTATAATTTATAGCTTAAGCTATAACCAATTTGCATAGAGATTCATTGAAATGCAGAAAGGTTATAGGTCAAAGGTTGAACTCTTACACGCCTGACCTGCTAAAAAAAAAAACGCTGCGGCTTGGCAAACAGAATGAATCCATAAATTAGCTTCTAGCACACCGTCACGCGCTTTAGTTGGCTAATCACCTCTCGTCTTATCCAAAATCTCATATAGCACTCCTTATTAACGCTTACCGCTTTCAATAGCTGTAATATTGAGACCACCTGGCCGTGTTATGAACTGAAGGCAATAACCTCTTAATCTAAATGAAATTGGAAAAAAGCGGGAGCAGAGATAGGGAGTATGGTGCCCTGGGATTTAACCACAGGGATGGTTTAACATCCTATGATTGCGTTTGATTGGAACCAATGGGCAGGTTAATTAGGTTCCGATTCACTGAGGCAGACACTGCTGTCATTGTCAGAGAGGGGAGTTTTCACTCACATTCAATTTTATGCAAAGGTTTTTTTTTTAGTCATTGTGAAGAAACCTCACTTCATATTTTTCTTGCTGTGACAAGTTATTTGCATTTTATTCCAGCCATAATTCCAGCCAAAAATAATTTGCTTTGAAAATGATTAAAGAGATTCATTGGACACTGATCAAGCCAGGTGCGAAAGTCCCAAATAAAGTTAGTTGTCCATCAAAGCAGTGGGACTCAGTGGGGTTCATTTTGAACTAGATGTTTGGTGTTCTTTATACATTTTTACAAAAAAAAAACATTTCAATGTACATTGGAAACTAAATAAAGAACCTCAAACATTTAAAAAAAACATTTAAAAAAATGTTCATGCATTGAAAATAATAAAGCATAATACAGAGGCAAAGTCACATCAATCTAATACTACATTTTATAATTGAGAACTATCGTAGATAGAAAAGCAACAGTGTCTAGAAGCAAGCAGTATGCTGACCTTAAAAGGGACAGAACCCCTCCGGAATGTTCCACAGTGATTATTAGAACCACTGCAGGTACTGTGCAACTGAAGTATGTTAATGAACCCATTTTACGCCCTTTAATCTGCCGTAAACAGGTAATAATATGGTCAAATGTGGTTATATACTAAATTGCAGTCACTCAACAACACTGTCCCCCCTCTCCCCCCAAAATGTCTTATTTATTTATTTGAAGGATGATGAACTGAAAAGGCTTGATACAGACTGACATTCACTGAGTATGTGTCTATATGCGACAGGAAAATAGCCTTATGATATATATTTTATATTTTTTAAATTTTATAGTACTTCATTTTTCTTTTCCATTAGGAGGGAGATTGTGTGCTTTTACTGATTTTTTTAAATGAACATTTCTGGTAGACTAGAATTGATCACTGTGTTGTAAACATGGCGGTGACAAATATGAAAATATGGTTGTGGGCTGGATCGGGTACATCACATTCTAAACTTTAGAATGTACATGTTTCTCAGTACAAACATGGCCTGAAAAGACATGTATGTTCATCTGGACAGATAGACAGACAGACGGAGAGAAGGAGTGATGGGAGGCAGGGAGGGAGAGAGAGAGAGAGAGAGTGGGAGGAAGAAAGACAGAGCACTCCCCAGTTTCTTCTCTGTACAGTCAGTTCATCCACCCACAGAGCTGCTCTGTTCTGACCCCATTAGTGCCATGAGTGAAATAACTCAAAATTGAAAGTGATTTTTTTTATGTTTAAATGTCACAATTTATGTAGAATATAGTATTTCCATGAAGGTCAAAAATTATTTCAAACAGCAAAGGACTGACCAATCATTCTGCAGCACATTTTCCAGAGTATGACATTTACATGTACAATATGCCAGTGACAATGTGACAATATATAAAAAATTCCCCCTCCTCCCCCCAAACCCCCACCTGCCTCCTCGATATCTGGCAGCACCAGAGAAAATAAATTGGATTGGTTTGTGCTTCCCCCACAATGCATCATGCCTACTGCTACACGGATGTTCATCACAGATTAAGTTTAGCGTACGAGGATAATGTAGTCTAGCCCTGCAGGGGGGTCTTTCCATGGCGTGAATCCCACAGGCCCGAACACAAAAGAAAGAGCGTACACAGAGCACATGAGCACCAATGCCATGGCAACCCCCAGAAGTGACGGAACGACCAAACAAAAACCCGCGACAGCTGAACGAATCCACGGGGGTGAACGGGGAGGGTTGGTGCCGAGACTCGGAACTATAAATTTCCGGGATTACTGTTTTTTTCTCTCATCCACCCCCCCACACCCCCTCACCCCATTTCATTTCTTCATGTACCTCCATTTCTTACAGTAGGAAAGTAAATGGCCAAGAGGAAAAAGGACACGTAATGTTGTGGCCCACAGTAAATATTTCAGTGCACACACACACACACACACACACACACACACACACACACAGTTGGTCAGGATTAGCAGGCCTGGTTTGCAGCAGCTGGTGCTTAGCGGTATGTGCGTTCACAGAAGCTCACGCTGCGCGGCTCTCGTACATTAAGACAGACGGAGGCAGCCGCCATCTCGGCCAGAGACATTTACGCGCAAGGTTCCACAGAGTACCATTGGGCTCTCGCAGCCACTTGTGGCATATGGAGGAGAGGAGCCCGTTTAAACGCCTCTCACGGCAAAACGCAGGTTTGGGGAAGTTCTGCACACTCTACGTACGTGCCTGAAGTACACATCATTTATATTCCATGTGAAAGTGCTTTTCTGATTGGTGGGTGGGTGGGAGGGGGGGGGGTCTAAAAGCATCACTACCCAAATTGAAACTAAAATGCTGCAAGGACACATTAATACAAGTCAGGTCAGTCCGGAGAGATGAAGCCAGCCCCAGAGGAAGGCACACACACTTACCGTGTCAATAAAAGCACACAATTATTTCAGAACACATTGCTGTGAACTTACATCAATCCTGTACAAAAAGCATAACAGATAACTTAGATCATATAATAAACACATTTACCAGCTTGTCCATTAAACACAAAAAAATTAAAGAAGGAAAGATTCAAAGGCAAGTAACAAAAAAAATGTAAATAATTTGTGTAGTTTTAGAAACAACACATTCAAGGACTAGAAACTTCCTTTGGAGACCAGAATATATATATAATATACCCACCCACCCACTCCCTGTCTTAGTAATGACAATATATATATAAATTATTCTACTTACAATTATCTCATATCTAATTACATATGTCTGGATGACACCAGTTGGGTGGCATTCCATAATTTGAACTTCCTTGATTAACAGACACATTTCATTCATAAAACATCAAGTAGACTGTAAATCTGCCAACTCCACTCATAAAATGTTAATAAGCAGCATTTACTTGGTTTATGTTTTACAACAGCCCTGAGAATACGCTAATAGTATATTTTATGGCCTTAACAGGCACAGAGAATGTAATAAAAAACACAGTTTTTTTTATTCAAATCAGAAGGCCTTGAATTTTGGATCTGTTTTTTATGTTACACTAAAGGAAATAATGCCTAGGTTATTTTCCTGCTGTACAAGGTCTCCTGAACACCATTTGTTTTCCAAACGCCTCAATTCGGGCAATTATGGCAAGAAACACAGGTTCCTATACACTTTTCTCTATGCCAGGATTTCCATTTTCCTCAAAAAATGGTTGGAATATATTCTGGAAACCACAAGCTTCCCGTGGGAATACTTTATTGACTGGAGAATGACATGATGTTTGAAAACATAAGAGGAATGCGGATGGATTATTCCCGATGCGCGGTTAATTACTAGAATTCTCCTCAGCAGCTTGCTGACTCCCGGTTTAATTACAGCCCGTCCATGTGGCGATTCCTACACCAGTTCTACAAAGCCAGGGCCTCATTAAAGCCTGAGCATGCAGTATGTGTAAGAGCTCAGGTTATTGATCCGAGATCCTCCAATAAACAACCAATACTGTAAAACGAGTGTCCTGTTAACCTGCCGAAGGTCTAATCACCCTACACAGGATCCCTATGTTTCCATCCTGCCGTCGATGGCTTTGCTAACAGTATTAGCCAGTGCCGTCCTGCCAAGCGAAACTGAGTGGGGCACGCACTCTCTGCCCACCCAACAGTGACCCCCCATGACAGAGAGAGAGAGAAAGGAAAGAGAGGAGAGAGACAGAGAGACAATAGAAGCTCACTTGGTGTCTTGCCCCGTCACTCTATCGTGAACAGCTTAATGTCCCATTCTGCAACCCTATTGTGATATCTGTTCTACTCTGTCACTCAATCATATTCAGCAGAATCAGTGTCTGTATGGGACTATTTTATGAACTGTGGTGTGATAAGGAGCTATGGTGACATTACATGCTTCAGAGGACAGCACATGCTTGTCTCTGCTCAATCAATCAATCAATCAATCAATAGCAGAGGTTGCGGCAGTCAGCACCAATACACGTATATGATTAGGGATTCAAAATTGAAGAAATTAAAAGGGAAAAGCCTTGATAAAATCTAAATCTTCTTAAATAATTGAGTGGAATGGTGACATTTAAAAAAAAATTTTTGCACAACACAAAGCCAAAGATTATATCTTTTGATGAGGGGACAATCTCTCTTAAAGCTCTCCATTGCCCAAGTCCGGTTTCTTTCTTCACAGCATGAAGAAAAGTCCCCTTGATGGAGCACAGGCCCACACAGAGAGACTCTCTTTGCTTAATCTCCTCATGTTAATTCATCCGCGCATCCAGCGGCTGCCGTTCTCCGCTTCGCCAAGGTCAATCAGGCAGCACTAAGGTGATTACCAGCGAACATTTACATTTTTTGACTGTAAGCGCCAATACACGAACGCCACCCCGCAGCTTCTGAAAAAGGATTTTCTCGTCAAGCCGGAAAAATCGAGCAGGTCTTAAGAGTCAGAGCCGTGGGATCACCAGCACAGCAAACTAATCCTGGCCTTGGGTATCGTCTTTTACACAGGGATCGGAGCTAAATCAACACAATACACTCCAAGTACCTGGGACAGGGGCAGGAGCCAAATTCACATGCTCACTTACAGTAAAGCACCTTGGAAAGGGGAGGGGAGATTGGGGCCATCGCCGGCCAACTCGCTAACAGACATAGCGCACCCCCCCGATTCACCTCAGTCAGTCAGATGATTCTGCAGGGCTAGGCTCTCATTTAAGCCAGAGAGAGAGTGAGAAAGAGAGAGAGAGAGAGTAAGAGTGAGAGAGAGAGTGAGAGTGAGAGAAAGAGAGCTAGAGAGGGTGAGAGTGAAAGTGAGAGTGAGAGAAAGAGTGAGAGAGAAAGAGAGAGAGAGAGTGAGAGAGAGAGCGAGAGAGAAAGAGTGAGAGAGATTTGAGATTTAAAACCTCTTTTATTTTCCATCAAATTCAGTTCATCCTTACCATGTTCACAAGAAAGAAAAAGACATGTTTACCATTGCAATTCTACCTGATATTGTTATCAGGTAAAAAAAACTAACACTTTAAAGATATCTGCCCTGTTTCATCCACCTCACATAAAACTCCCCCCACTGCCCAAATTTCACTGAAACTGGGTATATCATTCACCAGTTCATAATATGCATATTCAACCTTTATGCGTGCAGCCACAAATCCCCTTAACATGGCCTCAGGATTTACACTCCCAACTCCCAAAATTTTATTCTTTCTAGTTTTCCAAATTGCTAGTTTTGATTGTGCCGATACATAATTTACCAAATTAACCCGTTTTTTTAATTTAACACTATATTTCGGACCGCCAATGAATTCTTCAACAGAAAACTTAATCCCTAACGCTTCAATCCATGATTGAACTAATCTAAAAAGGGCACTGAGCCGTGAACACTGCAAAAACAGATGACTGAGTGTCTCAAATTCATTACAAAATGGACACTCCCCACCCACTGCTGGATTCAGGTGAGCCACGTGTCTGTTCGTAGCTATGGCCCCATGAATAACCCTCCACTGGAGATCCGCTGTGCGTTTCTCTATGGGAGGCTTATATAGGGCCCTCCAGCGTCCCCTCAGAGAGGGGTCTGGCCCCACCAACTCAGACCACCCAGCCGCCTTGAGTCCTCTCAGTGAGCCCTGATGGGCTACTTTAACACATGCTCTGTAGAGGGTCTTCTTATCCACGCCCTGGAAATCTCCTAGCTCAGGGGTTCCAAAACTGAGCAGCACCGCATCAGATTCAATGTGATCAGGCTTCTCAGCTGCAGAGATGATAATGGGTAGGAGCTCTTCGCCATCTGCTTGGTCTCTTTGATTTTCCCTCTCCAGGAACGTCTTGCAGTTAATGGGCAAAGCGGATCTCACTTCCTCCACTATTTTCTTCGCTAACCGTATTGACTTTACATCCAGCCGTTGCTGTAGAACTTCAGCTTCCATCCACTCCACTCCATCTCTTAGGTGGCACACTTTTGTGAACCCATTTCTCACCATGCTCCCCTTCAGGCTAGGTGACAACAGGATTTTGGTCTGGATTACTGGGTTGTGGAACAAAGGTTCATCCATCACCCATCCTCCAGGCCGTGAGATATCCCTTTGCACTTTCAGTGTCTGAGCCCAAACTCTCAACAAGGACACATAAAATGGCGTAAGAGGCTCCAGCCGTACTCCGGTCAGGTTTAAAAAAAACAATTGGTGATCGTAGCTCAGGTTCCCCACCTTCCGTAACAGACACATAGCGGTCTTAGTCCAAGCCAGCTCTTTGTTAAAAAGTAGCCTTTGCGCTGCTTGTAGCCGAAAAGCACTAATCCTGCTCCTAATGTCTATGAGGCCCTGCCCCCCTTCCTGTGTTGGCAGGTAAAGTGCAGCTGCCCGTATCCAGTGCTGACCAGACCAGAAAAAATTCACTAGCCTTTGTTGTATTTGTTTTATTAAATCTTCTGGCGGCTCCAGAGCAATAAGTCTGTGCCAGAGCATCGAAGCGACTAGATTATTGATGACCAAGACCCTCCCCCTGTAGGACATCTGAGGCAATAGCCTATTCCATTTAGACAACTTAGCTATCACCTTATCCAGCAAGCCCTCCCAGTTTTTTTGTTGGAATTGCTGTGTGCCTAAATAGACCCCCAGTACTTTCATTCCTTCCTTAACCCACTGTAACCCTCCTGGCAGCTGAGGTGCTCCTTTTTCTGCCCACTGCCCCACCAGAAATGCTTGACTCTTGCCCCAATTAACCCTGGCTGAGGAAGCTCTCTCATACAGGGCTAAGTTTCTGTTAAGAGAGGAAACATCCTCTTGCCCTGTGATAAAAACATTCACATCGTCGGCATAAGCTGACAAAAAATATTTTGAGTCCTGTAGATCTCCTGGAATGCAGAACCCGCTCAATTCCGCTCTTAGTTTGCAAAGCAGCGGCTCTATAGATAAGCTATATAGCTGCCCTGAGAGTGGACACCCCTGTCTAATACCCCTTAAAACAGAAACTGGACGACTCAACCCTCCCCCCACCTTTAGTATTGCCGTTGCCCCAACATAAAGCATTCTAATCATGGAGATAAAATTTTCCCCAAACCCATAAGCCTGCAGAGCGCTAAACAGATAATCGTGTCCCACCTGATCAAATGCTTTTTCTTGATTAATGGATAAGATGCCGAGATCTAGGTTCTGCATTTTTGAGAGGTCTATAAGATCTCTTACAAGAAAAATATTTTCAAATATTGTCCGATCTGGTACACAGTATGTCTGGTCATTGTGAACTAAACCCCCCAGGTAACCTTTTAGTCTGTTTGACAGACACTTTGAAAATATTTTATAGTCTAAACATAAAAGTGAAACGGGGCGCAAGTTTTTTAAAAGACTTAAATCCCCTTTTTTGGGTAGAAGTGACAGTACAGCACGCCTACAGCTGCAAGGTAAAACGCCACTCTGTAAACAGTCCTGCAGCATCTCATAGACATCTCTGCCTATCAGTCCCCCAAAATGTTTATAGAATTCTGCAGGAAGTCCATCCACCCCTGGTGCCCGTCCTGTAGACAGCTGCTGGACAGAGGTTGAGACTTCATCAAATGTAATAGCAGAGTCCAGTGCCTCTCTCTGCCCAGGGTCCAACCTTGGTAGTCCCAGTAAGAGTTGGGCTGCCACATCTGCATCATAGTCTCCAGTTCTGTATAGATCTGCATAAAAAGCTATTGCCAGCTTCCTCATCTCAAGTGGGTTTGAGGTTATGGTCCCATCAGGACGGCGAAGGTGGAGCATTTGCTTCTGCTGCACCACTTTCTTCTCAAGATTAAAAAAGTATGAGGTAGGTGCATCCATGTCTTTCAGTGCTACCATACGAGTCCTTACCAAGGCTCCTTTAACTTTCTCATGCAGAAGAGATCTCAGTTCATCCTTCTTGGTTTTCAACACACTTTTTTCAGTGAGCCCATCATTATTATTATTATTATTATTATTATTGTTTTCATTATTAACTTGCTGTTTCTCAATTTCTGTAATATCCTTCTCTAGTTTTTCCATGGTGACTTTTACTTTATATGTGGAGTGAGCTGTGTAATCCTGACAAAATATCTTAATGTGCGTTTTCCCTACCTCCCACCATTGACTTATAGTTTTGAAATTACATTTCCTCAACCTCCATTCATCCCAGAAAACTATAAACTTCTCACAAAAAAAATTATCTTGGAGAAGTTTTGCGTTAAAATGCCAGTAGTACTTTGGGTTAACCATCATATTTAGACTAATATTAATAGTCACCAAATGATGATCTGAAAAACCAACGGGTGCAATGGAAGCATTTAAGACTCTATTGTTATTGGATTTACTTATGTATATCCTGTCCAATCTAGCACCACTCAGCCTTTCATCTGTAACTTTGACCCATGTGTATTGTTTTACTGCCTGATTCCTGGCCCTCCACACATCTACTAATTCAAATTGTTTGATGATATTTGAAAGTGCTATACTAGATTGAGGGTAAGGTTCTTCCCCATTCCTATCCACAATAAAGTTTGTGGTACAATTCCAATCCCCTCCCATGACAACACAAACATTTTCATCAAAGTGTTGCAATGCGCTCCTTAATTTCCGAAACAGCTCTACTCTTTCTGTTCCTCTATTAGGAGCATAAATATTAACAAAAACAAATATTACCCCACTTACTTCTGCCTTTACCAGCAGAAGCCTCCCCTTCTCAACCTCTAAATTAGATAAAATATTAATCTGTAAAGATTTAGAGAAAAGAATAGCCACTCCTGCAGTGACATTGGTTCCATGACTTAGAGAAAACTCTCCTTCCCACCATTTTCTCCAGTCTATTTCATTGGACCCATCACTGTGGGTTTCCTGTATAAAGGTAACATTGAGGTTTTTGTTCTGAAGGAAATCTTTAAGAATGGCTCTTTTGGCTACATCTCTACCACCATTGATGTTTAATGAGCCTATTCGCAAACACATGTAGAAATGAAGAAAAAGATTCAGAAAGAACAGAACCCAAAAACAGAAAGAGTAGAGCACACCACGTGATAGTGAATACGTCTTTATTTATTTCCTTTAAGCGGGGCTTTCCCCCTCCGAATTTTCGCTAAAATCTTTTTTAAGCGGAATCTTTTTTTTTCACTTAATTCTTCAAACCCTACTGTCCGTAGCAGCCTCGTTACTGATGCGACAAATTTATCCGCTTCAGGGAAAAAATCGCGGATTTCAACTGTCCTTCCATACGTGTCGTCTAAAAATAAGTTTATTTCCTGCAATGAGTATATGTGCTCTTCATTTTGTTGGCTAATAAACTCTGAGCCTCCAGATACATCTGATAATGCATCCTCGTCTCTCATTTGTTCTTCACTAATGTTCTCGCATATTTGGCCTCCTGTTGATGGCCCTGCTTCAACTGCTGACTGCTCTAAACTATCAACGAGTCCCGCAGCACTCTCTTCTATCGCAGTAGCTACTGCTCCGCTTTGCCCTACTGTTATTTGTTCAACAGCAGACCTTTCCTCAGTTGTCTCACTGGTCTCAATCGCTGTCTGCTCTGTTTGCACTATGCTTTCCTCCACTTCTAGCCCATCAGTGATTCCAGTGCTTGTTTTCACAGGCTGTTCTTGTGATACCGGACAAACAGCCACGGCAGTATTTTGACTGCGCAGTTCTTGCAAAACCACTGCTGCTGCTGTTTCCTGAACCTCCCTCGCCGAGGCTGAGCTAGTCTCCGCACTTTCCTCTGCTTGGGTTCTATGAGGACACGTATCACGCTTATGTCCAACATCTCCACATTGAAAACACTTCATACTCCCTGTGTTCGCGTAGATCATATATGATTTACCTTCATGAGATACCCGAAATGAAATGTCAAGAGTAGGGGCATTCAAAAACATAAACACATGCTGTCTGAACGATAAGACGTGTTTCAGTGCTTGGTTCTTACACCCAAGCGGGACCATTTTCACTCCACTGGCAAACCTCCCAAAACGAGTGAGTTCGCGTTCAATATCCTCGGATCGAATAAACGGTGGTACATTAGACACAGTAACTTTTACCGTCGGCGAAACAAGCGGCATAATCTGGTAAAACGAATCACTTACCTGAAGTCCACTCTCAACTAATTGATTAACAAACTCTTCATCTTTAAGGAAAACAACTAATGCTTTGTTCATCCTAGATGCGGATACGATGTTATCATACCCTACTTGCTCTCCTACCGCAAGTAGAATATCTTCCACCGTTTTACCGGCATCAGGTAAGCACTTGACACCGTGACGGAGCGAAAGGGCTGGCGTTCCCCCATTAGGGCGAGACGCCATCCCGCCACTGAAAACTAAAACTAATCAGCAGTAAACGTGAAATCGCAAATCGACGCTAATTTAAATAGTTCTATTACACATTCAGTGGTAGAAAGAAATCAGAAAAGCCTAATCAAAAAGTAGTAAAGGCCCTCGACCTGACGCACTCTCACCGTGCACACTCTCCCACAGAAACTCCCAGCATGCAGAGAGAGAGAGAGAGTAAGAGTGAGAGAGAGAGAGTGAGAGTGAGAGAAAGAGAGCTAGAGAGGGTGAGAGTGAAAGTGAGAGTGAGAGAAAGAGTGAGAGAGAAAGAGAGAGAGAGAGTGAGAGAGAGAGCGAGAGAGAAAGAGTGAGAGAGAGAAAGTGAGAGTGAGAGAGAGAGAGAGTGAGAGTGAGAGTGAAAGAGAGAGAGAGAGAGTAAGAGTGAGTAGAGAATAAAAACACTGGAAGAACCTGACAAAGTAAACTATGTCATATTTCCATAGAGTTTCCTCCTCTTATGGAGTAGAAAGACAAACCCTTCATCAGGTGGAGCGCACATGAAGAGGAGGATTATAACAACGGGCTCCTCACACAAGAGAGGCAATAGAGAAGCCATTTAATAGGTTCTCACCGGAACTATGAATCACATTGAATCGCAATTTGTCTGTGAAAATTACTGTACTGAGGGTGCCAGAGTGACTGAGTTAGTTAAAACCGTCTCAGGCAGCCTGAGCCTCGTAGCCAAGACATGGACCGGCCAAATTTAGGGGGAAAGTCAAAGAAAATTTTAAACTGAAAGCTATTTTTAGAATGTGAACAATACCTTTTTATGAAAAACACCTTTAGATTTGCTAAAGGTTTGCATGTACAAAAACACGTGTAGAATTATTACCACCCGCAAAGAATCACCAGAGATGATTAACTAACAAGGTGTAAAGAGGATTGCATGTGCTAAATTGGAAAGATACATTGATTTCTCATTTTTGCGGGTTAGCCAGAATTAATATTGAAAATTGGACATCCCTACGTTATTTTGTGAATCAATAAGATGACAGCTATCATTGTAGCAAGACACGTACGGGTGTTTTGGAATATCCATAACTGAATGTTCTGAATGTTTGCATTACAATGGGGGATAATTAACTGGCCCACTCTAACTAACTCTCAAAATACACAAGAAGAGAATTTGTGGATAGGCTACATCATCAACAGTAAGAATATGTTTTAAATCATGAAGCAAATCGTGTTACAGAATACAAAAGTAACTAATATTTGAATCAAACAAGCAATACAATGTCTATTATAACAAACAGTGAATAACACCCAAACCCAGCACATTACTGAGACCCACCCAAACCCAGCACATTACTGAGACCCACCCAAACCCAGCACATTACTGAGACCAACCCAACCCCAGCACATTACTGAGACCAACCCAAACCCAGCACATTACTGAGACCAACCCAAACCCAGCACATTACTGAGACCAACCCAACCCCAGCACATTACTGAGACCAACCCAAACCCAGCACATTACTGAAACCAACCCAACCCCAGCACATTACTGAGACCCACCCAAACCCAGCACATTACTGAAACCAACCCAACTCCAGCACATTACTGAAACCAACCCAAACCCAGCACATTACTGAGACCCACCCAACCCCAGCACATTACTGAGACCAACCCAACCCCAGCACATTACTGAGACCAACCCAAACCCAGCACATTACTGAGACCAACCCAAACCCAGCACATTACTGAAACCAACCCAAACCCAGCACATTACTGAGACCAACCCAACCCCAGCACATTACTGAGACCCACCCAAACCCAGCACATTACTGAGACCAACCCAACCCCAGCACATTACTGAGACCAACCCAAACCCAGCACATTACTGAGACCAACCCAACCCCAGCACATTACTGAGACCAACCCAAACCCAGCACATTACTGAAACCAACCCAACCCCAGCACATTACTGAGACCCACCCAAACCCAGCACATTACTGAAACCAACCCAAACCCAGCACATTACTGAGACCAACCCAACCCCAGCACATTACTGAGACCAACCCAACCCCAGCACATTACTGAGACCAACCCAACCCCAGCACATTACTGAGACCAACCCAACCCCAGCACATTACTGAAACCAACCCAAACCCAGCACATTACTGAGACCAACCCAAACCCAGCACATTACTGAGACCAACCCAACCCCAGCACATTACTGAGACCAACCCAAACCCAGCACATTACTGAGACCAACCCAAACCCAGCACATTACTGAGACCAACCCAACCCCAGCACATTACTGAGACCAACCCAACCCCAGCACATTACTGAGACCAACCCAAACCCAGCACATTACTGAGACCCACCCAAACCCAGCACATTACTGAAACCAACCCAACCCCAGCACATTACTGAGACCAACCCAAACCCAGCACATTACTGAGACCAACCCAACCCCAGCACATTACTGAAACCAACCCAAACCCAGCACATTACTGAGACCAACCCAACCCCAGCACATTACTGAAACCAACCCAAACCCAGCACATTACTGAGACCCACCCAACCCCAGCACATTACTGAGACCAACCCAACCCCAGCACATTACTGAGACCAACCCAAACCCAGCACATTACTGAGACCAACCCAACCCCAGCACATTACTGAGACCAACCCAACCCCAGCACATTACTGAGACCAACCCAAACCCAGCACTTTACTGAGACCCACCCAAACCCAGCACATTACTGAGACCAACCCAAACCCAGCACATTACTGAGACCAACCCAACCCCAGCACATTACTGAAACCAACCCAAACCCAGCACATTACTGAGACCCACCCAAACCCAGCACATTACTGAGACCCACCCAGACACCACCTAGACAACTTTTTCACATTACAGAAAATTAGATGGACCCATATACCCAGACACGGCCCAGGAAATACATGCCATCATACAGACACTAGTAGAAAACAAATAAATCACAAAAAAACTGAAAAAAACTGAAACTGGCAGTCCCAGGGCAAACAAATACAAAATGAAAAAAAGTTTTTACCTGAGGGGAGAGGACAACCCAAGACCTAGGATTTTTAACCTCCTCCCTAAAATACACAAGCCACCAGAATCTTGGAGCATACCATATGAGGTCCCGGCAGGGAGGCCTATTATTTCAGACTGCAACAGTGAATCCTACAGGATAGCTGAATACTTAGATTTTTTTCTCAATCCACTGTCCACAAAACACAAAAGCTACATCAAAGACACATATGATTTCATAAACAAAATAAAAACCACCAAAATACCTGAAGAAACCATCCTGTTCACCATAGACATAGATAGTCTATACACCAACATAAACACAGCAGCGGGATTAACAGCGGTAAAAACATGGATGGAAAAGTACCTGGACAACAATCGACCGGATACGATCCTCCTGCAATTACTGGAGATAAGCCTCACCAAGAATGACTTTGAATTCAATAAAGAATTCTTCTTACAGACCAGCGGCACAGCTATGGGCAAAAAAATTTGCACCGGCTTATGTCAACATTTACATGGCGCATTGGGAGGAGACAGTTTTAGAAAAATGTCCCAAACTCCCCACTAATTATTTTAGGTATTTAGATGACATTTGGGGAACATGGACACATAGCTCAGAAGATTTCAAACACTTCATAGGGATCCTCAACACGCACCACACATCTATCACAATTAAACACACCACACACTATGAACATATAGATTTTTTGGACACTACCACATACAAGGGGCCCTCATTTCCCCAAACCCAGCACATTACTGAGACGAACATACATAAAACACATTGCTAATACATATCTACACCCAGCACATAACTAAGACAAATACACCCCCACTATCTCTTCTCTTTGGCCTGGGAGCAAGACCTACAGCTACAGGGTCCTCCTTCTCCCACTCGATAGTCCCAGTATTTCAGTACAGATTACACACAGCTCATAGGAGTCCTGCTGAAATGTAGTCCCCATTAGAGCAGCCAAATGTAGAAAACAAGCAGGAGTTGAAGCAGGAAAAAATAACGGAGCGACGCTTCCCAGCACAGAAGGTCAGCCATGAATTCCCTCCGGTACCAGAAAGCTTCCATCCACATCGTAGTGAAAATTGCACAAACCAAAATGCACCACAAAGTTTCCTCAAGGCTGTGCGCTCTCGAAAAATGCTCTCAAGGTGAGGCAGAACTCAGGTTATAAATTATAACTCACAAACGGTTAATACATCATAAAAGCAACATATAAAGGAGAAAAACACAGTGGCCCCTGTTTAACTGAATTGTCTAAAAAGAAAAAAAATCAAAAATCCTCTGACACAGCCAGTCACAATCAGATAACGTTGTTGATGCTGTATTTGCAACTAGAAATATTTATTTAACAAAAATATTATATAATACTTTAAAAGTACAGATACATAGTTTTGCTTTTTAATTCAGGAGATCACTACAACATCCCTACAGCTACAGTATTTATTTTCAGTATATATTATATTTTCACAGTACAGTTCATTTCTGCTTTAACACATACCTGTCTAAAATAAAACATGAAGACTTAACCCTCTACAGTCTACTTTCGGAAACTGAACATGCTCTGGATTGTTTTTGTATGCAACTGGCATTATGAATAGAATCCATATATTTAGGAGCATTTATGGAGATCAGTAATTACAAATACTAATTTCACCATGGCTTCTTGGTTCTCTTTTGCTTTTTTTTTTTGTTGGTGTAAATGTGCTTGAAGAGCTTTTTTAATGCTTAGAGATAATTTACTATCTTTAAAATCGGTTGTGCATTTTATATAATTCAGCATTCTCGGAAGGAGTCCCCTGATGTCAGTATACAATAGGGAGCTAACAGTGGGTGTATGATATGATGTGAGTATACAATAGGAAGCTAACAGTGGGTGTATTTTTTCCCAGGAAACATAGTCCTGCTCTATGCTGGGAGAGTTTTAAAACCACCAAGCTGCCTCTTTCCAAAGCTTATACTATAGAACCAACTCTAAATCTCAATAGGTGCAATATAGAGGGTGATATCTATTTCTAAATAGGGATAGCAAGCCCTTACTTAACAACATTGTTTATTGATGTTAGATAATGCTTTTGTTCTGTTTTATATCGGACTATCCCCCTAACCTGTCCAAGAGGCTTGCCTCTTGTCAGGCCATCCTTGTAAATAAAAATTTGTTCTTAAAGGTATACTATGTAGTTTCATTGTAAACAACTCGTTTTTTGTTTACATTCAAATTTTCTCCATAAAAAAACATTGTATGTATCCTTGTGGTCTAATAAACATGTTGAATGTATTTTCTACCTCATAAGTCGTTCGCAAAGTGTTTTGTTAATGTTTTGAATGCTACACTGTTTACAGCCCACCGCCATTTTTAAAGTCAGAGACAGCTAAAATTGTGTAAACGTCATGAATGGGCGGTTCCTGCTCACTTGATTGACATGGCCAGGCCACGTGGGCAAGCTTTCCGGTAAACTCTTATTTTAGCTTAGGACCGAAACATACCTCACGCAAATACGCGAACGTGGACGCTTCGAGCTACGTGAACAGTTTTTCTTTTTCCATGACATTTGTGAAAGACACGCCAGAGCGTTGCAGCGAGGGACGCTATAGCAGCAACAACAGTAAATAACGTTCTTGTTCGATCTGTGCTTTCCTCCGGTTTGCCTTTCACAAATGTCATGGCAAAAAAAAAACTGTTCGCGTAGCTCGAAGTGTCCACGTTCGCGTATTTGCGTGAGGTATGTTTCGGCCCTTACTCATTAGCAATATGTTTTCAGCCGAGGAGTTAACAATATCCTTATAACAATAGCAATCATACACCTAGCAAAGGCTATCTATTGTCGTGATGTTTGTTTATTTGTCATGTTGTTTGACAAAACCTTGATCATGTAAATGGAGACCACGTTACATGCTCAAAGAATATAAGTTAGTGATCTTAGTGTTGTGACAAATTATAGATTATTCATTATTTATATATAATTATATATCATACTGTAGGACCAACTATATGAAAATGTAGTGTTAATATGAATATGTTTTTCTGTGGTAGGATGAATTGCACAAAAGGCCCATATGTGCACAACAGCACATATTCAAGGCCTCAGATTCAAGGGCAGACAATCACGCCAGAAAATGAGCTCATTATTTGTATCGAAGTGTGGTCAATGAACAATTGTCCCAAGCTAGGCACATAGTATGAACTCATCTCGACACCTGTAAATCAAGGACATATACACACACCCACATGCAGGGAAATTGAAGAAAAACTTGCTCTCAGCTGAAACAGCCATATTGCAATACACTCCACAAAATTTCCCATGGCGAGTTTTTTTTGTTATCTCAAAAAGCAGGTAATGGACCCATTCATTCACACACACACACACACACACACACACACACACACACACACACACACACACACACAGGCAATTAAATGTTCCTAGCCCGTCGAAGAGATAGGCATGAATTACTCCCTACACATTCTTTGGGGCCTGATTGTCGAGAAGAACGTCCAGCACCCTAGCCTTGGAAATGTATGTGTGTGTGCGGTTTGAGGAACTAATAGAGTTTATTAAATCCAAAGAAAACACTTACAAACTTTGGTATAAAAAAACTATGTATTGAACTACTATTGTCAAACCGTGACTAGGATGTTTCTGATATAATTAAATCATGGCAATTCACCAAAACTACCATATAAATAAGGGTCATATGTAATGCTTAATTAAAACCGGCAGAGACCGCTGCAGACCATGGAAAAAGTAATCGCCCAGGTAATGGGAAAACCCCAAAAAGGGGGGGTAGAAATAACATATAAGATGTCTGTCATGGATCTTACCTTTCTTCCCTTATCTCCGCGTCACTTTATTCGTTTTTATCGTTTACCGGTAATCTATCGGATTTTCCTGTGTTCCGCCACGGGTTTTGCTTTCGCCTCGTCATTAGTGAGTTCACCTGCCAGTTATTTCCGCTCACTATTTATACCCCGCTTCCGGCCTCTCTCGTTGCTTCCATGTTATTTCACATGACAACGCGGGACTTGTTAGCAGTACAACCTTAGAAAGAAAGCAGTTCGGGTTTATACGCTCTTATTTCAGAGCAGAGGTTTTCGTTTTCTTTTGTTTCTCTACTCTACCTACGAGTGTCTCACCCAAAGTTTTTGGGGTCTTTTCAGTTCGCTGTTTTTTGTTGTTTCACTCCACAAACGGGAGTTAGATAAGCGTTATTGCTTATTCCTTTGTTTTGCTCGATTATCGAGCTCCTCGTTTTTATTGCGAGGTTTGTGTTCTCTTATTTTTATTTGTTTCTCCACTACGGATCATTGTCCGTTTCTAGTGGTGTTCGTAGGAACACTTTAAGATTGCCCAGCTATTTGCATTTGGATCTCCAACATTCCCATCTCTGTCTCTGACAGAGATCCCTCACAATGTCAGCTGAACTTCATGGTGCGGCTGTTATGTTTTGCTTCTGTCATTAACGGACCTGTTTTACGTCTTGTGGGTGAGCATGAGATTGACGGACTCAGACTGGACTGTGTGATTGAGTGTTTTTAACATATGTATGTTTAGCCGATCAGCCTGGGTATGTATATTCGTGCAAATCTTTTTATAATAAATTACGTTATACCAGACTCTGGAATGTAGTGTCTATTTGGAAGAAAGTTTAAGTTACGTGTAGTGGAATGGTCCTGACCCCTCCCGACAGGGCGGTGAAAGGATTGTTCGATTTATTATACTTCATTAGCTATTGCTTTGTAAGTTTGACCACTGTTCATTTTCATAAAATAGGCTAATTCAAAATCATAATTTTGTAATTCTGCTCGGTTCATTCTGTAGCCATCAACATCCAGTGGTCGCGGCCCCAGAGTAAATGTGAGGGGCGGTCGTGTTCGTGGTGGGCGCGTGACCAGAGTGACCGTGATAGAATCGACAGACTCCGGGAGGAGAAACATTGCGAGCTGAACTTTATCACAAAATGCGAAAAATCAAATCAAATCAGAAATAAATATTTTCTTAAAATAAATCAAAGATACCCTCAATTAAAAAAATTACAGACATCCAAAAACTCCCCATCCTCTTAGGAAAAGAGAGGACGTGCGGTGACCTGGCAGCACAATATATAGCTGCCTGCCATCGTCTTAGGGACAGTGAGTGACAGAGATCATTATAAACCAATTAAAAATTTTAATATTTATTATATTCACTTTATAAAATCATATGTGTCGTTCTCATCATCATTATTATAATTTCTATTGATAATTATTATGTTTAATTGTACTTTATTATTTTACATTATTGTTATTTCTAAATCCATAATAATAAAAAAGTTATTGTTTTCACGTATGGTTACTGTTCATTCATTTCTAGTCTTTGCTGTTTTGTATTGTTCAGTGTTAGATGTATGTCTTCGACTGTTTTAATGCAGTATGCTTTGACAATACAGATGCAATGTCTTGTCATGCCAATAAAGCAAATTGAATTGAATTGAGTCTACGGTCAGGGAAAATATGTGTGAAACGTCTCCACAATGCTCGTGTGTCATCGTGCATGTCTGAGAAGAACACGTTATAAGCTATTTTCGGGGAGCCATTTTCTCCTACGTGCTCTATATCGCCATCTGGTGTTCTGAAACTACATAGTATACCTTTAAGTGACCTGCCTGGTTAAATAAAGGTTTATTAATAATAATAATATTAATAATAAACAGAAACAGCACTGGTGTTGAGGGATGAATATTGGCCTAGGGTAGAATAGAATAGAATAACTTTTATTTTCCCGCAAGGGAACTTCAGTTGTAGCCCCAGCAACAAAAAAAGACAGACAGTGGGGCAGACCCACAACACACAAACAAACATATCAAACAAAGACATCCAACAGAATCATTACATCAATCAAGTGAATTAAAGTGCAATACAGCCATGATTTAAAAAATAGTCCCACTGTCCCGAGATGTCCAGTGTCACCAAGCAGACCAACACAAACTCCGCCTCCACGACTCTCCTACATACACGCAGCGCCACGGTCTCTGCCTAGCACCGAACTGCGTCAATCCTCCCAGTCGTCTCCTCACTCCTCCCCAGAATTATGTTCTCCTTCCCTGGATGCCTTTTGAAGATTGCCTGCACTCCCGGATCAGTACCAAAATCCTCAACTCCGGTGAAGAGCGATGGTAAACTTTGTTGCTGCAGTCTGCAGATCCAACGGACATTCCCGAGCATATGTTGCGAATGCATCTCCATGGTGACGACCACAAACAAAATTATATAGACAATTCGGCGATATTATCAAACGAGCAGCAGGAGTGCCCTGAAAAATCTCCAGCCCGCTTCCCCGTCCCACTACAGACACACAGCGCATGAAAAAAACAAAGACAAAAGCCCGACACAACAAAACACATTGAAATCAACAAACACAAACAAGAGAGACAGCTGGACTACATGTCACCATTACAGCGCCACGTGACGTACAAAGGCTAGGTTTCTAAAGTGAAAATAAATGGACTGATGAACCACTGCTGTTTTTCTGTACAAATTAGTAATTTCTGTATCTTTCTAACAGCACTGGCTAAGAAAACATGTATTTTTATTTGGATGTTCCATGTGCTATGAATGAGAATCAGGGTTATTATTATTATTATTATTATTATTCAAACACCAGATTGGACGGAAAAGCATTGCACACATTTATATACTGTATTATTCAGAGGCAACTTGTCTGTTGTTGTTTTTTCTAGTCTGCTTTTCAGATAGTGTCAGTGTCTTGTTAATGCTTCTGCCTCCATCTGTGTGTCTGTAATTTGTTTCTTAATGCAGATTGATTCTGTGGTTTGTTGTAAATGTCTAACAACCTAGTTAGCATTTGTAACACATTGGGCTCCAGTGATGCAATGACGCTTTTTTCGCCCAATGGCTATCGATATGCGTAATGAGTTACGATAACTCATCTGTGATTTGCTACATATTCCTCTTGTGAGTGCTAAGTGAGCACTTATTTAAAATGTCAAATTAAATTTCACTTTCATTACCCATTGAAATGCAATCTGCCTGCATGAAATCTGTAACTATTCACAGGGAAAAAATTAACCTCTTATCAAAAACCAATCAGTTTTCCTCTGCATGAAGCTAGTCGCAGAAATACAGCGCTGTGTGTTCTCAGTCGCTCAAGGGAGTTCAGGTTCTTACAGCAGCATGTTGCCAGTGTAGTTTTTAAATTACGATGGGTATCAAGATCAAATCACTAGCTCAAAATTTGTCTTGTGCTGTCAACATCGTAGCTGTCCCACAAAGAAATTAATTCTGAACACGGATATTGTACAAACTGCCTTGCAAAGCGGTAATGTCCTTAGCGCACAAAAGGGAAATGCTAAAGTATTGGGACAGTGACACGGTTGTTGTGGTTCTGGCTCTGTACTCCAGCACGTTGGATTTGAAATAAAATAAAAAATATGAAATTTAAAGTTAAAGTGCAGGCTGTCCGTTTCCATTTGAGGGTATTTACATCCATATCAGGAGATCCAAATTATTTTTATACACAGTCGCACCCCCCATTTTAGGTGAGCAAACGTAATGGGCACAAATAATCACTTGCCTTGCATGGGTCTGTGTCCAACGGTAAATATGAAATATGACCCATGAGAAATGTGACTATTCTGCAGTGCATCATTTCCTCAGAACAAGTGTGAGGTGGTGGTGGTGCTGTACTGAGAACTGACAGGCTCCCCACAGCATGCCTACCCATAATGCACAGCACACACTGAGCCGCTAAAAGCAGCTCAGCGGGAAACTAGCAATGGCATCATCATCGATGAGACATTTGATGGCTGAGATATTTCTCCTTGGTGACACATTTCAAATAAAGGTAGTAATAAATAGATTTATTTAACCATGTATCATCACTGGGCTCATACATAAATAAAATAAATAAAAAATCTGTATATTCAGTCTATACCAAAAAGAAATGGTATAAGCTAGTAAGAACAAAAACAGTACTCGAAATATGGCATTAAATTCATAAATAAAAAAACTAAATATTTATGCCATTCATTTTGTATTTATTTTTTTTTGTCTTCAAGAAAGCAGTTGTAGCGGATGTGTGTACTCATTGAAGGATATGATCTTACTGTTTACTGATCTTACTGAGTACGGCTCAGGGAGCTTCTCACTCACCAGCGAGTGTAGAAAGCACCGTGTAGAAGCATCTTATTTAGCGGAAAATACTGACACAGACTGAACTCACTAGGGGGTCAGCTTGCACCCTGGACAAAGAAACATCCATTTCTACTGGATACTGTAGCAAATAATAATTCAGAGCAACCTTTATTCCTAAAGTTCTACTCACAAGACATTCTTTCTCCCCATGAGGCCATTTGCACTCTCCAAACTTCCTCTTTTCATTTAGTTCTATTTTTTCCTTTTATGGGCAGAAGGTGGTTTTTTTAACGTTGCATTTCAGGCACATATTAATCACGCAAACCTTATAATGGATTATTAAATTGAAATGTTTGTCGCGAGTGTTGCCGTAGAATCATTCTACGAGATGTGAACTTACTTTCAGATTAGAGGTCGCTCGAAACGCGAAGATCCAGCCACAGCCTCGTTCGTGGGTGTCACAAGACTCATAATAACTTGATTATCTACACCACGCAATATCACATTACTCCATATTATATTATAATTTCAGACCATGGGCCTGAAACCATGAAAGACGCTGCTTTACTAGACACTGGCCTGTAGGGAACTGCCCATACGCAGAATTCATATCTATTAATGGAGCAGTGATTACAGGTCATGCTCAAGCTTGAGAATATTCAATCTTACATATTCATCTTCAGGCTGGTTCCCTCCAGTCCTGGATAAGGAAGAGAGGAGGATGCAAAGTGAAGGCTGATATGTGTCTTACACAAATCTTAATTAAGAGTCTGCAAATCAGCCATTGCCACATCGATAACGCATAAATTTTTACTACTCTTAATGTAAATATTATGTGAACTGGGTGAGAAATTAATTTAAGAAAAAAAAAAAGTGTTCTCTCAAGTTCTTTTAAATTGAACTACAGAGGCCTAGAGATACAGAAGTGCATTAATGACCAGCAGTTTAATTAATAGGCTTTCCAGCGACGTTTCTAATTTAATTCTGTTCATAAGTTCACATTTATTTATATAAACTGCAGTGAAGGAGCCACATTTGAGTCACGGGAATGAAGATTTAGGCCAGTCCTGCTGTTGTTTTTGCCTCCAAATACAGCTTTTAAAATGGCAGCAATCAATACAAACCTCCACGCTACCTTTTCCATTTCAGTTACAGCAGTATGATGTAGGAAATCAATTGATAAGAGTTTAATTTACTGTTCTATAGCACATTCCCATCCCATATAAATGGATGGACTCAAATAAAACATTGTTAAAGTTGAATTAACACAAACATTGACTTGAGGAACTGCATGTTTCTTTAAAGAACCATAAGTACCTAAACTGAGCAGGTCACGCTACTTAAAAAAATAAAATAAAATGTAATTGTACAATAAAGTTTGTATATTCTGCTGCAGCAGCCTGCTATTTGTACTTACTCAAGAGGCTCCGCGTGATACAGAGGGGCTCACATTTGATCTTCTTCCGTCTGTTGGTTTATTTATTGTTTTTTTTCCTTTATTTGCCCTGTTAAGTCAAGCGGGAACTCAATTCTCCGTGCAGTGATGAGTGAGGAACAAGACTGGTAGCGAAGGACGGAAGTGCACAGCCTGCCAGCTGTAACAGAGATGATTAGGTGGCTCTACAGAAAGAGACTCTTTATGTGCTTTGATCAGGACACTGAGGTCATCACTCCAACTCTTTGTGCAAAGTGCCACAGGAACTTCCATCAACGCAGTGAGACACAACATCAGGTCAAAGGTCACTCACCTAAGCACTCAACTCTTTAGAATGGCTACTCACCAAAGCAATCCTGCAGTTCCATCAGGACTTACTGTTTCCTCCAGCTTTTTCTCACTGATTTTCACCAGATTCCTTGTCGTTGTTACCCTCTATCCGTGTTCATCATATATTAACCTCTACTCCTGTTCCCCTATATCACATGAACCTCTACCCCTGTTCCCCTATATCATATGAACCTCTACTCCTGTTCCACAATATCATATGAACCTCTACTCCTGTTCCCCTATATCACATGAACCTCTACCCCTGTTCCCCTATATCATATTAACCTCTACTCCTGTTCCCCTATATCATATTAACCTCTACTCCTGTTCCCCTATATCACATGAACCTCTACACCTGTTCCCCTATATCATATGAACCTCTACTCCTGTTCCCCTATATCATATTAACCTCTACTCCTGTTCCCCTATATCATATTAGCCTCTACTCCTGTTCCCCTATATCATATTAACCTCTACTCCTGTTACCCTATATCATATGAACATCTACTCCTGTTCCCCTATATCATATTAACCTATATTCCTTTTCCCCTATATCATATTAGCCTCTACTCCTGTTCCCCTATATCATATTAACCTCTACTCCTGTTCCCCTATATCATATGAACCTCTACTCCTGTTCCCCTATATCATATTAACCTATATTCCTTTCCCCTATATCATATTAACCTCTACTCCTGTTCCCCTATATCATATGAACCTCTACTCCTGTTCCCCTATATCATATTAACCTATATTCATTTTCCCCTATATCATATTAACCAATATTCCTGTTCCACTATATCATATGAACCTCTACTCCTGTTCCCCTATATCATATTAACCAATATTCCTGTTCCACTATATCATATTAACCTCTACTCCTGTTCCCCTATATCATATGAACCTCTACTCCTGTTCCCCTATATCATATTAACCTACATTCCTTTTCCCCTATATCATATGAACCTCTACTCCTGTTCCCCTATATCATATTAACCAATATTCCTGTTCCACTGTATTATATTAACCTCTATTCCTGTTCCCCTATATCATATTAACCTATATTCCTGTTCCCCTATATCATATTAACCTATATTCCTGTTCCACTCTTTCCTAGTATCCTGTTCCTTGTATCTTTGTCTCATAATGTAATCAAATTAAATCATACATTTCCTAACAAGACTTCCTGGCTTCACTTCAACCTGAATAGGAAATATTGAATGTGATGTTTTCAACTCATAAATATTATATAAATACCTTTGTGACAATATTTGAGCACTAAGACCATAATGAAAATGTGCATTTATGTAAACTGTCCTTGAAAATTCTTTTATTAAACAGTGTCATTATTTCAGCATGTAACTGCTTTTTTTCTACACTGACTAAAACATATAAATATTTAACATTTATTAGAATTTGTCCTTGCAACATTCAAAGCGGTAAATTGAATATGGCTACATTTTGTTAAAAACACAGTATGTACATTAATTGTAATTCACAAATATTTGGCATACTTACAATGATCTCATAAGGTCATTTACAATGTCACAAGTACTGCTTCGTGTAAATACTTTATCTGAAATTCACAAAAGAATAAAAAACTAAAACTAAACCATACAAAAAAAATTGTAACAGAACAATAATACGTTTAAAAATGAAGTTTAAAATAAAAAGAAAAAAAAGAAAAAAAAACTCATCACTGCGTCAAGAATAAAATTGTCCACTGAAATACTCCAGACCAACATCGGTTTAAAACAACACTTTCATGTAATGGGTTTCCAGCCAGCAGGAATCGGAATGCTGTGAACCAGGAAAACCGTTTACGGCGTGTTTCTGCCAGCAACATTTCACTCCAGGAAAACTAATAAAAACTGTGTGAAAAAATGTTCCAACTTTACAAATATAGCTAAACACTGCTTTACAGAAAAGGTTGGCGAAAAAGCACTATCAAACAGAATGTGTTAACTGTGTAGGAATGGACGCCCTCTCATGGGCGAGCACTGGCAGTCTGCTGTGGTGTAACATCAAAAAAAGATCACTGTATATCAAGAGTTTCACCAATACCATATTCGCAAATGTTCACACTGGTAGAAAAAGTGATTGATCTGCCAGGGAATCATTAGTCAGTTAGCAGACCTGTAGGATCCACTGGTTGAAGACCCATTTGTGCTCGGGCTCATTAAAAAAAAAAACCTCAATGTTTCTACGGTGCATGTGTTGCTTTGTACAGGCCACATGCAATCAGAAAGCGATTAGAGTCCGCTTTCAAGCACTGAACACAGAACCGAGAAATACAATGTTACTGAGCACGATAACAGTCCAGTCATACGTCAGTAGAGCATATCCACTTACTAGATTAGATTCTAAAGTTTCTGTGACATAAGAAGCATATATGGTCCTTTGGCACAATACTTGGAAAAAGCCCACAGATCTAATATAAGAAACATCAAACCTTCAGGCAGATAATGAACTTGGTTATATTGACATACAAGACAGGTCTAGCACCTCTAACAGCCATTTAGGAAAGTAGAGAATATCCAGTGTGTGGCAGGACTCATTGCAAACGTTCACCAATAGAGATACTCTATTTTTTATATTTAAGGCAAAAAAACCCTGTTATTTCATTTTCATCATATACATATATTAGGATTTTTGCATCTATTAAAAAATATGTAAGAACATATTAGCTCATGGAACCTCTCTGTAAATCTAAAAGGTGGACCTGCCATATTTTAAGTACTGAACGGAGCAGCAAACTGCGTGCAGTCTGCAAAGACCACTTTACCCATGGTGTGTCTCAATCTCTCCACTGTTCCTATAGGGCCCGGGCGGGGTGGGGGGCGGTCACTGAACCCAAAAGTGCAAAATGTGCTGGAATGGCCAGCAAGGGTAGGGACAGGCCTAAATTGGGGACACCTTCCTTGGCCGGGGCTAGGGGGGCCAGGGGTTTGGTGTAAGGGGGTGGGGGTTGGGGGGGGGCATGGCTGAGGCATATGAGGGGTTTGGTGTTTGGGGAGGCGGGTCTGGTGTTGGGGGGTACAGCCCAACAGCTGGGACACCTTTCTGGACAGGGGATCAGGGGGTGAGGGGTTTGGTGTTTGGGGAGGCGGGTCTGGTGTTTGGGGGTACAGCCCTACAGCTGGGACACCTTTCTGGGCAGGGGATCAGGGGGTGAGGGGTTTGGTGTTTGGGGAGGCGGGTCTGGTGTTGGGGGGTACAGCCCTACAGCTGGGACACCTTTCTGGGCAGGGGTCTTGGTCGCGGAAAGTGCTCCAGTTTGGCGGATCGGAGCTGGTGGGGTTTAGGCGGGAGGGCGGGGGGTTCGGTGCTGGGGGCGATGGACAGGACGTGAGGTAGCGGGATGGGCCGGCGAGCGTTGGTGCGCTCGTACACGCTGTAGGGGGGCGGGGTCTTGTTCTCCCGGCGAATTAGCTCGTCCGAGCCGCTGGAGATGGAGGTGCTGAGGGCGTGGTCGCAGGACAGAGCCTCGGTGCCAAACGTCTCCGAAATGCTGCATCGGCTCAGGGAGGAGATGCCGCTGCTGTAGCTGCCAGAGAGGGCAGGAGAGCTGGACACCAGCCCAGCCGACTGGCAATCTGTGGGGGACGGGGTGCAGGGAAGCAGGGCGCTCTGCAGGCAGAGGTACAGCACCAAAACACACAGGGGGTTACACGCAGATCTGCTGCACACGTATGTTACTCCACCTGTACTGCTGAATCTATTGCAACCAGGACACTTATTCTTTGTGTATAGGGTTTGCACATGAGTGGGCCTCATTCACCAACCATTCTACAAACTAATTTATTCTTAAGACTTTCTTTAAAATGTTTTTAATGAACATTCTGGCATTTGCCAATGTTTTCTTGGGTTCAACAGAAGCTCAGAACACAGATATCAGTTAATCCTGAGATGTTTGTAAAAATGTTTTAAAGAAAGTCTGAAGAACAAATGTGTTCGTAGAGTGATTAGTGAATGAAGCCCGTTGTTCCTAAAAAACGATTTGATATGTCACAGTGTGATTTAGCAAGCTTGCATATTAGTCAGCGCCCGCTAGCTGGCTCCCTAAAGGGAATGGACAAACCCCATCAGGTTGCAACGGATCGTGTCAGAAGCTAAATTATGTGTCTGCAACAAGAGTGTCCTGAATAGAAAGTTAATTTATTCTATTTGTGTACCAGTGTAGCAGTCTGTACTGTTATATATACAGTACATATTTTAGGGGTGTATAATGGATTGCAATGGTACATAACAAAGTTAATTAATTATTAATTGAAATCGTTTTAACAAATCTTTTAGGGACAGAAAATAACTTACCAGGCAGTTAGCGTTAACTTGGTGTGCTACGTGAATCTAAAAGCACTAGAAGAGCACGTCCCCTCATATGCGAACAGTTTTTTGTGTGCCAGGACACAGCACAGCACACTGTAGAACAATTTCATCATTATAAATTCTGTCCTAGACAAGGACGTAGCATAGATAGCCTTTCTGTTATGTCCTAGACAAGGACGTAGCATAGATAGCCTTTCTGTTTTTATGGCAATCGCCTCACGTTCTTCTCTGACAGTTTAAATGTGAGCGCTAACAGTCGGCATCTCCTACGAAAACCTGAGGCGGTGAACAGCCACTGTCGCTTTCCTGAGGCTAGGATCCATACGACTATGCCCTACCCAGTTTTACGCGGAAGATTTTAAAAACCTGTCACAAAGAGGCAAACTTAGTGACGGAGTAGTGTTTTGTCACAGGACTGTTTGTTGCATTCCAGAGTGAGCGACAGTCAAAAAATGTTTTTTTAAAAATGCAATGAAATGCATGTTAAAAAATGCTATGAAAACGAACATTTTCACTGTGGTGTGGAAAAAAAAGGCCTTTATCAGTAGTGCTGACTTTCATAGATCAAAGCATGTAATGTACCTCAGTTAACCTCGGAGTGAGAATCATCCTCCAGGGGCTGACAGACAGCTCTGAGACTGTCACTGCAGAACAGAAGCCCTAATGGTGTGAGCTCAGTGAGCCACAGTGAAGGTGTGATTGCTTGGGTCTGTAACGTTGGGGCCCGTCCCAGGGGCCCGGTACCCAACTGTGCTGAACAGGACAAGCCCCCTGGGAGCCCCTGCTCAAAGGCAGGCTCAGGACTGCATACACTCCAGCTCAACATGCCCTTGGATTGCACAGCAATCAGCAGTCGTCTCATAGCAGGAAGGTCCTGGGTTTGAATCCAGGCCAGGAACCTTTCTGCATTGAGTTTGCATGTTCGCCCCATGTCCACGTGGGTTTCCTCCGGGTATCCCGGTTTCCTCCCACAGTCCAAAGACATGCAGGGTAGGCTAATTGGAGACTCTAAATTGCCCGTAGGTATGAGTGTATGAGTGAATGGTGTGTGTGCCCTGTGATGGATTGGCGACCAGTCCAGAAGGTTTTCCTGCCTCTCGCCCAATGCATGCTGGGATAGGCTCCAGCCCCCCCGCAACCCAGACCAGGAATAAGTGGGTTAGATAGAATGGATGGATGGATGGATAAACACATTATCAACATATTGCAACACATATTGTAAAATACACAAATTGTTTCCACTTGCAATATGTATTTCAATATGTTACACTGCTTTTAAACATATTATTCACTATACTTTCCAAAAATAAAACATTTCTTTTGAAAATATAGTGATAAAATCCTTGTACTCAGGCCACAAACCTTTTGCGGAGACCTGGGCGGGGGGGCAGGACACAGCGAGCTCAAGTTCCTCCCTGGCGACCCTGATCACACAAACAACAAGTATAAACAGCCAAGTGAAACATTTTCACAGTGCTAACGTGCTAACGTGAGAAATGTGGCTGGTGATCTTGTTTGGCGCTAAGCTGCTTTAGCCAAGCAGCGGGTCCTTTCATGGCAATGTGTAGTGCTGTTTACTGTTTAGAGTATCTGCTTAAAATACAGACCTTGAAACGTCCCATCTACTCAAGACAACGGTAGGTACGACACACAACTAACAGAGAGGATCAGGCTCCAGAAGGAGCTGGAATGTTTGGGCCCAGCTTAAAGCCGACTTTTCTCCTGGTCTTTAATGAACAATGCACTTGTCTTCCAGAGATAAAATTCACATTAATAAGAATTCATATCTTATAGCGCAATTGTGGGAATAAGATTGAAAAAGGTTGGGGGATTGGGGCAAACTTGTAAAATGTAAAAGCCTCATTGTTTTGTCCTTTGTCCTAAATTGGAATTTTTTCCAGTCCCAGTTCAACCCGGATGATTCCCACATTAGAAATATGTCGTCTGTATCAACAAACAAAAATCATCTAGAAGATTCTGCACAAATCCCTGCATTGGACTTGACCACAGCTGTTTTGACAAAGAGGGCAGATGTGGGTCACTTCGTGCCTTGCAAAATGAGCAGATGGCAGCATGTACTGAGCACAGGTCAGGCATAGATAGGGACACTGCTGCAGTCAGACAGAATGAGTTTGTCGTCCAGAGAAAGGGGTGGAGCATGGGCAGGAATGAGGAAGCTAGAAGTGTGCAGCCTGAGCCAATGAGATTGAGCCAACAGGTGCAGAAAATCACCCTGAGCCAATGAAAGCCAGCCAACAAGTGCAGAAATGATTTCTGAGCCAATGAGATTGAGCCAACAGGTGCAGAAAATCACCCTGAGCCAATGAAAGCCAGCCAACAAGTGCAGAAATGATCTCTGAGCCAATGAGAGTGAGCCAGCAGGTGCAAGAAATGCCAGGACCAGAGCAAAGACATGTTTTCATTGGTTTACCTGGGTACGGTGGTCTAGGAGGGAGAGGGGGCGATACCAACTTTCCAACAGTGTCTGATAATTGGGCGTTAGCTTCTTTAGCACACTCTAGACTCCAGATATTCGAGATGGGGTTCACTACTTTGACATACAAGAGGATATATCAGGGATTTCAGTTACTACTTCTCAACAACAGCCTAAAAAAATCTTTAAAGAATAAAACTCTTTAAAATTAAAATGATCACACAAAAAGAACACAGTTTCATGTTTCACTCAGTGCCTTATTGATGATGGACACCATGAGGAAATGTATTGTATTTATCATTGAAAGCCAGCAGATATTCGAAAAATTAGTTTTCCTGTTGATTCAAAACAGCTCTGCAAAACTCTCATTCATGTTCTAAAATGTATTCTCTGCTGAAAGTGATATGATCATTAAGTCCTGTTCCAACAACTGTCCATCATCAACTCCTTTAAATCAGGATTTTACAAAAATGTGTTTCCAAATATAAAACACTCATTTTAGGAGTGCAGTTTAAAAAATAAAATAAAAACTCTCCAACCCTCAAACATCAAACAAAGTCATCAACAACTGTCTCTTAACTGCCTCTCAACTGCTGTTTAAACTCTTGCTGCAGAATATGAAAAAAATAAATGTGTGACAAGATCAAAAAGAATGAAACTCATCCATGGGAATAAAATATTTTTTTATTTGCCCGAATGAGACCTCCTTTGAAAGTAAACAAATGCGCAGAGCCGAACACCCGTTAGACTATGAATCACTACACAACATAACAACAAGTATTATTTTCAGAGATGCCCGTTTCTGTATTGAGTGTGTATGCGGTAATCACTCACACAGCGCTGTGCACAATCATTGCAAACAATACCTGCCTTTTAGAGAGTCATTGCATGGTTAAATGATCCTACCTTTGTCTGGGGTAGGGAGATTTGGGTCACAGCGGGGTAAGGAGATTTCACCTGTCTGGTGTGGAGGCATCCTCTGTAGGTAAAAAGAGTGATGTTGAAATCACACTAAAATATTCATTAGATGGTCGTTTATCGATAGTCGTTTGTCACTGTTGATCGACTTGCTGAGGGAACGGTTGTATTTTTTCTAATCTGTCTGGGGTCACACCTGGTCATCCCGTGGGTCTGGAGGGGTTGCACAGAATACAAACAGTATGTATTCATGAAGGATTGTGATATACACTCTCACCTGTGTGGGTTTGTGATACACACTCTCCCCTGTGTGGGTTTGTGATACACACTCTCACCTGTGTGGGTTTGTGGTACACACTCTCACCTGTGTGGGTTTGTGATACACACTCTCACCTGTGTGGGTTTGTGATACACACTCTCACCTGTGTGGGTTTGTGATACACACTCTCCCCTGTGTGGGTTTGTGATACACACTCTCACCTGTGTGGGTTTGTGATACACACTCTCACCTGTGTGGGTTTGTGATACACACTCTCACCTGTGTGGGTTTGTGATATACACTCTCACCTGTGTGGGTTTGTGATACACACTCTCCCCTGTGTGGGTTTGTGATACACACTCTCACCTGTGTGGGTTTGTGATACACACTCTCCCCTGTGTGGGTTTGTGATACACACTCTCCCCTGTGTGGGTTTGTGATACACACTCTCACCTGTGTGGGTTTGTGGTACACACTCTCCCCTGTGTGGGTTTGTGATACACACTCTCCCCTGTGTGGGTTTGTGGTACACACTCTCACCTGTAGGATTGTGAAATGCACTGTTACCTGTGTGAGCTTTGGATATATAGCCTCACCTGTGTGGGGTCCAGGGGGTTGGGGTAGATTGTGCTGCAGGGTCTGTCTCGGGGTGAAAGGCAGGGGATCTCTCTGGATTGCTTGTGTTTGTCAGACAGGAGTGGGGACTCTGTAGAGGGGAGATGATGGTGAACAGGGGCGGGCTCTACAGTGAACCCTGTCACTCCAGGGGTACCTACTGTAGGACAGTCAGTGCCGGTACCAGTCTCTCTCAGGAGAGCAGTGTACAGTGTCTCTCAGGAGAGCAGTGTACAGTCTCCCGCAGGAGAGCAGTGTACAGTCTTTCTCAGGAGAGCAGTGTGAGCAGTGTACAGTCTCTCTCTCAGGAGAGCAGTGTGAGCAGTGTACAGTCTCTCTCTCAGGAGAGCAGTGTGAGCAGTGTACAGTCTCTCTCAGGAGAGCAGTGCATAGCCTGTGCAGTCAGTGTACCTCTGGCACTGGAGGGTGCGGAGCTGGTCACGTTGGGAGAGGCAGAGTGATTGGAACTGAGGCTTGAGGTAGACGGGCTTGGCTGGAGAGGGGGAAAAAAAAAAAACCAAACAAAACTGAATTCAGTGAAGCTCATTTTCCCCAGTCACTCCAATCATGGAAAGCACCTTTACGACTGAGTCACTCAGGAGCTTCAAATATATTATAATATATAATAAATAATATTATTTATCGCTGCTAATGATTTTAATGTATTTCCATGGAAAAGCCGTGTTGGCTGGTTAGGCCCTGATCTGAAATAAGTCGAGTCATTCCCACCACAGTGCCCCATGGGTAATCTCCATGGAGACAGGAGCACAGGCAGACAGAGAGGCCTGATCTGAAGCCTGAAGTGGCAATGCAGGTCCCTGGCTCCATTTCAATGGGGCCTGGGCCAGGCGAGGAAGCGCTACCTGCATGTTGAAGACTTCGTCCGAGCTCTCTGATTGGCCCGTGATGTTGCTCACTTCGTTAGAGGCCTGGGAGGACAGCGAGGAGGAGGAGTAGCGGTTTACCGCGGGGTAGCTGAGTGGACTGAGGGACAGAGAGAGAGGGAGAGAGAGAGAGAGAGAGAGAGAGAGAAGTGCATTCGTTAGAATGTATACTTGTTTGTTTTATAGAAATTGAATTTAATTGAAGAGAGAGAGAGAGAGAGAGAGAGAGAGAGAGTGATCTATGAGACACAATTATTTGTTTCTGAATTTGGAGTGTTTGTGCTTTAAGGTGGGATGTGTGTGTGTGTGTGTGTGTGTGTGTATGAAAGGATTGCCCATGTTATTTTCATCTATATATATTTAATGCTTTAGCAACAGAAGCTCACTTGGCATACAAATACAGCATACTCAAATTGAAATGAGAGATAGAGAAACACAAACAGATTGAATGATTAACAGAAAGCCCATTCTGCTGATTCAATGAACTTGGTTAAATTAAACACCCTGTTTTTATTTCAGGGCAAATAATCAACAAGTGATATTTCTATGGGAGAAGGATTTAAACAAGGATGTTAATCCTCCGCTATGCGCCAAACTCATGTGGGTGACAGCTGATGATCCCAGCAAAAAAATAAAGAGGCGCAGCCAAAAACACACTAATACACCTTTCACACACAAAACCCAGGAATGACACGGGATATTGAACACAGGTTCGACCGGCGTTTGACCCATTCGCACCAACGGCAACCACAGAATTTACCCGGGTCGTTGCTTGGTTGTGAGAGGGCTATAAGAAGGGAAGAGTCTTACCTGCGCCTGGACAGCACACGGGGGCCGTCCTGGCTGAGGACGTTTGGGACAGAGGGCCTGCAGGAGCGTGGGCTGCCGTTGGGAAAATGCACAGGGCTGGCGCATACATACGGCGGGAACTCCTGATAGAGAGAGAGGGAGGGAGAGAGAGAGAGAGAGAGAGGATGGGGGAGAGAGAGTGTGAGTGAAAATGAGAGAGAGAGAGAACGGCAGAAACACACTGTAGAGAAAGAACAGCAGCGCAGTGGCTAGAACATTAGATCCCCGGCGAGTTGAGGGTTTAAAGTGTTGTGGGCCAGACGGACGAGGGCGGGAGACGGGAGAGATTTGCAGTACCTGAATCCCGAGGGTTTAAAGTGTTGTGGGCCAGACGGACGAGGGCGAGAGACGGGAGAGATTTGCAGTACCTGAATCCCGAGGGTTTAAAGTGTTGTGGGCCAGACGGACGAGGGCGAGAGACGGGAGAGATTTGCAGTACCTGAATCCCAAGGGTTTAAAGTGTTGTGGGCCAGACGGACGAGGGCGAAAGACGGGAGAGATTTGCAGTACCTGAATCCCGAGGGTTTAAAGTGTTGTGGGCCAGACTGACGAGGGCGAAAGACGGGAGTGATTTGCAGTACCTGAATCCCGAGGGTTTAAAGTGTTGTGGGCCAGACGGACGAGGGCGAAAGACAGGAGTGATTTGCAATACCTGAATCCCGAGGGTTTAAAGTGTTGTGGGCCAGACGGACGAGGGCGAAAGACGGGAGTGATTTGCAGTACCTGAATCCCGAGGGTTTAAAGTGTTGTGGGCCAGACGGACGAGAGCGAAAGACGGGAGAGATTTGCAGTACCTGAATCCCGAGGGTTTAAAGTGTTGTGGGCCAGACGGACGAGGGCGAAAGACGGGAGAGATTTGCAGTACCTGAATCCCGAGGGTTTAAAGTGTTGTGGGCCAGACGGACGAGGGCGAGAGACGGGAGAGATTTGCAGTACCTGAATCCCGAGGGTTTAAAGTGTTGTGGGCCAGACGGACGAGGGCGAAAGACGGGAGTGATTTGCAGTACCTGAATCCCGAGGGTTTAAAGTGTTGTGGGCCAGACGGACGAGGGCGAAAGACGGGAGAGATTTGCAGTACCTGAATCCCGAGGGTTTAAAGTGTTGTGGGCCAGACGGACGAGGGCGAGAGACGGGAGAGATTTGCAGTACCTGAATCCCGAGGGTTTAAAGTGTTGTGGGCCAGACGGATGAGGGCGAAAGACGGGAGTGATTTGCAGTACCTGAATCCCGAGGGTTTAAAGTGTTGTGGGCCAGACGGACGAGGGCGAGAGACGGGAGAGATTTGCAGTACCTGAATCCCGAGGGTTTAAAGTGTTGTGGGCCAGACGGACGAGGGTGAGAGACGGGAGTGATTTGCAGTACCTGAATCCCGAGGGTTTAAAGTGTTGTGGGCCAGACGGACGAGGGCGAGAGACGGGTGAGATTTGCAGTACCTGAATCCCGAGGGTTTAAAGTGTTGTGGGCCAGACGGACAAGGGCGAAAGACGGGAGAGATTTGCAGTACCTGAATCCCGAGGGTTTAAAGTGTTGTGGGCCAGACGGACGAGGGCGAAAGACGGGAGTGATTTGCAGTACCTGAATCCCGAGGGTTTAAAGTGTTGTGGGCCAGACGGACGAGGGCGAGAGACGGGAGAGATTTGCAGTACCTGAATCCCGAGGGTTTAAAGTGTTGTGGGCCAGACGGACGAGGGTGAGAGACGGGAGTGATTTGCAGTACCTGAATCCCGAGGGTTTAAAGTGTTGTGGGCCAGACGGACGAGGGCGAGAGACGGGAGAGATTTGCAGTACCTGAATCCCGAGGGTTTAAAGTGTTGTGGGCCAGACGGACGAGGGCGAGAGACGGGAGAGATTTGCAGTACCTGAATCCCGAGGGTTTAAAGTGTTGTGGGCCAGACGGACGAGGGCGAGAGACGGGAGAGATTTGCAGTACCTGAATCCCGAGGGTTTAAAGTGTTGTGGGCCAGACGGACGAGGGCGAAAGACGGGAGAGATGTGCAGTACCTGAATCCCGAGGGTTTAAAGTGTTGTGGGCCAGACGGACGAGGGCGAGAGACGGGAGAGATGTGCAGTACCTGAATCCCGAGGGTTTAAAGTGTTGTGGGCCAGATGGACGAGGGCGAGAGACGGGAGTGATTTGCAGTACCTGAATCCCGAGGGTTTAAAGTGTTGTGGGCCAGACGGACGAGGGCGAAAGACGGGAGAGATTTGCAGTACCTGAATCCCGAGGGTTTAAAGTGTTGTGGGCCAGACGGACGAGGGCGAGAGACGGGAGTGATTTGCAGTACCTGAATCCCGAGGGTTTAAAGTGTTGTGGGCCAGACGGACGAGGGCGAGAGACGGGAGAGATTTGCAGTACCTGAATCCCCAGGCTGGACTTCATGAGATGGAATTGATCCAGTAGCTTTTTGTGCAGAGGCCTCATATCCTGAGGCACAAATTTCTCGTGCACAGCCAGGCCGTACTCCAGGATGTGCGCCTGACAAAAACAAGGGCCCAAGGTTACCTCAGCACGCCGCGGGTCTCACCGCGCACGTATTCACACGCGCTGACCCCTGTGCACATTCATCCACACAGCGTGAGCTACAAGGCCTTCTCTCACAGTGTCACAGGGGGCAGTTTGGGGGATCAAAACAAATCACAGAAAACAAATATAAATGAGTTTGGTTAAATCATTGAACCCAACAGGCTTAGAATATCATAATATGGGGGGGGGGAAATGTGACAGTGTGGTCTACAGAGTAGTTATAAATGTTTATTTAATAAATGATTATTTATTAAATGTGTTGTTATAAATGTGTAATACATGATTATGTTGCATTGTTATGAATGTTTAAAAAATTATTATGCAGCATTGTTATAAATGTTTAATAAATGACTATGCTGCGTTGTTATAAATGTTTAATAAATGATTATGCTGAGTGAGGGAGAGAGGCTAAGAGGCTGTACTATTAAGCCCGGCAGCGCAGCGGTTTGACACTGACCTGCTCAAACATGAGCTCTCTTAGGCGTCCGATCTTCTCGCCATCCTCCGCGTGGTTGGCGATGTAGTCCTTGGTGAAGAAAGCCTGTGGAAAGAGGCGGAACTCAGCGCACATTCCACATGAAGCTCCTGCCCCCTGTATGACCTCACCGAAAACATCGGGCCTTATCGAGAAACTTCCCGCCTTGTGTTCCAGAAGTTGGAGGCTTGAACAGGACAATAACATTTTAATAAAGCAACTGAAAAGAATGAAAGAATAAAAACACAAAAAAGAAACAATGTCTGAAACCGTCTCAGAAGGACACTTCTGTTTATCTCTAAAGAGACAGAAAGAAAACTGCACTCAATAAAGGGCAAATCCAACAAGAAACAAAAGATATTATCAATAACCGAGTCAATAACATCTCACCCAATTACACGCCACCATAACTACAATGCCAAGGACACTGAAAAATATCCCTTACAAGCAATTGCATCATTTATGAGCAATACTGAATGAAATTTAATCCACGAGGGAGACGCAGCAGCTTTGAAGAATGGATCATTTTGAAAGGGCAGTCAGACCAATGCAGGAGACTTCTCGCCATTTTATTAAGAGCTTTTATGAATGAACTGATTCACAGAAACATAGATTTATTTTATCCTTTAGAATAATGGCAAGTGCATTCATTTAAGAACTGGGTTGCTGCAAAGAGCATAATTACTCAGAAGAGATGATAACAGATCATCCACGCTGACATGGGTTTAGCAGTTTGTTTAAAGGTGCATTAAGCAGGACTTTTAGCCTTTCAGGTCCTGTGTTTACAATCAAATAAGTCTCCTCCTCCATCCTAAACCCCACCCACCCCTCAAACCTAAACCCCGCCCACTCATCCATCCGAAACCACGCCCACTCATCCATCCTAAACCACGCCCACTCATCCATCCTAAATTCGCCCACTCATCCATCCTAAACCCCGCCCACTCACCTCCGTTGAGGGCAAGAAACACGTTGAGCACAGAAGGCAAAATGTCAAGTGAAGATAAAATGAAAACTTTTTTAGCAACATGCGTTGCTCTATATCAGGGCTGCCCAACCTTGTTCCTGGAGATCTACCGTCCAACCCTAACAAAACACACCTCAATCAACAGCTAGAGATCTCATTGAGCTGCTAATTAGTAGAATCAGGTGTGCCAATTAGGGTTGAAATGAAAACCGACAGGATGGTTTCCAGGAACACGGTTGGGCAGCCCCGTTCTATATGAATGGTAACAGTAATTAGGCAGTGTTATAACGATAAAATAAACGCCTTTGAAATCGTTCGAAGTTCTCTGCTCCCCGACCACACCGACCCCTACATCTGCCTCGTTATCTTCCTACTGCCGTCTCAAACAAACGCAGTTGTAATTGGAGTTTCTATCATTGCAACCAAAATATTGCCAGTGGTTTTAAGGATTTAAACGTGTGCTGTTTTCCTGGTGCGAGAGTACATGACATAAAACATAAAAGCTCTCGCGATTAAAAAACACTTTGCTAAAGCTGTAGCCCGTAATCATTCACGCGTGCACAAATGACACCAGTTTGAGAAAATATGATGCTTTAAAGAACGATTTACTTCATCATATAACTGTATCAAACCCTTTTGCAAGCTTGTGTGTGATCTCCCGCTTAAGCCCTGGCAGTGCGAGAATCAGCCGGCTCAGTGCCCTAAATGTCTGGCTGAAAAAAGGCATGCTAGTACAGTATTTAGCTGTTATTCTGAACATGACTATAGAACTGGGATGTAAAGACAGAATTGTGTATGAAATAAGTAACATTAGCAGACCATATTTGGTCTATCATAGCTAGTTAATACCCATGTAAAGTAAATTATTTTTTATTAAGATAGTAGTATACAAATATTTTTTATTTTCAAATACAATGTAACATTACATACACTACCTGGGCAAAAAAAAATTGCCGTTGCACCCGTCATGCATAGTGCCCACTGTAGAAGCCTCTGGAGGCAGTGTTATGATCTGGGGTTGCTTCAATTGGTCAGGTCTAGGCTCAGTAACGCTATGCAGAAATAAAATGAAGTCAGCGGAGTACCTGAATGTACTGAATGACCAGGTTATCCCATCAATGGGCATATTCCAGGACGACAATGCCAAGATTAATCGGTGGCAAATTGTGAAAGAGTGGTTCAGGGAGCATGAGGAATCATTTTCACACATGAATTGGCCACAAGAGTCCTGACCTTAACCCCATTGAAAGTCTTTGGGATGTGCTGGAGAAGACTTTACGGAGTGGTTTGACTCTCCCGTCGTCAATACAAGATCTCGGCCAAAAATGAATGCAACTCTGGATGGAAATAAATGTTGTGACGTTGCATAAGGTTGTCGAAACAATGCCACGACGAATGCGCGCCGCAATCAAAGCGACTTTTTTTTTTGGCCTTGATACAAAAGGCCATCTATCTACCTGGCTTGATAGTACTAGAGCTAACGTTACTTACAGGTCAAACAGAAAACACGGCACAGCTTCATTCCCTTGCTAAACGTCATCTGTTGCCACGGGGAAAATGCAAATCCTAGGTTGACTCTTCACGACGCTTCTTGAACGCAACCTGTAGGCTTGTTGCTTAGCTTCGCTGTAGGCAATTGTGCTACTTGTGTTCTTGAATTATGCTTCTTCACCTGTGCCATGGAAGTAACCAGCTGACTACAAACTCTCAGCAAGAAACCTCATCCCACCCCACAGACTGCCAGTGCACCCTAGATATGGCTCAGCGTGTTTATTTTATAATATTTTCTCAGTAAAAATCGGGCATAGTCCACCTTTAAGGCAAAAACTTTATTGTGTTTAGAAGGGGGAATAGCACTGTGACTAACAGCACTATAAGAGCATTGACTGTAACTACTGACTGGACTATGACTATGACTACCAGCACTAATGTACACATCCATAACAATCTAATACAGTGGGGCACAGTTCCAATAAAAGGCTGGTAATATCTGGCCCTGGTACACGTGAGACACTTCAGAACCTGCTGCATTTTTCCCCTGCAAAAACCTCAGGTAACCTGCTGTGCCAGTTTCACCCCTTAAATCCCTACTGCGGCCCTTTGGCAAGTCCTTCTGTTTCAGAAGAGAGCAAGAGAGAGAGAGAGACGTGCGAGGGGTTTTAAAACCACGCTTTGGGTCAAAGATAAAACGGGTGCACCTCCACAAAGATTAACAGGTGTGAGAGAGGGAAAAAAACCTAAATGGAAGCAACTCGCACGTCGCAATTCTCCCAAGCATCTATCACTGTCTGTTTGACCTTTTTTTGCGAATGAGCTGCTGCTATTTGGCTCCTGCAGACGGCGGGTTGGCGGGTTAGCGGGTTAGCGCACTGCCGCAGTACCTCCTGGTAGCGGGTGAGCCCGCCGTTGACGGCGGCGTCGATCACTCCGTTCAGGCACATAGTCAGGGGGTTGACGTTGTTCATCTGGCGGTTCTGACACTGCGAGATCAGCGTCCGAAGCTGCTGATTCTTATTCTCCATCACTTCCATCGCATTCTCCAACGGGCTCATCTCAACCTGAAGATCCCTCGCACAGACACACGTGCAAACACACACACATATGCACGCGCACACACACACGCACACACGCAAACGCACACACATACGCATGCGCACACACACATACACACACACACACACACACACACACACACGCAAACACACACACATACGCATGCGCACACACACATACACACACACACGCACACACACACACACACACACGCGCACACACACAAACACACACAGTAAGACATACTGTAATGGTACAGGGGAAAGGTTGTACAGAGACATGTCACGGGGGACATCGAGTACTCTCACTCACCAGGTCACGTTTTTCCACCTCAAACCAGCGTGAGATGCCAGGCAGACTCTGGACCAGGGTCAGGGTGGTGCGCTCCACCCACAGGCTCTGCAAGCACATGCATGCATTACACACACACATAATCATCACATATCACACACACACACACAATCATCACATATCACACATTCACACACACACGACAGCCTGGTCTATAGTGAGAAGCATTGACAGCCTGGTCTATAGTGGAAGTATCTGTATAACACACATGCACAGACATGCAGCACACATAACAAACCAGTCTCCTCAGAACCCTGTCTGCAAACAGCCAGGCATACTGATGAAAACCCAAGACCGATAGCTGTTGTGTAATTACGGTTGTTAAATGACTGCAGATTGTGCTCAACTGCATCGTACATCTGTTAATATCTGTTAAGCCTCCCCGTTCATCTCAAATAGATCCATCAACTCGGGAATAATAACCTTTAGAAGATAAGATCCACTTTTTTTCAATTTAACAAGTTGAGAAGTGAGACAGAGTGCATGCTGGGACACCGCTCCTTGCTCTGCAGGGCTGAATGACATCCTTAGCGTGGTGGCGTGGGGCGGGCGAGCGAGCGGGCTCCGTACCTTGAACTCGTTCTCTTTGTCCTTGGTGCCCTTGTGGAAGGGCCGGTCGTAGCGGAACTTCCAGATGTGATTGACCTTGTAGAAGCTCTTGATGTTGTCGGGGACCCCGTCCCTCTGCAGGACATCTTGACCCTCTGGGATGGGGCTTACCGCGTAGATCTGCAGGTCTGGACATGCTACGGTCAAGGCCAAAATGTTTGCGCTCTGTACCTTACGCTCAAGGCCAAACCAGTCACGTTATGCCTTTGGTATGTTACAGTTAGCCTAACAACTGTGGTCGTGTTGCGGTCAGTCAACCCTCTGCAGTTGTCATGTTGCGGTCAAAGCCAAAGCACAGCGCTTGTCATGTCACGATCAAAGCCAAACCTCCCACGGTCGACACGGTACAGTCAAGGCTTCCCCTCAACACACAACGGTGAAGTCTGACCCGTGGCTTTGGCACTCCACTCTGGCACACAAACTGCAGTTGTGTGAAAGATGGGGGCTCAGGGGCTCCACAGAAGCACAGGAGCCAAACCGGCCCGATACAAACCTGCTGCCTGGTCTTTAATCACAGGCACAAACCATACCACCAAGAGGGCCTGGGGCCTGCAGACTGGAGCTCCACACTAACTACAGGACATAAATACCAGCCCAGAGCCCAGAGCCCAGAGCCCAGCCGGAGCCCAGAGCCTAGCCCAGAACCCATAGAGGGAGCTGATTAATTGTTACACAAAGATAACAAAGCGCTGTTCTAATGCTATTTGACTGGCCTCCTCAGTGCTAATTGCACATAGCGTGGGGGCACACATTACAGACACAGAGCCCTTCCAAAAAGCTGTCCTCTCAGCTGCCCGAAACGATCACATCGGCCATCACCCTGTGGCGAGCTTGTGAATACAATCAGCTGCAGTTTTCCGGGCCTTATACGTGGCTCTGCACCACACAGGTGTGTCCACATACGTGTGTTACAACCGACACTCTCATCTGACACTCAAAAATCAACGTGTCCGGAGACACTGAAAGTGCGTTTCGTCTCCTCGCGGGGTTTTTACACAGTTAACAGGATACACTGGGCGTCGGCCTGGTATATCGTGTCGTCGGGCTGGTTGACGTGCTGCATGGCGATGGCGTGGGGGAACTCATTCAACATGCGCTGCTGGAAGGCCTCCAGACGCTCGTAGTCGTGTCCGCGGCACACAAACTCTTTATTCTGCACGAGAGGGAGACACACTGAGTCACACAGAGCCCTGCAGTGCAATATAATATACTTACACAATATACATATGCACTTATGCCATATACACATATCACAATATAGTGCAGTTACACCACACACACGTACTGTATATGATGACATAATGCCATTTCAGAAGGAAGGGTGGTGACACTACACACACACACACACACACACACACACGTACTGTATACGATAATATAATGCCATTTCAGAAGGAAGGGTGGTGACACTACACACACACACACACACACACACACACACGTACTGTATATGATGACATAATGCCATTTCAGAAGGAAGGGTGGTGACACTACACACACACACACACACACACACACGTACTGTATACGATAATATAATGCCGTTTCAGAAGGAAGGGTGGTGACACTACACACACACACACACACACACACACACACGTACTGTATACGATAATATAATGCCGTTTCAGAAGGAAGGGTGGTGACACTACACACACACACACACGTACTGTATACGATAATATAATGCCGTTTCAGAAGGAAGGGTGGTGACACTACACACACACACACACACACACACACACACGTACTGTATACGATAATATAATGCCGTTTCAGAAGGGTGGTGACACTACACACACACACACAAACACACACACACACGTACTGTATACGATAATATAATGCCGTTTCAGAAGGAAGGGTGGTGACACTACACACACACACACAAACACACACACACACGTACTGTATACGATAATATAATGCCGTTTCAGAAGGAAGGGTGGTGACACTACACACATACAGGGCTGTACATTTGTACACACACTATTATGTGCAGCAGGCTAGGATAACGCAGGCAGGCTAATATGCCCTTGGGCTCATGAGTAAGTAGCTCCTGGCAGCACTGACTGACTGTAATGTACTGCATTGTAATGCAGTGTGTAATGGAAAGTAAATTTGATGTAATGAGGAGCTCAGAGCGAGCGAGGCTGTGAACATCACCACCAGCTGTACGGGACGATTCTAATCGATGATCACAGAGAAACCGGATTTACCTGGTTATCCGAGCTTTGAGAGGCTGGGATGACCTTACTTATACCTGCATATTTTCCCATTCCCTCCTCATTTAGCGATGTAAACATAAGCGATTAATTAAATAATATGTTTAAAAATTCACCACTTCAACGCGCTGAACAATGATTTAGCTCGAAAGGTGAAACTGATCTTTGAATTGATTAAACTGCTCCTCAGTCTGTGTGCAGCACAGCCAATTTTATTAAACCAAATTAGATTACACTCAATGTTCCTCTTCACAGCCCTCAGCTGCCTAATGTAACTGTAGCTCTTCACTGTTTCTTCCGTTCAGTGTAAAAAACATTACCCATCACTGTTATAAAAGCCTGAGCGAGAGTGCAGGGACAAGCCTGCCCTAGCCTGCCACCTAGTGGACATTACTGTTATTGCTGTTGAGCTTCAATGCCTGAGTAGGCTGCATGCACGCAAAAAAAGCTTAATTTTCATTTTGAGACAAATGCCCAAACAATATGTATATTTTTATCGGTTGGTTCCTTTTCAGGCCACACTGTAAACAGATAACTTTGGACAGTTATCTTTTCAAAAGATTGTTTTAGAACAATGGAGTTAAAAATCCTTCTGAAACCAAGGGGGTGAGATCAGAGAATATATGAAGCCCCAGAATTGGAGGTCACAGGCAGTGGGAACGCAGTCTTTGTGCTGAATTATTAATGAATGAGGTTTTAATGTGTTTCTAGGGAGGCCCTGCATAATAGAATTGTGTGCTCATTTCCCAGCTGGGGTTTATTTTTAACCTCAGAAAGAGAGTGAGAAAGAGAGGGAATAAACAACTTTAGAAGAATGGGGTAAAACCAGAGCACTCACTCTTAAAAAGAAGGGGAACTTCTTGCCGTAGAAACCAACCCTGAAAAACTCCGGCTCCAGCCGCTGCTGGTCCATGATCTTGTCATATAAGGAAGCTTCCATTATCTGAGGAGAGGGGAAGAGGCCACACTTGCAATACCAGCTGAAGCCAGAGGGGGGCACTGTTCCCAAACTGATGCCGTTCTGATCTGCCCATCTGCTCAAACGCACATCACATTCTGTCCCAGCTGTGTGCACAAGCACAGTTACCTGCTGTGTTACTCCTCAAATCAAACACATCATACCCATTTCAGCTCTTTGGTTTGGGAAAAACAATTCAAATTCTCACCCTCATTTTGCTGAGGTTGCGGTAGTCATAGTAGGACTCATACTGGTCAGCCAGCTCCCGGCACAAAATTATGCCGTTCTCCCAGCACTGAAAAACACAAAAGTCAAACCACATTTCAGTTCAAAAAGCAACTCCCAAAACAATTTTCTTATATTACTGATATGCTCAGGTCCTCTAGGCATGCAGGGCTTAATCATGTGGCTTTTCTGGAACAGTTCTGTGCTACAATGCAGTGAATTATTACCACATGATGGCAGTAGAAGACCAAAAGAAGAGCAATGACTGACTCAGCTCACTGCTTTACCTGCCTTTTCACAGGTTATATCGAAGACTTCCAGGTGGAGAGAGAGACAGCCATTCTACCTTCTCCCTACTCACCTTGCCTCTGTGGAGGTCTGGCTGTTAGACAGGTGTAGTACTCACCTTGCCCCTGTGGAAGTTCTGTATGATAGACAGGTGTAGTACTCACCTTGCCTCTGTGGAAGTTCTGTATGATAGACAGGTGTAGTACTCACCTTGCCCCTGTGGAAGTTCTGTATGATAGACAGGTGTAGTACTCACCTTGCCTCTGTGGAAGTTCTGTATGATAGACAGGTGTAGTACTCACCTTGCCCCTGTGGAAGTTCTGTATGATAGACAGGTGCAGCACTCACCTTGCCCCTGTGGAAGTTCTGTATGATAGACAGGTGTAGTACTCACCTTGCCCCTGTGGAAGTTCTGTATGATAGACAGGTGTAGTACTCACCTTGCCCCTGTGGAAGTTCTGTATGATAGACAGGTGCAGTACTCACCTTGCCTCTGTGGAAGTTCTGTATGATAGACAGGTGTAGTACTCACCTTGCCCCTGTGGAAGTTCTGTATGATAGACAGGTGTAGTACTCACCTTGCCCCTGTGGAAGTTCTGTATGATAGACAGGTGTAGTACTCACCTTGCCCCTGTGGAAGTTCTGTATGATAGACAGGTGTAGTACTCACCTTGCCCCTGTGGAAGTTCTGTATGATAGACAGGTGTAGTACTCACCTTGCCCCTGTGGAAGTTCTGTATGATAGACAGGTGTAGTACTCACCTTGCCCCTGTGGAAGTTCTGTATGATAGACAGGTGTAGTACTCACCTTGCCCCTGTGGAAGTTCTGTATGATAGACAGGTGCAGGTATTCCTTCCTCTGCCACTCGCTCTGCATAGGGTAGCTGAGGAACTCTCTCAGCGGCCGCTCTGACCACTCTAGCAGCTCGTCATACAACAGCAGCGTATAGGAGGCCTCTGGGGGGGGGGGGGGGGGAAGAGAGCGTCATCCCCAAATCCTGCTCTCAATGTTTAACCTTGCACCCCCACACAAACGTCCCACATCCTGTTTCCCATTCTACACCTCCACAACTGCATGCAGGTCCACACAAACACACACACACACACACACACACACACACATCTTTACCGGTGTAGTTCTGTGCTTTCAGGTGCAGGTCATGCAGCTTGTGAATGTAGCGGATGTACATCTCCTCCTTGTTCAGCTCTGTTTTGTAGAAGTTCTGGGGGGATTTGGGGACGGCAGAATGCACACAGATTTGATGCCATTTCACACTTTCCTCTCATGTATTGCCAGTAAGGCTTCTGCTAACAGCCCACACAGGCTGCCAGGCAGTTCACCGTTCATTTGATACTGCCAGTTACATAACACAAACCCGCAAAGTGCTGCAAAATTTAATAGCAGTGAGAGCATAAAGCACAGATTTAAACACTGCAAGTGAAGGAAATAAATGCAGAAAAGCTGTTTGAGAGAGAGGGAGAGAGGGAGAGAGGGAGAGAGATAGAGAGATAGAGAGATAGAGAGAGAGAGAGAGAGAGAGAGAGAGCTGGGGAGAGAGATAAGCAGGCTGATTAGCAGCTGAGCCGGTGAATAAAATACACACAGAACAGAATTACTGCCACTGAACCAGTCTCATTAAAACAACCAACTCACCTTTGAATAGTGGAATTTATTAAAACAAGGCGTCAAGCTTAGCATAAGCCATCAAATGTAATTAGTCTTTTTAACTTCAAGGAAAGGTGCAAAGTAATTATGTTTCTGCATGGAAAAGACATTTTGTAATGAAAACAGTCCAAGTGAGGTCACTGAGTAAATACCTCACTGGGTCTGTGTTTTTTCAGATTGTGTAAATATGGATAAATATGCGTATGATATAAATACAGTATTTAAGAAAAAAATGTAGACTACAGGAGACAAAATTTATAATTAAAGACAATGTAGAATCGAGATAGAATGTAGAATGTAGAATATAAAGGACTGGATGTAGATCATAGGAGATAGAATGTAGAACAGCTGTAATACGGAACAGAATGTGAGACTGCAGGATATTGAGGTCGAGTGGTATCAACAGTGAAAGTGGAAGGACTTGCACTCACCAGGAGACTGACTGTGCAGCCTATCTTTTTACCATCCACCTCTCCCACCTTCATGCAGTCCCTGTGTGTGAGACACGTATGATCAAAACACACACATCCTCTCAACATGCGTATGCGTGTGTGTGAGTGTGTGCAAGTGGGACAGTGTGTGCATTGTGCATTTGTGTGTGAGAGTTTACATGTGTGTGATAGTGTACATGCGTGTGACAGTGTAGCCGTGTGTGATAGTGTGCACGTGTGTGATAGTGTGATGTGTGTGACAGCAAGCACCTGTAATCCAGGAGCCTCTCCATCAGCCGTGTGACAGTAGCGATCAGAGAGACCCCGCTCTCTCTCCACGTCTCCCTCTCAATCTTCTTCAGCAGGCTGAGAGAGACAACCACAGCCTCATCACTGTCCTCTGTACCCCAAACCCAGCCTTATTACTGTCCTCTGTACCCCAAACCCACCCACATTACTGTCCTCTGTACCCCAAACCCACCCACATTACTGTCCTCTGTACCCCAAACCCAGCCTCATTACTGTCCTCTGTACCCCAAACCCAGCCTCATTACTGTCCTCTGTACCCCAAACCCAGCCTCATTACTGTCCTCTGTACCCCAAACCCACCCACATTACTGTCCTCTGTACCCCAAACCCAGTATCATTACTGTCCTCTGTACCCCAAACCCAGTATCATTACTGTCCTCTGTACCCCAAACCCACCCACATTACTGTCCTCTGTACCCCAAACCCAGTATCATTACTGTCCTCTGTACCCCAAACCCAGCCTCATCACTGTCCTCTGTACCCCAAACCCACCCACATTACTGTCCTCTGTACCCCAAACCCACCCACATTACTGTCCTCTGTACCCCAAACCCAGTATCATTACTGTCCTCTGTACCCCAAACCCAGTATCATTACTGTCCTCTGTACCCCAAACCCACCCACATTACTGTCCTCTGTACCCCAAACCCACCCACATAACTGTCCTCTGTACCCCAAACCCACCCACATAACTGTCCTCTGTACCCCAAACCCACCCACATTACTGTCCTCTGTACCCCAAACCCAGTATCATTACTGTCCTCTGTACACCCAAACCCACCCACATTACTGTCCTCTGTACCCCAAACCCACCCACATTACTGTCCTCTGTACCCCAAACCCACCCACATTACTGTCCTCTGTACCCCAAACCCAGCCTCATTACTGTCCTCTGTACCCCAAACCCACCCACATTACTGTCCTCTGTACCCCAAACCCAGCCACATTACTGTCCTCTGTACCCCAAACCCAGTATCATTACTGTCCTCTGTACCCCAAACCCACCCACATTACTGTCCTCTGTACCCCCAAACCCACCCACATTACTGTCCTCTGTACCCCCAAACCCAGCCACATTACTGTCCTCTGTACCCCAAACCCAGTATCATTACTGTCCTCTGTACCCCCAAACCAAGGCAAATTAATGTCCTCTGTCAACTTTCTTGCTTGGTCCCCCAAACTCAGCCCTGAACCCACCTAATGAATAGTAAACAAGCACAGAGCATAGAGAAAGCCATCTTACCTAGGGTATGGGCCAAATAGAGGTATTCTATTCCAGGAAGCATTCATAGGACAGATTAATTTTAATATATTAATGGCAACACCCACTCGCATGTTAATACAATGTTAGTGACGGCATTTGAGAGACAGACAAGGAAATATAGAGTGACACAGAAGGTGGCACTGTTATTGGCTGGCATGTTATTGGCTTTCAGCATGTAGTATAAGTGGAGATTCTATAAACAAACAGGCAACATTATGGCCTGGTGTGTTGTGGAGCACTATGATGTAAAACCATCTTTAGAGCTGAGCTGCTGTATTCTGCCAATTGCAATGACAGCACAGGCCCTGTGTGGTTTGGAAAGACACATTAACTATTTAAGGTGTTAAGATCACAAATATGTACTTAGAATGTTCTTAACTGAACATTCTAATGCTGATGTAACTAGTACTTGAAAATGGTTCTAGAACACTCCAAAACATTCCATAAAACCTACTCTACAAAGGGTTAAATAGGTCTTTGTGCTTTGATTTTGGGCTTCAATCACACTGAAAGCACAAGCTGACAGAGATGGGAGGAACCCCTGCCTGTTCACATGCCACTGCATGCACCCACCCCAAACTCCATCCAACACACTCACTCACACCCTACTCACACTGTGCTCCACACTCACTCACACGCTACTCACACTCTGCTCCACTCTCACACACACACCCTACTCACACTCTGCTCCACTCTCACACACACACCCTACTCACACTCTGCTCCACTCTCACACACACACCCTACTCACACTCTGCTCCACTCTCACACACACACCCTACTCACACTCTGCTCCACTCTCACTCGCGCTCTGCTCCACACTCACTCACACCCTACTCACACTCTGCTCCACTCTCACACACACACCCTACTCACACTCTGCTCCACTCTCACTCGCGCTCTGCTCCACACTCACTCACACCCTACTCACACTCTGCTCCACACTCACACACACTCTGCTCCACACCCTACTCACACTCTGCTCCACTCTCACACACACACCCTACTCACACTCTGCTCCACTCTCACACACACACCCTACTCACACTCTGCTCCACTCTCACACACACACCCTACTCACACTCAGCTTCACACTCACTCACACGCTACTCACACTCTGCTCCACTCTCACACACACACCCTACTCACACTCTGCTCCACTCTCACACACACACCCTACTCACACTCTGCTCCACACTCACACACACTCACTCACACGCTACTCACACTCTGCTCCACTCTCACACACACACCCTACTCACACTCTGCTCCACACTCACTCATACTCTGCTCCACACTCACACACACCCTACTCACACTCTGCTCCACTCACACACACACACCCTACTCACACTCTGCTCCACACTCACACACACTCACTCACACGCTACTCACACTCTGCTCCACTCTCACACACACACCCTACTCACACTCTGCTCCACTCACACACACACACCCTACTCACACTCTGCTCCACACTCACACACACTCACTCACACGCTACTCACACTCAGCTCCACACTCACACACACACCCTACTCACACTCTGCTCCACTATCTCTCATACTCTGCTCCACACTCACACACACCCTACTCACACTCTGCTCCACTCACACACACACACCCTACTCACACTCTGCTCCACACTCACACACACTCACTCACACGCTACTCACACTCTGCTCCACTCTCACACACACACCCTACTCACACTCTGCTCCACACTCACTCATACTCTGCTCCACACTCACACACACCCTACTCACACTCTGCTCCACTCTCACACACACACCCTACTCACACTCTGCTCCACACTCACACACACTCACTCACACGCTACTCACACTCTGCTCCACTCTCACACACACACCCTACTCACACTCTGCTCCACACTCACTCATACTCTGCTCCACACTCACACACACCCTACTCACACTCTGCTCCACTCTCACACACACACCCTACTCACACTCTGCTCCACTCACACACACACACATGCCAGATGCTGATGTGCAGAGACCTACATGCTGTTGAAGAGCTCTCTGTATGTCTCGTCCCCTCTGCCCTCTGACATCAGGCTGTCCACCTTATCAATCAGCTTGGCCTCCACCTGCACAAATAAGCATCCGATAATAACATGAGAACATCAGAATAATATGGAGAATAATTCAGAGGCTGCAGTTCCAGGCCCAGCCACCAGGGGAACAGTGATAATGATGGGGGGAGGTGGAGGTGGAGGTGAACCTGTATGAATGCTTCTGATTGGCCTGGAGAGTGCTACCTGTTTGATAGTATCTGATTGGCCAGGAGAGTGCTGTTTGAAGGTCTGTGATTGGCCAGAAGAGTGCTACCTGTTTGATAGTATCTGATTGGCCAGGAGAGTGCTGTTTGAAGGTCTGTGATTGGCCAGAAGAGTGCTACCTGTTTGATAGTATCTGATTGGCCAGGAGAGTGCTGTTTGAAGGTCTGTGATTGGCCAGAAGAGTGCTACCTGTTTGAAGTTCCCACTCCTGCGCTGCTCCCAGTCCATCATGTCATGGAAGATTGGAATCATGACATTGCGGAGATCAGGCTGTGGGACCAGGGTCACCTCCAGGAAAGGGCCGATCATCGCCGGGATGAAGTTCAGCTTGTGCTCCCCTGGAACATTCCAGTAAAACTTGTGAACTCAGAGGTTGCAGGCTTAAATTCGAGGTAGTGCACTGCTGTTGCATCTCAACCAGGTTTTAGCATCTATCACATATCAGATGTTAAATTGATAACGTGTGAAAAAATATGAGCTGTGGACGAGTTACTCTCTTACCCAAGTTCTGCCACATGCTGAAGATCTCACAGCCCATCATCACTCTCATATCTCCGTACCTACAGAGAGCGCAGCGGTCAAAGAGAGGCACAGACGGCAGCGGTCAGAGAGATAGGAACAGACACCAGCGGTCAGAGTGAGAGAGAGAGAGAGGCGCAGACACCAGCGGTCAGAGGGAGGCACAGACAGCAGCGGTCAGAGAGAGAGAGCCACAGACACCAGCGGTCAGAGAGAGAGGCACAGACATCAGCGGTCAGAGAGAGAGAGCCACAGACACCAGCGGTCAGAGAGAGAGGCACAGACATCAGCGGTCAGAGAGAGAGAGCCACAGACACCAGCGGTCAGAGAGAGAGGCACAGACAGCAGCGGTCAGAGAGAGGCACAGACAGCAGCGGTCAAAGAGAGGGGCACAGACATGAGCGGTCAGAAATGGAGAGGCACAGACACCAGTGGTCAGAGAGAGAGAGAGCCACAGACAGCAGCAGTCAGAAAGAGAGGCACAGACAGCAGCGGTCAGAGAGAGGTACAGACAGCAGCGGTCAGAGAGAGGCACAGACAAGAGCGGTCAGAGAGAGAGAGAGGCACAGACACCAGCATCATGGTGTCTGCAGCATCTGTACGTAACTATGTTCTTACTTTTCCAGAACATTCTTCCTTTTGGAAGGGGAGAACATCTCCAGCTGTAGACAGGGCTGGTTTATGAAGATCACCGAGAGATAAAAGTAGGAGTCCCAAACCTAGGAAAAACACAGAGGAGAAACACAGAGGCTGGTACAGCGCATTTGAACAGGAGATTACACAGCACCGCTAAGGAGAGAGCCATTTACTGCCTAACACTGTCCTCTTTATTCTTCAATGTGATGCTCACTGCCCAAGATCAGACAGCATTATAATGCGACGTTTCTCCCTTTTCTTGTGTTTTCTCCCAATTTGGAACAGCCAATCACATCTGCAGGTCTGTCCCATTGCTGTAACACAGCCCAGCATGTGAGTCCTCTGTAGTGAGCGGTCCAGCCAAGCTTCCGTTCCCTGCGCTGCTCGCACTACAAGCATAGCTGGCAGATTACAGGCCCCCTCGGTCAACTGGACGGGCAGAGAAGCAGGGGCAGTAGATTATGAGTCGCCCTACGAGACCCCTCACCACAGTCAGGATTCCATTACAGGCAGTGAGGTGTGTGTGTGTGTGTGTGTGCATGTGTGTGTGTGTGTGTGTCACTGCACCAAGGTCTAAGGCTGGAGCTGCAGACCCCAAGAAAGGCATATGAGAATCTCATATTAAATTTATATCACTGTTTAAGAATTTTTTGTCTGTGTGTGTGTCTGTGTGTGTCTGTGTGTGTCTGTGTGCGTGTGTGCATGTGTGTGCATGTGTGTGTGTGTGATTGAAGGAGCAGGCCCTGACCTTCACTGGAAAAGGACGTTTTCTTTTTTATGTGGCCATTTTCTCTCACCTTGTAATCAAACTTGTCATTCAGGAAGTTCTTCCTCAGGGAGTCAGACAGGTACAGAACTGTGGTGATGATGACACTGAACAGAGCACAGCAGACACAGCGTCAATAAACCCCAATCTATAGAGCGTAAATAAGCCTACAACACCCAGACAGTACCCTACAGTGTAAGTGCACCCCTGTAGCTTACATAAATGTTCTTGCCACAATATTTTTCTACGTGGACTTGTCTTGATCAGGGGAGTGCGTATTAAGTATTAACAAGCAGCGCTGTAGGATTAGTACCCTCATGATCTGAGGCAGAAGGAGGCTCTTACTTGTTAGTGACCAGGCGCATCACGGTCCAGTCTTTGGGGAACATTTCCGGCCGGATGAGAATCCGGAAGACGGTGAAGAGCTGCAGGAGAAAGTCCTGACAGACAAACAGACAAAAGAGCCGTCAGACCGCTGACCTTGTGTCTGACGGCATCAAAGACCCGGGCGTGAGGTATTTCCCCTTACAGTACAGAATAATATCAACCTGCCCACAATATGTCTACAACTCACTATTGAGATGGGAAACACAGAAATGTCATATTTGCTACAATATGTAAATTCATGAAATCAACCGTAAAACCCTTAAGTTTTAAATGCAATAGTTTATTGTCTGTAAACATATCCACAAGTATGAAAAGCTTGTTGTAAGAATTGTTTCTAATAATAATACTTAATACTTACTGAACTTAATGTTTAGAGGTATTAAAAAGAAACGTTATTTTCAGCCCCACCGATATTTATTACCAGGGATTCTATGACTACAACAACTATTAATAATAATAATAATAATAATCTTAATCATAATCATCACCACCACCGTACCCTCAGGTCATCCATACTGGAGAACCTTTCCAGAAGCTGTAGGTAGTGTTTATCTGTCATCTGTCGAAGCAGAGTCAGGAGACACGCCACAAATTCCCCCTGAACACAGGAAACACCATTAGCATTAGCATTAGCACGACTTTAGACACACAGTGTCCTGCTCCTGTCAGCAGAGCAGGCTGAAGACGCAGGGCTCACGGTGACAAAGACTCGCCCGTTTCTCAGCACAGCCTACCCGCTGCTATAAGCCTCCCTCACACAGGGAGGCCTGGGGGTGTTGTGGGTGTTGGGTTAGAGTGTCAGACGCTGAAGCAGGCTTTAATTGTGTGAAATGGGTGTGAAGTGTTAATACCGGTGCCCATTACCCATGAGGGCATTAAGGGGCCTAATCCTTACCGTGACGTCCTGGAACTGGAGACGCAGAGCGGAGCCCGTGGGCTGTGGCCGGTTGGTGATCTCTAATATGGTCCTTAGCAGCAGACTCAGCAGACTCTCCACCATCACAGACACTTCTTCACACACAGGTAATTCCTACAGGCAGAGAGAGGAGCAGCACAGACACCTCTTCACACACGGGTAATTCCTACAGGCAGAGAGAGGAGCAGCACAGACACCTCTTCACACACAGGTAATTCCTACAGGCAGAGAGAGGAGTAGCACAGACACCTCTTCACACACAGGTAATTCCTACAGGCAGAGAGAGGAGCAGCACAGACACCTCTTCACACAGAGGTAATTCCTACAGGCAGAGAGAGGAGCAGCACAGACACCTCTTCACACACAGGTAATTCCTACAGGCAGAGAGAGGAGCAGCACAGACACCTCTTCACACACAGGTAATTCCTACAGGCAGAAACAGAAGCAGCACAGACACCTCTTCACACAGAGGTAATTCCTACAGGCAGAGAGAGGAGCAGCACAGACACCTCTTCACACACAGGTAATTCCTACAGGCAGAGAGAGGAGCAGCACAGACACCTCTTCACACACAGGTAATTCCTACAGGCAGAGAGAGGAGCAGCACAGACACCTCTTCACACACAGGTAATTCCTACAGGCAGAGAGAGGAGCAGCACAGACACCTCTTCACACACAGGTAATTCCTACAGGCAGAGAGAGGAGCAGCACAGACACCTCTTCACAAACGGGTAATTACTACAGGGCCGAGAGAGAAGCAACACAGACACCTCTTCACAAACGGGTAATTACTACAGGCAGAGAGAGGAGCAGCACAGACACCTCTTCACAAACGGGTAATTCCTACAGGGCCGAGAGAGACATGTCCAGACAGAGGGACAGGAGCAAACTGGGCTTGGAACCCAAAAGGTTGCAGGTTCGATCCCCAGGTAGGCCACTGCCTTTGTACCCTTGAGCAAAACGCTTAACCTAAAATGGCTTCAGTATCAATGGATACTCAAAAATGCAAAAGTTGTGTAAATTGCTCTGAATAAGAGCATCCGCTAAATGCAAATAATGTCACGGAATGAATCATACATTTACAGAGGAATACAAACACTGTATCGCTATAAATATATAAGTGAGGAATAAGCTTTCTGTACTGCTATAAATATAAAAATATATATACATAATATATATAAATATAAATCAATATTGAATGCTAAATTCATAGATTTATTTAAAACGTGAGAAAAGTGGCGTGCGGACTCTGCTTCCTTTTTCACACTTTATTTAAAGGAAATAATGGCGGCCAGCATCAGTGTGCCAGTACACAGATATACGCGCCAGGCAGGGGCTTTTGAAAAGATGAAACAAATAAATAAAAATTAAGAAATGCATATTTTTCTGTCACAGGCAATTTCCATTTGTTTTTGTACTTGCACTAAAGCCTCCTAATAACTTTTCTAAATCCTTTTAATTCAGTGGAGCAAGTCGAATTGCTTCTCAGGTGACACGTTTTTTTGCTGTTGTTTGTTTAAAGAAACTGCCTTCTTCACATCCTGTTCAGAGGCCCATAGTGACAGTGCAGATATTATATTTCCACAATAAAAAGAACATTCTCAAGAGAAAGCTTTTGTTTCTCATAAACCGGGCGGGGCTTTACCTCACCGGGCTTTTTAGCTCCCCTCAAACCGGGCGGGGTTATACCTCACCGGGCTTTTTAGCTCCCTTCAAAGGGGCCACGGAAGTTTCTGGATCTCCACGGCCCTCAGACCCAAGCTTTGAAGCGCTTGCTCTTTTTACGGCGCCCAGCACGGACCTCGGGTCCCGCTGCAGAGGCGTACTGTACTGCGGCTCTCATTCCGGCTCATTCCGCCACCAGGGTATATTCCCCTCAGAGACCGCAGGCAGCATATTGCAAGCAGTCTACCTCAAGAGCCACCTGAGAAATCCAATTACTGATGGAGGAGTGTGGGGGGGGGTTAGACACTAATACCCCACCAGTCAGATATCAGCCTGGACAAATTTAATCTGGGGATTAAAAGCACTTACTGTGGAAAACATGTCAGGTCTGTACGGTACAGCACATTGCACGAGGGATAAGGACAGAGATAAGCATAACTCCATACCGCCACTATCCGGAGAAGGGTGAACTGACAGTTCTGTCTTTCAATTTGTCATTCCTTAAATCCACACAGGGGGGCATTTCTCTTTCCTCTATTAATTCACAATAAATAAAGACCTGATCGAACTCCTTGGCCTAACGGCCAACTGGCAAGAACGAGAATCTGCCTGCATGGTTGGCACAAATGCATTCATGTGAACTGCACAGTGATAGGAAGCTACACTATTCACATTCTTGAAACTAAACTACATATCCCAGAATTCTGCACTGTTAATGTCTCCATGCCAACTCTGCTGCCAGTATGAGTCAACAAGCCAGAGCCATGGGTCCAGTCCACAGATTGACAGATAGCTAGCTGCCGAGAAATACAGAAAGATTTAGAGAACAACATAAAGGAAACGCTACATGTCAGGCACGGTTCTCAGTCTTTATCATTTGTGATCCTGGCTGCTGTTCTCAGCACTTGCAGCAGATGTTGCTAGGAAACAGCTGGAGACCTTTGCACCTATTTATTAGCGGAATGGAATGCTGATTAGAAATAGCTTCATAGCTTCAGCTTGAATTCTGACAAATCACTGAAAATAAATGGGAGTCATGGGAACGTGGATCATGAGGTAGCATCCACTCTATCTACGATCACGGTTTCACAGAAAACTAACACTACACAACACCTGTCCAGTTTAGCTTACTACCTTCTCACATACTAAATACACCAAAGCTGGCAGAACTCAGAGTGTATGCAGGGCAGTGTAGGACAGCAGAACATGTTAGAAAGTCAGTATAGCTCTACAGTGTGCATGTCTAGGGCAGATGCAGTACTGGGGTGTATATGTGTAATGTGTACAGTGTGGAGATAATGTACACACAGTGCTGTGTTTGTTGATGTGGGAGAACAGCAGTACTGGGGTGTATATGTGTAATGTGTACAGTGTGGAGATAATGTACTCACAGTGCTGTCCTTGTTGATGTGAGAGAACAGCAGTACTGGGGTGTATATGTGTAATGTGTACAGTGTGGAGATAATGTACACACAGTGCTGTGTTTGTTGATGTGGGAGAACAGCAGTACTGGGGTGTATATGTGTAATGTGTACAGTGTGGAGATAATGTACTCACAGTGCTGTGTTTGTTGATGTGAGAGAACAGCAGTACTGGGGTGTATATGTGTAATGTGTACAGTGTGGAGATAATGTACTCACAGTGCTGTGTTTGTTGATGTGGGAGAACAGCAGTACTGGGGTGTATATGTGTAATGTGTACAGTGTGGAGATAATGTACACACAGTGCTGTGTTTGTTGATGTGGGAGAACAGCAGTACTGGGGTGTATATGTGTAATGTGTACAGGCTGTACTCACAGTGCTGTCCTTGTTGATGAGGGAGAACATGGTGCTGAGCACACGCGCACACATGACCAGGTCTCTCTGCTCCTGCAGGTGAGCGTGGAGGTGTCGCAGCACCACGGGCAGCAGGACACACCTGGACTCTGCAACGGTCAAGGAAACACGGTCAGGAAAAAACACAGACTCTGGAACGGTCAGGGAAACCTGGTCAAATGGTCAGGCACCTGCTGGCTTTCTCCATGTCACCAGTGCAGTACAGAGAGACCCTCCGATCATTTTACTAAGGTCCATCATTAACATTATTTCACATCAATCCCTTTACAAAAGTTCTCTACGTATTCCTTTATCACATGTGCATTCCCCTGTTGCACTTGCATTGGGGGGAATTTGTGTGATCAACATCTGTATCATGACACCATGGGTACAGGTCACAGCATCCATACTCTTCAGATTCAGCTGTTCCATCTTGTCAATGAAAGATGCCAGTACCAAAGCGAACGTAAAATCTCAACAGTAAGTTTACGCACTTCCCTTTCAGGGGTGTTTATGAAACCTCACTCTCCAATCCTTACTCCTCACCTCTGGCTGAAAGAAAGAATGGATTCTTACTCATCAGTAAATACACTTCCACAGACTCCTGGCTAACTGCACTGAATTCACACAAGTATTTTCTGCAGTAGATTGAGTCCAAATCATTGCAACAACAAAAAAGAGGAATTCCATGTTTGATTTCCATCCCAGCCACTGTTAGTGATCTGAAGCTCATTAGCCAGACTCAAAGTGGACACTCCAAATAAACGGGGAGTAGCAGTCATTTCCAAAGATAGACTGGACAGCTCCTGTAAAAACATACAACTCTTACATTTCTGAAAGGGTGGAGCAAATTGTGCATAGATCACTGCCTTAAGACTTCCCCAGTGCAACCAAGTGTAAGAGATTTAATTAGTGAGCAATAGAAGACTGCCGTAATTACATCAGTCACAGGCAGTAATTACCATTATAAAAAAAAAACAGAAACAGCTACAAATTATGCAAAATTGATCTTGGCTCCGGAAGACCAAACCCACAATAAACGAGGAGAAAACTAATGAATGAGCGAGTAATTAATAAACCACTAATTAAACAAATGAATACATATTACATTAATCAGTAAAATTCATTAACTTATTTACTTGATTGCACTTGCCTAAATTCAGAAAATTGTGCTACCAGCTATCATTATTATAGCTAAATATACATGTGTTAAGGGTTAAAATGGGATAATTTATTAACGCAATTAAGAGGGACACCGTAGAGTAAGCACTAAGTACAGTCATACTGGCGCAGAAAATGTGAATGTGCCTATGTGTGAGTGTGAGTGTGTGTGTGTGTGTGTGTGTGTGTGTGTGTGTGTGTATATATATATACACTACCAGTCAAAAGTTTTAGTGCATCCATAATTTTCAAGCAATCATAGGTCAAAAGAAAAAAGATATAAATACCTTCAATTAAAAAAATTCAATTAAACTAGATTTAGCTGTAAATTATACTGGAACAGTATGGAATACATGGTTGGTAAAATGGCTGTAAGTCATCAAGGGTCTGAGGTATCAAACGAGCCTCAAACCATCACTCTGCTGCCAGATATGCATTAAATATGGATGGATAACTTGAAGGGTTTCTTCTCCGGACTTATTTGTCCATAGAATTCAATAGAAATTTTTTTCAGGAGAAACAACCCTTAAAGTGATCCATCCATATCTACTGCATATCTGGCAGTAGAGTGATGGTTTGAAGCTCGTTTGATACCTCAGACCCTTGATGACTTACAGCCATTTTACCAACCATATATTCCATACTTTTCCAGAATAATTTACAGCTAAATCTATCCAATTCCCATAGAGGTCCATTCAAATGCAGAGACGTTATAGTAACGCTTGTAAGAGTACCAGAAAATAAGATATCAAGAGTCTTTTGATGTTGTTGGGTCACAGACATCAGGAAGTCATGGCATGCAAAGGATATGCAACCAAATATTAAAAATGATTACTTTATTCTATATATAAATGCAGGGGTGCCAATAATTGTGGCACACGTGGTTTTGTTAAAAATAATGATTTCTTGATGAGGGATTTTTTTTTTCTCATAATAATTTACTTCAATTAAAGGCTGGATTTTTTTCATTTTGTCAGTGAGACATTAAGCTAATTCACCAAACGGTGAATTTTTTAGAACCCTTTTTACTCATCTTTACCAGGGGTGCCAATAATAGTGGAGGGTACTGTATATATGTATATATGTGTATGTGTGTGCGTGCGTGTGCGTGTGTGTGTGTGCGCACGCGTGTGTATGTCTGTTGTGTGGAGTACACTCATGATGCCATGTACCGGGGTTGGTATACAGCTGGCTCTCCACAGTCTTGGCGATGCACTGCAGCTTTACAGCCTCCAGGGGGCACTCCGCCTGCGTGAGAACAGGCAGGCTGCCCAGCGTCTCGCACACAAGGCTGGCCACCTCCCGCACGCTGAAGATCTTCAGCAGCTCGCTGTACACCGCAGGGAACGTTCTCAGGAACACCGCCTGCAGAAACACACAGGACAGGAACGTTTCAACAACACGCGCAGAGGAATGCTTTCAACAACTCTGAGTTTTAGAAACAGCCTCCTATAAGCGAGACATTCAACATGCAGGCAGCCTGGAAATTATCAGGCCCCTATGGTTTGAGCAGCTCAGTACTTCATTTTAAGTACTTGTTGATACTTTTCAGTACATTTTATACTTTAAATCGCATAAAATGGTGGATAATGCTACTGAGGTTGCTTGGCAAACGGCAAAGAGGAAAAAATAGGAGAGCGGTCTATTTGGGGTGAAAATAGTGTACCGTCTAATAAACTGTGAAAAAACACAAAATAAACCCACATTGAGCGCTCAAATACAGACAGGTAAGTTAAACAATACTATGCTATGGCTACTTGCACTTGCACTGAGTGCAAGTAGTCATAGCCTAGTTCAGGGGCAACTGGTGAGAGAGAGCAGAGTCTCTGTTTTTTTTTTTTTCACCTTAAACACAAAACAGCATTAGATTAGACCAAGAAGGGGTGAGGTGAGTTAACTGTTGTAATCAACTGCTTTAATTGATCAATTAAGTAAGTAGTAAAACAAAAAAAAGCAGCAGACCCTGCGCTCTCTAGGACCAGGGTTGCCTACCCCTGGCCTAGTTTATATTGTGAATGCCTAGCCGCCTTCAGTTTATTAAACAGAAGGTATACTATTTTCACCCCAAATAGGCCGCTCTCCTATTTTTTCCTCTTTGATACTCTGTATTTACACCATTGCAGCCGCAGGGCTGACAACATAAAATGTGTTAATGTTGTGCCAGTACCACTGTTGGGGATTGGGACAGAAATAAAAGCATTCTGACCTGCCTTGCTACACAACCAATCCCAATGACTCACACAGCCTTGAGTGGGATCTAATCTGGAGCTTTTTTAGACAAATAAAACAAAATAAAATAATTAAAATATCCAATAAAAACTTTTCCAAACATGGTTCAAAGATTTTAATAAAGGATTTCTACCCTCAAGTCATAATCATATTCCAGCAACGCTTAATAAAAATCTTTTGATGCTTTGGAAGGAAACTGGTGAACACTGCTCTACTGAAGAGCCCATCTACCACAGTAATTAAGAGCCTTAACACTTCAGTTATAAAAAGATTGAACACTTCAGAAATTAAGGGCTTGAACACTTCAGTAATTAAGGGCCTGAACACTTCAGTAATTAAGGGCCTGAACAATTCCGTAATTAAAAGACTGAACACTTCAGTAATTAAGGGACTGAACACTTAATTAATTAATAAACTGAACACTTCAGTAATTAAAGGACTGAACACTTCTGTAATTAAGGGACTGAAAAAAATCAGTAATTAAGGGACTGAACACTTCCGTCATTAAGGGACTGAACACTGTAGTAACTAAGGGACAGAACAGTTCACCGATGAACAGGAGAAAGCCAAGGCCCACAATAATACTTAATTCGGGCCCATAAAAGAGCAGTGCTGCCCCCTGTGCCTGGGATCAGTGTTTAATCCCCCAGTAAGTGTGTAAACAGAGCGTCCTGAGACCAAGCTAACAACTTCCCAGTCACAACACACAACCTCCCGGCCTGGTGCAGACAGGCCCGGGACTGCAGGAGATTAGGACGGATGAGGGAGCAGCTCCGTGGCCCTACTGACATTCTCCCCCAGATTAAACTCATAATATACTGCGCAGCATTTCAATCAGCAAACGCTGCAGTGGATTCAGTGGGGGGCAGTGGGCAGTGGGCAGTGGGGGGTGGGGGTCAGGAGCTGTATTCCCCATAAGAGCGTGAGCAATGTTGCAATGACTGTGGCCAGCTCTGGTTGAGCTCTGAGATACAAAAAGAAGCAGAATGCAAATAACACACACGGGGGTGGAGTTTATGAGCCATAACCTTACGGGGGTGGAGCCTATAGGAGGTAGAGCCTCCAGGGATTACACTCTCGCTCTTAAAATGTGGAGCCTTTGTGAGAGGAACGCCCGGCACCCCAGCGCATCACAAACAGCCCACCACACCACACCACCGACACCACACAGCCGTGTAATCTGGATTTCTCGCAGTCATCCTTGGACGCCCAACTTTCCTCGTCTACGCTAATTGAAAGGCCCCGCTCCGCTGCTTGCCCTAAACAGCCTGTGAAATATGATTTGCATCTCAGGGCTTTCCTGAAGAATACCAACAAAATACCTTTTTAACAAACACAGTGCTTTCAGAGATCAGCTGTATTTCCCCATTGGACCGATGGCATTTACCTTGAGCCCCTTGGTACTCCAGCTAAATATTTTCCCAGAATGCTTTGCAACCTCTCAGATCGGTTCTGCAAACATTTCACAGACGGGCCCAGAGAAGATGGCATTTTCCACATGAGGAGAGCCCTGAGACCAGGCAGCTTGAATTAGCTTTTTGATCGTTTATCTCATTCATGCGTTTCCTCCTTAATTAGTGCACAAGTGCCGCCTTTATGTGCCCACTCGTACTGGCACCCTGCTCTCCTGTTTACTAGTGCTGTGCTAGTGTTTTTTTTTTTCATATTGGGCATTCTTTGTTTTAGTGCGTGGTTTTTTTGTTGTGTGTGTTAGTGTTTTTGTTGCTCGTATTGGCATCTTTGTTGTTAGTGCTGGTGTTTTTGTTGCTTGTGTTAGTGTTTTTGTTGCTCATATTGGCATCTTTGTTGTTAGTGCTGGTGTTTTTGTTGCTTGTGTTAGTGTTTTTGTTGCTCGTATTGGCATCTTTGTTGTTAGTGCTGGTGTTTTTGTTTGTGTTTTTATTGAGTGTGCTATTGTTTTTGTTGTCCGTGTTGGCATCATTGTTGTCAGTGTTGGTGTTTTTAATGGCTGTGCTGGTATTTTTGTTGCCCGTGCTCGTGTTTTTGTTGTGTGCCTTTTAATTTTTGTTTCTTGTGGAAACTGCTTTGTTGCCTGTGCAGGTGTTTTTGTTGCTTGTATTAGTGTTTTCATTGTGTGGATTTTTTTGTTCTTGTTGGTTGTGGAGGCTGGGTTGTTGCCTGGGCAGGTGTTTTTGTTGGTCGTGGAGGCTGCGTTGTTGCCGTGTTTTTGTTGTTCGTGGAGGCTGCGTTGTTGCCTGTGCAGGTGTTTTTGTTGGTCGTGGAGGCTGCGTTGTTGCCTGCGCAGGTGTTTTTGTTGGTCGTGGAGGCTGCGTTGTTGCCTGTGCAGGTGTTTTTGTTGTCACCTGCGTGTGAGACATGGGGCTGATGCCCTTGCTCTCCTGGGAGAGGAAGAAGCGGATGGACATGAAGAGCTCGTGAACGCAACAGCGGAACTCCTCCTCGCTCTGCCCGCCCGTGGCGCGGGAGAACAGCCGACGGGATTGGATGATGTATTTGAAGATGTACTCCGTGGCCTGGGAGGAGAGCGGAGAGGAGGAGACGGTTAAAACGGGCAAAGTAAACAAACACAAAGCCACAGAAGCTATAAAACGCTCATTAAGCAATGAAACACTATCAGCAAGGAGTAACTCAAATGAAAATAAAGAATAGTATTTGTTCCCATATTGTTACCAGTGCAAAAACATATCAGAGTAATGTTTGGTGTTTAGTGCAGGGAGCCCCAGGAGGGCTGTTTCATTGAATTTAATATCCACAAATGTGCCTGAAACAGAAATGAGATGATGCTCACGGTGACTCAGATAATACAGTGGGTGTGTGGGTATACGTGTGTGTGTGTGTGTGTGTGTGTCTGTGTGCAGGAAATATAGGGGTGTGTGTGTGTGTGTGTGTGTCTGTGTGCAGGAAATATAGGGGTGTGTGTGTGTGTGTGTGTATGTGTGTGTGTGTGTGTGTGTGTGTGTGTGTGTGTGCAGGTAGTATAAGGTGTGTGTGCATGTGTCTCACCTTGAGGATTTGCTGAATGTGACCCTGATGCTCTGAGTCTATGATGCGGTCCATGTACCACTTCAGAACCTTGAGTAGATCCCTGCAGCCAAAGGTGAATGAGCCATGAGCATTCCTGCCATTGATGTGTGTGTGTGTGTGTGTGTGCGTGTGTGTGGGTGTGTAAGCACATAAGTGTGTGTCTGTGTGTGTGAGCACATAAGCGTATGTCTGCGTGTGTGTGTGAGCACATACTATAAGTGTGTCTGTGTGTGTGTGTGTGTGTGTGTGTGTGTGTGTGAGCATATACTATAAGTGTGTGTAAAAGCTAAATATATGAATAAGTACATTAGCATGCAGAGCAAGATTTGAAACAAAGAACTGAAATAATTACAGAGCAGACACTTTCATTAAGCACTCAAAAAATAAGTTTGAGTGTGTGTGCGTGTGTGCGTGTGTGCGTGCGTGCATGTGTGTATGTGTGTGCGTGTGCGTGTGTGTGTGTGCATGCGTGTATGCGTGTGTGCGCAGCTGTGCTACATAGTAAGCAGTCGCGGGTCTTGGGCAGAAAAAAAAACAATAACTCCGTCATTTTTGTTAATGTCTAATGAGAAATATTTATTCCCATTAGTATCTGTATCTGCTCTGAGACACATCGTACATCTTCCTGCATGGTTCTCTTCCCAGAATGCAGCAGTGGACCTTGATTAAAAAGTATCCGAATCCAAACGGACGTGCTGGAGCCTGTGGCGAGGTAAGATTGCATTTTTCACCAAAAAGCGCCGCTTTTGTGGAGATTTCAATCTGAAATCAGACCGCGTCTCTCCTGTGCCAGCGATACACTCAGCTACTCATAAACATTTATATATATGTATATTAAATATAATATATTCCAACACAGAGAATGAGAAAAAATCGAAAGACAGTGATAATATTTATTCCGGGCATAAGCTTTATGGTGAAATCTGGGACTTGTTTCCAGTGAAAACAAATGCAAAGTAACTTGTTGGGGGCACAGACAGCCACGTTAAAATTGGGTTTTCAATAGAGGCAGGAGCTAGAACAACCACAGCGGAGTTATTATTGTCACAGCTGAGCCATTTGGATTTAATGAGCCAGCCAGAAATCTACACTGTAAAAGCGGGCATCAACAACAGCTGCAATGGGCAGACATGTTTAACAATGCTGGATTAATACTGCCAGCAGCAACAACTGCGCACTTATCAATTTACCACTTTAAACAAAGAAAACAAAGGAACTCTTATTTAATGTACCTGTAAGACAGGGCCCCTGCGAAGTGGCTCTCAATGTAGGTGTCCATGACGGGTTTAAAATGCTGAAACTTGCTGTCCTGCAGCAGGTTTATAATATGAACCTGGAGGGGGGGGGGAAAGGAGTTGAGATGGATTTATTTTGGATTTAAACAGAGCTGGTTTACCATGCAGTAAGCTTCCTGTATTTCTGTGTGTCGGGTTTAGAACTGCAGGGCACGGGTTACTCTGTGTGTGGAGGAGCAGGGCTGGGGAAAGGTGGTTTCATGATTCTTGGATGAGCCAGAAGCTACCTCACTGACATTAGTGTTACCATGCCGACCACACCCACTGTCCTGCAATGGGCCTCATTACACCACTGACCTGTACAACAGGACACCCCCGTTCTGTACAAACATTAAAAAGGCGCCCAAACATCCCGCCATGATCCATTCTGATTAAAACCATGCAGCTCCAAAAAGTGACAGGACAGCGGTCCCCACAAACGTGGGTCGGAAAAAGCACGGGACTCACGAGGCAGTCGAAAACCTTCAAGCCGTATCTTTGGGAATTTTCATCCAGGATGCCAAACAGCGTATCCAGGGTGTCCTGTAGAAACTGCGGGAGTGAGGTAAAAAAAAATTATTATTTCAATTAAATGAATGAAAACAACAGAACATGCGAGGCCTGGCGGTGACGTTACCTTGACGATCTCTGAGCCGTCGATCTCCTTCAGCTTGGTCAGGCTGTCGTTTATCCGCTCAGGGTGAGCTCTCCATTTGAGCAGGTCCAGCATGTCACCTGCCGAACAAACCAGACCCCGTCAGATATCGCTCTGTGGGGAGGGTCCCAGCCGTCAGCCCATCACCCAAAGAGGCTCCTAAAGCAGATTTTGTGCTGAAATAACTCTATGTGCTAGCAACCGGCGCTGCAGATAACATTTCACGTATATTAAGGCTTTAATAGCGGCAACATATCAGGTATAAGAAGACAGTCTGCATTCGCTCTCTTTTGTGTGCTGGTTGTCGTACTCTGCTTCTGTTCTTGTTAGTCTGACTCTTTAATAATAGCAGGAAAGCTCAAATAAATGTAAAAGAAAACAGAGCATAGAGGACATAGCTCATTAAGCACAGCGCCACGGCGCTACACGGCAGGGCCCCACCGTTCTGTGTCAGTTTAGTGGAGCAGAGGTAAGACGTGATCCAGAAGGACTCCTTGGTGCTTTTCACAGCTTGATTGTTTCCTGGGAGATTTCCTTTGGAGAATGGCAGCTTGAGGTAGCGTACGGGGTCATGAAGGTTAGCACTGTCTTCACACTGAGAGAGGGAGGGAGAGAGGGAGGGAGGGAGGGGGAGAGGGAGAGAGAAAGTGAGAAAGAGAAGAGGAAGTGAGAGAGAGGTGGTGAGAGAGAGGGAAGGAGGGAGAGAGTGATAGAGAAATATATATACACATCATCAATATACTCTGATTAATATTACTAATTAATTCTACTACATTTTATTTTAATACTAGTGATTGTGGTCCTTGTGTAAATGCTGTAGTTGAGATTGGAATGTGTTTTTTTGTGTTAGTTTCACACTGCTTGTAGCTTTGGAAATATGTTTGTTATGTCACCCCATTTGAACTGAACTGAACTGAGTAGAAGAGAAAAAGAGAGAGAAAGAGTGAGGGCGAGAGAGGACAAAGGGACAGAGAGAGAAATGGCCATTTAAAATCCCATTCGAACAGAGTGACAAACCTATCAGTACTCTTACAGCACCATATCCTCGAAGCGGTATTTCTGTAGCCCGACACAGGGGAAATGATCTGAGACGGTCTTCAGAAAGAGTCAAACTATTTAACACCAGCTGCCCTCTCTCTCTCTTTCTCTGTTAACACCCAACCCCATTACTGGTAAAACGTTTTTGAGAACAAGAACTGAAATGTCCACCATATGAAACACTGCAGAGATCCTTTCTCTGTAAGAACAATGAATGTCCCGAAATCATCTCCGTGCTTTAGAAAATCAAATATAGCACAAATGCAAATATTTCAGTCATGACACTTGAAATACCTTTCAGCAGGTTTTGGTATTCAAACACCGCTATATTCCTGTGAACACTCTCCGGCTCTAAGCTTTCCCAGCACTGCTTCACAATACGCTGCCCTAGTTCCAAAGCGCAGAATTAGGTCAGACTAATTTAACCGATTTAAGCATTCCTCTGCTCCTTAAACTGCAACTCTGCTGTTATTTTTTATGCTTCTGCTTGACATACTGGACTCAGTCCGTCAATTAAAAGGCTTAGTCCCAGAATTATGCGTAATCCTCCAGAAGACTAAGAGGCTAACCTTGTGGGATGAACACGGTTTGGGGCTCCTAAATCACGACGGCACATAAAACACACCCCTGTAATGCAGGTATTGCCTTTTTAGTGTGAAAAGCGCTATTTTTCCACACCTTTTGGTGCAGTGCACTGCGGGCCTCCTGTGCTGGTATAACAGCAGCCCCAGGTACAGAGCCTACCTGCTGCTGTTTATCCTGTGGTATCTGGATCTGACACGGTAACTGTTACTGTGTGGAAGGAGATGTTTGGGGTGAACAGGAAGTGGTGAAAGGTGAACAGGAAGTGGACAGTGGAAATGCCTTATTAGGCTGTTAATTGAGGATAATTTCTTTGTCCGTACGGGCAGCAGTACTGATCACATGATAAGTATGTGAGTTTGGTATACTACGTTATGTGGTATATAACAGTATGATAACAGTATGTGATACAATGATAGCGGGATATACTACATTGTGGTAGTATGGTATATAACAGTGTGTGATAGTGTGATATCAGGGTATATTAGTGTGACAGTGTGGTATATAACAGCAGTGCTGTACCTTGTGCACGATGAGCTCGTGGGTGCCGTCGGGTAGCGTGGTATTTAACAGTGTGTGATAGCAGGGTATATTAGTGTGACAGTGTGGTATATAACAGCAGTGCTGTACCTTGTGCACGATGAGCTCGTGGGTGCCGTCGGGTAGCGTGGTATTTAACAGTGTGTGATAGCAGGGTATATTAGTGTGACAGTGTGGTATATAACAGCAGTGCTGTACCTTGTGCACGATGAGCTCGTGGGTGCCGTCGGGTAGAGTGGTATTTAACAGTGTGTGATAGCAGGGTATATCAGTGTGACAGTGTGGTATATAACAGCAGTGCTGTACCTTGTGCACGATGAGCTCGTGGGTGCCGTCGGGTAGAGTGGTATTTAACAGTGTGTGATAGCAGGGTATATCAGTGTGACAGTGTGGTATATAACAGCAGTGCTGTACCTTGTGCACGATGAGCTCGTGGGTGCCGTCGGGTAGAGTGGTATTTAACAGTGTGTGATAGCAGGGTATATTAGTGTGACAGTGTGGTATATAACAGCAGTGCTGTACCTTGTGCACGATGAGCTCGTGGGTGCCGTCGGGTAACGTGCGCCCGTCCTCCTGCATCAGAGGCGCAAAGGAAAAGCCAAAAAGCTTCTTCTCGCCCCTCTCTTTCGCTGAATGGAGACATGTCAGAAATTTAATAACCCCTCTCACCTCAATACACTGCAAAAAAAACTAATCTTAACAAGCATTTTAATCTCATATTTAGACTTTTAGAATTTTAATTCTTAATTCTGCCAGTGGGGTGAGATGTTTTTACTCATTTCAAGATTTGCCAGTGGGGTAAGATAAAAAACACGCACATTTTTTCCCACTTTTGAGAAAAAAAAAAAAAAGATTTCAAGTCTCATTACAAGACGAAAACACTTGTTAAGACTGCATTTTTTGCAGTGTACTGACATTACGGGACAGCAGCAGCAGCTATGACTCAAACTCAGAGCAGAAACCACTGAGACCCCCCCCCCCCCCACCTCCATCACCTCATTTTCACAGAAACCACCCGCCATGCTGTTTGCCGCTGCAGGTATCCATTAATATTTGGGTCTTTACATCAGCATCAGACGTATGCATTCAGAGCAGTGCGCGCCCAAATTACACAGCCATTACTGAAATACACCCCCCCCCCTCCCCAGCCCTCCCTGGGTTAAGAACACTACATTCCAACTGTCACTCATAATAAGAGACAACCACCCTCTGTGACACAAACAATACCTGCTCTGCATGTCTGAGTGAATACACACAGCATAGGAACAGGGAGAGGGAGAGGGAGAGGGAGAGGGAAAGAGAGGGTAGAAGAGAGAGAGGAGAGAAGGGGGGGGGGGGGGGTGGAGGGAGGGAGAGAGAGAGAGAGAGAGAGAGAGATGGAACGAGATAGTGCAGGGGAAATGAAGATAAAATAGACAAAGGGAGGGAGAGAGAAAGTGTGAGAGAGAAGGAAATAGGAAAAGATGGAATAATGGGGAGAGAGAGAAAAGAGAGAGAGAGTGAGAGAGAGAGAGAGAGAGTGAGAGAGAGAGAGAGAGAGAGAGAGAGAGAGAGAGAAAAAGAGAGAGAGATGTTGATTACTGGAGCAGTGGCGGAACTCGAAGCGAACGTGTGACCCTCGGAATGTGTCCACAGGGATGGGCAGCTTGATCTGCTCGGCCCACCTCGGGGTATTGTTGTGGTACAGCACAAAGGAGTGGAACTGGTCGCCCCCCGGCTCCCCAGACCCCACTGAGACATAGTTCTGCAAGAGGGGAGAGAGGTGGGTGCAGTTAGAGACGGGCCCCGGGAGGGAGGAGGCACATGAGCAGCACTGGAGAGGATAAGTACTGCTCTCACAGAAATGGAGCAAACAGCAATACACTGCAAACGTGTGGACATTTTGGAAGATAAAATGACAACATACTTCACCGCAATGTAATACATTTCAACGTCTTAAATCCGCAATAATACGTGTAACTTGAATGTCTTGTAAGTGCTTGAATGTATAGATGATATAAAAGCATATTTAAAGTATGTGAAATTTGCGTTAGATTAGGAATAACATCTGTGATGGACACCGAGATGATTTCTGTGACATGAGTATATTTTACCTTGAGAATCTGGCCGTCAGCGTCAAGCACGTACACCGCAATCTCCACGTTTCTGGCCACACTCTTCCCACCTTTCTCAAACTCCCCTCTTTCTAGGGTGATGTACAGATCGTTCCTCATTTCACCTGTTAGAGCAGAGAAAGAGAGAGAGAGAGAGAGGAGAGAGAAAGGAGGGAGGAAGAGAGAGCGAGAAAAGAGAGAGCAGAGAGAGAGAAAGGAGAGAGAAAGGAGGGAGGAAGAGAGAGAGGAGAGAGCAGAGAGAGGAGAGAAAGAGAGAGGAGAGAGAGAGGAGAGGAAAGAGAGAGCAGAGAGAGGAGAGGGAGGGAGAGAGAGAGAGAGAGAGGGAGAGAGAGAGAGAGAAAGAGATATGCCTCAATGGCTTAAAATTCATTGTTCATGCACAGTAATGCTGACCTGAACTGTGCATTAACAGCTCGTGTTGGTAGGTCAAACAGAGGAGTCCAAACATGTAAATAAATAATTATGCATCTACACACTGAATTAATGAATAAATTATTTTATTAATATGACCTACCAGAGATCCAGCTCACATCCCTATGGGATTGTAAGACATTGCATTATCACTGCACTGAGCTGCAGCTGCCATGTGCGTTTGATAATAATTATCTGTCTGGGCTGTCTGCACACTGTACACTGCACATTGCACACTGTACACTGTAAACAGCACATTGCACACTGTAAACAGCACACTGCACATTGCACACTGTAAACAGCACACTTTACACTGCACACTGCATACTGTAAACAGCACATTGCACACTGTAAACAGCACACTTTACACTGCACACTGTGCACTGCATACTCCACACAGCTCAGGGATCGTCCTGTGTGAGGTCATCCTCTCACCCAGTTCAGCCTGCTCACCTGCCATGTGCTGACAGAGCCACAGGCATTTAGAAAAGACGAATAGAACAATAGGGCCTTGTCCAGGAGCTCTCTGTTCCTGCAAATGGGTGGAGTTTATAATTCTGCAGATGGGTGGAGTTTAGCATTCTCCGATGTGCGGATAGGTGGAGGTTATATTTCTGCTGACAGGTGATAGTTATAGTTCTGCTGATTAGGGAGTAGGGTTTACTGTTCCTTAGAGATGGGCAGAGTTTATAGTTGGACTGATGGGTGGAGTTTAGAGTCCTGCTGATGGACAGAGGTTATAGTTCTGCTAACAGGTGGAGGTTATAGTTCTGTTGATGGGTAGTTTATTGCTCCTTAGAGATGGGCGGAGTTTATAGTTCAGTTGGGATGTGATGGGAGTCTGAGTTTCCCTTCTTTCATTGGTGAGCGAGTGATCTCTGTGAATAGGGCTCAGCCAGCACTCACAGGGAACACCTTTACAAACAGCAAGGAACAGCCATGAATCACACACAACTCCATTCACTTGTGAAGGCTACTGTTTCACATGCTAAAAATTTCCCATCTGACAACACGAAGAGGATGACGCTGCCTTTTTACAACAAGCACCTTCGCCGTGAATCGGAGGAAATGAGTGTATCAGCACACTGACATGGCAGGTTCTCCGGTCTGGAGAACGTGAGCCCGTTCACAGGAAAACAGGCCAGCTGTGCTTTATAAATAGAGTATGGAGAGGCAGCACAATTAAGGCACGCCACCATCTGCACAACAACACACAGGTTTTCTGTCTCAGCAAGCAGAGAGGCTAAGGGCTGTAACCAGGGACTCTCCATTCTAAAACCAAACGTTGTACAGACCCTGAGGGTGCAGCTAGAACCAACGGGCCAAAACCGGGCTTCGCTGTTGAAGCTCACTCCCTGGTCTTGTTGAGAATGTTGCTTGTGCGCTTGGCTCCAGTATAGGTCTTTCAGGCCCGTTTTTTCAATGCAAGTCAATGGTACCAAATGCGGTCAATATACAAAGTCAGAAAATCTTTCCCACAAGAACATGTAGCTTCAATCGGTGCCTTTCCTTCGTCTAATGTCTGCCCATGTGCCGATTCGTTAAGTTATTGTATCGTTTTATTTTACACTATATTTAATATTTTGGACCAATACAGTTTGCGGCACTTTCCTAGTTACTGCGCGTCACTAGTATCTCATAGTGGATGAACCGGACCCGGCTTGGACGTAATGACCATACAAGGGTCCTGCTGCTCCCTACTGCGCAGTCTCCGGCTCCAATTTCTGTACAACATGGCAGCGCTTCCGCAGCTTCAAAACGCTTTTCACAAGCCCATGGAAAGGCGATGGGTGACGTCACAGTCACTTTGTCCATATTCTTCTACAGTCTATGCTTAGAACCTGCGCTACAGAACAGGAGGGAACAAACGCAGGATACTATGTAGACACTATGACCATCCTGTGGAAACCCTTAATGGAGCCACGTCTACACTCTCAGAGGAAAGGGTTCCAAAAGGTTCCTCTGTATCTCCATAGAGGAACCCAATCTAGTTCAAGGATTGACCATTTTCTCGGGAAAAATGGTTCAATCTGGGAGCTTTCACACTTTTCACATCTATCATGGAGGATTCCATACAAAAGCTAAAAAGTGTTCCCCAAATAACGTTTTTCTGAGCATGTAGCGAACCTTTAGGCCATGACATGGGAGTACATCCTCCTTTTTAAACAGAACACAGATTTGGGAGGGCTGGTAGCTGACAGAAAACTACCTCCGAGAAATGTACCTGTGTGGGGAGGAGGCAGGTGAGGGACACACACACACTCACCTGGCATTATGACATCAGAGAAGCCCAGCTTCCTGGTGATGGACACACCGCGGGTGAACAGCACCATGTACTCCCTCCGAATCTGCTCTATATCCCCATGGAGCAGCTGGAGAGAAACTGCAAGGCCTGCAGAACAGACACACGCACACACACACACACACACACACACACACAGAACTACTGTCAGAAATACTGCACAGATGCTTGGATATGCTTGAAATTTAGTGAACAAAAAATACACATATACTGTATACCTGGTTATAAAAAGGTTTTACCATGCAAAGCTGAGAAACAACCTAGAACGCACGCACGCACGCACGCACGCACGCACGCACGCATGCACTCACGCACTTCTTTTCAGTTGTCCAACCTTAAACCAAACATTACACAGATCTTATGTCTTTCCTGCAGCACAGGAGTCCCTTCTCTGTAACCCGTCCCGGTGGGTTCATTGGGTTTGTTTGGCCTCGGCTGCCTGGCCCAAAGCACACAGCAGCGTCCCTCTGGCGCAGCATCCTGTACAGGTTCTTTCAGTGCAGATTAGCACTCGGGACGCCCCGCACACATTTCACCCCGAAAATCAACAAAGACAGCAGTCAAACGAGGAACAGGGAACCCTGGAAGAGGATTTTAACACCCTAAAAACATGGAAGAATTCAGGAATGAAGCTCCACAGTCACCGGGACTGGAATATTTCTCGCTGCTCGCGGACGAGCCCTTTGGTGTGGTTAACCACGCACTGCAGGGCCTCTCCACACAGTCAGCGCCGTTCATTACTATTCTGGACACTCGCTGCGCTGTAACTCACAAACCCCCCCCCCCATCCCCCTCACCCCCACCCCCGGGCTCTGCTGTTACACCACATCAGACCTCCGCTCGCTCCTTCTGGCTGTAATGCTGAATGAATAACCTCTCATTTTATTCCCCCTCTGGTCAAATCAGAACATCTTCCTTTACTTTACCTGAGTCATAAACCTTTCAGATGAATGAATGAGTCCCCCCCCCCCCCCCCCTCCCACCTCCTCCCACTTTCCCCGCTCATTAACACACAGCCGCCTGGCACATAAACAGCAGGTGAAACAGGCAGACTCCTAGTATTGCTAATGAAGATGCCCACACACAGACAGGAACACACCCCCCCCCCCCCCCCCCCCTCGCGTGTGGATTAATGCTCATTAATTCATCCCTTGATAACGTATGCACGAGTTACGCAACTCGCAATTAAACAGAAGTACCTCCCACCCACGGGACTGCTGAACACTGAGATTGACACAAACATGTCTGGTGCCGTCCTGAAGTGTCTGAACACATACGTTTAGCAGCAAACCCATGTGGATCATTTCAAAATTGACAGAAGCCTACTCTACAGACAAGAGATGCACGCCGTTGATGCTGATCCGCTCACTAATGAACAAACGCACGATGCGAGGAATGCTAAATATCTGCTCTCTCCGCGTCAAAAAGCCGCTGGTATGGACCCTCAACAAGCCAGCTATATTACAGAAAAATTATAACACAACTATAAAGTCTGGATTTGAAGTGCATGTACCTGTGTGCATTTTGCATGTCAGAGCTATAACCCTCTTTTGTTGACACTATGCGCCCCTCTCTCCTTCCTGAGATTGTTAAATAACCGATTTACTCTTACTGAGCTCAGAAGAATGATGCTTAAGAGGGTACTGTAAAAAGAGCCCTCATTTCTCAAAGCAAGCGGTGAGAACCCATCATGCACTCAATCCCGCCCAATCAATGAGGCTGCCTGACAGGTATTCAGCTGTGACGACCAGCATGCTCATTAAACAATATGTAATGGTTATGGGTCGGGATAGAGCCATTTAAAACAATTCAGTTACATAAATATCACAGAGTGTTCTCCTATCTGAGCATTTTATGGGCTTCGGGAGCTCTTTTAAACTCATACAATTTCCTTTATTTTCATTTCATTGAAACATGCATATTGGCGTAATTCACATCAAATATAAAATCTAACTCACTCACTCACTCACTCACTCACTCACTCACTCACTCACTCACTCACTCACTCACTCACTCACTCACTCACTCACTCACTCACTCACTCACTCACTCACTCACTCTTTAAACCTCCATTTGTGTGCATTCAATGACTCACTGTCCAGACAGATGTGGATTCACTCAATACTGAATTAATTATTATATCATTGAAAGCTTTATTTGTAAGCTGGTGTACTGACTACTGATGATACAGAGAGACACTGGTGTACAGAAACCGGGGCTATCTATCTAATCATGCACTGTAGCCTTATATCTGTTCTATTGTTTTTATCTTATTTCCTTTTATATTGTATTGTATCCTTTTAAATGTTCTTATTTGAATTCTTCTTTTAATGTATTTTAATTGTGCTGTCTTTTTTCATTATTCTGTGAAGCACTTTGAATTGCATTCAGTTGTATGAATATGTGCTATACAAATAAACTTGACATGACATAAAAAACCTGATTTAGGCGAACACAGAAAACTGATATAAGTAATCGTATTTGTGTGCTTGTAATCATATTTGTGTGCTTGTCGTGATCATATAGATCCAATAGAATAAAATTTCATCAGTTCCACCAGTGAGAGAGGTGTTTCTGTATGTGTGTGTGTGTGCGTGTGTGCGTATGCGTTTGTGTGAGCATGTGCTTGTGTGTGTGTGCATGTGTGTATATAAAGAGCAACAGAAGTAAGAGAAACTAAAAATATATAGTCAGTATGTGTGAACATGATTCTAATTTTAATGTTTCAGAGGTATCAGGGTCCTCTGCAGTCATACAGAACCTGTGTGTGTGTGTGTGTGTGTGTGTGTCTGAGTGTGTGTGTGTGTGTGTATGTGTGTGTGTGTGTGTGTGTGTGTGTGTGCATGTGTGTGTGCGTGTGTGTGTGTGTGTGCATGTGTGTGTGTGTGTGTGTGTGTGTGTGTGCATGTGTGTGTGTGTGTGTGTGTGTGTGTGTGTGTGTGTGTGTGCGTGTGCGTGTGTGCATAGGCGCTGGAAGTATGGGTGCTGAGGGTGCTGAGGGTGCAGCAGCACGACAACATATTAAATCTGTATGCAATACATTTACTAGGCTACCAAAGTTAGTATAAATACAGGGAAATAGTTCTGTATCAACTATACAAAACAACTTAAAATCTCCGTTACGTGATAGATTTGTCATTGTGATATTCAGCACCCTGAGTTCAAAACATCTTCCCACACCTATGGCTAAGAGAGGCTGGCATTTGATTAAAGATAGCGCCGTTATTTATATACCTTCAGAAAATGCTGAAATAAACACCATAAACTACACAGGTTGACCCGTCGTCTGTGTTTGAATGAGCCTTACCACACTCTTATATTTGATTCCTTTTCGGATTTTAACATTAATATTTGATATAGAATTTTTGTATTTCTATGTTTACACATATTTCTTAAAGAAACAAGTGAATAAATGCAAGCTGCATTCCTACCAGTGTTGGAGCCCGAGAGGTTGTATCTGGAGTTAATCTTCCGAATGATGTTCTCATGCACCTGGTACCATTCACTCTCTGTGTTACAGCTGCAATAAAAGAGAAGACAACACCTAAGGGTGTAAACTCACCAGGCCATGTGATATATAATCAAAGTTATAATTAAAGTGATATTTACACTTAAGGCTCGCATCATCATGCATGCCAGCACTATGACACAGGAAGAGAAAGAGCGGACATGCATGTCCTAAACAAACCCTCTCATCTCAGAGCCCATCTGGGTCAAGTCAATAGTCATTTACTGTTGCCCCCGACAACCAGTGCAGAGTATCAGCAATGCTCTTTGCACATCTAGTTCAAGCATGTGACACAGGGAGGTCACAGGGATGGAGACTGACTCATTGATAAAAACATACTGAATGAAGAGAGTTCAATGACTGCAGAGCTGAGGAAAGGCATGAGCACATGATTACATCTCAGCACACGTGTAGAAAGAACGGGACAGGACAATTTGACAATGTTTTTCCCATGTTGGGTGATCAGTGTAGGGATGTGCAGCGCTGTGGTCAATCAGTCAGTCAGTGTTTGTACCTGTATTTTATCTAATTGTGTAGTTAGTCAGTCTTGGTCCATAGGTTTGTAGAATGTGTACAGTGAGTGTGTAATGGGTTTGTAGAATGTGTACAGTGTGTAATGGGTTTGTAGAATGTGTACAGTGTGTAATGGGTTTGTAGAATGTGTACAGTGTGTAATGGGTTTGTAGAATGTGTACAGTGAGTGTGTAATGGGTTTGTAGAATGTGTACAGTGAGTGTGTAATGGGTTTGTAGAATGTGTACAGTGAGTGTGTAATGGGTTTGTAGAATGTGTACAGTGAGTGTGTAATGGGTTTGTAGAATGTGTACAGTGTGTAATGGGTTTGTAGAATGTGTACAGTGAGTGTGTAATGGGTTTGTAGAATGTGTACAGTGAGTGTGTAATTGGTTTGTAGAATGTATACAGTGTGTAATTGGTTTGTAGAATGTGTACAGTGAGTGTGTAATGGGTTTGTAGAATGTGTACAGTGAGTGTGTAATGGGTTTGTAGAATGTGTACAGTGAGTGTGTAATGGGTTTGTAGAATGTATACAGTGTGTAATTGGTTTGTAGAATGTATACAGTGTGTAATGGGTTTGTAGAATGTATACAGTGTGTAATGGGTTTGTAGAATGTGTACAGTGTGTAATGGGTTTGTAGAATGTATGCAGTGTGTCGTGGGTTTGTAGAATGTATACAGTGTGTAATGGGTTTGTAGAATGTGTACAGTGTGTAGTGGGTTTGTAGAATGTATACAGTGTGTAGTGGTTTTTGGGACTGGGTTCTTGTACAGACTCACGTGTACACCTTCAGCAGGTGGTCATCCTTGGAATCAGCAGTGAGGAGGTCAGCGATGCTGACCACAGCGCAACCGAAGGGACGTCTGTACTGAACGCTGCACGTGTTCTTCTTCTCCCCCGCCCCCATGCGCCCTGAAACACAACCACATTGTACCCTTAACTCTGACCGTATATTCACTGAAACACTACCACATTCTAACCTTACACATGACCGTATAAACCCTGAAACACAACCATATTCTAACCTTACAGCTGACCATATAAACCCTAAAACACAACCACATTCTAACCTTACACATGACCATATAAACCCTGAAACACTACCACATTCTAACCTTACACATGACCATATAAACCCTGAAACACTACCACATTCTAAACTTACACATGACCATATAAACCCTGAAACACTACCACATTCTAACCTTACACATGACCATATAAACCCTGACACACTACCACATTCTAACCTTACACATGACCATATGCACCCTGAAACACAACCACATTCTAATCTTGACCGTATAAATCCAAAAACACAGAACATTTTTAGGAACAGATAACCTATCAAATAAATATGATAGGTTATCGATAGGCAATAAAGGAAAACAAATTTAGCCAGAAATAAACATTCATATGGCAATCTTTCAGATCTTACCTATTCTTATAATGTGCACTACAATATATACGTCTTTTCTGAGATCACTGCTTCCCAAGTCCTAAAAAAAACAAAAAAACAAACATATTATTCAACTCTGATCATTGCTTTTTGCACAAAACATACTACATAGTGAATGTGATGTCTATACAAAATGTGTTTGTAAAAATAGCGGGCTACAAATCAGCCATGGAAATACACTGATTAGCCACAACATTAAAACCACTGACAGGTGAAGTGAATAACATTGATTATCTTGTTGTTATTTTGGTTCTGTACTCTAGCACTTTGAGTTTGAAAGGATACAATGACACTGAGGTTGAAGTGCAGACTAGAGGTTGAAGGGAGGGACTAGATTTAGCTGTAAATCCACCCACCAATTCCCATAGAGATTCATTCAAATGCAGAGGTTATAGTATCGCTTGTAGGTGTACCAAAAAATAAGATATCAAGAGTCTTTTGATATTGTTGGGTCGCAGACATCAGGAAGTCATGGCATGCTATGACTACGTACAAAAGGTTCTATCATTTCTAAACAGTTAATCCGATATGGATGAAAATACCCTAAAATGAAAGCTGACAGTCTGCACTTCAACCTCAGTGTCATTGTATCCTTTCAGTACAGAACCAAAATAACAACGAGATAATCAATGTTATTCACGTCACCTGTCAGTGGTTTTAATGTTGTGGCTGATCGGTGTATATACAGCCACAACATCCGTATAAAATCACAATTAACCACATTCTCAAAATTAAAATGCAAACAGGGATTTGAAAGAAGGCATAACGATACACAGGGCGGGAGATGGATGAAGGGAGAGAGAGAGAGTTCCCTCAATGAATGAGGACAGCAGAATGCATGTATTCTCACCAGCAGCTGAATACTCACTATAAAAAGGGTACACTGCCTCTCGGTCTTCTCTGGTGATTTGGGCACTCCTTGTTTATTGAGTCGCACAAAGAACCTTTCACTGCACAGACAAGAGAGAAATATGAAGAGCAATGGACCGAGGACACTCACTCACTCACTCACTCACTCACTCACTCACTCACAATCATAACATAGCCTATATAATTACAGTTTGATTTCAGAAAAACAATATAAAACTGAGCTGGCCGCACTAGTTCCCTGGGGCTGCTAGGTGGCTCATCCTGTTAAGGCCCTATTGCAAATCCAGACTGTGCCAGTGTGTGGATTAGCTCCATGGACTGCTATCAAATCCAGACACTGCCAGTGTGTGCATGGGCACCATGATTTGAACTGAATTAAGTTAATTTAGAGGAGTTTCTCCAGCTGCTGCAGCACTCAGATCAGTCCCCTGTAATCCCCTGTGAGAGGGAGAGAGATGAGTCTCGACAAGCTTGCACTCCTGGGCTGAACACAGCACGAGATAAACCAACAGCAGCAGGACTTCAGTGGAGAAACACACACATACACACACACACAAATGAGCTCATCCACATTACGCACACGCGCACACCCACACCCACACCCACACACACACACGCGCACGCACACACAAACACACAGTCTGGCGATAAGAGCGGGGAAAAAAACTGAAAAAGAACAAGAACCACAAATCAAAGCACAGTGTGCAAAACTACTACTGCACCCCACCAACAAAAAGTGACAAGGCTGGGATCAGATGAGCGACTGCAGCGAAGAGCCCATTCCTGCAGCATCCCGTCCAATTACAGCACAGGGAGGACAGGAGTGAAGCGCCTTCATCAGTCACATATTACTCCTCCTGTTAGTCTTCTTTCTCTGCGCAGGGAAGCTGTCTCTTTCACTGCCAGCTAGAGTATTGACCCCGACTTCCTGTTGATTGACTTTAAAGAGAGGCCAGGTGGTAGAAAGGTGTGAGAATTGGATTTCTGGCTCCTTTGCTTTAAGTGGATTTAGTTTATTGAAAATTCAGCAGCTGCCAGGCTTGGGGGGGGGTGTCACATCCTTTTTGTTCAGAGGTGAGAAAGGGTTCAGCACCCAGTCGCCATTATCAAATGCTCGACCTGATCATTGTCAATCAAACCCTCTACCTGATCACTGTCAATCAAACCCTCTACCTGACCACTGTCAATCAAACCCTCTACCTGACCACTGTCAATCAAATCCACTCCCTGATCACTGCCAATCAAACCCTCTACCTGATCACTGTCAATCAAACCCTCTACCTGACCACCGTCAATCAAACCCTCTACCTGACGACTGTCAATCAAACCCTCTACCTGACGACTGTCAATCAAACCCACTACCTGACCACTGTCAATCAAACCCACTACCTGATCACTGTCAATCAAACCCACTACCTGATCACTGGCAATCAAACCCTCTACCTGACGACTGTCAATCAAACCCACTACCTGATCACTGGCAATCAAACCCACTACCTGATCACTGGCAATCAAACCCACTACCTGATCACTGTCAATCAAACCCGCTGCCTCATCACTGTCAATCAAACCCACTCCCGGATCACTGTCAATCAAATTGAACACCTCATCACTGTGACTCATATCTAGCACCCATTTTCTCTCACTCAAAACTAACGCCCGACTGCTGTCACTCAAATCCAGCATCAGCTTGCTGTCATATTGAGCCACTGTCACTCAAATATTAGTACAGAACAGAAGAATTATAGTGAGCAGTTTCACAGAAACAGAGTGAATAAATATCAGACAAAATGTCTACATTATTATTATTATAAAACTTAATCTGTTAATGTTTGCTGATCCGAGGCACAAATGATGATACAGGCCTATGTGGACGAAATGGCAGTGCATGTAGGGTTGTACGAATAAAATTATGCTTCATTGATATTCAAATCAGTGTTTATCAGAATTTCTGGGATTTCATTTTGGCAAGCAATGAACAACAAATTGCATCATTAACATATCATTAAGTGCAGCTATTTATTTAAGTACTGTACCAAATGCCAACATAGAAAACATTCAAACATCAGTTTGAACAGCTGCAGTTTACAAATTTCACCCGCAATAGAGGTCTAATTACCTGAGCCACAAAGGGACCATCTATTTAAATTGGCAGAAAATGGATTCCATTATCATGGGCTGAAATGTGTGAACAAACAAGAAGTAGACCCCACTTGTATCAGCAACACGTTTTAACGAGCCTGGCTCAAACTGTCCACAGGAAATAAAAAATAAAAAAACACTGGTGTGCCATTGGCTGACTGGGTCTAAGCTGGGCCTGATTTGATGGTGAACCACAGCTAAATAAACACATCAAACACATCCTCTCATAGAGACGTGAAATGTGTTGGTAACAAAGACGTAGCTACCTGTGAAACCGCTGTATTGCTGCTATAGACACAGGCAGCTTTCACAGAAGGTGTGAATAAGCGTACACACACTGGCTCATTATAATCACTTTAGCCACGCTCGGCACACATGTTGCGCCGTCAGAATAGCAAAGGCCTTTGTTGCAGTTGTGTGTTTTAACCTGTCCTCCACGTCAGATGAAGCGCCTGCAATGTATTTTATCAGTTTAGTTCAGTTCAATTCCATTCAATTTCATTTGAACAGCACTTTTTTACAAAGAACAGGGTCACACAACAACTTCAAAGAGATCCAGGCCTTAATGTTATGAATATGGATGGAATGTGGCACTGATGAAGGCCCAGGAAAGCGTCCACATCCCTGCCCTTTGTGTGAGTCACACATTATATAAATATCTGCCTTTTTAAAAGTGCTTGAAAACTATGCAGAGTGAGGGCTCTCCCATTCGAGTGCAGAAATGACAGCAATAACAGCCTCTCATTCATTGAGATCCTGTTACTGTCACTCACTCTCAGAAACTGGGAGATGTCCTTGTGGCCAAAGAACACAACTCTAGTCATAAAACACATGCATTTTTCCAGAGCGGAATGACAAGCTACACGCAAAAATCATGTTAGCTACAAATTACATTTCCATATGAATTCCTCATCATGATATAAACCAATTTAATGCTTGTACAGAGGAGATAGGTAACAGCTTGTGGAACATAAAGTAATGCAAATTTTAATCAATTGAAGAGCGTTGCTAAGTAACCGATTTCATAACCACAGAAAAATTAAAAAAAAATGCACTCCTCCTCAAAACACCATCACAACTCCAAGAACTAGTTCAGAGGAACTGCACATTCCTTGAAACCAATGTGGTGTACTAGAGAGGCATTTGCTAGACTATGTGCACACACAGAGTGACTTTAAGGGTTTCTTCTCCTGACTTATTTTTCCATAGAGTTCAATAGGAAAATCTTTCAGGAGAAACAACCCTAAAAGTGATCCATCCATATCTACTGCATATCTGGCAGCAGAGCGATGGTTTGAGGCTCGTTTTGATACCTCAGACCCTTGATGACTTACAGCCATTTTACCAACCATGTATTCCATACTGTTCCAGCATAATTTAGAGGTAAATCTAGCCCCACCCCCCAATTCCCATAGAGACCCATTCAAATGCAGAGACGTTATAGTATTGCTTGTAGAGTACCAAAAAATAAGATATCAAGAGATGTTTTATGTTGTTGGGTCACAGACATCAGGAAGTCATTGCATGCAAAGGATATGTGACCAAATATAAAAAATGATTACTTTATTCTACCCTGCTCAAAAAAATTAAGGAAACACTTAATTATCACAGTATAACACCAAGTCAATGTCGCATGTGCTCAGTGTGAACCTGCCCTCATCTATGAAGAGAACGGGGCGCCAATGGCGAACCTGCCAATTCTGGTGTTCTCTGGCAAATTCCAATCAAGCTGCATGGCGCTGGGTTGTGAGCACAGGTCCCACTACAGGACGTCGGGCCCTCATGCCACCCTCATCTGACAGTTTGGTCAGAAACATGCACATGAGTAGCCCGCTGGAGGTCATTTTGTAGGGCTCTGGCAGTGCTCCTCCTGTTCCTCCTCGCACAAAAGAGCAGAAACCGGTCCTGCCGCTGGGTTGTTGCCCTTCTACGGCCCTGTCCAGCTCTCCTCGTGTAATGGCCCGTCTCAGTCAGGAAGGATAAGGAGAGAGAAATGGTCTGTGGCCACCACCTGCAAAACCATTTCCTTTTTGGGGGTTGTCTTGCTGCTGCCTCTCCTGTCCATCTGTTGTCACTTTCATTTGCACCAAAGCAGGTGAAACTGATTCACAATCGTTTACGCTTCCTAACTGGACAGATCGATATCCCAGTTTAATTGACTTGGTGTTATACTGTGTTGATTAAGTGTTCCCTTAATTTATTTGAACAGTGTATATATAAATGCAAGAGTGCCAATAATTGTGGCACACGTGGTTTTGTTAAAAATTATTATTTCTTGAGAGATTTTTTTTTCCTCATAATAAATTTACTTCAATTAAAGGTTGGATCTTTCTCATTTTTTCAGAGTGAGATTAAGCTAATTCACCAAACGGTGCATTTTTTATAACCCTTTTTACTCCTCTTTACCAGGGGTGGCAATAATAGTGGAGGGCACTGTATATGGACTGCAAAGTATACTGCAATGTCGGAAAGCAGCAAGAATGTCTATTTCCCCGCTGAAGTCTTGCACGTATCTTGATAATGCATATATTTGACTTAAATGCATTATACTAATTATACTTTATATTACATTATACTAATGGAATATAATGCATTATTGCAAGCGATCAGGGACATGAATACCTGAGTGGGCAGTTCTCCCTGCTGTCATAGATATACCTGAGTGGGCAGTTCTCCCGGCTGTCATAGATATACCTGAGTGGGCAGTTCTCCTGGCTGTCATAGATATACCTGAGTGGGCAGTTCTCCCTGCTGTCATAGATATACCTGAGTGGCCAGTTCTCCCTGCAGTCATAGATATACCTGAGTGGGCCGTTCTCCCTGCTGTCATAGATATACCGGAGTGGGCAGTTCTCCCTGCTGTCATAGATACACCTGAGTGGGCAGTTCTCCCTGCTGTCATAGATATACCTGAGTGGGTAGTTCTCCCAGCTGTCATAGATATACCTGAGTGGGCAGTTCTCCCTGCTGTCATAGATATACCTGAGTGGGCAGTTCTCCCTGCTGTCATAGATATACCTGAGTGGGCAGTTCTCCGGGCTGTCATAGATATACCTGAGTGGGCAGTTCTCCCGGCTGTCATAGATATACCTGAGTGGGCAGTTCTCCCGGCTGTCATAGATGAAGAAGTACACCTCCAGCTCCTCCCCCAGGTTCGAGCTCATCAGGCTCTTCATCTGGAGGAACAGGTGATGTGTGCTGACAGGTAACGGAGTCTCTTTTTTTCCATGGCGATGTTCCATCTGCACAGACACGCACACACACACACACAAAACCACTTACAACTTCCGACAAACACAATTTACATTGCTCATTTGACCTGTCTGGATAAGGAAGGAATAAAATATGCAGGTTTAATTTGAGTAACAGCAGGTTTCCAGTAACAGTCACTTACGGCAGCGCTTGGCCCAGATACACACGCACAGCACACAACATTCAGGAGAGGGTCAGAGAAGCCAAATCTCCCAGGAAAATGAAGGGCCCTTGAGACATGCTTCATCTTCCATTTCACCACCCACTCACACACCCTCCATCTTCAGCAACAGCTCTCCCTGTCCAACCCTGTACAGCAAATGCCTCATGCAGCAACTGAGCATTCACAAGCAGGCAGCCCAGGACCCCGCCCGCCCCGGATGGCAGGCAGTGGCCTGCAGGAATGTGATGCAGCTTTTTTTGAATGTTTGGGAGGGGAGGGGATGGGTGGGGTGGGAGTAGTGGAGGGCAGGGGGCACTCAGGGTTATTTTTCCAACAGCTTGTGGCTAACATTGTATCAAAGCTGCTCTAACTACAGATGGGGGGGGGGGGGTGACCTCTAACCTTAACAGAGAGATAGATTAAACACATTTAGAACTATCATCACCTTTTCATTAGCTCTTCATTTGAATTCTCCACCTTTTCACTTTTGGTATATATCTGTTTTTCTTTTCGCCATTTCCAACACTTTCCCTTCTCTTGGTGAGGAGGTCAAACAAAGGTCGCTGAGGATTGACAGCCAATCAGCTTTACCGGTTCCCCTGGTGGTTTGCCCTTTGGACCCCCACTTATCTCTTCATAAACAGACTCACAGGGCAAGAGATTTTCATTCGCTGGGTGTGGAACTAAAGCCGGAGAGTCCGAGCGAATCGGAAAATAATAAACAGGTATCTATCAGTCTCTAACCCACACGGCTGTGGGGGCGGCTGTGGCTCAAGAGGTAGAGCGGGTCGTCCGCTGATCACAGGGTCGGCGGTTCGATCCCCGGCTCCTCCTGTCCACATGTCGAAGTGTCCTTGGGCAAGACACTGAACCCCAAATTGCTCCCAAACAAGCTTGATAGGTATGACAAACAGTTGCGCTATTATTACCAGGCGTCTGCACTGTAAAAGGATGCTCATTAGTGGTGATGCAATTTGACTGTGTCAGGGGTGCTGTGTCAGTCAAACTACTTGGGATTACACTTCTTTACTGAAACACATAGCTGTTCTGTTGGGGCTTTCTGTGTTTGAGCAAGTATTTAAAAAAAAGTAAATATATGAGCCATATGATTTTGGTGTAATTATTTCTCTTCATTGCATAAAAAAGCGTGCATGACGTTCAGCTCTTTTCCCACCAGTTTAAGGTTTCCTGGAGCTCTTAATCTCAGACCCCATGTAAGTGCAGCGTGCGCGCGTCGTTCTGTGTTGTAATTATTTAAGGTGAAACGAT
>CM040403.1:11455853-11493353 GCA_022702515.1 Ilyophis sp. 1 JC-2022 | reverse complement strand
GAATTTTTTATAACCCTTTTTACTCATCTTTACCAGGGGTGCCAATAATTATAAGAAGCATGTGTAAACTGTTACGTTCACACAAGAGTAAATGACACTTATTTACCAGAGATCTTTTTTTCATAGGGACTTACAATATATGAGAAACAGATGAAGGACAACAAACTAAAATGCTAATTATTGGTCAAATCCTCAAAAAATGGACCAAACAGAACATTGTGGCCTTTACTGCATAATATTCACAGAAAAAAGTTAGAAACAGGTACTTGTTTGTATTTTTATTCAGTTTTTCTGTTTATTTCCAAATATCCCCTGTTAAAATGTTAGTATAGGACTGTTAGTATAGCAATTAATAAATATAATTGGAAGGTGCTTTGTGACATTTTATTGGACAGCAAGTGCAACTCCATGCTTTGGCTATGAACAGAAAAAGCAAGCATGTTGTACCACAACAAATACACTGGTTTGCCAGCCCTCACCCAAATTAGGAAATGCATGCGCACGCACTCTAAGAATTAAACATGACCGCATTGTGGAAACAGGAAAGCTCTCTGGCTGCCATCAGGAAACTGGCGTCAGACTCCAATCTCTACAAGTTCCTGGCCTGAGAGAATGGCAGCCATCTTTCCAACAGACGGCATCTTTAGGAGTAGCTAGAGAAGGCACTTCATGGTTTTATGGGTTCATTCCCACACAGCGTAAACAGGAGCGCGGGAACACGAGGCACAGTTCCCAAATAAACGCATCGGACGTAATAAAACAGCAGCGTGTGGTTTAAGAGCAGCCTGCCACCCGGGCCCTGGAGGCACTAACTACAGATGTACTGCACCACAATTCCCATGATCCTTTGCTGCACTTCTGAAGAATGAGTGTGGATTCAGAAGGCAAGAAAACGGATGTTTTTAAATGTATAACATTGAGAGTGTTGCGAGTGTGTATGCTTTGTTGCTGCTGTTTAGTAAGTGGATGTTACCTTCACATTTCTCCAGAATCTGCACTGTTTCCCCAATCTCCAGCGCCAGGCCATGCTGAAGTGTCCCTCGAAAACTCGCCAGCACTGAAAAACAAAGAAACACTCCAATTTTTACTGACTACCCGCGCATGCCATTATTTACTATGAGGAAAAATTTATGACCCCTATTTTTCATACCAATTTTGAATGTTCTATTGTTATTGTCGTCCTGTGTCATCGCTTGGAAATTATGTTTTAAACTCACTGCATGAGTACTGTTCTGTGTAGCCCATCAGCCATTCTGAGAAGCATAAAATTGCAGGAAAAGACACTATGGGGACCCACCCACCTCTCACCACCATCTGTAAAATCCGAACCCACCTCGACCCTCTCCAGAGTCCAATACCAGTGGACAAAAAACTGCTTCCACAGCCTGAAATAAACATAGCGATTTCTATCTGATGAATGCTAAAATTATTCTTGATGATTATTGAAATCTTTTTACCATGCAAAGAACCTGATGATCCACCCCACAGCTGCTGTCTGTCTGAGAACAGAAGTGGCACTCATCCAAAGATGCTGGCAGTGGGAAGGTGTCGGCTCAAAGGGGAATTCATTCAATTTTCCTCTCATGAAGAAAGGTCCTCAGAAACACTACGCTTGGACGGACACAAACTCTAACATACACGTGCACATACACACACACACACACACACACACACACACACATGCGTGCACACACACACACACACACACACACACAAACACACATGCATGCACACGCACGCACACACACACATATGCGTGCACACGCACACATACAAATACACATGCGTGCACACATACAAATACACATGCACATGCACACATACACACGCACACACACTCCTGTATGTAGCTGGAGGGAATCCTGTTTCCACTGATCACCCCCAGACTGCCAGCATTGATCCAAAATGGCAGATGCATGTTTACTGTTCCTGACGCTTCACACAAGGAAAGGAGATGATGCACTTATACTTACATAAAGGAAGTGGGGAAAAGTATTTAAAATTCAGCTTCCAGGGCCTGAGGACTGAAGATAAAGACCCCTATGGTGGGATTTGCGATGCCCTCATAAATTGAGGCTGTCAGTCTAATCTTGCTCTCAGGGAAGAAGAGCCCAGCAAAACAGCCAGGCGCTGCCACTATAACGCAGGTATAGGTGAGGATACACAGTGTTATCCTGGCATGCAGTATGAGCTTATAAATCGGTTAGCATCTCAGCGCTGCTAACAGGATCCCTTCTCAAAAGGAGTATCTCTCCTTGCTTGACAGTCAGAAGAAAAAAAATAAAAATAGATCACACACACACACACTCACTTGATAGCTCCATTACATATAAACCTATTTAAATTCTATGGTTGCAACTCACACAGCCTTCAGAGGGCAGCAGTGCTGGCATGAAGTGAACTCTGACCTTTCTGCTCTGCTTCCTATCAAATCAGTCCAGCGGCTGAAGAGCTCTGGCATCAAGCGGAGTGCGTTCGTAGAGCCTCGCTCGCACACGCTGTGGGAAGCCGCTCGTGAGGATTACTCTTTGGGAGTTCTCTCGCATTGCGACTGAGCAGCGGTGCTTTAGCTGGGTCCCCATAAGCTTCTTACCGGCCGGGACATGACTCAGGCCTTTCCTCGAAGAAGTGAGACGAGGCAGTCATGTGACACGCTGACAGCAGAGCTCGTTTTCCGGGATTTATCTAAAGACAACTCATGCCAGGCCTTAGCTCAAAAAGCGGACTTTCGGGATTAGGATTATCACGATTATCATTATAACGGGCCTGTTCTCTGGTTTGCATGGTGCGTCAATAAAACGATTATCAAATATCTGGCTGATTAGCTGAGTGAGATCTTTTGTTCTGTCGAAATACAAAACAGTGGCAGATCTTCAGGCAGTTATGAAAAGGCTATGTGACAAGTTGAAAAAAGCATACTACCAACAAACCCATTAAAAATAATATTGGTCTACTTAGCTGAGGGTCCTGGAGACTTAACTTACTTCAAACTCAATTGCTTATTACATTTACGCAAATAAACACAACAATGAATCATGCTCTGCCTTTGTGTTTTGCAGTGGTTGGGACAAATAAATAAACCTAGGGCAGTTATTTCAGTTCTTCAGAAAAAGGTTGTTCTGTTTGGATAAAGTGCTCTTAACCTCATTGAAGGCAGTCAACCCCGCGCCCTCATTTTGTACCAACAGCCAATCACACCGGCAGTGTGGCAAAATGATACATTATTCATAACCTCATAAATATTGAAATTCATAGCCGTTGATGGGAGGCTGGTTGACCCTGCTGCCAAACAGATATATGAATTATTTATCGAGAAGAGAGTGTTATGGAGTCATACTCCACACATTCCAGAATGTACAAAGGCTTATTAATTATGAAGGAACAGGGAATACTTGCTGTGGGTTGAGAAAGTGAAGTTTAGAGACAATAAATTAGATGTAAGTGACCCTGGATGTGGAGTCTCTCGACCTTACTATTTTAGCAAACGCTTCCTGAGTAACGGCCTCACTCTAGAGTATAAACTACAGACACTCGCAATGCATTTAAGCTTAAGGGGGTAAGTTTACATTTCCATACTCGCTTCAACAAGCCGTGATATACTGTATACAGCACTTACGACGGCAGAGAAGCAGGTTTTTTTGAAAGTTTGTTCTATTTTTGCCTTCACAGCAATCACTTCAGAGTGCAATGGGGCCCTATGGTACACGCACACAGCTGGATACAGTAAGCCATTTACATAAAAGCCCAGTTTCCAGGTCTGCATTGCGGCCGAAAATACAATGCCATCCATACTGGAAACAGTGTGGGCGGGCGGTTCTTGTTGCCATGGACGCTCATGTTTTTTTTTTTTTTTTTTTTTTTTTAATGGTTTAATATTTAAATTCTAAATACAAGATTAAAATACTTATTTTTTGTATTTTGCAGTGCAAGACGTGTGGGGGGGGGGGGCAGCTACCTCACCAACCCCCACTCAAAACGAAGACTCCCCAACACGCTTCCATCACACGCATAATCCCACAGCCCACAGGAAGTGGGATGAACACAGGTGATTACGGTTCACGGCATAATCTCATTTCCACTCTGGGACCGCGGCCAGGCGTTAACGGGACCGCCTCTCTGCCTCTCTGAACTCCCGCTAGGCGTGAGTGTGAGGCGCAAGTCTGGCCCTGTCCTAAAGTTAACACCAATTAGCACTCGTCAAACCACAGCTCCTCCTCCTGGGAACGCTAATTACTCAGCACTCATATAAATATTGGCATAATGGAATAAGGTCTTTGAGGAATGGCACATCACGTCTCAGCCTGTGTCTATTCAGCCTGTTTTGTAATTAGTTTTTATACACTGTGTGCACATAATTAAAACCAGCCTAAAACCAGTCAATTTCAGCATTACTCAGAATGTCCTATGTTATGAAAAACCTAAATAAATAGCATACACGAGGAAATATGTCCTGTATGTGGGCCCATCGAATATCTGAACCTATTATGTCCAAATATCAAAGCACAGTATCCGCTCTTCAGACGAAAATTAATAAAACATTATGCAACCGTAAAATATTACCCAAATGAAAATGTGGCCACTCAAACATAGCATTGAGTCATCAGTACTTATAATGCACAGACGTAGGTCTGTAAGACGTACAAGAGACGTGTAACATGCACCAGGTGTGTGAAGAGTTCTGTTGTGCTGTGACGGGAATCTGTTCTGAAGGACTGATTTAGATTTAGACAGAAGCGCAATGTATCCCCCACACGCGCGCGCGCGCGCACACACACACACACACACACACACACAGACACACACACACAGATATGAATCAGCAGGCTGGCCACCTGTCTGACGATCTCCAGTGGAGATAAACCAATCTGTGACTCCTTCACGGCATGCATCACTCCACTCACGATTCAGAACGGTGTACAGAAACTCAGCTCTGGGTCACCCACCTCCTTCCATAGTGCCCTGTGCCTGTATCTGTAGCTCAGCTGTGCTGTGCATAAGCTGTGCTCTGCCTTTGAGCTGTGCTGTGCATAAGCTGTGCTCTGCTTTTGAGCAGTGCTGTGTGCATAAGCCGTGCCCTGTCTTTGAGCTGTGCTGTGTGCATAAGCTGTGCCCTGTCTTTGAGCTGTGCTGTGTGCATAAGCTGTGCCCTGTCTTTGAGCTGTGCTGTGCATAAGCTGTGCTCTGCCTTTGAGCTGTGCTGTGCATAAGCTGTGCCCTGTCTTTGAGCTGTGCTGTGCATAAGCTGTGCTCTGCCTTTGAGCTGTGCTGTGCATAAGCTGTGCCCTGTCTTTGAGCTGTGCTGTGCATAAGCTGTGCCCTGCCTTTGAGCTGTGCTGTGCATAAGTGTGAGAAGAGCTTTGTTCAGACTCCAGATTGAAAGCATAGCGCCTCACTCATCATTAATCAGTCGGTTCTGTTTTCTGCTTTGAATATGGTTGGGTTCACTCTGCTGTTGTACAATTTTAGCACTTGCGAATGCGTGTGAGCAGGAGTGATGGTAGCCGGCTAGTCAGAGATACGTGCCACTATTTCCACAGTCCCACTGCTGCTTTCCAGGGAATAAGCAGCGATCTTCCTGAGAGCGTCTATCAGCGCCGAGAGGAAGATGCAGCTTGCAGACGGCGCTTTGCCATCCGTCACCCGTATCGTTCAGGAGTACGGCCTCGCTGCACTCGAGCCAGGCAGAGCTCTGTGAGACGGGAACTTCTGGTGGCTTTACACATATATCATCATATATTAGCATACATGTATTATTCTCACAAGAATGTGACATTTATTTATGTATGTTAGTATTATATACACTTATTTATATGTGTTTATATATTTCAGACCTGCCATACAATATGTGCAATATGTACCATCTCACACAGTACATTACATATGAATACTGAGGTACAAAAGTGCATTCAGTGCTGTGACCCCACATCTTAATAGACAGGAGCAGAGGTCTGTTTGGACGCACTTTAAACACACAGCACACACATTCACGCCGTACGCGGGATCACTCGCACGCTGCTGATGAAGCAGGCAGCTGAGGTTGGGATTAAAGCTGAATATGGGTCAGCCACTGAAAGCTGGCCACGGAGTCCACCTCATTTCCAGCTTTAATCTGAGCCTCTCTCTGACTGTCCCGTTTCACCTCCCCTGCTCCTCGCTCGTGCGCGTCCCCCTCCGCACCTCAAACAGCTAATCCCGCTGCCCCGAGGAGTTTCCCAATTACTGTCACCGGAGTTTACAGGATAGAAGCTGGCAGGACGCTCTCTAGCTGCAGGAATGCAGGGACGGGCTCTGTACTCACTTACAGTCTGTGGCTCTTGCACCTTATTAGCAACTGAAATACGCATCTGTGAAACAGATACACACACGCGCACACATACACACAGACACACACATGCACATAAACACACACACAGACACATACACACACACACAGACACATAAACAAACACACACACACACACACACACAGACATAGACTCATGTACACACACACACGCACGCACGCATGCACACACACATCTATATGCACACATACACACACAGAGACATAGACTCATGTACACACACACACACACACACACACACACACACAGACATAGATAGACTCATGTACACACACACACGCACGCACGCATGCACACACACATCTATATGCACACATACACACACACAGAGACATAGACTCATGTACACACACACACACACACACAGACATAGATAGACTCATGTACACACACACACGCACGCACGCATGCACACACACATCTATATGCACACATACACACTATAAACACATATAAACAGGTAATGCATGTGCATATATGCATCTTTCACAAATATACAGTGTATGAGGCAGATGGAATTTAAAAAACGTTGAAGCTCAAAAGAGGGAAATGTTCATTTGCAGCCGTTTGAAATGTGCAGGGCCTATCATTAAGTGCACAAGCACATGGATTGTGCAGAGCTGCTATTACTCACAGAAAGCACCAGCGCTGAAAAGAGCCCTATCCTGGAGATCTGGAGCAGCTTCCTCACGCTTGTGTACACAGAGGATTTACTGGAGGAAATTCTCACAGTGTTAATGAAAGGAACGCTTCTGGGAGACCCAGCTCCTCAGTGCTATAAAAAGAGCTACAACGCCAGGAGTAACCCTGAAACACACACAGGAGCGATTACCAGCGGTCCAAGTGTATTTGTATTTATATTCCCCTACAAGCTTTTAGGACCAGGCAGCCAACTTTTTCTTTTTTTTACCACCAACTGCAGAGTTGGGTACCTCAAGGGTCTTTCTCTCTCCCTTTGCAGTGGTGCCTGTCTCTCTCGCTCTTTCTCTCTCTCTCTCTCCCTCAAGAGCGTGCCTGTTTCTCTCTTTCTCTCTCTCTCACTCTCTCTGCAGTGGTGCCTGTCTCTCTCGCTCTCTCTCTCTCTCTCTCTCTCTCTCACTCTCTCTGCAGTGGTGCCTGTCTCTCTCGCTCTGTCTCACTCTCTCTCTCTCTAGAGCGTGCCTGTTTTTCTCTTTCTCTCTCTCTCACTCTCTCTCTCTCTGCAGTGGTGCCTGTCTCTCTCACCCTCTCTCTCTCTCTCTCTCTAGAGCGTGCCTGTTTCTCTCTCTCTATTTTTCTCGCTCTCAACTCAATTAAATGAAATTCAATTCAATTCAATATGCTTTATTGGCATGACAAAATGTTTTGCCAAAGCTTGTTGATGACAAAAAAGAACATGTCAACATGAAAAAAAAATTATAATAACAATGATAATACATTTGAATAATATATATACAGTAACACAAACAAGTGTGTGTGTGTGTGTGTGTGTGTGTGTGTGTGTGTGTGTGTGTGTGTGTGTGTATGTGTGTGTGTGTGTTTGTGTGTGCATATCAGTAAATGGTTGTGTCCCATCACTCACTGTCCCTCAGACTGTGGCAGGCAGCGATGAACTGTTCTGCAAGTGTAGAGCACTCCGCTCTCTCCCCCAGTAGTATTTCTCATTTCTCTTGATCAGGGAGGTGATTGAAAAATGATCCGGGTGAATTTAGGGAAGTATTTTTTTCTAATGTTTTCATACTTTTCACATTTGGTTGTGAAGTGCAGCTCTGTCTCCACCTCCCTCAGAGAGCAGTGGTGGCACAGCCTTTCCTCAATAGGAAACCACGATTTTCGGTGGCGATCTTTTTCAATGGCCAAGCTGTGCTCACTGAGTCTGTACCTTGTCAAGGTTGTTCTCAGTTTCTTATCAGTCATGGTCAGGTAATCTGCCATTGTGTACTGTCTTTTTAGGGCCAGATAGCACTGCATTTTGCTTTGTGTTTGTGTTTGTTTGTCCCAATAGTTGATTTTGTTTTTGGTAGGTTATAATTTGGTTAACTCTAATTGATTTCATATCTATGTGCTGGTCCCGAGGCTGTGGGTTGTTAGTTTTGGTGAACTAATTGTCAGAACCAGCTGATAGAGGGGGCTCTTTTCTTTGCTCAACTCTTGGCATTGCAGGGCTTTGTAACGGTATGACAGGGGGTCACTATTTTTCTCTCTCTCTCTCTGCAGCATGCCTGGCTCACCACTTTATGGTGCCCACTGAAAGAACAAAGCTACGGGTGGCTCATTCAAACCCCCACGCAGCACGAGCTCTCCCACAGAGGCATGGCTCAGAAACACAAAATGCCTGAAACCGCCGCGCAACAACAGGCCGTTTCAGCGGATGGGCGGGCAGCCCGGCTCTATGTACCCCAAACTCATTCTCTACCCGTCGGAGAAGGCGGGATTTGGGACGGACGGGACGCTCTGATAGGCAGGTGTCTTTCCTTTCCACAGGAGTGGGCAGAGCTGAGGAATAATCACACGGCAGAGTGGTGTGACTGGGAGGTTAAATTAAGCCTGAATCTGCCTCTTTCTGGGATGTAGGCTACATCCCCACAAAGGGATGGGGGGGGACCGTCCTCGGCCCAAATTTAGAACTCTCCCCAATCTAATTACATCGTCCGCTACCTCCAGCCACAGCATGTTGGCTCGGAGCTATGACTTAATGTGCCGCTGCGCACTGAAGTGAGCCAACATATGTAAATACCCTGCGCTCACAGAACTGAGGAGAATAACGGTCAGCATGCGTTTATATACACACTGCGCAGCCTAGCGTAGCGCAGAAACATCGCCGCGGCTTGTGACCTGAACCAGGGGGGAACAGGATCCGGGCTGGTATTGACGGAGCAGGAAATGTACTTTACTCGGGCCTGAACGAGGCTGTTTGGCCAGGAATTAAACTCACTGATGGAGAAACCAGCTGAGTGCACAGCGTCCAGTGCTGCTTAAAGAGACCAGAACTGGTGTATAGGCAAAAACATGAAAACGGGTGACAAAAAGAAGGACATAAATCTAATTAAGACTATTGTGATTACCAACCCTTCTGTGAGTTTAATCTCAGGATAACAGGTGACATTTGTGATAGACACAACAAGCATGCATTAACTGATTTAGGGAATGGCTGGAGAGGGAGGAGAACCACCCTCTGTCTCATAAAACCCCGGCCACTCTTTCAGCGTCTTCCGCCATTTTGTCTTTTATTAGTTATATTTTGGGGGCTTTTCAGCTTTATTGGACAGCGCAGTGTATGTAGAGAGACAGGAAGAATGGGAATGAGAGAGAGGGAGAGACATTCGACAAAGATCGAGCGGCCAGATTGGGAAACCGCCGACGTCGCGGCTCGCAACAAGCATGTGGACGGCGCTCTTACGGGCGACTCTTACGGGCGCTCTTACGGGCGCTCTTACGGGCGCTCTTACGGGCGCTCTTACGGGCGCTCTTACGGGCGCTCTTACAGGCGCTCTTACGCCACGGAGACACCCCAGCATTTGACCACTTTGACTGAAGGGGAGCAGAATTCCAGCCAGCACTCAGGGGGACTGACCCAGTGAGCAGCAGGGACACGCAAAAGGCCAAACTCACAGCTGCCATGAGAGAGGGCTAGACACCACACTGCTCCATTAGGCACACAATTACAGCAGTACAACTGAAACTTTCTTTTTTAGGTTTTACAAGTGAGTACAGTACGGTAATAATATTCTACAGATAGTGGTAGTGTAAAAGCACAGTACAGTAATAATATTCGACAGATAGTGGTAGTGTAAAAGAACAGTATGGTAATAATATTCTACAGATAGTGGTAGTGTAAAAGAACAGTACAGTAATAATATTCTACAGATAGTGGTAGTGTAAAAGAACAGTACGGTAATAATATTCTACAGATAGTGGTAAAAGCACTGGCAGATACCAAGAAAATAAACCCACACCAGCCACACTAGCAATAATTACATTGGATTGCTGAAAAACTAAACTAAACAACTCAATACAGTGAATAGATCTATTTTTTTTGCCATGTAATCTCATTTTCATAACAAAGAGATTTAGAAATCTCAGCACAGACAGGAAATATGCAAATACCCAATGTGACTGAAAACAAAGGTATAAAGTATCTGTTGTTGGAGATTAGAGAGCAAGGCCTGAACTGGATTACTGTAAAGCCCATTAAAAGTTGAGCAACCCCCTTCATCAGCTTAGGTTACGGTCATCTTGGCGATGTGTCAAATCTCCCAGATAAATGCCCTTAGCCTGAGGCTGTCCCAGGTAAGACCAGCACCGATACTCTCTAGAGCCACCTCGAGAGCCTTTGAACCGATCACAGTGAAACCCAATGCAAGCAGCGTTAGAGAATGGAAAAGCGACCGCCAGATTCAGGCTTAATGCGACCGCCAAACTAAATCCGCGGGCCAAGAGGAGAGCATGCAGCTCAAGCCCAGGAAGTTAGCCTACACGTTAGCGCTACATGCTGATGTCTTAAGTCTCAACAGAAAACTATCAGAATAACACAATATAAAAATCAAACCTACACATTAAAAAGACTGTTTCCAAGTTCACTAATTATAACAACACACAGCTAACTTACATCTCCTTTCAATCTAAATGCACAGCCTTTCAATGGAGGGGATTTTTAAACTCGTTTAAATAAGACCAATGAAAACTAGTTATGAAATGCTGTGCATATATTATGACTTAGCAGTGACTCTATATCATATGACCGCTAAGCACAAAATGCTCAAACGCTAAAACTGAAAAGGTCAGAAATTGTTGTTGAAACGAAGAAGCAGATTGAATGTTTATTTAGGGGCCAAACCTATGGGGCTTTATGTGAGAACTTGTGTGTAAATATTGAAACCACCTATTCAAGAGGACCCAAACCTCCCCCTCCCCTCACGGACACTGTTTTCCACTCTCTTCCTCTCTCTACCCCTTCTGTGTCCCCCTCCCCCTGTTTCTCCACCTGTTCTCCCCATTCTGAGACCAACGTATCCCATCTCCTACTCTCCCATCGCCCCACTACTTGTGCCCTCGACCCTATCCCTTCATCTCTCCTCCAGGCAATCACCCCAGATATCCTCCCGTTTGTGCACTCCCTGGTGAACTCATCCCTGACCTCTGGCTGCTTCCCCTCATCCTTCAGGAGAGCCCACATCACCCCGATCCTGAAAAAACCTACGCTGGACCCCTCCAACATCCAAAACTACAGACTCTCTCTTCTTCCTTTTCTTTCCAAAACCATTGAACGTGCTGTTTCTAACCAACTGTCATCTGTCTTTACCCAGAACAACCTGCTAGACCCCCACCAGTCCGGTTTCAAACCTGGCCACTCAATGGAGACCGCACTCCTCTCTGTCAGCGAGATGCTTCATGCAGCTCGGGCAGCCTACCTCTGTGCTAATACTCCTAGACCTCTCTGCCGCCTTCGACACCGTAGTTCAATCCATCCTCCTGTCATCCCTGTCTGCAGCGGGGATCGGCGACTCTGCCCTGGCCTGGATTGAGTCCTACCTCTCAGAACGCTACTCCCAGGTTGCCTGGGCTGGTAAAGTATCGGCACCCCGTCCCCTCACCACAGGAGTCCCCCAGGGCTCAGTCCTTAGTCCCCTCCTTTTCTCCACCTACACTAAATCCCTCGGCCCTGTTATCACTGCTCATGGTCTTTCTTACCACTGCTATGCTGACGATACTCAACTATTTCTCTCCTTCTCACCCTCTGACACTCAGGTGTCAGCCCGCATCTCCGCTTGCCTGAGAGACATCCAGAGCTGGATGGACAACCACCATCTCAAGCTCAATCCAGACAAGACTGAGCTAATCTACATTCCTGCTCTAACCTCTCCCCCTCTCAATCTCTCCATTTTCCGAGGGGACACTCCACTGACCCAAACGCCCTGTGCCAGAAACCTCAGAGTGGTGATGGACAACAGGCTGTCTCTCTCCGAGAACATCGCAGTGGTAACCCGGGCGTGCAGGTTCTTCCTTTACAACATCAGGAGAATCTGTCCCTTCCTCACCACCCACTCAACCAAGCTCCTGGTCCAAGCGATGGTGCTGTCCCGCCTGGACTATTGCAACTCTCTCCTGGCTGGCCTGCCAGCATCGGCCATTAGAGCCCTTCAGCTTATCCAGAACACAGCAGCGCGCCTGGTCTTCAACCTCCCCCGACACTCCCATGTCACCCCCCTGCTCATTGACCTCCACTGGCTACCTGTGATGGCTCGCATAAAATTCAAAACATTGGCGCTCGCCTTCCAGGCAGTCCGAGGATCTGCCCCTCCATACCTCCAAAAGCTCATCAGACCCTGCACACCTGCCAGATCCCTGCGTTCCGCCTCCTCAGGACGACTGGTACCCCCTCCCCCCCCTCTTCATACTAGCACCCAGTCTCTACGTCTGTCTGTCCTGGCCCCACGGTGGTGGAATGAGCTCTCCGTGGAGGTCAGAACAACAGAAAGTCTGACCGCCTTCAAGTGCAGATTGAAGACTCACCTCTTCAAGCTGCACCTCTCCCCACCCCTCCCTACCTCCTTGTGACCTCCCTAACTGACTGCGCCTGGTACTTTAATTCATGTTTACCTTTTAGGGTTGTTTTAATGCACTTGTTCCTAGTTCGTAAATGCACTATGTACGTCGCTCTGGATAAGAGCGTCTGCTAAATGACTATAATGTAATGTAATGTAATGCTCACCTTTTCTGCTTACCGGACAAGGCAGGCGGGCGCGCGCACGCACGCACACACATTCTTCTTCAGCTGGGAACAGCCACAGAGCCCCCAGACCTCCTGCCCACCACAAACACACACACACACACACACACACACACACACACACACACTCGCACATACACACACACACACACACACACACACAAACACACACACACACACACACACACATACCCCCACCCCCAAAACCACCAGCCCCACCCTCATTGCAGCCTGGGAATTTCAGTGCAAAGTAAAAGAGTATACCCAAGCGGCAGTTTTAATTATCACACCTTTCAATTGCACACAGCTCTGACACCCTGTCAAATGATGAGGCCTACAAGTTTACATGTTTACATAGAAACATAAATAAATAAATCTCCATTTCCACCTGACATGAGAATAACTTGAGCTAAAATCACAGCTGGGATGAGAGCAGTACGTTTAGATGTGCTTCTGCCATTTCCTTTGCAATGCAGGCGAGATGTGAATAGAACTCACATTACACTGTGTTGTTCATTCGGTTCAAAGTGGATTAGATGGACAAGTCTATCCAACCAGATTTATATTCTGTGCATTTCCACGGCAATGTTGCTAGCACAATCCGATGCTGTTTACAAACCCCACTGTTTGTTTTAGCATCAGGCACTCAGGCAATCAAAACCCGACGTGTTACAAAACATCAGGCCCACTAAAGGGACATTGCCGCTAAGCAGCTGAAACCACAAAGACACAATCAGAGAATGCAAGAAGTCTATAAACAGGAGAGAAAAAGAAACAGGAAACCTGTAGAGTAATTCCACACCGTAGCCTTCTGCCAGATTACTAGCCATGTCTTAGCACGGCTGATGAGACAGTATGTGGAGACATACATCGCTCCGTTTCATTCATCCCATTTGAATGAATCCCTTTCGGATGCCTCCTCCTAAAATGTCACCATCGGTTTCAGGCCCTGCTCACGGTAGAGTACGCACACATCCACTCCCTCTGTTTATTTCTCTGTGCTTTTACTGTGGCTCTGTACCACCAGGCCTGCTGCTCTGGGCTTCAGGGCTTCAGGGTGGCATGGTGGTGCATCGGTTAGCACCGTCGCCTCGCAAGAAAGGGTTCAAATCCCGGTCCAGGGTCCACTCTGTGTGGAGTTAGCGTGTTCTCCCCGTGTTCTCCCCGTGTTCTCCCCATGTTCACGTGGGTTTACACCAGGCACGCCGGTTTCCTCCCACAGCAAAGACATGCATGTCAGGTTAGGTAAAGTCCTGCCATTTCCCTTGACTAAGGCACTGGTCTCAGAACTGGAGTTGGTCCCCGGGCGCTGCACTGTGGCTGCCCACTGCTCCTAAGTAGTTAGGATGGGTCAAATGCAGAGAACAAATTACCCCCTGGGGTCAATAAAGTACCTATAACTTATAGCATTCCAAGCTCAGCCCAAACAATGGGGCTCACAAAATGATTACATGCCAGCCAGGCGTCCGGCGTCCTGAACGACAGGCAGGAGCAGTTCAGCCCCAGTCTAAGTGGAGAGGACTGACCCTAAACAATAACCCACCCGCCCCCACACGGGCGTGCCAGTCCTAAAAATACCAACACTTTTCTTCTTACAGCCATTGTTGCAATGTTTTTGAAAACACTTTCTTTTTTTTTTTTTTACTCTCTCCTCATCCCTCGAGTTAGAACGGCTGGTAAGTTCACGGTCATGACAGCAGTGCGCTCAAAGTTTAAGATATAAAAGGGAACCCGCTTTAACAGCAGCAGGACCAGAGAGACCCTTCAGACAGGACGGTCCCCTCCCCCTGCTTCAGATTCCTGGGATCAGAGTGTGGTTCAGCTGTTTGGGGAGTTATTCTACAGCATGAGGCCTGCTGCCGCATCATGAGGCATTATTCAGATACCATGCGATGGGGAGCAGGGCGTCAGCGCTGTTACACACACACACCACACACACGCTTCTGCACTGCCTGGACTCAGCGCTGTTACACACACACGCTTCTGCACTGCCTGGACTCAGCGATGTTACACACACACGCTTCTGCACGGCCTGGACTCAGCGCTGTTACACACACACGCTTCTGCACTGCCTGGACTCAGCGCTGTTACACACACACGCTTCTGCACTGCCTGGACTCAGCGCTGTTACACACACACGCTTCTGCACTGCCTGGACTCAGCGCTGTTACACACACACGCTTCTGCACTGCCTGGACTCAGCGCTGTTACACACACACGCTTCTGCACTGCCTGGACTCAGCGCTGTTACACACACACGCTTCTGCACTGCCTGGACTCAGCGCTGTTACACACACACGCTTCTGCACTGCGGCCTGGACTCAGCGCTGTTACACACACACGCTTCTGCACTGCCTGGACTCAGCGCTGTTACACACACACGCTTCTGCACTGCCTGGACTCAGCGCTGTTACACACACACGCTTCTGCACTGCCTGGACTCAGCGCTGTTACACACACACGCTTCTGCACTGCCTGGACTCAGCGCTGTTACACACACACGCTTCTGCACTGCCTGGACTCAGCGCTGTTACACACACACGCTTCTGCACTGCCTGGACTCAGCGCTGTTACACACACACGCTTCTGCACTGCCTGGACTCAGCGCTGTTACACACACACACCTCTGCACTGCCTGGACTCAGCGCTGTTACACACACACGCTTCTGCACTGCCTGGACTCAGCGCTGTTACACACACACGCTTCTGCACTGCCTGGACATTGCCTGCTGTTACACAGAGATAGTGTCTGTACTGGAGCCAGCACTGTTACACACAGCCGGGTCTGTACTGGAGTCAGTGCTGTTACACAGAGATAGTGTCTGTACTGGAGTCAGCACTGTTACACACAGCTGGGTCTGTACTGGAGTCAGTGCTGTTATACAGAGATAGTGTCTGTACTGGAGTCAGCACTGTTACACACAGCTGGGTCTGTACTGGAGTCAGTGCTGTTATACAGAGATAGTGTCTGTACTGGAGTCAGCACTGTTACACACAGCTGGGTCTGTACTGGAGTCAGTGCTGTTATACAGAGATAGTGTCTGTACTGGAGTCAGCACTGTTACACACAGCTGGGTCTGTACTGGAGTCAGTGCTGTTATACAGAGATAGTGTCTGTACTGGAGCCAGCACTGTTACACACAGCCGGGTCTGTGCTGGAGTCAGTGCTGTTACAGAAAAATAGTGTCTGTACTGGAGTCAGCACTGTTACACACAGCCGGGTCTGTGCTGGAGTCAGTGCTGTTACAGAAAAATAGTGTCTGTACTGGAGTCAGTGCTGTTACAGCCACAGCAGAGGAAAAGCACCCACTGAAGAAAAGCACCCACTGAACTCACTGAATATTAATCTGGTTACTGCCACCTAAATGCCTAATTTACGACACTCATAACAATAAATGTTACTGAATGAGTGTGCAACGATTTTATAGATCTCACCAATTACATCAGGTAATTGGTCTTAAACAATAAAGAGCTTTGCAGGCTAAAGACATTGAAGGCTGTATCATTTCCACACTGCAATATTATGCTGACACTGTTCTAAGGAGATCATCAGTCTGCAGTGCTGTGCCTGGCTAATTCAGACACAACGATAACAGGCAGTGACATTATTCCTGGCACATGTGGATACCAGGGCCATGCAGGACAGGTCAAATACAGCACATGGTCCAGTGTCCTGAGCCAACAGCAGCCGTTCACAGCCCTTTAAAGGTGTTTGCAAAGTATTAAACGCTACAAAAAACAAGCAGATTTACAAACAGGACGCAGGGGGAGCTACCTGAGTTTAATTTGCTTCCGGGTTTTTTTTCCTTCCTCCTTCTTCAGTTTTGGGGGGGAAAGGTGAGCTGGGAAAACTAAACGGTTAGAAGACCGTGAAATCGCACCTTTTTCGGCCATCTTCACAGACCCCTGGAGGATTATGGGGATAGAGCTCTTAGTGATCTGCAGTCTCTGAACCTCAAAGCCTTGGGTGTACATTACAAACCCATATCTGCCAGTTATGAGAAGAGAAGGCTGCTCTGGCCCTCAGCAGCTCATGAGCATGCTCAGTAAGACGGCTGAAATATAACTGGGCAACGGCCCCAACTTCTCCAAGCGCTACTACAGTTCTGTTGAAGTGGTAGGTAGGCAACAGTACCCTTCAGAGCCCTGGAGCCTTGACAGATTAATCCCTAAATGTTGATTTAGATTCCAGTCTGAATTAAAGCCTGAATCGCGCCTCTCACAGCACTCAACACTGACCAGCACTTTCTGTTAATCCCGCTTACTTATGCGCCCTTCGCCATGCACATAAAAACGCATTTACAGTTTCTAAAAAAAAATAATGAAAATCCACTTCCTCTTATTTTCATCCTTTATGCGTGCGATTCATTGTTTTGTCAGTGAGTGTTTTGGCAAAAGAAAATAAAAATGCAAATTTCCTCTGCTTCTGAATCAAATCGTATTAATCCATCTCACTTCCTGCAAACAGGCAGCGTCTCTCCCACAGTGTCCAGGGAAAATGAACGTGCGACGTGGCACAAGGGTCGCCCTGAAGAAACGTTTTTCGCGCCGTATGGCACCGCTGCCCAGAAGGCCAAATATGCTTCCACTTCCCTTTTAATCCTCTCTCTGATGGTGGCAGATGCTTTGGAAGCCTTGTGTGGGTGTGTGTCCATTGTGAGAACCATGTGTGTGTGTGTGTCCATTGTGAGGACCATGTGCATGTGTGTGTCCATTGTGAGGACCATGTGTGTGTGTGTGTGTCCATTGTAAAGACTGTGTGAAAATTGGTGGCGACAGATTCTGCAGGATTGATGGTGGATTAGGTGCAAAACACACATTTTAGGATTACAGACACAGACCACACATAATACCCATGGCTTTCCCCAAGGCCTCTTCAAAAATCAACTTTCCACATGCCCTGAGAGGTATTTAAAACCATAAACTGCACACACACACACGCAGACACACGCGCACCATAGCCCAGGCGTTTCAGAAGCTGATCTCTAAAAACATAGTCATTTGAATATGCACTGCTTTCTGTAAATACTTTTCTTGACCGTATGGGCTTGCAGCTGCTTTTCCAAACATCAGAACGTTCCATTACAACCACAGAATCCCAGTGAGGGGGATAAATCAAGGCCCAAATGAAGCAGAAACACAATCCTGCTTTCCGGAGGATCCACTAATTGAATTTTATGGTCTTTTGTGGCAAAACGCAACAGTAGGCTTTATCACAGAAACAAATAAAAGGGATGCAGGCATATTAACTTATAAAGAACACATCACAATCCAAAGTAAAATATGACATATTACATATTACTGTGGGGAAAAGTGAGAAGGTAAAATCACAATACAGCCAAAAAAAATCTGGTATCACATTCAAACAAGTTTAGACCAAAAAAAAAGATAATAAAAATAAAGAAAAAATAAATAAATAAATAAATGGGCAAGCTGTAATTTGGCAGCAGGGGAGCAGCTGGTCATTAATGGTGAATCACATGGCTGTGATCATATTCACTTATACCATCTGCATGCAGTGCAGAACACTGTCTGTGTGCGACATGACGAGGAGAACGGGGCGCGCACCCCGCCAGCGCTCAGAAACGAGAGGCGTCTGGAGGCGTCTGCGTAAGGGAACGGCAGCCACAGCTTGCCTGTCACAGAGCTGTGTGTGAGGGGGCGTTTCAGCCTGTGGGTCACGCGTACACAACAGCACAGCACTGCCCCTTTCTCCTCTGCAGTCTGTGGACCACTGTGGAGCACAGCACAGCCCAATTCCCCCTCACCACAGCCTGTGAATGATGAATCACGCAGCACAGAGCTCTGTTTGGGTTGGATTATTTTTAGCCAGGCGTGCGCACCCTGTCAAGGCCTCATAAAGCCGAGAGGGTTAGACGAAAAACAAGGTCGGGGAGCCGGCGCGGGCACTAACCGAACCCTGACCGTCCCCCGACCGTCCCTCCAGCCCAGACCCGGTCAGCTGAGTTCAGCGCAACTGAATGTTACCGCGGTGACCGCCAACTAACTGCCTCTGAAACGCGCACCGGAATCGAGCTGACAACGTGAGGAATACGATGGTGAACCGAACCCCGCTGGCCTCATTGGCAGGGTTATTCAGATCCAAACACAACACATGTGATTCTGCCTGGTAGTTCCCAATACTACACCACTGCGAGTTCATGGAATGTAAAGTAATTCAGTGGGAAAAGGATCTGCTCTATTGATCTGTCAAAGGAACTGAACCCAGAAAAGAACCACCGCAGCTCCCTAAGTGGCATTAATCACTGTAACTATGACAACCAGTGGTCTGGTAGCCAATCAGATGCCGGCTGTGCTCAGGAGTCCCTTGGACTAAGGCACAGATGGCCACAATATCTTTATCAGGGAGGGAGGGCTCCGGTCAACAGGGTTTATGTTCCTTGTCTCTTGGGGAAGGAGCGATTCCATTGGTTGATCGGGCACTGGCTAAGTATGCGTGCACTGGCGGCACATTAAGAGTACTTCTCAGCTGCACTGACTGAAAAGAAGCAGCGGCTGGCAGCGTGTGTGTGCTGCTAATGAAAGTGTGTGATTATGATGAGAGTATGTGATTATGATGAGAGTGTGTGATAAGTGTGTGATTGTGATGACACTCAGTGTGTGATGAGTGTGTGTGATTATGATGAGAGTGTGTGATAAGTGTGTGATTGTGATGAGAGTGTGTGATAAGTGTGTGATTGTGATGAGAGTGTGTGATAAGCGTGTGATTGTGCTGATACTCAGTGTGTGATGAGTGTGTGTGATTGTGATGAGTGTGTGTGATAAGTGTGTGCTTGTGATGATTGTGTGTGATAAGTGTGTGATTGTGATGAGAGTGTGTGATAAGCGTGTGATTGTGCTGATACTCAGTGTGTGATGAGTGTGTGTGATTGTGATGAGTGTGTGTGATAAGTGTGTGATAAGCGTGTGATTGTGCTGATACTCAGTGTGTGATGAGTGTGTGTGATTGTGATGAGTGTGTGTGATAAGTGTGTGCTTGTGATGATTGTGTGTGATAAGTGTGTGATTGTGATGAGAGTGTGTGATAAGCGTGTGATTGTGCTGATACTCAGTGTGTGATGAGTGTGTGTGATTGTGATGAGTGTGTGTGATTATGATGAGTGTGTGACTATGATGAGTGTGTGATTATGATGAGAGTGTGATGAGTGCGTGTACTTGTCTGCTCTCTCCCAAACTGACCCTCCAATGAGAGCACACCAGCGATGTCCAATAAGAATGATACTTTTACTGCTGAAGCAGCTTTGAGGCAAAAAAAGGTGCTGTCAGAATGTTATTATGAAACAATATGGCCCTGGTTAAACCCAGGTCTCAGTTCAATACAATCCTCCAAACAACAGTTAAAGCCACGCTGTAGACTTCAATAACTAAGAGTGTGTGGCTTCTGTTGTTTGAGGCACACATGACAGGCTGGTGGATCATTAAACCAATAGAAAACTGCTAAATGGATTCAATGATAATGAATTTCATACATTATTGACCCATGGGAAAATTAAAGGAATCCGAAATAGAATCAGCGAAATCCATCGCTCTTATCCCAGGATAGAATGAGACTAAGAGAATTATGCATAAAACTAACGGATACAAAAACAGGCCCATGCGCTCCAACACTCACCCACACTGTGTGAAACATGGGCCTATTTTTCTCCATAAATGTTAAAGCCCAGTGTTAAGTCTCACGAGAGGAAGCTTACCAATATTACAAGGAGGTAAGCGTATTTACCATGAGATTCCTTGTGAATACCCTCAATGAATCATGGATGTGAAGACAGAATGAGTGAAATACACAGTCAGCTTGACATTTAACTTGACATTAATAATTAACGTCTGAGCATGTCGAGAGATGATCTTTCTCAAAGATCCGTTAAGAAACCGCTAAAAAACAAGCAGACACTTTCATTTTTACAGCAAATTGAATTTCATCCAATTACACTGAGGATTGTTCTTCCTGCCACTAAAGACAAGTGTGTTTTAGAAAGAAACAGCAGACAGTGATAAAGCCTAATCAACAGGTAGACTCAGAAATGAGTGGAGGTACATGGAGATACATTCGTCTTATTTAAGAAACACATTTCCCAAATGTACCCTGAAAGTACAATAATGTTCCATTTGGGAACGAACAAGTACCCTTTCAAAAAAAAAAGTACAATTTGATTATGTATTGCATTATTATTTTATTATTATTATTATTATTATAATACACTATATTTCCATGTGCCTTTCAAAAAACTCAAGGACACTTACAATGATGAGGGTGAATCTCGCCTCAACCACCACCAATGTGCAGTACCCACCTGGGAGATGCACGGCAGCCATTTTGCGCCAGAACGCTCACCACACATCAGTTGAGGTGGAGAGAGAGAGAACAATTTTTTTGCCAATTAAATCAGGGGATGATTAGGTGGCAGGTTGAGAGAGCCAATTTGGGAATTTAGCCGGGACACCGAGGAACCCCTTACTCTTTTTGAAGAGTGTCATGTGGTACACGTTTAGGTACCTATAGGATACCACCTCAGTGACAAGCATTGGTACCTTTTTATGGCACATTTTATACCTTCTTTTTGAGAGTGTACATACACACATGCCATTAAGTCTTTGGTTTGCAAATAGGCATAAATATTCTGTACTTGTTGTCTAAGAGTAGTGTACGGTAGCCAGTCTGAAGCCACACGCTTCCACATGCAAGCCTTGGTTCCCATCTGTTAGTTTGTGTAAAGCCAGCACTGACTCGCTGCACAAAACGCTCCCAGCGAACGGATTGGCCCTTTTCAGCCCCTCACACACACACATAAAAGAGGCAGGTTTAAGCCCCATTCACCCCCTTAAACGCTGGAACTGCACCCACAGAGGCCCGCAGCCTATAAAAGGGTTACGGCAGGTCACGCTGGCACAGGGTGCGAGTTACGAAAGGGGCTCGTGGCAAATTAGGACACTTCAGCACCACCGCCCCCCCCCCCCCCCCCCTCCTCGTCCACCCCCCATCCCAACTGACATAACTCAAACCACCCTGCAGCACACAATACTGTTACCAATTACTGGAGAGAAAAAACAAAAACCCGGCCAATGACCGACACCCAAGTCTCGTTTTGGACTGAAGGCTGCAGAATGACTGAGTGCTCAACATCTATCCCCACAAGCTGTTCCTGAGGGCAGCCCACCTCCTCAACAGAAGCACATGTGAGTAAGACATGCGTGACCATGAAGGCGTGAGCAGATTTGCCGTGTTAATGAGGGACATGAGGCGTTCCGTGACCCTGTTCCGACACGGAAAGCCGGGATCACAGACAGGAAAACTGCCTTCAGTGGCGCATTCTCATAGCACTCTGTCCCTTTTCTTATCACACTTCCTCAAGAGGACGGGATTAAATCCTTTCGAGCACTGGGTGGGTAGTTACAAAAATGTGCAAAAGGTTCTTACATAACGGCAAAAACAAAAGAAGGCAACTTTCAATCTGTCCCAAAATCCTTGTTCCAGCCCTCTATCTTCGGTTCTAAGCGAGGCACACAACACCCACAGCTACAGAAACACTGTCACCCATAAGCCAAAAAAATATAGAAATGTCAGTTAATATCATTTCAAAAATTTTAAAACATTGAACCTCTGCTAGAAAGAAATCTCACTTATATCATCTGGATGTTTATTTAAAACAATCAATAGTGTTTTTTCCCGCAAGAAATCTTTGGTCATTCTTTAAATCATTGGTGAAGGAAAGGTACCACAGAGAGCAGATAGGAGATGAATTATTCATCTGCAGGAGACTTAGAAGAAAAACCCGTCAGATTCAGAAGAGGAGACGGAGTATACGCAAGGATTTTCCAGATCCACCTCTAGGTTTGTGGCAAGAGCGGGAAACAGAGGCCGAACTGTCATTGATAAGGCAGGAAGGCACCGCCCACACTAAAAAGCTTCAAATGATCTGCACAACATGATTTACTCCGTCAGGAAGCCTTTAGAGAGAGTCTGCGTCCGTTTTCAGCAGCCAGCTCTTCATTAGACATTCGCACCAAACGGGAAACATCCCAAAAGACACGTTAAAATAAAATGTGGCGCGGTTAGCAGGAGGCACAGTCAGCTCGAATAATTAAAGAGGCGTTTTCAAGTGTTACTGTTCACACAAACGGGTTGTGTAGGGCTATTATTGCTGCCGCCCGCCGTCTTTATTCTGCAAAGTGCATCTCAAGTGTTTTAACTGCTCAACAAATTCTCCTGTTTGAGAAGGAAAACTGCAAAACAGTATGTGAAAGCAGGTCCCCTATGAGCTCACCGTTGGCTTCAGAGTTCCTCTGACCCCATTGAACAGGGATTTCACAATTACCCAAACAGAAACAGACCACATGTTTCACCCCTCTAAGTTCACCAGCCCATTGACAAAATAAAAAATAAAAAAAACCTTTTCTGAGACCAGAAAGGCTTCGCTGCTTTAGAATCCGTCCTGATTGGCTCACAGTATTCTCAAAGGGAATTCTAGGACTATGATAAAAGCATTCCAAGCAGACTGTAATCAACAGTTGCCCTCCCAATTAAACCAGGCAAGAGCACTGAGCAAACAGGAGCCAATAGAGAGAGACACAGGAGTGATAATGGAGAAATACCTGAGCAATACAGGAGCCATACTGGGGTGTTATGGAGGAGGTGTGAAGGCTGTGGAGGGGGGGGGGGGGCTTCCCTTCCCATACACCCCACTCTGACATCAGGGGAAACTCATCTCTGAGTACCTCAAAGGTAACAAGCAAAAACCTGCAGGCCAATGTAACACATCTGCCAGCTTGGATTACGGCTAATGCCCTCCAAGGTCAACTCCTGTTATCTGAGCGTCACTTATGTTGATTCAACCTGAAAGCTGATAAATCGTGAACATCTCTGGCAGCTCTGAGAAATCCCCCAGACTCCTTCACTCTGAACCTGTACCTGGTATCTGCAGATGTCTGAGCAGTATTCAGCTCAGAGGCTGGGGAGGGTGTGCACATTGGTCAGGATCAGACACCATTATAGCACCCCGGAGGTCAGCGATCCACCTTCTTTCTAAAAGGCCTGCAGCCAGTTAATAAGCTAATGATGTTTCATGTTTCAACTCAAACATCAAAGCAATGGAATTACTGACTACACAAAATCACCAGCTGGGATAAAAGGGCACCTTCAAAAATATTTTAAAATGATCAACAGAGGCAAAAAAAACAAAACAACAACAGCCGTGTCATAAAAAAATCATCTGGCCAATAAAAATAAGTCTCAGAAATACAATCCATGCGCTACTATAATATCAATATCAATATTCATCATGGCATGTTGCTATGGTTTCTCTTTATTTCAATTTAATTTGTCTATTTTACCTTTTTTTACCAATTTGTCTAGTTTCCTTCATTGTAGCATCTGTGGACATTTTTATTTTTTATTTTTACTTAATTACATTTATAATCCAGATTGTACATAGTCTTATTATATTATCGATTATATATTATTTATGTGTCACTATTCTATTCAATTATTGTAAACTATGATTTTGGCAATAGAAGTACTTGTATTTGTCATGGCAATAAAGCATTTTGAAATTTGAAATTAATTTAATGGAGTGGGGGAGAAAGAATGAGAGAGAGCACGAGAAAGTGAAAGAGAGAGGGTGTGTGAGTGGGCATGTGGGAGAAAGAGAGCGAGAGAGAGTGAGAGAGTGTGTGTAAGTGTGTGTGTGGGGGAGGGAGAGAGAGAAAGAGTGTGTGAGTGTGTGAGACAGGGAGAGAGAGAGTGTGTGAGTGTGTGTGTGAGGGAGAGAGAGAGAAAAAAAAATAGGGGGAGAGAGAGAGAGTGAGAAAGTATGTGTGAGTGAGTGGAGTGAGTGAGTGAGTAAGTATGAGAAAGAGAGAGAGAGAGAGAGAGAAAGAGAGAGAGTGAGAAAGTATGTGTGAGTGCGTGGAGTGAGTGAGTAAGTATGAGAGCGAGAGAGAGAGTGTGTGTGGGAGAGAGTTAAAGAGAGAGAGGGGGGGTCTGTTGTATGGTGTGGGAGGTAGCAGTAGACTCAGCCTGTATCTGCGTATGGGACTGTGCCTGTCTCTGTGCCCCCGGGAGATAACCTGAGATAACCTGCAGGCATCTCCCCACTCCGCTCTTCTCTTCTCTTTCTCCTGCTCACACTCATCCTCAGGGGGAGAAGAGACGAGGCGTCCGCCGCTAAGCTGCGGAGATGTGAGGTTGTCTTTGTGAAAGTACAGTAGCCATCCTCAGCGACACACTCACGCTGACGCCTGTGGGTTTCCCTTTCTCCACTTATGGGCAGGTGAGGATCACAGCTGCACATCGTTCCACATCATCCAGGGAAATGACTGACGAGGCCGTCTGACTGACTGGCTGCCTATCTCTCTGGGACGGAATACTAATCTGTCAGCAAACCGGCGGTCAACGTTTACACCGGCAGCACTGTGTCCGAACACACCGAAGGACTGCTGCGTCCGTTAAACACATCGCCTGTTAGCTGCATTCAAAAAAGCTTCATACGTATTTCTGCTTATGTTCTAGCTACAACACTCAGATCCCCAACCCTACCATCATACTATCATTATGTTATATAAAGCACCGTGGTCCACTCAATGAGAAAATATAATTAAATGTATTGATTAACCTGTTATATTGACCTCACGTTAATTTACCTCATATTTCTATTTAATGCCTGAATCCTCAGTACTACAGTATAGAGAACGTAATATAGGCTAAATGTGCTCAGGCCCACGGACTGAACGAACACTGCCCTCCCAGAAGGCGGAGCATTTTTTTACATCAGACTGTTTCTGCAGAACTGAAAGCAGAATCCCTTTCCCAGATACGTGCTGTTTAAGTCTGCTTTTTCCTGCTCACCGTGAAAAACGCAGAGTGGACAGGGCTGCACCTCTAAATATAGGCCCGCGTCACGTGCGCCCCACACAACGCAGAGTCGTGCCGCCAGTCCTGAGTGGATGTTCCACTTCCTGTGGCAAGCTTGCGCTAGGGGTGGACCACAGAGTTTGTGAACATGGGGGCAATTTGGTAAAAAAAGAAAGAAATGAAAAGGTTGTGGTGAGTGATTACAGTCAAAAAGGACTTCCAATCCACAGGATGCCCAGAGACTGTTAGAGCAGGGGCGGGGCATGAGGACTGGAGGAATTCTGCACTAGATCAGCCATGGCCATGGGTACGACTACCCACAATTCCCTGGTGCTTCCCTGGCTGCGGTCATCGTCCAACCTGGATGCAAACCGGACACTAAGAGCCAGGCCAGACCAGACCAGGCTTGGGCCAGCGTCTCCCCTGGAGACCTGCAATACTGCCAGTGAAATCCACGCTGCTGTTCGTCCGTGAGTACAAAACAGGGGAACCCAAAAACACAAGTGAAAAAACAGAAATACTGCAAAGGGAAATGTAGCCCCAGTGTGTGATAAACAAACAGCTTCATCTCCACAGGAAAATACCTTTACTGAAGGGAGCTACAGTATTGTCAGTGATTGAAGACACAGGCACCATGTTAAAAATGGTGCACTCAAGTACAGTATGAAGACCTGGCTTCAGTCTGCTCAAGTTCAGTGTCAAAATAAGCCACCTTTCAAAAAAATAAAAGAGAGGCAGACTGGCTTAAATGAAAAAATTTAAAAATGAAAAAAAATCTTCGTTGGAATTTATATGGTTAAATTTGCTGTCAGTGTTCACTATGAAAACTTTGGAAAAGATAATATATTCAGTCCCATTTCCTGATATATGCATATACCCTGCATATTCCCTGCAACAACTCTTTTTTTGCAGTTGAGTACACATTTAGGACAACTTGAAAGCATAGAATAGGATTGGGATAGCTGTGATACAAAAGGATGGAAGCAGACACAGAAATATGAAACCCACACAATACAAGAGAAACAGTAGCTCTGTCTCTTTCTTTCTTTTGCTCTCTCTCTCTCTCTCTCTCTCTCTCTCTCTCTCTCTCTCTCTCTCTCTCTCTCTCTCTCTCTCTCTCTCTCACTCTCTCTCTCTCTCTCTCTCTCTCTCACTCTCTCTCTCTCTCTCTCTCACTCTCTCTCACTCTCTCTCTGTCTCTCTCTCTCTCTCTCTCTCTCTCTCTCTCTCTCTCTCTCTCTCTCTCTCTCTCTCTCTCTCTCTCTCTCTCTCTCTCTCTCTCTCTCTCTCTCTCTCTCTCTCTCTCTCTCTCTCTCTCTCTCTCTCTCTCTCTCACTCTCTCTCTCTCTCTCTCTCTCAGTTCTCAGTTCTCACGGGAGCCCTGATTGACTCCCACAACTCCTTCCTCTCTGTATTATATCATACTGACTGCAGCAGGGCTGGTGGGGTGGTGGATGAGGAAGTGGTTACCAGCCCAGCCCGTGTTAGCGACATACCCCCCCCTGCCCCCGGGGCACTGGCATAATGAAGGAATGGCCTGGGGTTCACTGCCTTGCCAAACCATCTGCAAGCCCCTGGGGCCTGGAACAGCATGGTGACCTGAAACATAACCCCCCCCACACACACATGCCAGCCCCGCCCCACTATCCTACTGACACCCCCACAGCAGCCAGGGGACTGTCTGTCAGAGGGCACTGCAGGCCAACAAACCGGATACAGAGAACTCTACAGCCTAGACCCAGTGCCCGTCTGCTACACTGTCTCAGAGCTATCTACTGAGCAGCAGGGCTAGACCCAACACCCATCTACTGCTCCCTGTACCAGAGCAGTACCAGAGTGGGAAAATGGTCCTCTCCTCTCAATCACTAACTGTTTTTCCCCCCCACTAAACTGGGGTTTGTGAAAAAGTCTGAGGGGGTTCTCAGCAAAATGGTTCTCGGGGGGTATTTAAAAATGCAGGACTACTGAGTTAGCTGGATAAGTACACAGAGTAAAACTCAAAACCCTCCCAAATCTGGAACATGTACTGAAGTAAAAAGAGCAGTTTTCGGGTTTTACTCGGCATTTATCCGGCTAACTCAGAAATCCTGCTTTGTGAAATACCCCGCTGCTCCCCAAGCAGTAAAAAAATGTTTTGTTTTTGTTTGTTTTTTGCTTTTACCCCTGACATCCATACACCACATTTACACTCATTCCTGCATGGCTTCACACCCCTGATATATCCTACTTACAACAGCCTGTGTTTGTGTATTATACTTTTGTTCTTTAGACTTAGTTTAAAAACTATATTTTGACATTTGACTTTGTTGGAAAACAACAATATTTAATCAATGATAAAAATATTGGTCTTACATATCTCCATGCAGACCACAAATACACGTCAAATAGTAGGCTACATTGGGCTATGGTCAGATACAGGCGTTATATTGTAACTGTAAGTAACTGCTATATACAAGCGTTTGATTATTACTGTAAAGGTCAGATACAAGCCATCTATTACAAACTGTAGCCTATGTAATGGTCAGAAAGCATTTTTTTAGCATGCCAACATACTTAATCAAATAACAGGCTATAATATCAGCAGGTAGAATTACTTAAGTGCGCATTCTCTATTGAATCGATGAGCAGAAATGCCTTAGTGATTGATCAAATGTTGCATTATTAGCCTCGTTATGGCAATGTAGAATCATTGTTACAGTAAATATGGTATATCATAACAGATGCATATGCAACGACAAATTCATCCTAAAATAAAATAAAATAAATCTAATTGTCAGGGAAATGGCTATACCTAGGCTACCTTGCGGACCATAAAAGGTAAAACCATCAGCTCTGCGTTTGCTGAGACTGCGGTTGAAGAGTTTGTTTCCCTCGCCACCAAGACGGATAAACCAACCTGAGCACACTGAGTAAAATGCAAGAACAAGAGTAGAACGTAGAGTAGGCTACTTGCTGGGACTACAAACTTAGGAAAGTGATATATTCTGAATGCATACGGAAGGGGAGACGATACATGCTCGACAGGATAACCTATTTTGTGGTGAACCATTAAAAAAAATACAGCATTGAGAATGCTTTAGAAATGCAGTGATTCACGTGTGTCATTCTGTCCAACAAAAACCTCCTCATGGATCGTTTTTCCTTTACTGACCTTTAGACAATAATGAATTACCGAATAGGCTACAGTGTGTCGACTTCAATGTTTCCCTGTGTTTAAAAATACAAGCAGACAGGCGAACATCTTTTTGCGAACACCTGTCACTTACAGATTGTTATGAATTGGTTATTTAACGTCTCACCTTATAAACACACAGGAAACACACAACGCTCAGTGGGCTCCCACTATTATATTACATTGGCTACAGTAACATAGACGCTTATCCAGAGCGACTTACAAAAGTGGCAGCCCACGGGGTTATGTTCATCAAATAAGTAGGCTAGTATGTGGAAGTCACCAAATACACATTTTTGTGCATTCAACTGATACTTTTGTACTAACGTCAATAACACAAATTTATCATAAATAGACATAAAATAACAGTAACTTAACAGCATTTAAGACCGTCGTTTATAGCCGACTTAGTTCTCATTTAGCTAGTTGCTTTAGCGTTGACAAGTGCATGTTCATTCGCACAGTGACCGTAAAAGATAAAAGGTAAGCTGCCAATATAGCAAGCGGTTCTGAAGACAAACGATGCTATAGCACAGTCCAAACAATATAAAGCGTAAACACATACATATACCTTTCGATCATATACAGCCTACTTTCAATTCATACAATTGTGAAAAGGCATCCTCAGACGCAAACAAATAATGTGACAGTTATCAACTGTCATACGTCGCTCGCTATGTCTTTTTATAACCCAGTAGCCCAATAACTGGTTACTTCTGTACTTTGAGTTATTTTGTTGCAATGTAGCTTTAAAGCTCGGATAGTTATGTGCATATGAGTAGCTGTTATTTCCGACACTCGTTATTTACTCGTAATCGGAGTTCTCTGTGAAATATACACAAATTAACTTACCGACGCCGTATTTTTCGTGTTCTGTCGGTATCCACATATTTACTGTTTGTGCATTGAAAAGTATTTTAAAACCGGCTCCACCTGTGATGTACAGTACATTCTAAAGCTCACACCGCCTCCAGACTGGAGTCATTGTTCTGATTGCAGGAGGCTGAGCTCAAGCGAAGTACAGTGAATATTATCAAATACGCCGAAACGCGTTGCATTATGGGAAAAGAAGTAACATTTTAATGACGTAAACAATACCGAAGAACTTCGTCTCCCATCAGCACTTAGAAGCAAGAAAGGCTGTGCGGTTTCCTGATTGGACAATTTTAACATTATGAACATCATGTGACAGGCATATGAAAGCATGGCTGTCCACGGAGCAGGACGCAACTTGTCAGGTATGGACATTTTATAGCTACTTTGTTTGATCTAAAGTTTTGTTCCTGTTGTTTTTATTTATTTCCTGAAACAACACATATTTGCACTATTACAAGGATTTAAACGTTAGCTATGTAAAGAAATACAGTTAAAAGTCAGATAATTGGATACGGAAAGAGCTATGCTATTGCATGAACAATTTTGACTCATGTCATGGCACTAATTCTCTCTCAAATTCGTGTAGACATGCTATAGCGATCAGAAATTAATAGCCAGGTTTTGTGTGTGTTATACCTAAATGTGTAGATTGCAGCTACTTCACGCGTTTCAGTTAGAGAGGCAGTTTAAGCTGTCTAAATCTGCTAGCTACTGTAGTTCCGAACAGTGGCAGCCCATAAAGTATTAACTCTTGTGGAGTGAATTGCAGATAATGAGTATTAGGTATTACGATCATCTTTGATATAATAATGGATTGTTGTTATTATTATTATTATTATTATTATTATTATTATTATTATTATGTGTTGGGGTGGGGCACTCATTCAGGAAGATACTGTGGACAGCAGGCAGCTCGCCACTGTCCTGATTGCATTTGCGGTTATGGCTCTGCAGGAAAACCACCAGCGCCAGTCCTCAATAATCAATCTTTCCGACAAAATATTTCACATACAATTCGTTTTGCTGTCATTTCAGCCTACTGCATTTTGTGTGGAAGGCTACTGAGAAGCGTAGCTCACTGCATGGCTGTGGACAGATTGTGATGTGTTGGGCTAGTGATGTGTTTATGGGTCCAACGGTGTGCATTGTGTTCAGATTTCTTAATGTACTGTGCCACGGCTCGAGGAGAACTGCAGAATATTAACAGGGTTTCAGAAGGGGAGAGCTGAGAGCGAGACTAATAGACCAGCCTAACTGGCTACAGCTGAAGGAAGCTCCATCGACGCGTCTGCGTTCACAGAAGGCGATCAAAGTGCTGTAGGTCTCGGCACGCGGGAGGAGACGGATACAGTTTAGTGTGGTTGCTGTTTGCGTTCGTCTTGTCATCGTTCTTAGTACACAAATTCATGTTTTTTGAAATATGAGAGAGGGTGTCAGCCTGTGAAGGAAACGGAGATGAATGGATGGGGAATGACTGTAATTAAATATAGGCTAAGGGCTGCTATCAAATGCATGTCAGAATTAAGTGTCTTTTCATCAATTAGAATTTTGGCTTTAATATTTTGGACAGTTTGAAATTGGAAAGTTTTGTATGTAATATAGTTAATACTTGTGTTACCAGCACAGTGCAAAAATGTCAGCATTCCCAGAATAAGACCAGGGCCCCGTTTCCCAAAAGGATCTTTAGAGCAAAGATCATCATAGGTTTTCTTTCATTAGTTGTTTGTCTTTCTTCCTCTATTTTTTAAATCTTTCTTATGAAATGTCAGTAAAATTTAATCATAAAATTAATAAACCAAAAACACAAACCACTCTAAGATGCTTTTTGGAAACGGGGCCTAGATTGGTAGAGACGCATTGTAGCAGGCCCCTCTTGAGTGGAAGAAGCTATTGCTATTGATTGATTTTTTTTTTGCATGTTTAGAGAATTGCCTGTGCATTTTATGTCAGGCCTAGCGGCTTGTGTATAGCCTAACAGCAGGCTAAACCAACAGTGCTCTAGGTTCAGTGATCAAATGGTTTCGTTCAGTACAGTGTGTAGCTGAACAGGCAGTACTCTAGGCTCAGCAAACACGGGGTTCATTCAGTACAGTGTATATCTGAACATGCAGTACTCTAGGTTCAGCAATCAGGGGTTCATTCAGTACAGTGTATATCTGAACATGCAGTACTCTAGGTTCAGCAATCAGGGGTTCATTCAGTACAGTGTATATTTGAACATGCAGTAGTCTAGGTTCAGCAATCACGGGGTTCGTTCAGTACAGTGTATATCTGAACATGCAGTACTCTAGGTTCAGTGATCACGGGGTTCGTTCAGTACAGTGTATAGCTGAACACGCAGTACTCTAGGTTCAGCAATCACGGGGTTCGTTCAGTACAGTGTATAGCTGAACACACAGTACTCTAGGTTCAGTGATCATGGGGTTCGTTCAGTACAGTGTATAGCTGAACACACAGTACTCTAGGTTCAGTGATCACGGGGTTCGTTCAGTACAGTGTAAAGCTGAACACACGGTACTCTAGGTTCAGCGATCACGGGGTTCGTTCAGTACAGCGTAAAGCTGAACACGCTGCTGTTTCCTCAGGGCCACAGGACTCGATATTGGAGCCGCTGACCTTCCCCGAAAGGCCAGGCCGTGGTGCATCCCCAGAGCACGATGAGGCCGCGCCCTGCGTCCTGTGCTCAGAGTCCTGGCCTCTGTCTGAAAAGGACTCCTTTCTCCTCCACCTGGTGCAGCAGCACAAACTGGTCATCGCTGACGTCAAACTCATCGCAGATTTTACAAGGTACCGTTGGGGTGTGTGTGGTATTTTGGGCAGTGTGGTGTGGTGGTTAAGGAACTGGTTTGGTTTGTAAAAGGTTGGGGTTCATTCCCAGGTCCAGGACGGACTGCCGTTGTGTACCCTTGAGCAAGTACTTCACCTGCATTGCTTCATATATATCCAGCTGTGTATCAATGGATACTATGTATAAATGCAAAAGAAATGCTGTGTAAGTCGCTCTGGATAAGAGCGTCTGCTAAATGCCTATAATGTAATGTAATGTACTACTATGAAGCTTTGCCTCTTTTTAAAAAATGTTTTGCTCCGGTTTACAGAAATATGAAATGTTCTTTTTGCGCTTTTCTCTTTCCGACTCCTGCTCTGCCAGAGTGAGATTTCCAGGGAACAAAATAAATAAATATTGAATCATAAAAATAAAAAGTAAAAAGTCAGGTTTCAGTTTGGATGTTGATGCCTGCTGAAGGGGTCTGGTAAACATATGGGCTTGGGGATGTGTCATTTCCTTCAGTTGAGTTGAGTTGAGTTGAGGTTTTTCTTTTTCATTTTCCTCTGTGTTACAGTATTCAGTTTTTCTTTCTGTCCTCTTTTCACTTCGCTGATAAGTTCTGCTTCCGTGTGGCACGCTGCCAGCTGTCTATTTCTGGAACTGTAAAAACAGGAATGCTATAGGAGCTAACACTGGGATTCAGTCATATCTGCCCAGTCCTCTTAGGGAAGGTGCAAAGCCTTCCGAATTAACCCCACAGCCGCTACTTGGCATTTATTGTGCTGGCCTTGGATAGACAATTCAGTGAGTAGGTGTCCATCGTTGGCCCGACAAACAGAACGGACCTGAGTTAGCTGCCTTATAGACGTGTGTGCTTTGCTGTCGACGCTCTTCGGTCCAACGCGGTGGGCGGTTGAGTTTGGCTTGAGATGGAGGATGGCGAGATGGGCGCCAGGCACATGAAGAGGAGGCTGCACACTCAAGCACCCTGCTCTTATAAAACAAGCTCAGTGCTCCGTTTGAGGGGGGGTTGTTCTCCCATGGAGGTGGCAGTGGGTACTGCTATAAACCCCCTGTTCAGCCCTAACTCACCTCTAACCCATACGCTGAATGAAACTGGTGATGATGTTGACTGCTATGTGTAACTATGAGGGTCAATGAGTGGCAAAGAGCATTCATTAATGTCTACTAATCAACTAATCACTAACCAAAATAAATAATAATGTCTAAAGCTAAAACAAGGACCATGTACAAGGTTTAAAAAGTTTCATCATTTAGAATGTTGGGCGGCCATATTGGCTTGGCAGTCTGAGTGGCCTGTGTTTCAGGATTCTGTGGCAGTTGGTGTGTTAACCCGTACACTGAAAGAGACTGGGTTGGGTAGGATTCTGTGGCAGTTGGTGTGTTAACCCGTACACTGAAAGAGACTGGGTTGGGTAGGATTCTGTGGCAGTTGGTGTGTTAACCCGTACACTGAAAGAAACTGGGTTGGGTAGGATTCTGTGGCAGTTGGTGTGTTAACCCGTACACTGAAAGAGACTGGGTTGGGTAGGATTCTGTGGCAGTTGGTGTGTTAACCCGTACACTGAAAGAAACTGGGTTGGGTAGGATTCTGTGGCAGTTGGTGTGTTAACCCGTACACTGAAAGAAACTGGGTTGGGTAGGATTCTGTGGCAGTTGGTGTGTTAACCCGTACACTGAAAGAGACTGGGTTGGGTAGGATTCTGTGGCAGTTGGTGTGTTAACCCGTACACTGAAAGAGACTGGGTTGGGTATCAGTTGCCACACCTTTCACTCAATTCAGCAAATTAATTGAAATGCAGTTCATGAATTTCTCCACAGAACGTTATGGTGCCATTTCCAAAGTAATTATATGAATTTGCCCAAATTGACTAAATTAAAATGGACCCTCGGGCACTGGCATGAAAGAGGCGGGCTGCTTCTCTCAGAATCTTTTGAAAGAATGGAATATCAGCCGTGCGTACGGGGCCACATGCAGGGAGTATCTCTACGCTCCGCCGAACCCCTCCGGCGTACTGATAGCCACTTGCTGTTCTGGATTCTCCAGGTGTCTCCCTGCACCTGGCCAACTGCCCTGTCTGTATACCGATTACTGTACCTCTCTCTCTCTGTGTCTCTCAATCGCTCTCTTTTTCTCCCCCTCGCTTTCTCTATCTTCATATCTCTCTCTGTATCTCTCTCTTTCTCCCTCCAGAGAACCCAGGAGCATTCTGGGAGATGAATGAACGCTGAGCGCTCTCTGTAGCATCCATTAATCATGAGTCCGGTGCTGAGGGGAACTCGGCTTCTCCTCTAAAATATTACTACTGGGCTGTTTTGAAAAGTAGAGTAAATGACAGACTCTTGCGCTCTATTGGTCAGTGTCCCACATCTCCACGCTGCTTAGGCACTGGCCACAGAGACCAACAGTAACGTTCCCCTTTCCCATAATCCTTCACCATCCATCAAACTATTATCGCTTATTATTATTATTTAATTTTATTTGTGTGTGTGTGTGTGTGTGTGTGTGTGTGTGTATTCTTCGCACACGCACACACACGCACACGCACACATGCGCGTGTGAGGGGGTATAAAACGCTGTAGGAATGTTAGTCCTTTAGGGAGAGATGAAGCGCTCATGCTGAGTGATGGGAGGGTACAGTATGAGGAGCAGGACTGGCAGCACAGGAGTGGATTATCATTCCTGAAAGTCGCCGGCCCAGCTCACTCCTCTCTGGGTCTGAGAGGGTCTGCACACAGCCCCAGTGACCCAAATATCCCTGTTCCTCACTCACACTCTGCACCTCTGTCCTTATTGCAGATTTTAGTGTGCGTGCGTTCTGTGTTCATGTGTGCATATGCTACAGCCCCTCTGGGTTCACCTGACGCCAGAAGGGAACAGTTTGAGTGAACAGAAAATGCTTCGAGCTGCATTTTTGGGCTTTTTTTGTGGGGGGGATTTTCCCCCACCAATGTGACCATTGCTGCAACATCCACTTTCAGTTAGAGAGAGCACAGATAAGCACAGGATCTCTTCTGAAAAAGGAGAGCACAGATAAGCACAGGATCTCTTCTGAAAAAGGAGAGCACAGATAAGCACAGGATCTCTTCTGAAGAGGAGAGCACAGATAAGCACAGGATCTCTTCTGAAGGAGGAGAGCACAGATAAGCACAGGATCTCTTCTGAAGGAGGAGAGCACAGATAAGCACAGGATCTCTTCTGAAGGAGGAGAGCACAGGCTAACACACAATGTGAAGCCACTGCTTGTTTTCACACTGCACTTCACAGAGATGTGTGTTGAGCAAACAGACTGTGGTTACTCAGTTTACCAGCAGGGGTCGCTAATGAGTGATGAGTCACAGTCATCCTGGCTGACTGTGTCCCTCCCTCCCTGGGCGATGTTCCCACCAAATATACGTTTCTCTGCCGGGCTCCATGGCTACCAGCAAAAGCCTTTATGCTTTCCCTCTGCTCTGCGCGGAGCTTAAAGGACACTAAGCGAATACAGGCCCCTGTAACTGTTTTTGTTACAGATATTAAAGCACACAGAGCGAATACAGGCCCCTGTAACTGTTTTTGTTGCAGATATTAAAGCATACAGAGTGAATACATGCCCCTGTAACTGTTTTCGTTACAGATACATCTTGTACTGGAGAAAAAGATTTACAGAACAGCCAATCACAGATTTCTGCAGCGTGATCAAGACGAACTCAGAGGCCCCCATCGGTAAGCCTGAGTCACACTGCCTTTGCACAGCTATTTTAAGCATATCCTGTCACTGGGCCTCATTCACAATCACTCTATGAACAAATGTGTTCTTACGATTTTCTTTAAAATGTTTTTTACAAACATTTCGGGATTAACTGTTGTTTGTGCTCTGAGCTTCTGTTCTGCCCAAGAAAAAATGCCAAATAAGAAAACATTGGTGAGTGCCAGAATGTTCATAAAAATATTTTAAAGAAAGTCTTAAGAACAAATTTGTTTGTAGAATGGTTGGTGAATGAGGGCCATTGTCCTTTCAGCATCATTTGAAAACCTTTGTACAAGTATAATTATTATTATTATTATCACTGATGGGATGTCTCTCTAAAGCGGAGTAATTGCCTGCCTTACTGTGTTCTCAGAGAAGCAGGAGCATTACTTCCTGTTGTGTGATGCTCTTCCAGAGGACAGGATACTGAGAGAACAGCTACAGCAGAAACGGCTGGTGAGTGCAGACAGGGGGACTGAGACGAGCTTGGCTGCGCAGCTGTAGCAGATGTGAGTGCAGACGGGGGACTGAGACGAGCTCGGCTGCGCAGCTGTAGCAGATGTGGGTGCAGACGGGGGACTGGGACGAGCTCAGCTGCGCAGCTGTAGCAGATGTGGGTGCAGACGGGGGACTGGGACACGCTCGGCTGCGCAGCTGTAGCAGATGTGGGTGCAGACGGGGAGATGTGGGTGCAGACGGGGGACTGGGACATGCTCGGCTGCGCAGCTGTAGCAGATGTGGGTGCAGATGTGGGTGCAGATGGGGGACTGGGACACGCTCGGCTGCGCAGCTGTAGCAGATGTGGGTGCAGACGGGGGACTGGGACGAGCTCAGCTGCGCAGCTGTAGCAGATGTGGGTGCAGACGGGGGACTGGGACACGCTCGGCTGCGCAGCTGTAGCAGATGTGGGTGCAGACGGGGGACTGGGACACGCTCGGCTGCGCAGCTGTAGCAGATGTGGGTGCAGATGTGGGTGCAGATGGGGGACTGGGACACGCTCAGCTGCGCA